>ML661897.1:8587639-8923227 GCA_007570785.1 Antilocapra americana
TGCCCTCATCCACAGAGTCCACGATTCTGTTCTATACGTCTGCATTCCTTTTGCTGTCCTGCATGCTGGGTTCTCAGTAATGTCTATGCTTTTTAATATGCGGTCTAGGTTGGTCATAGATTTTCTTCCAAGGATCAACTGTCTTAATTGCCTGGCTGCAGTCACCATCTGCAGTGATTTTGGAGCCCTCAAAAATAAAATCTGTCACTGTTTCCCTACCTATTTGACATGTAGTGATGGGACCAGGTGCCATGATCTTAATTTTCTGAATGTTGAGTTTCAAACCAGCTTTTTCAGTCTCCTCTTTTACTTTCATTAAGACATTCTTTAGTTCTTTTTTGCCTTCTGCCATAAGAGTGGTATCATCTGCATATCTAAGGCTAATGATATTTCTCCCTACAATCTTGACTCCAGCTTGTGCTTCATCCAGCCCAGCATTTTGCATGATGTACTCTGCATATAAGTTAAATAAGCAGGGTGACAATATACAGCCTTGATGTACTCTTTTACCAATTTGGAGCCAGTCTTCTGTTCCATGTCCTGTTCTAATTGTTGCTTCTTGACAACAAACAGTTGTCCCAGGAGCAAGATAAGGTGGTCTGGTATTCCCATCTCTAAGAATTTTCTATAGTTTATTGTGATCCAAACAGTCAAAGGCTTTGGCAGAGTCAATAAAACAGAAATAGATGTTTTTATGGAACTCTCTCATTTTTTTGATGATCCAAAGGTGGTGGAAATTTGATCTCTGATTCCTTTGCCTTTTCAAAATCCAGCCTGAACATCTGGAATTTCACAGTTCCTGTACTGTTGCAGCCTGGCTTGAATTTTGAGCATGAGTGAAATTGTATAGTAGTTTGAGCGTTCTATGGCATTGTCTTTCTTTGGGATTGGAATGAAAACTGACCATTTCCAGTCCTATGCCCCTGCTGAGTCTTCCAAATTTGCTGGCATATTGAGTGCAGCACTTTCACAGCATCATCTTTTAGGATTTGAAATAGGTCAACTGGAATCCCATCACCTCTACTAGCTTTGTTTGTAGTGATACCTCCTAAATGATAGCAAGACTAGTAATGTTACATCAATTTGTAATGCTTCCTGTCTTTCTTCACATCATATGCCTGTCTTGTTTACTACTAAACTTTGAATACCTAACACTCTGTTAGGCATACAGTAAATAAATACCTGTCACTCACAATTTTCTCTTTACCCTACTGCTGTACTGTATTATTTTGTATTTGTATAGCACATTTCTTGGTATTAAAATTACATTTTTACTACACTTATGGAGATCAGTGTTTCCTGAAAAAATAAAACTCATATTGGGCCATAGTGAAAATCATTGCTAAAATAGTGCTGGTCAAAATAATTTTGAAAGAAAACCCCAAAATTTAAGCAATTGAGAAACGCTCATTGATTTGATTCACAAAGGATATACCCATCCAACCTAAGGACTGAAAGCAAGCACCATTTTTAATTTATTCTCCCAAACAATGCTTCCTTGGTCCACAGGGCAAATCTCACAGTGATAGCTGACCCATAGAGAGACCAACAAATTTCATCTGCTGAATTATCAGCATTCCTCATTCTTTTAATGAACTGTAACAACTGCAATAAATCAATTGGTTATGAGGAGAGAATGCCCTGTGGGTGAGCAACAGAGCTTGTGAGAATGAAATCTTTAAATGAAGTGAAATCTGTCTTTAAAGTTTATTAACAATTTGAAGAAATAGCGGTGCAAAAAGATTAGAGAATATTTCCATGGCTCAAGTTAAGTTTTTCATAAGTTTATAAGTGTACAAGCTACATCTGAGATTTAAGTAAAGGGTGGGTTTTTTTCTTTCTTTCTTTTGGTAAAATAGTTTTATCCTCTGTCAAAACACAAACCAACTCTTTGTGGGGAGAGGAGGAGAGGAAGGCAACACAGTCTAGCTCTATGATACATTTAGAAGAGGAAATGAGATTAAAAAACCTCACTCCACTGCTTATCCAGCTGAAAAAAAGTCACGACCCTAACACCCACTTATAAATATCTCATTATATTAAAAAAAAATAATAATATACTTCCAGGTCCCACCTGACTCTGCCCCTGCACAGAAAGGGTTAACCTCCAATGTTCGATACCAGGGTGCCTGGATTGGAGATGGTAAGAAGAGGCAGACTGAGAAGAAGGAGCTGCAGAAGAACAGAGAGGGCCAAGCCCATGTGTCACTGGGCCTCTGAAATATCCAGAACAAAAAAAAAGGGACAGTCCCTCTCAGAGACAGAAACCAGTGCTATTCCAGGGGCTGTCTCACTCCTGTCCTCAGTGCCTAATGCTCTGGGGTGATCTGTCCTTTCAGACACCCCTGTGAGGTTTCAAGATCAGGATTCGTCTTCCCCTCTCAGCCCCAGCCCATTCCACTAACCACCCAGCTTTTAAGGTCCTAGCTGGCAGCAGTTCCCTCCCCAAGTAAGAAGCATGGGGAAAACTGGAGGTCCTGCATAGGAGGAGAGGATATTCTGGGGGGTGAGCCACTTTTGGGGTCCCCCTTCAGTCCCTGATCAGGTGGTAAATGTAGTGCCGCCCCCTCCCTCCCGCTCCGTCCCCTCTCACTGGTGGAGATCTCTAAGATGAGGGTGGTACAGAGCAACAGTTTCTTGGTGTCTCTGTTTGTCACCACCTAGAGGATGGTGAAGTTCTCCAGGATGCTGTTCATCATCTAACACTCTGGCAACTGCCGCAATAGGTGCAGAAAATTCATCAGGTACTCCTTGGAAGGAAAGTTATGAACAACCTAAACAGCATATTTAAAAGCAGAGACTTTACTTTGCTGACAAAGGTCCATATAATGAAAGCTATGGTTTTTCCAGTAGTCATGTATGAATGTGAGATTTGGACTATAAAGAAAGCTGAGCGCTGAAGAATTGATGCTTTTGATCTTTGGTGTTGGAGATAACTCTTGAGAGTCCCTTGGACTGAAAGCAGATCCAACCAGTCCATCCTAAAGGAGATCAGTCCTGAGTGTTCATTGGAAGGACTGATGCTGAAGCTGAAACTCCAATACTATGGCCACCTGATGCGAAGAGCTGACTCATTGGAAAATACCCTGATGCTGGGAAAGATTGAAGGTGGGATGAGAAAGGGACAACAGAGGATGAGACGGTTGGATGGCATCACCAACTCAATGGAGATGAGTTTGAGTAAACTCTGGGAGTTGGTGATGGACAGGGAACCCTGGTGTGCTGCAGTCCATGGGGTCATAAAGAGTCGGACACAACTGAGTGATTAAACTGAACTGATTGAGGAGATTTCTAGATTGAGATGTGCACAAGATGAGAGAATGAGATATCTGTTAGAGGTAGAGAGTTTTCAGTCAATAACAAATGATTATTTTGAAATCTTAAGTGTACTGGATATGATCATTAAATGAAGTACAGTTGTCCTTGGAACAACTTAGGGATTAGAAACACTGACTCTCCCCATAGTTGACAATCCAAGATCATTTATAGTCAACCTTCCCTATTCTGCAGTTTCTCTGGATCAATGACTGCATATCAGCAGTTTCATGTGGTATCAATTCAGTTCACTCACTCAGTTATGTCCAGTCTTTGTGACCCCATTAACTGAAGGATACCAGGCTTCCCTGTCCTTCACCCAGAGCTTGTTCAAACTCATGTCCATTGAGTCAGTATTACCATCTTGTCCTCTGTCATCCCCTTCTCCTCTTACCTTTAATCTTTTCCAGCATCAGGGGTCTTTTCCAATGAGTCAGTTCTTCTCATCAGGTGGCCGAAGAGTGTAGTTTCAGCTTCAGCATCAGTGCTTTCAATGAATACTCAGAACTGATTTCCTTTAGGATGGACTGGTTTGATCTCTTTACTGTCCAAGGGACTCTCGAGAGTCTTCTCCAAGCACCACAGTTCAAAAGCATCAATTCTTTGGCTTTCAGCTTTCTTTCTGTTCCAGCACACTTATCCATACATACTTCCACTTTTTATAAATTTTGTCTCCTATCTCCTGAGCTTGCCCTATGCAAATTGGGCTAGCCAGGAAGGGGGCATGTTTGTTTCACCTGAAGTTCTCACTCCAGTCTGTGGATTTTCTTTTGTTCCATTTTTGTGATTTTCCCTTTCTTTGTCTTTTAGCCACTACCATTTTGGAATCCTTTTTTTTATTCTAAGTATCTAACAAACTGGAAAAAATAAATAAACCATGTAAATGGATCCTCGCAGTTCAAACCCATGTCATTCAAGAGTCAACTGTATGTTCAACTTCTGTATAGTAAGTAATTACTTTGAAAATTTGATGTTGAGCTTTCAAGAAACCAAAGATATGATAGAATTTGAATTGGACAGGGAAATTATGAGCAATTTGGCAAACTCTTTGATTAATGAGGAAAATTATAAATTCCAAATTAATAGATGACATAGATGAGAGAATTACAGTGTAGATTGGGTGATTTTAGACAAAAGAACAATATTGTTAGGAACATTTGAAAAGTTAAAAATGAAAATAAACTGTGGTATCCTAAGTATTTTATCTCTAATTTCCAAAATTGAATTGTACTGGGTCAAATTAGTGAGAATTTCCTTATTAGAGGACTATAAAATTAGTGTTTTCAGGAGAGGACTAACAACTTTCACTATGACAAATTAGTATTTCCTAGGAACGATTTGAGATTATAAGTGTGGTGTTCATAATAAAAGTGTGGCATAGGGTTAAGAATATTAGGTGATATATTCTATTTCAAATGGAATATTTCCATAAATTTGCCTTAAGATAAACACAAGGTGAAGTCTGAAGGAATGATGATGAAGCTAGCAAGTGTATCCTTGTCCAAAAGCACAAAGCTTTGATGCTAAAAACTTGCCCTCTGCATTCCAAACTGAATCTTGGAGACAGAGTTTTCAGTGAATTACAAACAAACAGTCTTATTGCTTTGCCAGGCAAAGGGGACTACAACAAGCTCAGGTCCACAAAACTGTGTTCCTACTGGGAAAGATTCGATACCAATGGTTCAAGGGTGGAGTTGCTGACAAGGATCAGGGTGTGCAAGGGCCTGCTCTCCTTTAAACTGGCCTCAGATGGCCTCTTGATGAGATTCCTGAGGTTCCTTTAATGTGTAATGATGAACTATGGACTGAGATTACTGACATTATACAGGAGACAGGGATTAAGACCATCCCAGGAAAAAGAAATGCAAAAAAGCAAAATTGCTATCTGAGGAGGACTTACAAATATCTAAGTAAAGAACAGAAAAGGAAAAGCAAAAGAAAAAAGTAATGATATGCCCATTTGAATTCAGAAATCCAAAGAATAGCAAGGAGAGATAAGAAAGCCTTCCTCAGAGATTAGTGCAAAGAAACAGAGGAAACAATACAATGGGAAAGACTAGTGAGCTCTTCAAGAAAATTAGAGATACCAAGGGAACATTTCATATGAAGAAGGGCTTAATAAAAGAGAGAAATGGTATGGACCTAACAGAAGCAGAAGATATTAAGAAGAGGTGGCAAGAATACACAGAAGAACTGTACAAAAAAGATCTTCACGACCCAGATAACCATGATGGTGTGGTCACTCACCTAGGGCCAGATATCCTGGAATGCGAAGTCAAGTGGGCCTTAGGAAGCATCACTGTGAACAAAGCTAGTGGAGGTGATGGAATTCCAGGTGAGCTATTTCAAATCCTAAATGATGATGCTATGACAGTGCTGCACTCAGTATGCCAGTAAATTTAGAAAACTCAGCAGCAGTGACAGGACTGGGAAAGGTCAGTTTTCACTCCAGTCCCCAAAAAAGGCAATAACAAAAAAAAGCAAGAGAGTTCCAGAAAAATAAATTCTATTTCTGCTTACTGACTATGCCAAAGCCTTTGACTATGTGGATCACAATAAACTCTGGAAAACAGACCACCTGACCTGCCTCTTGAGAAATCTGTATGCAGGTCAAGAAGCAATAGTTAGAACTGGACATGGAACAACAGACTGGTTCCAAATAGGGAAAGGAGTACGTCAAGGCTGTATACTGTCATTCTGCTTATTTAACTTATATGCAGAGTACATCATGAGAAATACTGGGCTGGAGGAAGCACAAGCTGAAAGCAAGATTGCCAAGAGAAATATCAATAACCTCAGATATGCAGATGACACCACCCTAATGGTGGAAAGTGAAGAACTAAAGAGCCTCTTGATGAAAGTAAAAGAGAGTGAAAAAGCTGGTTTAAAACTCAACATTCAAAAAACTAAAGCATCCAGTCCCATCACTTCATGGCAGATTTTTTTTTTTGTGCTCCAAAATCACTGCAGATGGTGACTGCCGCCATGAAATTAAAAGACACTTACTCCTTGGAGGAAAAGTTATGACTAACATAGACAGCATATTAAAATGCAGAGACATTATTTTGCCAACAAAGTCCATCTAGTCAAGGCTATGGTTTTTCCATTAGTCCTGTATGGATGTGAGAATTGGACTATAAAGAAAACTGAGCGCTGAAATACTCATGCTTTTGGGTTGTGGTGTTGGAGAAGACTCTTGAGAGTCCCTTGAACTGCAAGGAGATTCAACCATCCCATCCTAAAGGAGATCAGTTGTGAGTGTTCATTGGAAGGACTGATGTTGAAGCTGAAATTCTGATACTTTGGCCACCTGATGCAAAGAACTGACTCATTGGAAAGACCCTGATGCTGGAACAGATTCAAGACGGGAGGAGAAGGGGAGGACAGCAGATGAGATGGTTGGATGGCATCACCGACTCAAGGGACAGGAGTTTGGGTTAAACTCTGGGAGCTGGTGAGTGACAGGGAGCCCTGGTGTGCTGCAGTCCATGGGGTCGCAAAGAGTTAGAAATGACTGAGGGACTGAATTGAACTAAACTGAACTAATGTGTGATATTCTGTGGAATGAAGAATGCTAATATCTTTTATTAGTTGGGGTGTGGGTGTGTGGGTGAGTTTTAGTTCTGTAAAGAGCTCAAATATATTATAACATGTATCCCTTGAGGTGGAACTAGAACACTGTCCTAAGGCTGCAGTGTTGGTTCCTTGGCTACTCCTCCCTTGTCTCTGCATCTCCTCCCTTTCCTGATTAGCAACTGTTTCAAAGGCTTCCATGCCCAGGAATCCAATCAGCCCAACTCAGCATCAACAGCCCAGGAGCTCAACTTCATGAGCCTAATTGATAGATTTAGAAGCTTTAGAAATCCTAGTCCATAAATTTAGTCTGGGTTTGTGTGTGTGTGTGTGCACAGAGATATATTTAATTCCATAAGGTATGAAAAGAAGTGTATGTTAACAGAATCATAGTCTTAGTTAAAATGCCAAAAAAAATAATCAGCAATATAACATTTCCATTGTAATGAAAGAGGGTTAATAAGTTTCTCATAATTTCATCTCTCAGTTAATGATTAATGTCCCAGATAAAAAACTGATTGTCAAAGATTTGTCATGTGGTTACACTTTGGGGCAAAGAAGAAGAGGACACCTTTTCTCTTTTTTGTAATTTTTTTTTTAAGTTGGACTGAAATTCACATAGCATAACCTTAACCAAAGAATTCAACAACATTTATTATATTCATGATGTTGTTCAACCACCATTTCTATCTGGTTCTAAAATATTTTCATTGACTCAAAATAAAACCACATGTGTATTAAGCTGTTAATTCATTTTCCTCCCTTACCTGAGCCCCTAACAACTGACAACTCACTTTTTGTCTCTATCCGTACAGACCCCTTGTTAAAATATGTATCAGTGTTTCTTTTTTTCATGGAATAATATTCCAATACATATATATATATATATATATATATATATATATATATATATATATACACTATAGTTTGTTTATTCATTTGTCTGTTGAAGGACATTTGGGTTGTTTCCATCTTTTGCTATTGTGAATAGCACTGCTATGAGTACCCATGTACATGTATTTAGTTTGTGTTTTTTAGATCTTAGGGCTATAAATTTAGGAGTGAGACTGCTGCATCATGGGGTAATTCTGTGCTAGAATTTTTGAGGAGTTACCAAACTTGTTTCTATAGTGACTATAACCATTTTATATTTCCATCAGCAATACACTTTGAATCATACACACACACACACACACACACACACACACACACACACATACATGCATCCTGGCCAATACATGTTTTTCAAAGTGTGAAATAATATCTAACAACTTTGATTTACCTGTCCCTAATGACTAATGATGTTAAGTATCCCATGCCTGTGGGCCTTTCTATATCTTCCTCAGAGAAATGTCTATTCAAGTCCTCTGCCCATATTTTAATTGGGTTGTTTATCTTTTTGTTGTTAAAAATAGGAAATCTTGTGTGTAGCCAACAAAGAAAAGTGAAATGTTATTACCTAAATAAAGGCAAATGGATTTTAACAACCGAAAATATGTGTGTCATAATACAATGGAGCAAGACTCTGTGGTCTTTGTCCACATGTCCTCTGCCTACATTTTGTTTGTGGGAAAACTTTAACTAAGTAAGAAGTTTAATTAGAGAATTGAGAACAGGCAGAAACAAAAGAAAACTGTCAAAGGAAATCGATAAATAATAATTTAATCATTAAGCATAGGCAAGGACATTTAACTCCTCAAGGGCTATAGATAATATTCTGAACCATATCTTGTGAGCTGTCTTATAGATACTGAAACCCCAAGCATGTGGAAGAAGTTGACTATATGGTCAAAAGACTGTAGCCATAACATAAGTTGCCACAATTCCAAGAACTGGCCTCAGGGGAATGGGAAAAAGCTAACCATGGGACTGAAGATTAACTGTACTTAAAACAATCAAGATGCCACTGGTCAGACTTGTTGTTTAGTCACTAATCTGTGTCTGACTCTGCAACTCCATGAACTGCAGCACACCAGGCTTCCCTGGACTTCACTGTCTCCCAGATTTGCTCAAACTAATATCCATTGAGTCAGTGATGCCATCCAACCATCTCATTCTCTGTCGTCCCCTTCTTTTGCACTCAGTCTTTCCCAGCATCAGGGTCTTTTCCAATGACTTAACTCTTCACACTAGGTGGCCAAAGTATCAGAGCTTCAGCTTCAGCATCCATCTTTCCAATGAATATTCAGGGTTGATTACCTATAATATTGACTGGTTTGATCTCCTTGCTGTCCAAGGGACTCTCAAGAGACTTCTCCAACACCGCAGTCCAAAAGCATCAATTCTTCAGTACTCAGTCTTCTTTATAGTCCAACTCACACATCCATATGTGACTACTGGCTAAACCATAGCTTTGACTATATGGACCTTTGATGGAAAAGTGATGTCTCTGCTTTTTAACACCCTGTCTAGGTTTTTCCATGACTATTCTTCCAAGGAACAAGTGTCTTAATTTTGTGATTGCAGTCACCATCTGTGTTGATTTTAGAAATCAAGAAAATGAAATCTGACACTGTTTCCACATTTTCCCTGTTTTTGCCATGAAGTGATAGGACTGGATGCCATGATCTTAGATTTTGAATAATGAGTTTTAAGCCAGATTTTTCACCTTCCTGTAGGAGACTCTTTCACCTTAATCAATAGGCTCTTCATTTCCTCTTCACTTTCTTCCATTAAAGTAGTATTATATGCATATCTGAGGTTGTTGATATTTTTCATTGCAATCTTGATTTCAGCTTGTGATTCATCCAGTATGGCATTTCACATGATATATTCTGCATGTAAACTAAATAAATAAGGTGACAATATACAGCCTTGACATGCTCCTTTCCAATTTTGAACCAATCCATTGTTCCATGTCCAGTTACAACTGTTTCTTGTCCTGCATCCAGGTTTCTCAGGAGTCAGATAAGGTGATGTGATATTCCCATTTTTAGTAAGACTATTTCACAGTTTGTTGTGATCCACACAGTGAAAGGCTTTAGCATAGTCAATGAAACAGAAGTAGATTTATTTTTGCAATTTCCTTGCTTTTTCTGTGATCCAGCATATGTAGACAATTTGATCACTGGTTAGTAAAACGGCAAAGGAGAAAAGGAAAGATATAACCGTATGAACTCAGAGTTCCAAAGAATATCAAGAAGAGATATGAAAGCCTTCCTCAGTGATCATGCAAAGAAATAGAGGAAAACAATAGAATGGGAAAGCCTGGTGAGCTCATCAAGAAAATTAGAGATACCAAGGGAACATTTCATGCAAAGAGGGTCACAATAAAGGACAGAAAGAATATGTACATAACAGAAACAGAAGATATTAAAAAGAGGTAGCAAGAATACACAGAACTATACAAAAAAGATCTTCAAGACCAAGATAAGCATGATAGTATGATCACTCACCTAGGGCCAGAAATCATGGAGTATGAAGTCACAGGGAAGTATGACTACATAGTAGAGGTGATGGAATTCCACCTGAGCTATTTCAAATCATAAAAGATGATGCTCTGAAAGTGTTACACTCAATATGCCAGCAAATTTGGAAAACTCAGCAGTGGCCACAGGACTGGAAAATGTCAGTTTTCACTCCAGTCCCCCAAAAAAGGCAATAACAAAAGATGTTCAAATTAACACACAGTTGTGCTCATTTCAGATGCTAGCAAAGTAATGCTCAAAATTCTCCAAGCTAATCTTCAGCAGTATGTGCTTTGAGAACTTTGAGATGTTCTCAAATCTAAAGCTGGATTTAGAAAATGCAGAGGAACAAGAGATCAAATTGTGAGCATCCATTGGATCATCGAAGAAGCAAGAGAATTCCATAAAAACATCTGCTTCATTGAATACAAGAAAGCCTTTGACTGTGTGGATCACAACAAACTTTGGAAAATTCTTAAAGAGATGGAAATACCAAACCATCTTACCTGCCTTCTGAGAAATCTGCATACAAGTCAAGAAGCAACAGTTAGAACCAGACATGGAACAATGGACCAGTTCCAAGTTGGAAAAGGAATATGTCAGGCTGTATATTGTCACCTTGCTTATTCAACTTATATGCAAAGTACATCATGCAAAATGCCAGGCTGGATGAAGCACAAGCTGGAATCAAGATTGTTGGGAGAAATATCAATAACCTCAGATATGCAGATGATACCACCCTTATGGCAGAAAGTGAAGAGGAACTATAGAGCCTCTTGATAAAGCTGAAATAGGAGAGTGAAAAAGCAGGCTTAAAACTCAACATTCAAAACACTAAGATCATGGCACGCAGTCCCATCACTTCATGGCAAATAGATGAGGAAACAGTGACAATCTTTATGTTCTTGGGCTCCAAAATCACTGCAGATGGTGACTGAAGCCATTAAATTAAGACCTTTCTCCTTGGAAGAAAATCTTTGCCAAACCTAGACAGCATATTAAAAAGCAGAGACATTGCTTGCAAACAAAGGTCTGAATAGTCAAAGCTATAAGTTTTCAAGTAGTCATGTATGGATGTGATAATTGGACCGTAAAGAAGGCTGAGTGCTAAAGAACTGATGCTTTTGAACTGTGGTGTTGAAGAAGACTCTTGAGAGTTCCTTGGATTGAAAGGAGATCAAACCAGTAAATTCTAAAGGCAATTGATCCTGAATCTTCTTTGGAGGGGCTGATGCTGATGATGAAACTCTAATACTTTGGCCACCTAATGCGAAGAGCTGACTCTCTGGAATAGACCCTGAGGCTGGGAAAGATTAAAGGCAGGAAGAAAAGGGGATGGCAGAGGACAACATCATTGAATGGCATCACTGACTCAATGGACATGAGTTTGAGCAAGCTCCAAGAGACGCTGAAGGGCAGGGAAGCATGGTGTGCTACAGTCCATGGGGTCACAAAGAGTTGGACGTGACTGAGCAGCTGAATAACAACAGACTACTGATTAACAATTTCAAGATGAGTGTCAAAGCTTACTCACTGTTCCTACATGTAATTCCCTCCCTCAGCCTATAAAAACTCTTGCCCAGTGATTGTCAGTTGGGAGGGAATTGACTTTTAGATAGGCATTACCCTTCTACTCCCAATTGCTGGTATACAAAAATCAAGCAAACTTTTCTTTCCACCAATCTGGCCTCTTTCTTGACTTCTGAGCTCCGAGCCACCGGATCCCACTTTTGGTTATAATGATATCTTTAAGCTTTCTGCCTTGCACAAGAGGGGACATAGTTTGGCATTTATTGCATTTAATTTAATTTTTTTCTTTGAATTTGAAGGATATTATAGGTGAAGACCACATATCTTTCATAGTTATATTGAATATAGCACAGTATTTGTTGAATTATTTTCTAATTTAGCATGACTTATTTATTCGATTTGGTGATTACCAAGGATATTTTTCATAAAGCCATTTTATCAAGTAGCTGAAAATATGAATGCACATATCCTTTTCTATAACATCTATTTCTAGGTTGAAATACTAGTTACATAGTAGGCCTGATATGAACACTTTCAGAAAATAAGTGATATACTTAAAAGTTATCTTTTGGTAATTAGTAGGATGCACTTATTTGAAAGAGTCTTGTGGGGAAAAGATATTGAGGTATTAGGATATGGTTTTTGTACAATCAACATAATAGGATTCAGTGGACAGAGGACTGAGTTAGAAGGATTCTGCTGTGCTGAGTCAGTTGTGTCCAACTGTTTGCAACCCCATGGACTGTAGCCCACATCTTCCTCTGTCCATGGGGATTATTCAGGCAAGAATACTGGAGTGAGTGGACATGTCTTCCTCCAGGGGATCTTCCCAACCCAGGAACTGAACCCAGGTCTCCTGCATTGCAGGTGGATTCTTTATCAGCTGAACTACCAAGGAAGCCCTAGAAAGAGTTTAGTCACAAAGTGAGAGAGTCATCTCCTAGGCAGGTTGATAAGAAGTCTAGGGGTCCCCAAGGAGAGAGAAGTCTGGAATTCTCAAGGAGGAAGAAAGGACAAATTTATTTTTCTCTCTACATTCTTTAGGATTATATAACAATAATGTATCCTGCTTGAAGAGAGTCTGGAAAAAAACCTTCTGGCTAATCCTGTTATCTTAAAATGTAAATCATGTGAATGGGTCTGGTGAGGTCTTTACAACCTCCAGACATTCTTTTGATTCACTGTAATTACTAATGTGAGAGTATATAACTCCAGTGCTAATGCTAGCAAGCGGGTATTCTTTCTACCCCCTTCTGATGCCTATGTCAGAAGCTTTCTCTATCTCCTTTATACTTTAATAAAACTTTATTATACAAAAGCTCTGAGCGATCAAGCCTCGTCCCTGGCCCCGGATTGAATTCTTCTCTTCCGGGGGCCAAGATTCCCGGTGTCTTTGTTGTGGTTTCGTCCACAACCTTTCAATAGTATACTGAGTGATTCAAGTAGTTTGAAAATGAATTACCAGGGCCATTTTGAAGAAGAAAATACTTCTTCTTCAAAATGAATTTATATTGAATCAGAAAGTTTTTGAAATGCCCATCTGTGACAAGTACAGAAAATATAACATTGAAGTTAACCCAAATAGTTCTCACAATGTAGTTTGCAGAATTTGCAAAACTTCCGTTTCAGTCACCCAAAGAAAATCCTTAGTCCATTTAATAGGCATGTCTCTTTATTTGCATAGATCTTTATTCTCTCAGTGTGGATAAGTGAATGAAACAAGCTTGTACATTTCTTGTGTGGCTGTCATTATTAGCCTGAATATAATCATGCTAGTGAAAGCAGTTTCTTTTTTTGTTGTTAAAATGTAACTAGTTATGTAGTTTTGACATGTATGTGGCTATTTAAAACTGAAATATCTCCCAATGAATCCTAAAATTCCAGCATGCTTGAGATAGAAAACCATTTGTTTTATTTCCAATTCTATATCTGACCTTGTAAATGTTACAAATAAGCCCAGCAACTGGATAATGTCCTGTGAACAAGTGGCTAATATCCCTTACCAGGTGGTAAATTAGTATAGTGTGCTTGTGTAAAAATTCTCATTCTCTACCTACACATTTATTTGTTCAAAGAATTGCTTCTTACTGATTAATAAGTGAAAAATCTCTTACTTCCTAAATAGAAAGGCAGCAATAAAAGAACATGATATCTTGAGTGTGAGAGTTTTATATTTGAATTCCTAATTTTACATTTGTGTAGCTTTGTGACTTTGACAAATTATATAATTTCCTCAATTCTCTATCTCTGTTTGATTAGTAACTTTAGCTTCCATATTATTCACTATTTTTTCATGTTCTACTACATTGACCACACAGGCAACTCTTTTTAGAAGTAATTCTTGCCATTATGATGTTAATGATTTAGATTATTTAGTGAGGTAGAATTTTATCTTCTGTGTCAGTTGCAAGGGACAATTCATGACCCTTTGGTTTACATTTATGACTTGGATATTTACTCAATACGACTTTGTGGTTTCTTGTTCTAATGATGAGTATTTAATTGCCTTTGCTTTTATTTTTACACCTACATGATTGACTTGGATATTAGGTCACTACTCAAATATAATTTATTCATTTCTCTTCAAAAATGTTTATCATTTTAGGTTCTGAGTATGGGGTATTATAGAGTCAAAGCATTTGTTTTCTTTTGTTTTTCAGTGGGAGATTGAGGAAACAGCTATGTCCTGCGAACTGGAAACTATCTCATTTATATCTTAACATCCAGAACAGACTTATTAATAATATTTTAAATTTAATTTGGTAATTGACATTTATTAAATATTTTCTATGTCAAAGTGATTTAAGGGGTTTACCTATATGTCACTTAATCCTTAAAATCCTGTAAGATTAATACTAAAGTATCTCTATTTTTCATATAGTACGGAGACTTAACACATCCAAGTCACCATATTAGTGAAATGTTTTACTTTTCTGACTAATTATTACTCAGTAGTGAGTAAACTCATGGTTCTTTAGTACCTGAAAACATAATTAAGAAAAATTCTCAAAACTGAAGTAAAAAATACCTAAAATAATTTCAATTTCATGCAAATGGTCTACAGGGAATATTTTGATGTAATATTCTTCCCAGTCATATCACATTTTACTAGAAAAATTCTAAAGACAGACAAGTTGATCGAGAGAATATACAAAAATAAGACAGAACATGGAAGCAACCTAGATGTCCATCAGGAGACAAATGGATAAGAAAGCTATGGTACATATACACAATGGAATATAATTCAGCCATTAAAAAGAATGCATTTGAGTTAGTTCTAATGAGGTGGATAAAACTGAAGCCTATTATACAGAGCGAAGTAAGTCAGAAAGAAAACACCAATACAGTATACTAACACATATATATGGAATTTAGAAAGATGGTAACGATAACCCTGTATGTGAGACAGCAAAAGAGACACAGATGTATAGAACAGTCTTTTGGACTCTGGGAGAGGGCGAGGGTGGGATGATTTGGGAGAATGGCATTGAAACATGTATATTATCATATGTGAAAAGAATCACCAGTCCAGGTTTGATGCATGATACCAGGTGCTCAGGGCTGGTGCACTGGGATAACCCAGAGGGATGGGATGGGGAGGGAGGTGGGGGGGGGTTCAGGATGGGGAACACATATACACCCATGGCAGATTCATGTCAATGTATGACAAAAACCACTACAATATTGTAAAGTAATTAGCCTCCAATTAAAATAAATAAATTAAAAAATAAAAATAAGAAAGACTTGGCATATTTATATTTATTTATAAATATTTATATTTGGTTTATCCATTGCAGACATAGAGAATGTAGATAACATCTAGAGTTGTGTAAAACAACATATATTCATAGTTTGGATGTGTATAGCCTTGCCAAACTATAGTCAGTTTTGCATTTTCTAGCTTTTTGCTACAGAATGGAATCAAATTATTGCTTGCATTTTCACATGATATGATTTCATCAGTATACTTAAATGCATATCATAATTCTGGGAACACTTTGCCTAGTGCCCACTCTAGTTTAGTCTAAAATGTTTTGTTATACACATATGTGTGTGTATATACGTACATTTAAATATTAAATCAGGCCAACATTTGAAAAATCAAGACCTTCCCAATAAAGATCTGTTCTCCTTTGTTTCTTAGGAAAGTGACCAGAAAATTAGGAAACATTGGACCAGAATTCAGCAGGAGTTGAATTGCAGTTGCATAATTCAGACAGGATGCATACTTTCCAGGTCAGCAGAATACCCATCAATTTATTATATCCTTGACAGAAATCTTAGATTTCTAAATCTAAAGTCAACTATAGATCATCCTCATTTGCTGATTTTTTTTCTAAAGGGTAAATAAATATTTCTCTGTTTTTATATCTCTAACAAAGATGTGCAAATGAAAAAAAAAAAAGAACTAGGAGAGCTTGTATTTCAAAATAACAAGAAATAATTGGTATTTCTTTGTGGAAATAAACATTATTCTTATAATTTACTGTAAAAACAAAGTATTTATTTACTATGTAATGTGTATCTTTGGTCTTATACCCATGTTTACTCCTAAAGATATCTGAGTTTGTGATCCCTAGTCTAGAGATATGCAACAGTAGAAATACTTTTGAATTTCGGTTTCTATATTTCTATCAATTATAGGGCTTTTTAACAGCACTTGTCCTTCCCTGATGGCTCAGAGGTTAAAGCATCTGCCTGCAATGCAGGACACCTGGGTTCGATCCCTGCGTCAGGAAGATCTCCTGGAGAAGGAAATGGCAACCCACTCCAGTATTCTTGCCTGGAGAATCCCATGGACAGAGGAGCCTGGTGGGCTACAGTCTACCAGGTCGCAAAGAGTGGGGCATGACTGAGTGACTTCACTTTCACTTTAACAGCCCATGTGTGGTTCATCAGTTTTAGCCAGTTTTCAGGATAGTCGGAGGGATGCATCTGTCACAGAAAATTAAGAAACAGCCATACAATACCCAACTGCCTAAGAAGCTTAATCTGTTACTCAAATCACTTGACTTATTGTCTAAGTATTTTTTTTCCCTCCCACTGAGAATATCAAGATCAATATCATTCCTCAGACTTCAGGTGAAATCAGATTGTCTGTTCTTTTAAACATAAATCCAATAATTAGTATTTGGTTGTCATACTCTCATCTGGATTGTTTCTTAAAAACTAAAGGGGATAATTGAGTTTAAAATGCTATGCTTAACATTTTAGGGGGATACACAGTGAAATGCAGTGGAGAATCTTTTCTTGTCAATGTGGATATCTTAATGGAAATTCACTTAAATGAGGGCTATCAGTTTTTAGTATATTGTCGCACTCTGGTTCAGACCAAACTTCATTGAACACATATCTGCACCCTACACATAATAAATTGCATCTTGGTAGTGCAATTCTTTTAAATAAATATTTTCTCTTTTTTAATTTTAATTAAGCCTTTACCATCTGTTCTGTCCTTTAGTTGCAAATGCCAAAGAACATAACTTACTACTGTGCCACTTACAAACTGCAGACAGAGAAGTGACTTAGTGCTTGGCATATCCTTGTTCTTAATTCTACAGTCAGTATTTGTTTTTCTTTTCTTGTGCTTCAGATATAATGGGGAATATTACTCTGTTCTGACATGTTCAAATCTTTTCCAGCAAAAAAGGAACACAGGAAAGAAAAAGTGCTTAATTGAAAGACTTAACCGAGGCCATATATATAGAAATGTGATGTACCTGAGGATTATAATCCACATAAGGAGGATGCTAACCCTAATTATATCAGGCAGATACAATACAGATTGCACTGTAGCCAAGATCCTCTTATACTTGACAAGAGATCTTTCCAAAGAAACAAAGAATTAAAGCTTGCTTTCATCCTGTCTACATCTTTTGAAAAGCTACACAGTCTGAGAACATAGCAAAAATTACCTGGACATTAGAAAGGCAAACACTAAAGAGGAAAGTGGTATATTAATTCTGGTTAACATGTAAAAGTTATATTCAATTCAATTTATTGTTAATCAAGCCCTTTCCTGGAACAAATAGCATAGAGGTGCCTAGCTGAACACATTCATAAATAAAATCAGAGCTATTGTTTAAAAACAAAAACAGGGAAACCTTGTATGATGTTTTATTAAGAATTCATTAGGAACTAATGTTGTTAACAGGAAAATGTTGATATTCTTCAAAACTGGAACACATGAGCTTTCATTCCCTACTACTTTGGTCAAAAAGCCTTCTTAGGCTGTGACTAGGCACTCCTTTAAAAGGTTTTTTCGCTGTATTGCTTTCCCAACTCTACATTTTACAGCTGTCAGACAGTGGACTCAGCTGTCTAGAATACTGTGCGCTGGCCGAGACTTAACTGAGTTCCCTGGTATATAATTCAGGACGAAATAGTATTAGTCAGTAAAATTAAAACCATAGACCTATCAAAGACCTCTCAATCATTGCTGCCCAGAAATATGCCTAGTTTGTTATAATCCTTCCTAAAGCTAAAATCAGTTCCCACGTTAATGATCAGGCCATCACAGGCCATCCCATCCATTCTGCCTTTTCCCTCTGCCAAAACTGTACCTCTCTTTCTCCTACTGTATTAACTGATATGGTAGAAAGAGAAAAATTGCTCATTAAACCTAAATGAAATTAGAAAGCTACAGATACCTCAGCTGTTTAAAAGAAGTAAAATAAATTATATATGTTATCTGTTTGATATCAGTATAGTAGATCAATAAGTAACTTTCCTTTATCTTGTAAAATTACCCAAAGAAACAATGAATTAGAAATAGAATTCGGATAATAGAAATATTGTATCACCATATACACAAAGAAGTAAAAAGCTAGAAGTTGAAAAGGAAATCTTAAAAAAGAAGTTCTATCATTTGGATATGTTAACGGACAGACCAAAATAAAAAAAAAAACAAACTTTCTTTTAAATTATTGAATGAAACATAAAACCTAAAATGAAACTTTAATTAACCTAAAATACAACAATAATGAAATATATATAAGAAGGCATAAGGTATAGAGCTAAAACAACTCTCAATGGGAAATTGATAATATACATGCATACATGAGAAAAATGAAATTTAATTGAACATGTGGCTCAGAAATGAACAATAACATAAAATAGAAGCATAGGAAAGAAATAATAATAGTTAAGCAGGCAACAATGTATTAGAACAAAAGAGTAGAACTCACATATATAAAAATCATCAGGTTCTTTGGCAAAAATAATATAATAACTAATCACTAGCTAATATGAATCTGGAGAAAATGAGAAAGGACCAGTTGTGCAAAATAAATAACTACAAAAACAAACAAAATGAAAAGACTGTTAACAAGCTGTCTTGCATAGTTCTATGCAAATATACATGGGAACTTGGAGAAAATTTATTTTTAGAAAATTTAATTTATGAAATCTAATTTTAGAAGAGGAAGGTAGTCTAAATAGAATGATTTTCATGGAATAAAGAGTTAATAACTCTCTCCCAAGTGTATGTGGTTCATATGATTTAGAGAAGAATTTCAAAGCAAAATTCTATAAAAAAACATTTCAGTGATACTTAAATAGTTTCAGAATATTGGAGGGTAAGTGAAAATTGTCAATTTATATTTTAAAAAAATATAGTAAGACACAATATAAATGACAAAGAAAATAAAGACCAGTCTACTTTGTGAATTTTAAGGCCAGAATGTTAATTTTAGTAAATAAAACAGCATAATAGTAAAATGATACAAGATAATAAATAATAAAATTTATCATATTAATGTATCTACCAAAAGTTCATATGATTTTTTCTATAAGAGGTAAGCAATTGATAAAATATTTCTGTTCATTTTTTAAAATTGATTTCTTTTTTGTTTAAGGATAATTGCTTTACAGACTTTGCTGTTTTCTGTCAAACCTCAACATGAATCAGCCATAGGTAAACATGGGATTAATGCGTAATGATAAATAAAATAAAAATAAAATAGAGATTAGTCCTATTTATTTTATAAAATATGTTCATTAACTCTATAGCATTTTAAGGAAATTAAGAAATATTCACTAATGTGGTTATTACTTAACATTGTACTGATAGTTGTAGTCAGTGCAACTAGAGAAGATAAAGGAATTGGAGACATATAAATTGTAAAATGTGAATAAAATATTACTACTCTCCTTGATCTGCCTTTATACTCAGAAAAAATAAATGAAATGAGCTAGAAATTTTCTACATATATGTGAATTTGTAAAAATAACATGGTACATAATTAATATATAGAAACACTAGGTGCCATGTATTTCAGTAACAGTTGCGTAGAAGATATCATAGAGGACAAATACTCCTCTTAGATTAGCCAGAAAAGATAGAATTTTTGTTGTTCAGTCACTCAGTTATGTCTGACTCTTTGAGACCCCATGAGCTACAGCACGCCAGGGTTCCTGGTCCTTCACTATTTGTCGGAGGTTGCTCAAACTCATGTCAATTGAATCAGTGATGCCATCCAACAATCTCATCCTCTGTTGTTCCCTTCTCCTCCTGCCTTCAATCTTTCCCAGCATCAGGGTCTATTCCAATGAGTCAGCTCTTCACATCAAGTGGCCAAAGTATTGGAGCTTCAGCTTCAGCATCAGTCCTTCAAATGAATATTCTGGTTGATTTCCTTTAGGATTGACAGGTTTGATCTCTTAGGGCTTCCCTGGTAGCTCAGCTGGTAAATAATCAGCCTGCAATGCGGGCAATCTGGGTTTGATCCCTGGGTTGGGAAGATGCCCTGGAGAAGAGAGACACTTCCCACTCCAGTATTTTGGCCTGGAGAATTCCATGGATTGTAAAAGGTTTGATCTTTTAGGAGTCTAAGGGACTCTGAAGAGTCTTCTCCAACACCATGGTTGAAAAGCATCAATTCTTCAGCGCTCAGCCTTCTTTATGGTCCATCTCTCACATCCATACTTGACTACTGGAAAAACCATAGCCTGACTACACATACAAAGGTCAGCAAAGTAATGTCTCTGCTTTTTAATATGCTGCCTAGGTTTGTCAGAGCTTTTCTTCCAAGGAGAAAGAGTCTTTTAATTTCATAACTGCAGTCACCGTCCTCAGTGATTTTGGAGCCCAAGGAAATAGATTCTGTAACTATTTCCATTGTTTACCCATCTGTATGCCATGAAGTGATGGGACCATATACCATGATCTTAGTTTTTTGAATGTTGAGCTTTAAGCCAGCTTTTTCACTCTCCTCTTTCACCTTCATCAAGAGGCTCATCAAAGATAGAATACTAGGGATAAATATCTGTAGAAAGAACTATATTTGAAAAGCACTGTGTAAAATTTGTTTTAAATAAAAACTTTTGAATTCTGCAGAGCAACTAGCAAAAAATAATAAATAGAAATGCATACAGTGTTGCTGCTTAAAAAATCAGAAGAATGCCAGTATTAAGTCTTATGTGGCTCTTTTTGTATACCTTAGGTATAGTATCTCAAATCATTGAGAAAAAGGATGTTCATTTAATAAATGAATTTTGAACAAGTGAAGAACAAGTTAGAAAAATCATTTGATGTTCATACTTCAGGTCAAATAAGATAATATGTTTCAATGAATGAAAGATTAAAATATAAGAAAGCTAAAGAGCTAGGGAGAAAATGTAGCATAATTTTTTGCTAACTTTGTGATACAAAGATTTAACTGTGAAAAAGGAAAGATTCAGAGACTTGACAACATAAAACATTTTCATTTAAAAATAATGAGTCAAAAATAATTGGAAAAATCTATGAATTTTAATGTAGAAAATCTACACATAGAACGTTTCTTGATATAGATTTATAAAGGACAAAAGACTATAAAACTGGTAAATACTGAACACAAAATTTCTAGAAAGCTAAATTTTAAAAAGCTTCTAAAACGTTGGGGCTGCTAAAAAGTTGATTGCAGCAGGAAGTTCAATTAAAACTTGGCTGAGATATTAATTTTCATTTACTGTATTGTAAAACATGTCTAAATTTTTATACTAGAACCCACTATATATTCTTTGGGCAGTATAATTTGATACAGTCTCTATGGAGGTCAGATTGCCATCATTTATCACTTTATAGCAGAGAAGGCAATGGCGACCCACTCCATTACTCTTGCCTGGAAAATCTCATGGACGGAGGAGCCTGGTAGGCTGCAGTCCATGGGGTCACAAAGAGTTGGGCACGACAGAGTAACTTCACTTTCACACACACAATGTATATGTGTGTATATGTACATGTGTGTATGAAAGTGAAAATGTTAGTTGCTCAGTCATGTCCAACTCTTTGTGACCCCCCCGGGACTGCAGCCCCCAGGCTTTTCTGTCCATGGACTACTCCAGGCTGGAATACTGGAGGAGGTTGCCATTTCCTTCTCCAGGGAACCTTCCTGACCCAGGGATCAAAGCCAGATCTCCTGCACTGCAGACAGATGCTTTACCATATGAACCACCAGGGATGCCCAAAATCTCTCAGTTTCATGTAGAACAGTAAAGTAGAAACAATAATATCTGCTGTACCAACAATATGGAATTGTTATAAAACATAATGAGAACAGATTTTGTGAAAGAATTTGGTAAGCTATAAAGGATTTAGTGGATCTAATTTTGCATGGTTTACTACAATATTAATTGGCATATATTACAAAATGCAACCATATCTCCCTTAACATATATAATTCATACTATGTTATACAACCATGCCCTAAAATTGTGATTAGAAACAGTTGACTAATACAGTTGTTTTTATTATAGACTTTAATAGGAAGATTATGCATATGTAGAATTTATTTTTCTTTCTAATTAAAAAATGATTTACAATGCCTATGTTCTTTTATCTACTTTGCTATAAAATTTTCAAATCCACCTGTTTAGTTTATTAAAGGAATTAATTGCTTTTTCCATCTTCCATTTCTCATTTCTGCTACCAAGTAACAATTTGTTGGTTTTTGTTACTACATTTATGGTTTCTCCTTAGCAACTGGAAAGATTCCCAAAGAATATCTGAACCATGGTATGTAAGAGTATTTTAAGTTTCCATATCTATTAGGATAAATCTTTTGAGATTTTGCAAATATTATAGATATTGTGAAAGCTAATTAAAATGATATGAATCCACTTAATTTTAAATTTCTCAGAAAGGTTTTAGACTTTGAAACATACAGGAAATCAAAATAACTCAAAATCTTGCCTTAAATGCTAGCTATTTCTCATATTATCTTTTGAATGTTCAAAGCACTGCATAACATCTGAAGCAGACCAGGAAATACAGACCTTGGTCCAAAGTTTCCCAGGTCTTACACTGTTTTATGTTTTGTTTTCTGAAGTTCAGTTCCTCAGTTCCTCTGATTTACCATGCTGTCTCATGAAGGTTCTTTTAAGAAACTTTCAGTCCTACCACTATCTCTCAGTGCCCTTGGATTTATTCATCTTCATTTCACAGCTAGAGGACTTGTACAATATCAGTTGAGGACTGTATGACTTTCTGTATTTCTGACCAATGGGATCCCCAGTGCTTTTCAAAATCCATTGCTCAAAGAAGTCCCTCAAATAATAGTTTTCAGAAAAATCAAGTTGAATGCAATTCTAATTAAGTAGAAAATAAAAACAAATGAACTCATAATCTTAGGAGAAAATTGTCAAAAGTGACCAGGGTAAAAACAGTGTCTGGAAAACTGTAAACACTAATTTAAAACCTGTTGAAAGAACACAAGAATAAGTGAATAAATATTAGGCTTATTATTGAGCACCCACTTTAAGTTTTAAGGAGGAAACCTCCAATCAGATTATTAGTGAATTTGGCAACATAGATACTTGGAATATTAGAAGTCACTTCACATTTGTTTTGTTTTCTACAAAAGAAGCAAATACTTAGTGTAAAGCTAACCAAAACTAGCTCTCAAACAAATAAATATCTTGACATATCAATGTGGTGGTGATCAGAGGAAGAGAAAGTGATGGAGAAATAGTACTTCTCCAGAAATATCACTGTAGCTGAAGCCTGACTGCTTTGCACAGCAGTATGTGAAAAACACTTGTTACAGATTGGAGTATATTAAACTTATATGATCCAGGTATTGCAAAGTAGTATGAAGAATTTTTTGAAAAGAAGACTGAAAACCTCACCCCCAAACCCTATGAAATATTTACTTAAGTAATATAGCTTTTGTATCAGAATTTAGAATGCTATTTTTATTTTATAGTAAACTGAGAGTTTCATGCAAATGTAAGGAACATGGTTTCAGAGAAACCTCCCTTGAGACTCACTGAGAATGATTAAAAGGGTGTACATAAAAAGTGCTCTTTACAGTGTCTTGTACAAGCAAGCAACAAAATAAACATTTGAGAAAGACAGCCTAATTGATCATATTTCTTTCAAAATTATTGAGCAAAAGCTAATTACAGCAGATCCAAGGGTCTTTCAATTTGTATTTCTAGATAAAGAAAAGTTATTGTGCATTAATCAGTGTGGGAAGATATAAAGAACACACAGGTTTTTGGAGAGGTGAGGTGGGGAAGGAACATAAGCTATTGCATGCAAAGCCTTTAGAACTGGGTCTGGCACATAATAAACTTGGGTACATGTTAGCTAATAGCAGATGTAGTAATCATGGTGGTAATAGTAAAGCTACTATCCCTATTTTAGCTATGCCTAGCATAGCAAAAAATTCATTCAATTTATATCATAAAACTAAGACTTTCCCATGGAAAAAAGCAAGAAGAAATTGAAATATATAAATTAGCTCTTTACTAGAGAATAAAGTAACCATAATTAATAGAAATCATTTCTCAAAGACAGGAAGTGTTGTCAAGGATACTATCACTATATGTATGCCTTATGTTCTATTTTTAATAATGTATTTTGGTATCTGATCCTATAGCATACTGCAGTTCTCTATATTTGTGTCAGTTTCCATTTGTATCCAAAGCAGTACGCTGATATAATCTATGTTCTATGGAGAACATTTGTCATTAAGAAAAAATTAATAATGCAAATTTGATTCACTTTTACAAAATATTAAAGGTAGATATCTTTCATAATCTTTAATAATCTGTTTCTCAAGTGTAATAAGGTCTTCCCTGGTAGCTTAGCTGGTAAAGAATCCACCTGTGATGCAGGAGACTGCAGTTTGATTCCTGAGTCTGGACATTCCCCTGGAGAAGGGATAGGTTTACCCACCCCAGCATTCTTGGGCTTCCTTGGTGGCTTTTATGGTGAAGAATCCACCTGCAATGTGGGAGACCTGGGTTCGATCCCTGGGTTGGGAAGATCCCCTGGAGGAGGGCATGTAAGCCCATTCCAGTACTTTTGCCTGGAGAATCCCCATGGACAGAGGAGCCTGGCAGGCTACAATCCATGGGGTCACAAAGAGTCTGACACAACCAAATGACTAAGCATAGCACAAAGTGTAAAAAAGCCTGTAACTATAGGAAGTAAGCTTTTCATTTGAGTTTTTGGGGTTGGAGAGAGCACAGCTTATAAACCCTGACAGTGAGAATGGAATTCAGATGATGACCAATGTATTTTGGAAATCTGTTACAATATGAGTCTTTCTGTGATGCTGGGATCCATCACATCCTAAAACACTCTACCATCAAAGCTAAAAGGCCAGATATATTATATATGTGGGCAGGAATCTAAGCTTGGCCAATCTGAACCCCCTTCCCCCCAACCTCCGGCAAGACTTTAATGAATCTTTGTAAAAAGAAAACGGAAACAGTTTAAAATTCATTCTTCTGATGACACTGATGATAACAGTAATATCTCAGTAGTGTCCAGTGGTGGGGCCACCACACCAACTCATTTTTGAGTTCTTTCTCATGAATTTAGTTGCCTAGAAACTCTTGACTCTTGCTAGTATTCTGAGATGAATTTTCTAGTGCTCATTTCTGTGAGCAACCACATGGCTTTTCTAACAAATTTGATTTCCATATAATTAGCCAGAGTCATTTGAGAGCATTTGGATCTAAAAGTTTGTTTGTTACAGGTAGTAACATCTAAATGTAGGGAATTTAAGTGAGTTGGTTATCTTGAATATTTGAGGCTAGAGGAAGCATATATTTAATAATCAGAGTTTGGGTAAATGACACATAAGAATAACCAAATAATCATACATATTTATCTGGAAATAATTGCCCAATAAAAATAAAAGGTTGAGGATAGAATCACCAATATCATAGAAGAGTATGACAGGCAGAAGGAATGTCAGGGTGAGATAGCTGTTAATATTGAACTTGTATAGCTCTAAAAAGGAAATGACCAGTTCAGATAACTAACATCCTGAGGCACCAAAAGGATTCTTCAGGATTTTTATTTCTATCCAAAATTGATCTCTTACACTCTGACGCTGCAAGGTGAAATAACTGAAAACCTAAAGTGAAGTTTTATCCTTTAGATTACTGAATTTAAATGTTTCTTGTTCTGCAATCTTTCTCTGGTTCTGTTCTAAAATATAAGGCATTTATTATTTGTGAGGCATATACAAATAATTGGACATAAAATAGAGTTTAGAGATTTTTAAAGCTCTCCAAATCTCCAAAATGTTACTGAAAGCCCTTTGTAACCGAAGTACTGTTTTCCCCTTGCTGACGAGACGGATTTTTTTTTCTTAATTAAATAAATTGCAATGTCCTAAATGAAGGGAATTACAAGGGAGATAAGACATATTCCTCTCTTATTTTGGCCTCACATTTGTTCCTCTTTATCTCTGCAATTACATCTAGAATCAATTTCAGACATGCTGTTGGGAGTGGAGGAACAATTGCAAAATACAGAATAAGTAAAATAACTATTTATGTTTTGTTAGGAAGATTTGTCTAATTTATGTATGTAAACTATTTTGAAAATATTTGTGGGGATAGAGTCTGATGGTGCTTGACTAAGAAGACAAGAATTATATTTTGAATAAAGCTAAACTGATGAAAGTCTGGATTAGTTTTGCTAACCCTATCAATAGGGCATTGTTCATATTTTCATACACTTCTTGTTTGAAAATTGGATTCAGCAATAAATAAAGATGAGGTACCGAAGTTTGCTTGGTTTTGTATTGGGAAATGAATCCAATAATTTAGGGAAATAGAAGTGATGCAGGGAACTTTAAATAATTAACTCACCCACTACACTTCTTATTCTAGGGGAGCCCATAAACTATTCTGTACTAAAGTCTGAGAATACATATTTGTATTTAGGGAGATCCCAAGACCATTCCCAGATTCAGTGATTCACTAGGAGGACTCATAGGATGCAGCATTTAGTTTCACTCAGGGCTATGACTTATCATAACAAAAGGATACAAAGCAGACTCAGCAAAGGGACAATGTGCATTGCAGAGATGTCCGGAGGAATCCAAGCTCAAGTTTCCAGGAGTCCTATCCCAGTGGAGTCACATAAGACTCCTCTAGCAAGGAGCTGTGACAGTATTGTGAAATGCTGTCTACCAGGTATGCTCAGTAGAGATTCCATGCTTAGTGTCTTTAGTGGGACCTGGTCACATAAGGTTCCTTCTTCTTAGCAAGTACCAACTTCACTATTTCAGACTTCCAAAAGTAAATTAAATATTCAACATATACCGTATTGCTTATACAAACTGTCTAGGCATAGTGAGTCACATTTATCAGCTCTCAGACTTACAAGAAAAGTGAAAGTGAAAGTCCCAGGGCTATACAGTACATGGAATTCTCCAGGCCAGATCCCCTTTCCCTTCTCCAGGGGATTGTCCCACCCCAGGGATCAAATCCCAGCCTCCTGTATTGCGGGTGGATTCTTTACCAGCTTGAGCCATAAGGGAAGGCCAAGCATGCTGGGGAGGGTAGCCTATCCCTTCTCCAGAGGTTTTTCCTGACTCAAGAATCAAACCAAGGTCTCCTGCACTGCAGATGGACTCTTTACCAACTGAGCTATCAGGGATGGACTTGTGAGGACTCTTCTAAAATTTAGTCCCTAGAAACCAGCCAAGTTCCAGTCCCACAAGTAGGCCTTTCTAAGGAAAACAGTTTCAAGCCTACTAAATTCATTCTTTTCTGCCCAGTTTGTAAGAGGAGTACAGTATCTTTGAAAAATGCTCAGTGCTTTCTGATGTGAAATTTTATAGTTGAAAAAGAACCTTGATTTTAAGTGGGGTGAGAGGTAGCAGGGTGACAGGTGAGAAGACTCAGCACTTAGCTTCTGCTTGTTCAGAGTCCAGATGAACATGGTTTATCTCAAGATGCAAAAGGATAAGCATGGTAAACAAAATAGTCTCAGCCTAAAGGATCTTTCTTCATGGTAGTTGTTCATGGTGTCCTTACGAATAACAGACGAACAGATAAGGTGCTACTTGGGCTTCATAATCAAAAGAAATGCAAAATTTTCAGTTCTAGTGAACCTGGTTAATTAACATAACCATTAAAAGAGTGAGTTACAAACCGTCACCCAGTTATCAATTTAAGAAACTGAATATTTTTGAATGAAGGGAGAGTGGACTCACTTAAGGGAGGATAATCTAGTCAAATCAGAGATAATTACTATGATTATCCCTCTAACCCTGCCCTAAATTGATCTGCATGTGTTGTTCCAAGTAACAGTGTGAATCATAAAAGAAGATATGGAGATTATGGGCTTATTAGACACTTCTGTGGTAAGTTTGCAAACCTAACATTGCCTGTTACTAAATTGGCTTAGTTGCCAAGTTGTATCTGACTCTTGCAATACCATGGACTGTTGCCCACCAGACTCCTCTGTCCATGGGATTTTCCAGGCAAGAATACTGGAGTGGGTTGTCATTTCCTTCTCCAGAGTTACTAACTTATTTATGTTAATTTTAAATTCCATATTAAAACCCTTACTTCTTTAAGCCTGTAGTGGTTGTGTGTGGCATTTAATTGAATCTTGACTGATGAACTTGTTCTGAGATTTTCATGGTTCCTTTGGTATACATTTGTCACTGAAGCCCATTGGGAAATGTGTACCGGGCTTATAATGGTTAAGTAACACCACTGTTAAACTAATCAGTCTTATGTTGGCCCAGTGGGACCCATCCATTGTAATGTTTCCCATTTATAAGTGAAGAGTAGGAATATGTCTTCTCGGTTAGCAAACATTCTAATACTTGCTTTCTTATCTGAGGGAACTCATGATTATAAAAAAGACCAACTGAAAGTTCCTAGAATATTTCTCTTTACCAACACTAAATCAAAAACAACACTATATCCTTATGGGAATCACATATCATAAAACTAGAAAGTTTCAGAAGTGATCACTCCAGTATATTCCCATGTATCTCTTCAGTTTGGCTGAGACAAAAAAGAGTTATTTTTTTTTCCTGAAGAATCATAGAGCTTTATCATGAACTTAATTAGATGATTTTTTTCCAGTTGCAACTACTGTTCCAAATATGCTTTGCTTACTAAAGTAAATCAATACAGCCCCTGGCATCTGGTATGCTCTTATTGATCCAGAGATAGCTTTTTTCCCTCTAAACCAGTAAACAGCAAACATAAAAACATTCTGCTTTCACCTGGCAGGGACAGCAGCTCAGCAGGGTACTCCTAATTTAAGTCACTATCTACTTTTGAAATATCTTGGAAAACAGGAAGTAGAAGTTATCTCTGTAAAAGGTATTGGTAAGGAAAATACTTTTATAAGAACATATGACAAAGTCCATGAAAATACAGAGATTTTTTTTTCCTCTTGCTAAACTTTCTACAAATATAGTAATTTGCAGCATATTGGGATATTCCCTTCAAAGGGACAAATAAATGGGTGTATAATAGAACCAGTTTTACTAAGAATAAGCTAAAACACCTAGTGAGTTTTAATAAAAATCTATATCTAATTCAAATTACAGTTGAGTGTGCTACTCCAATTCATTTAAGCGTTATTGAATAGCTTTTACCTCTACATTCTTTACCTAACCTTTAGATTTTAATTGGAACAGTTTGATATTCAGCTTTATGACTCAGCAGATGCAATGAAACTGTGAATTCCTGTAGTAGAAGGATTTTATTTTTTAAGTATGGCAAGATCTAATAGACAATTCAGAGTAAAGACCCTGGTTTCTTCTTCCCTTCCTTCCTTTTTTCCTTCTTTCTTTCATTAAAGGCATTCCCACTTTAATAAGTTAGTGATTCTCTTTTCTTGAGGAAGGCCCTTCATCTGCTTCTAAGCTCTTATAAAGTTTGAACAGCTAACCATGGGACAATAAATGAACACGCTACCTACCAAGCTGTCCATCATCAAGTGGATGCTGTCCATCCACTTAACTTTAAAAACAGTTTGTTCTGCAGCACTCTATCTTCAAGTGAATGTATGTTTTATGACAACAGACCCAAGGATGCTGTGAAATCACAAACTTGCTGTGAGTAAAAACTCTTACATCCTCAGTACTTTGGTTTCATTTCTACTTTGTTCTTTACTTAAACTTAAGAATTCATGTAGAATGCCTTGTAATTAATTGACTGAATTGGAAAATATGAGCCTGATTTATAAATGATTTTACTGATTATAACATCCAAAGGTCATTGCTGTGCCATTAGAGAATCATTCAGAAATGTCATGAACACTTAACAGGGAAGTCCTCGTAATGGTGCAAAAAAATTAGAGCAGGAAATATTATTTCCTCTCTGTCTAGAAGATGAGGGGTAAAACTCTATAAGGATTCATGGCCACTGGGTAGGTAATGCTTAGGTTTTAGGACCAGAGATTTGGAAGGAGCAAAATTGGAGAGTTAGTGATAAAGATGCTTCATCAATAAGTTGACAGGACATCACAATATTTGTAAACTATCAGTTTCATATACATATTCACTAAATGCCCCTCACTGGAGGAAGTTTTTAATGTCAGATGAAAAAGCGCATTTAATGGTATGAATCAGTAACCTGTAGGTGAGTTAAAATAAGGCATTGTTGCATATGACATATAACAGAACAGATAAAAGAGTCACAGCTTTAAAAGCTAGAAAGGTATTTTTTACTCATAGGAAACACTTTGGACTATATAATCCATGACTGTTATGGTAGCTTCATATTTTTAAGTGAACTGGTTTCCTTCTAATTACTGTCTCACTATTTTATTACCATGTCTTTCAAGTTCAGCTCATGGTACACAATTGTTGCTGGAGCTCAGCCCATCATTTTTGTGTGCAGAATGAGGAAAGGCTGGAATACAAAAGAATCCACATATCAGCTAATTGGATCACTTTACACAAAATGTTTTGTAAATCTTTCACAATATTTTTATTTTTGTGTCATTGACCAAAACTTAGCCATATGATCTCACATAAATGAGAGACAAAGAAATCAGGCTTTTACCTAGACACATTGCTGCTCTAGATAAAGCTCTGGATTCTGTTACTAAGAATGAAACAACAAAAGTGTATTCAATGGCAGCTAGTCCTGCTTCAACCTGTTTTACTTGCCATTGACTTTTGATTAATAGCTTTATTGAAAAATAAAAGCTATTTTGGCAGAGATAAAATACTATGTGTAGAATCAATAACATGGGTATCTATACTGCAAAGGCTTGCCTGACCTTCATCACAGCAGAATGTCTTATTGCAGTTTGCAAGAACAGGGAAACTAGGGTGAAATCAGTAATAAATATGTACTCTTATTTAGGTATTAAGATATGGTTTATTTCTCCCTTAGTAAAAGTTATAGATCCGGGAACTATGAGGTTGATATGATATCTATATGACTGTCACACTCAATTAACTATACATAAGAAGTTCCCTGGTCACTTTTTAATTGAATTATAGTTAATTTACAATGTTATATTAATTTCAACTGTAAAAGTGATTCATATATATGTATATATATATACATATATATGAATATGTTATTTTTCAGATTGTTTTTTATGGTTATTACAAGCATATCGAATATAATTCCATGTGCTATACAATAGGTCATTGTTGTTTATCTATTTATAGTAACATTCATATGCTAAATCCCAAAACTGCTAGTTTATCTCCACCACCCACCCTCTGCTCTCCCATTTAGTAACAATAAGTTTGTTTTCTGTTTATGTGTGAGTCTATTCCTATTTTGTAATTTAGTAAATATATATTGTCACCGTGTTTATTTAACTTACATGCAGAGTACATCATGTGAAATGCCAGGCTGGATGAAGCACAGACTGGTATCAAGATTGCCAGGAGAAATATCACTAACCTCAGATATACAGATGACACCACCCTTATGGCAGAAAGAGAAGAACTAAAGAGCCTTTTGATGAACATGAAACAGGAAAGTGAAAAAGTTAGTTAAAACTCAACATTCAGACAACTAAGATCATGGCATCTGATCCCATCACTTCATGGCAGATAGATGGAGAAACGATGGAAACAGTGACATAATTTATTTTTTTTTGTTCTGCAAAATCACTGCAGATGGTGACTGCAGTCAGCCATGAAATCAAAAGACGCTTGCTCCTTGAAAGAAAATTTATGACCAACCTAGACAGCTTATTAAAAAGCAGAGACATTACTTTGCCAACAAAGGTCTGTCTAGTCAAAGCTATGGTTTTTCCAGTACTCAAGTATGGATGTGAGAGCTGGACCATAAAGAAAGCTGAGTGCCAAAGAATCGATGCTTTTGAACTGTAGCGTTGGAGAAGACTCTTGAGAGTCCCTTGGACTTCAAGGAGATTCAGCCAGTCCATCCTAAAAGGAATCAGTCCTGAATATTCATTGGAAGGACTGATGCTGAAGCTGAAACGCCAATACTTTGGCCACCTGATGTGAAGAACTGACTTCTTTAAAAAGACCCTGATGCTGGGAAAGATTGAAGGCAGGAGGAGAAGGGCACGGCAGAGGATTAGATGGTTCGATGGCATCACCAACTCAATGGACATGAGCTTGAGTGGACTCTGACAATTGGTATGGACAGGGAAGCCTGGTATGCTGCAGTCCATGGGGTCGCAAGAGTTGAACACTACTGAGCAACTGAACTGAACTGAACTGAGTTCAGTCTAGTCAAGTTGATACTTTACAAAGGTACCATACAATACTTATGAGTACTTTGGGAACTTTTACAATTTCTTTTAGTTTGCACATAGTTTACTGCTAATAAAATTCCAATGTAATTATCAGGATTAAATTTATAAAGTATGCAAAGGATATAATTAGTTATTTCAGTAATTGATGCAGTAATAATATTCTTCCTTGCATCTGTAGTTAACACTAATCATTTCATCCATTTCTTTGTAAGAATCAAGAAAAATCTTAACAACCAGATTTCTTTAGTTAATATCTTACAGAAAGTACACAGTAAGTATATTTTAAAGATGTGGTAATGAAAGACATCTATGGAAATTATTAAAAATGAGAAAGAGAGAACAAGTTTGCATATGTTTCTAAAATTTAAAGTATTCATTTGTGAGTAAGCAAGTATATGTTTCTTAAGATATTTAATTCTTTATTGTAGGTTCTGTACACATGAGATTTATGTTTAAAAATGTGTAGTATTTATTCTGAATATTGTTTTCCCCCACTTCTTCTCTTTTCCCATCACACAAAAGCTTGATATCCTGGATTTAAATGGGTATAGTAAATAAAGTTGTTGTTTCAATTTTGAACCAGAGTTACTGTAAGTTAATAAAATGGTAAGAATAATAAATATATGGACCTTCACTTTGCACTTGCATTTATTTTCTTTTTATAATATATATTTATTATGTTATAATAAATAATATAAAGTAATACATTATTACTTTGCATTTATTTTGCACATGATGTTATTTAGCTTATAATAATTTAATATAAAATTATCAAATATCTTACTCACTTTAACAATGTAATTTAAATGTCTATACATATGTGTCTGTGGCTTATTGTTTTTAGCTAACAACAAAGTCACCCCCAAAACATTAATTTTTATATTGAAATATGAAGCATTATCTGTTATGTTTTATTACCCTTATCTGTCCATCAAATTTCCTCTTAGGTCAGAAAAGTTAATGTTCTTCTTATGTTCAAAGCTCATACAAGTTGATAAGAAAAATACACAGTGTTAGGAAAAAGAGCTTCAATAGTAAATTCATGCAAGATTTTAAAACACTGAAACCTGACAAAGTTCAATCTCATTTATAATAACTTGACCCATATGAAATTGCCAGTTTTGTGTATCAGAATCAGTCTATATTGACAATTTAATATATTGCAACCTAGTAATTTAAGATGCTAAAATTAAATGAAAAGAAATTTTATTTGGTGCTTCAAAACACCCAATATCTCAGTTATTATAACTAGTGCTGACATAAATGGGGAGGGATGTGACATTGACGAGTCTAATCATGGTGAACACAACAGCACTACCTTCCTTAAAGGTTTGAATTTGAAAACCTGTATCACCAAGTTTAAATAATTCTTTAAATAGAGAACAAGGTTTTTAACAGAGAACAAGACATAATAGGGTGTATATATATATATATATATATATATATATATGGAGATATCCTGGGTTCAAATCTATAATTGACTATTTATTTTCTGTTTATTTTTGATAGGTTCCTTAACCTCTGTATGCTTCCATTTCCTCATCTGTAAAGGAGAAATAATTATGAGAATTAAATATGATAATGCAAATTGAAAATATGGCAGAGTGCCTCACATATAACAAGTGATAAGTTATTGGCCACATTCTAAGTGAAAAGCAATAGAGGAATGTTTACAGTTCATACACTAAATTAATTGATAAAGAGCCCTCTATACTTTGATTTTTTTAACATATTTCTAATGACATTAGATAATCCTTTTATATGGAGCTCAGTTGCATTATGACATAATCATCATGTGTATAATATGATTTCAGTTTTGAAATCTGATTTTAAATAAGGTTAAACTGATTTAAAAGACTCAAAAATCCAACTTGATTCAGACAACTTTGAAATGCCACAAAAATACTCATAAGCCAGGATACTTTAGATAGACTAAATAGATAAATATAAAAAAGGAACCTATAGCTAGAAAAAACTCCAGTAAATATTTCTATGATAGCAATATATCAGTCTGGGTTCTCCAGAGAAATTGAACTAATAGGAAATGCTTATATATTATTACATGTATATAAGTATTATAAGAAATTGGCTCCTGTGATTACAGAGGCTGAGAAGTTACAAGATCTGAAGTCAGCAAACCAGAGACCAAGCAGAGACAATGTTATAGTTATCAGTGTGAGTCTGAAGGCCTGAGAACCAGTAAAACTGATGGTGTAAGTCCTTTCCATGTTGTTGTTGGAAACTAATAAGTCTGTATGTAGGAGAAAGGGCAAAACTGTATTCTTGGTATGTTGCCTTGTAGACTGTAGTATGTATCTTTTCCACAGGAATAACACAGACTGAAGTTTTTTAGAAACTTTATAGGTATATCAGTCCTATTAATTAGTGTATATATTTCACTTGGGAAAAATTCCAAGCAATATCTACCTAGTGTTAGAGTTTGAAAGAAACAAGGAATGATTTAAAGGAAAGAATAACCTAGAAGTCTCTTGAATTTACATTATCTGGCATTTCAATTTGTTTTTAACTCTCTTCTCAAGATTACCATGTTTAGTTAGTTCTCATAAATCAGATTTATAGGGCCATCTGTTGTTATTATACAGCAGGTAAGGCTTCTCTACTATTTTTTTTCTTACATTGTTTCAATAAAGAGATACACACTGATATGATTTATTGACAAAACACCTTGCATCATGCAGGGTTATTTATTCATGTGAATAAGTTTAATTCTGTTCATTAACTTAACTGCTTGTTTTATAGTAAAGTGAATGATTAGTATTAATATATCAATAATAGTACCTTAGGCTATACTGAAGCTAAAACAAAATGCCATAGACTGAGTGGCTCATAAACAGCAGACACATTTTGCTCACTGTTTTGGAAACAGCAAGAACAAGATCTGGGTGCCAAAATGGTCATATTCTGGGGAGGACTTTCTTCCAGGTTGCAGACTGCCAACATCTCAAGAATCTTCACGTGGTGGGAGTTGGTGAGGGAGTGCTCTAGACCTCTTTTATAAGGCTGTTATCCCGATTTATGAAGTTTCTCCCTCATCACCTAATTCAGTTCAGTTCAGTCGCTCTGTCGTGTCCGACTCTTTGCCACCCCATGGACTGTAGCACGCAATGCCTCCCTGTCCATCACCAACTCCTGGAGTTTACTCAAAATCATGTCCATTGAGTCAGTCATGCCATCCAACCATCTCATTTTCTGTCATCCCCTACTCCTCCTGCCTTCAGTATTTCCCAGCATCAGGGTCTTTTCAAATGAGTCAGCTCTTCACATCAGGTGGCCAAAGTATTGGAGTTTCAGCTTCAACATCAGTCCTTCCAAAGAATATTCAGGACTGATTTCCTTTAGGATGGACTGGCTGGATCTCCTTGTTGTCCAAGGAACTCTAAAGAGTCTTCTCCAACAGAACAATTCAAAAGCATCAATTCTTCAGTGCTCAACTTTCTTCATAGTCCAACTCTCATACCCATACATGACTATTGGAAAAACCATATCCTTAACTAGACAGACCTTTGTTGGCAAAGTAATGTCTCCGCTTTTTAATATGCTGTCTAGGTTGATCATAACTTTTCTTCAAAGGAGCAACTATCTTTTAAATTCATGGCTGCAGTCACCATCTGCAGTGATTTTGGCGCCCAGAAAAATAAAGTCTGCCACTGTTTCCACTGTTTCTCCATCTATTTGTCATGAAGTGATGGGACCAGATGACATGATCTTAGTTTTCTGAATGTTGAGTTTTAAGCCAACTTTTTCATTCTTCTCTTTCACTTTCATCAAGAAGCTCTTTAGTTCTTCTTTACTTTCTGCCATAAGGGTGGTGTCATCTGCATATCTGAGGTTATTGATATTTTTCTCAGAAATCTTGATTCCAGCCCAGCGTTTCTCATGTTATACTCTGCATATAAGTTAAAGAAGCAGGGTGACGAAATACAGACTTAACATACTCCTTTCCTGATTTGGAACCAGTCTGTTGTTTCATGTCCAGTTCTAACTGTTGCTTCTTGACCTGAATACAGATTTTTTAAGAGGGAGGTCAGGTGGTCTGGTATTCCCATCTCTTGAAGAATTTTCCAGCTTATTGTGATACAGACAGTCAAAGGTTTTGGCATAGTTAATAAAGCAGAAATAGGTTTTTTTTTCTGAAACTCTCTTGCTTTTTCGATGATCCAGTGAAAGGTGAAGTTGCTCAGTTGTCTCAAACTCTTTGCGACCCCACGGACTGTAGACTACCAGGCTCCTCAGTCCATGAAATTTTCCAGGCAGGAGTACTGGAGTGGAGTGCCATTCCCTTCTCCAGGAGATCTTCCCAACCCAGGGATTAAACCTGGGTCTCCTGCATTGCAGGCAGATGCTTTACCATCTGAGCCACCAGGGAAGCTCAATATATGCTCCAATAGATGTTGGCAATTTGATCTCTGGTTCCTCTGCCTTTTCTAAAACCAGCTTGAACATCTGGAAGTTCACGGTTCGCATATTGTTGAAGCCTGGCTTGGAGAATTTTGAACATTTCTTTACTAGCGTGTGAGATGAGTGCAATTGTGTGGTAGTTTCAGTATTCTTTGGCATTGCCTTTCTTTGGGATAGGAATGTAAACTGACCTTTTCCAGTCCTGTGGCCACTGCTGAGTCTTCCAAATGTGCTGGCATTTTGAGTGTGGCACTTTCACAGCATCATCTTTTAGGATATGAAAGAGCTCAACTGGAATTCCATCACTTCCACTAAATTTGTTTGTTGTGATGCTTCCTAAGGCCCACTTGACTTCACATTCCAGGTTGTCTGGCTCTAGATGAGTGATCACACCATCGTGATTATCTGGGTCATGAAGATCTTTTTTGTACAGTTATTCTGTGTATTCTTGCCACCTCTTCTTAATATCTTCTGCTTCTGCTAGGTCCATACCATTTTTGTCCTTTATTGAACCCATCTTTGCATGAAATGTTCCCTTGGTATCTCTAATTTTCTTGAAGAGATCTAGTCTTTCCCTTTCTATTGTTTTCCTCTATTTCTTTGCACTGATCACTGAGGAAGGCTTTCTTATCTCTCCTTGCTATTCTTTGGTACTCTGCATTCAAATAGGAATATCTTTCCTTCTCTCCTTTGCTTTTTGCCTCTCTTCTTTTCACAGCTATTTGTAAGGCCTCCTCAGACATTTTGGTTTTTTGCATTTCTTTTTCTTGGGGTGGTCTTTCTCCCTGTCTCCTGTACAATGTCAACAACCTCCATCCATAGTTCATCTACGCACTCTGTCTATCAGATCTAGTACCTTTAAATCTATTTCTCACTTCCACTGTATAATTGAAAGGGATTTGATTTAGGTCCTACCTGAATGGTCTAGTGATTTTCCTTACTTCAATTTAAGTCTGTATTTGACAATCAGGAGTTCATGATCTGAGCCACAGTCAGCTCCTGGTCTTATTTTGGCTGACTGTATAGAGCTTCTCCATCTTTGGCTGCAAAGAATATAATCAATCTGATTTTGGTGTTGACCATCTGGTGATGTCCATGTGTAGAGTCTTCTCTTGTGTTGTTGGAAGAGAGTGTTTGCTATGACCAGTGCATTCTCTTGGCAAAACTCTGTTAGCTTTTGGCCTGCTTCATTCTGTACTCCAAGGCCACATTTGCCTGTTACTTCAGGTGTTTCTTCACTTTATACTTTTGCATTCAAGTCCCCTATAATGAAAAAGACATCTTTTTTGGGTGTTAGTTCTAGAAGGTCCTGTAGGTCTTCATAGAACCGTTCAACTTCAGCTTCTTCTGCATTACTAGCTGGGGCAGAGACTTGGATTACTGTGATATTGTATGGTTTGCCTTGGAAATGAACTAAGATCATTCTATCGTTTTTGAGAATGCATCCAAGTACTGCATTTCAGACTCCTGCTGACTATGATGGCTACTCCATTTCTTCTGAGTGATTTCTGCACAGAGTAGTAGATATAATAATCATCTGAGTTCAATTCACCCATTCCAGTCCATTTAATTCCCTGATTTCTAAAATGTCGATGTTCACTCTTGCCATATCCTGTTTGACAACTTCCAATTTGCCTCGATTCATGGACCTAACATTCCAGGATCCTATGAATATTGCTCTTTACAGCATCCAACCTTGCGTCCATCACAAGTCACATCCACAACTGGGTGTTGTTTTTGCTTTGCCTCCCTCTCACTATTTTCTATGGAGTTATTTCTCCACTGATTTCCAGTAGCGTATTGGGCAGCTAATCATCTCCCAAAGGTTCCATCTCCAGCACTATCAAATTGGATTAATATTTCAACATATGAATTTTAGAGGAATACAAGCATTCAATATATAGCAACTGATATGTAATATATTAATGTATTCCCACATAATTATCTAGTTAAGTTGTTCTTAAACATAAAGCCATGCTTATAGACAGCCATGAAATTACCTGTCATTTTATGCAAGTTTGAACAGTTGAAAATAAAAATGATTTTATTGTACATACATCTTGTTTCATTTAAAACATTCTTCATTTAAGACAGTGAAACTATTACCCTACTAGTGAAAATGTCTGCCTTAGAAAATATGCTCTGTTGCTATATAATTTGTGGCAAAATCTTAAGAGTATTTCTTCAAATAAAATAGTTGAACAAAACTTGAGCTTTACTTATTCTCAATCATTTCCTACTTCCATAGCATACAATTATCACTGGAAGGCTGCTTATTTTGTATCTTTCTTGTACTTAGGAATTTTCATGTGACTGAGTTATGGTCAATGGAAATAAATAGTAGTTTTGTGTATCAGTGGCAGGCCTAGGACACTGAAATTCCCTTTTATTCTCCCATGTCCTTTCCCCCTCTGGCCAACTTCAATGTGAATTCCCAGTCTAATCTTAAAATGCATACATTCAAAATGGCAGAGTCTGTCAACCTAGCTCCCTGAATTAATGTGTGGATGTGGGTAATCCAAAACCTGGTTATTTTCACAGCCATTTTTGTTGGCCAGAAATGACTTTGTGTGTCTGTACATATGCAGATGTTAAGGCACTGAAATTCTGTGACTATACAAATTCTGCGACTCTACAAATTCTGCTTATATTTTGCAGGCTTCAGTTAGGCATTATCATCATGAAAAGTGTTACTTTTAAGTTTCATGAGTGCCAGAACTTGACATTCACACTATGAAATTTAATAAACATTTAATAAAAATAACTGAAGGAGAGAAACTTCTCTAGCTCTAGAGGCAAAATGATCTGATTTAAAAGTCTAGCTTTAGTCCTATCCCTTAGGTGTCTTTGTACAAAGTATTTTACCTAAGAGAACCTCAGATTTCATATCTATAATTAGCAAATTTTATTTCTTTGTTGAGCATGTGTGAATTCAAAATAATCTAAATTATAATTGTTGCCTTTAGTATTTGAAATATAATTTAAATATATAATTTATGGATGTATTATATATGCAAATATATATTAAACATACATGTGTTTGTGTATGCGTGTAAGACTGTACTATGTTATGGGACCTATGCATATATAACCAAAAAATAAGAACAGAGTTCCAACCTTATACAATATCTTTATTTGAGTACTTACCTCATCTATTATATTGTTCTGCCAAAATGACATCATGTTCTGCCTTTAGTTTTAATCCACATTACATAATGAAAAGTACAAACATTTGTGAAAAATCTTATCACTAAGAAGAATAATAAAAACTTTTTTCCTTTTGAAATTCTTCTTTCCTTAAATATGAAAGCAAATTAGAAATTTTACAACTTCTGTGGGCCCCTCATCTGTTTCACTATAATATGAAGATTGAGAAATCTTTGATAAGATGACCAATCCAATCCAGGATGAGTAAATACTATATTTGGAAATTCACCTATTCAATGGACAAAACCTATAATTTGTGTTGAAAAAGTGGTGTGCTTTTTAATAATGATAGCATTCTATTATTATAAAGGAAATGTCTTTGCTATTCCAAGAAGTAATCAGAGAGAAATGATAGGGAATGAAATTTGTGCAGAGAGATTTAATATGTTAGAAAAGCAAAAGAAATTGAGTGAAAATTAAACTTTATTGTTATTAGATCTATTGTAACTGAGTACCAAGGCAGTCTGATTGAATTGGAAATGAGAATTACTGAGCAAAGGGAGTAACTCATTACGTCACAGTAGTCTCTCCAGAAATAAAAACTGTTAACAGAGGCTAGATCTACATTTCTGAAGTCAGTTCATTGTTACTTGTTTAACTTGTGTTAGTACAGACACTTCAGCTCAGTGGAGGTTTGATATCCTCATTCATAGGACTTGATTTCTTGAAGAGAAAGATTAACCCAAGGCAGAAGTGGAAGAAGAAAGACTTAAGGATGAAAATATGGGGATAACCAAAGGGCTATCACTTTTTATTTTGATCAACATTAGAAATTGAAAATCTTTGATTTTATAATAAATTCCTTCTAAGAAAATATTTAGATGTCTGTTCAGTTGCTAAGTCATGCCCAACTTTTGTGACACCATGGACTGCAGCATACCAGGCTTCCCTGTCCTTCACTATCTCCTGAAGTTTTCTCCAACTCGTGTTCATTGAATTGATAATGCCATCCAACCATCTCATCCTCTGTTGCCTACTCCTCTTGCCCTCAATCTTCCCCAGCATCAAGTTCTTTTCCAATGAGTCAGCTCTTTGCATCACATAGCCAAAATTTTGGATATTATCTTTCAAATCTACCCCATCTTCATTTTTTTTAAACAAATTCACTTGAATTTAGTGTTGTTCTGCTTGTCTCTTTAAGCCTTATATTTATTGCAATAGTTACTAAGAGTAATTATTTTATCCATACTTTTGTAAATAACATAGGAGAGAGGTATCTATCATCTGCTGATGGGGACAACTTTGTCAGGTTTTTATATTTCTTTTTGTATAAATTAAATAGATAATTTCAGTGAACTCTGAGGAAACCAGATTATTTTGGGAACAACCCTCCTCTCTTCATCATTGACCTTAATTGTGACAAGTAGTTGCACTTTCTTTCTTTAAAGCATAGCATCATTTTATTTGGCCTTACTTCTTTGAGCAAAAGAGATGTAAATAAATAACCCCAGAAAAATACCTTAGGAACGTACAGAGCTGATCTTAGGGTGCATGTGGTAAATCTTAATTGTGCTGTGTGTTCAGTCATGTTCAACTCTTCGTGACCCTTATGAACTGCAGCCTGCCAGACTCCTCTTTCCATAGGATTTTCCAGGCAAGAATACTGGTGCGGGTTGCCATTTCCTCCTCCAGGGGATCTCCCTGATCCAGAAGTTAAATTCATGTCTCTTCTCCAGTGTCTCCTGCTCTGAAGGGAAATTCTTAACTGTTGAGCCACAAGGGAAGCCCCAAGACTTAATCAGAAGTCCACAAACTTCCTAAGAGGAAAGGATGGATAAATGGTAACAGGCAGACAGATTTCAGGTTGAAATAAGGAATAACTTTCTGACAGTGAAATATGTCTGGTCTTAGTAATCTGGAAAAGTTTCTAGGTTGCCTTATGTTATGATAAAAATCATATCACTGGTTATCTTGAGGAAACAATTGTTTCTATACCAGAGTTCTGTGATTTCTAAGATCTTTCATGATTCAAAAAGGCAAGTTTGCTTTAGCCCTTTTAATGAGAATAAATCTCAATAAATTGTTCTACCTTTGGAAAGAACAATCTGCATAATTTGGAGAGCCTGCCTTAGCATGTATTTTGTTTATCTGTGATAATTCTGGTTTACATTCAGCCCACCATGGATTGCTTCCCTAGTATCTCAGCTGCTAAAGAATCTGCCTGCAATTCAGGAGACCCCAGTTTGATTCCTAGGTTGGGAAGGTCCCCTGTAGAAGGGATAGTCTGCCCAATCCAGTACTCTTGGGCTTCCCTGGTGGCTCAGAGGGTAATGAATCCACCTGCAAAGTGAGAGACCTGGGTTTGATCCCTGAGTTGGGAAGATCCTCTGGAGGATATTCTCAGAGACTCGAAAGAGAATATTCTCTTCTCAGGAGAATTTCAGAGGCAATCCACTCCAATATTCTTGCCTGGAGAATGCCCATGGACAGAGAAGCCTGCTGGGCTACAGTCCAGGGTATCACAAAGTGTCAGACAGGACTGAGCAACTAAGCACACAGCACCATGGATAGAAAAACATTACAAATGATATATTAAACTTCATTATATATCCTTTGTATGGCCAATGTTGAGGCTTCCCCTGTGGCTCAGCAATAAAGAACCCACCTTGTTTATTTGGCACCACTGAGAAAATGTTTTACTATTTTATTCAGTGCTCTTAGAATTGCTGGTTCCAAAGCCAAAGGTGAATCTTGGGACCTGCAACAGTTTGAAGATCTTCATTCTTGTGTTCTGCCATTGACATATTCAGCTTCACTTTGTTTATTTCTTTCTGGCATGCTTCTAACAAGTATGTCCTGACTCCCAGGTCAAGTCCTGGGGAACATATTTCATTCACTCAGCTAGCTTGGCACTGACTTTTTCTCCAGGACACATCTTAGATCATTGATCATCCTACAGCTCAGTCAGCCTTGGTCTACTCTAATGATATAGTCCAATGTCAATGTCCCCTTCCATACACTGATTTCTTCAAAAGGTAAAGCAATTTACAGGAGGAAATCATATGGTAAATAATGACATATGTTTAATTGAGTGAGCTCTCCTTTACCTTACATGAAAATCATTCATTTAATAAACACAGACTTCCACTGTTGCCAAGATCTATATACATGTCCCCTAAAATCTGTTCTACCCTTTAGTATCATAGTAATAGAAATTGTATTCAATAAGCATTTGACACATAGGTCTCAAAGGTGGAAGAAGTACTTGCAATCTTATCTTGGTTCTCAGTTGGACCCTAAATGTGTGTCTCAACGCACTGGCCACAGTTTCAGCAAATAACATATTTTCCCCTTTATTATACTTGAACTCAGTAAATAAACATAATTTGACTCAACAGGGGGAAGAAGAGTTGAGTTACATGCATAAAGAGGTAGTATGTTGATGCCCTATATAGCAAATTCTTAAGATAGAACTCCGTGTACTATTACTAACCCAGGAACAAGATGGCCCAGTAAATTCTTTATTCAGGCATCTAGTACACTGCAGGATTCTTTTTTTTTTTTTTTTCCATAGTAAGAAAACCTTCCAGCTGCTTCTGACCCAGCCTGTGGCTGAGACTCAAAGTTGTTCCACAATAGAAGCATCTTTGTAAATTGTATACATTTGGAAAATTAGAAGGTTCATGAGGGTAAATATTACAGAGCTTAAGAAAATAAGGACGAAACCCTAAAACTAAGAAGAAGCATAAGCATGAGGTACTTGTACCACCAGAATGGAGAGATTGTGGTTGATTTAACCACATTCTTACACCAAAATAATGATATTCATTCTGTTAGAGTTATACTGCTCTTCGATTTATAGAAGACATCTACTAATGCAAAACTGTTATAAATTCTTCACCATCATGATCAACTCATTTTAAAAACATAGGTGATGTTTCTTAATCTAAGATTTGGAAATTTGATCACACATTCATCACAAAATGGGACTCTTATATTTCTTTTATTTGTCCTTGTATGATGAGTATTAATATAGATGTCATAGTCACTTTTTAGTGACTCGTGGCTAAAAAATATTAGCCACTTTTTAAATTAATGAAACAAAGCTTAAAGAAATTAAAACAGTCTGCCTGTAGTTTTGCAGCACAGTGCTTATATGCAGGGCATATTTGTTGAATAAATGAACAAATATTTATGAATCAAAGTTGTGATTTAAAGCAAGGCCCAACCATATAAGATTCATGCTCTTCAACTGTAACTTACACTTGACATTTTATATTCTAAGATATTTCTCTGTGTTCCTTAGGATTGATAATTACCATTAGGATTGTTCTTCCATTTAATTCCCAGGATCTTCAGACACTGGCATTTTTTTCCCACAAGGTATGTGCTCATATACAGTATGGGAAATTTTGCATACATGAATAAAGTCATGAATTTCATTTCAAAACTGCCATTAAAATTCTCAAGAATGAAGTCTAAAATGTGCCAGTGAACATTTAGGAAAAATATCAAAGTAAGCCTTTTGGACCAATAACTTCATGAATAAGGAACATATTTAAAAGGGTACTCTCTAATTTATAAATGGTTAGAATTATCATGTATTTCCCCAATATTATGTGGTTATTTGAATATAGCATTAATCTTATCAAACAACTGGAGATTAACCATAAGGGTTTTTGCTTCTGCTTTTGGTTCTACACATGCTAATATTTAGTTTAGAGTTTATCTCTTGAATTAGTGATTTTGAAATCATTTTGACATTTGCAGAGATTAGAAACTGCAGGAGAATTTTGTGAAAATTAATACAACAAAAATTTTTGTGTGGTGATCAATAAAGTCATATACCATCTCACCTTTCTTGATTTCACTTGAAGGTGGGACTCCAGACCCATTATATCTGTGTAGCAGCAAAAGAGAAATTTCTCAAAGGGGCTTTCTTGTGTGCTGAGTGGTGTCTGGCAATCTTTTTGTGTGTTTTTTGGAGCATTTTATCACTGTGGTTAAGAGCAAAAAGATCTATGATTTTTGCAATGATAGCTTCTCTTCCTTCCAACAAGTCAATAAAGAGTAAAACTGAACTTACATATACCCATATATCGGTGGCTCAGTCAGTAAAGGATCCACCTGCAATGCAGGAGAACACCTGCAATGCAGGAGATGGGGTTCAATACCTAGATAGAAGGATCCAGGGGAAGGACTCCCTTGGAGAAGGATGTGACAACCCACTCCCATACCCCTGCCTGGGAAATTCCATGGACAGAGAAGCCTGGTGGGTTACAGTCTATGGGGTTGCAAGAGTCAGACATGACTTAGCAACTAGACCCACCACAACCACCACCATACAAGAGGAAAAAGAGAGAGAGAGAGAGAGAGAGAGAGAGAGAGAAATAATTAAAATGTAATACCAGAATCAAAATTTCTGGGTTTGGGCAGAAACTGCAAGTAGGAGACTATTCTTTTGATGGGCACCCCTACCCCCAACATCAACATTTAATCCCCAATAGATTCCATTCTCGGTGAATATGTTACCAGTTAGTTTAACAGATGATCACTAGTTAACATTTATTTTCCTTGTGGGATTATAGCTACTCAACATTTATCTTCCTTTCTCACATTAAAGAGGGACTATATTATTGGATATCATCCAATAGAATATGAGTTGTCCTGGCCAAGAAAATGGATTTTAGAAGAAATGGAAGTGGAAAAGGTCCTAAGGGTCCTCATTACTGAACAGATATTTTATAAATATCAATAAAATTTGATTCTTCTGTTGGTAGTGGATAAAAACAAGAAGACTCACTGTACACAAGAGGAAGTAGAAAGAATCAAGACTCCATGTGGTTGAGTTTGAATTCAAATATGGGTGTTATTCATTCTCCGGAATAAAGAGATGGTTTTCCATTGTCTGAGGTCAAATGCTGCCTCAGACAACTAGTCATTGGGAAAGCATATTCCAGCCCAGAGTTCTGGTCCCTCATTCCAGGACTTTGAAATAATCACAAAGCCTTCTTGAAGGTGAGATATGGGACAAAGATAAAGGTGAATCTTTCCTTCTACCATCTTGCCAATACTTTTTATCCACCTTGTCTCTCCATCCTCTAATTCTCTCCTCCTTTCCTATGCCTTTAATTTTTTTTTTTTGCCAAATCTGTCCTTTCATTGTGTCACAGATATAATCTTATTGTAGTTTTATGTTTATTTCACTCTAGTGCAGAAGTATCTGGTAGCTACTCTACTGACCCAACAGTTTTACAGGGTTTTAAAATGTATATTTTTCCCCAGAAATTTTACCTGAAGCTGTTGATTTCCACTCAAAGCTGCTCTCAACTCTAGCTTCCCTGTATAATGTTTTCTTTTGATATGCCTCAACTTAGATCAATTTCTCAACATTTTCATGACTGACATTGTGGGTCATATATTTCTTTTGGTGCAGGACTGTTCTGTGAATGTAGTATGTTTAGCATCATCTCTGGCTTCTATTCACTAAATGACGGTCATACCTCTCTTTTATCTTTTGACAACCAAGAATATAAAAATATTGTCAAATGTCCCCTGGATAGCAAAATCATAATGTTTCTGAACTTCTGACTTAGATACAGACATATACCCCCTCTGCAATTCTCCCCAGTGCTTTATTTACACAAAAATAATGTGAATTGTATCTTTAAACAATTCTAAAAGTGGCAAACTCTCGACTAGATCGTGTTCTATTACACTTCCCTAATCTGTCAAAGCATCTTACAATCAAATTTCAAGAGTTTCCTTGGTACGTTTTCAGTGCTAATACATTCTCTGCTGTGTTCTTGATACCTGTGAGGGTGGTGAATTATTGACTAAAATGAGGTTCCAACTCTCACTGATCTGTTGAAAGATCCATGCCCAAATACAGACAACTACCATACAGAAGCAGACTTCCCAGTTGGTGCTAGTGGTAAAGAACCCTTCTACCAATGCAGGAGACTTAAAAGATGTGGGTTCGATCCCTGGGTCAGGAAGATCCTCTGGAGAAGGGCATGTCAACCCACTCCAATGTTCTTGCCTGGAGAATCCAATGGATAGAGAAGCCTGGTGATCCACAGTCCATGGGCTCTCAAAGAGGCAGAAATGACTAGTGAGTAAGCACAGCACAAACCCATACAGAAACATAGAAATCACACATTTGAATACTGTAACATAAGAATGAAGAATGTATGAATTCTATCTTAGGGCTTAAAAATATTGTCAGAAGTTTCTACCAGCTGAATATGATAGTTTGTTGTTGTTGTTTAATCATATCCAATGCATTTGAGACTCCCATGGACTCCTTTGTCTTTGGGGTTTCTAGGCAAGAAAATTGGAGTGGGTTGTCCTTTCCTCCTACAGGGGATATTCCCAACCCAGGGATCAAACATGTATCTTCTGCATTGGCAGGCAGGTCCTTTTCTGCTGAGCCACCAGGGAAGCCTGAATGTGACAGTTACCCTATTTAAATTTTACATTTGTAGTCTTTGAAGAAGGCAGGTATAAGAAGGCAATAACAAACTTGTACTCCTATTAGTTGTAATAAATATATTTTCAATTCCCTCTAAGTATACTTATTTCTCATTCAAACATCTTTAGGAGGTAAATGTGAGACTACAATACTTATTGAAAAATTATAAGTTTTATGAGGGTCGCTCAGTCGTGTCTGACTCTTTGCGACCCCATGGACTATACAGTCCATGGAATTCTCCAGACCAGAATACTGCAGTGGGTAGCCTTTCTCTTCTTCCGGGGCTTTTCCTGACCGAGAGATTGAACCCAGATCTCCCACATTGCAGAAAGATTCTTTACCGGCTGAGCCACAAGGGAAGCCCAAGAATACTGGAGTGGGTAGGCTATCCCTTTTCCAGGGGATCTTCCCAACCACGGAACTGAAACGGGGTCTCCTGCATTGCAGGCAAATTCTTTACCAACTGAGCTATGAGGGAAGCCTTCTGCAAGAAAGAGAAAACTGCTCTCATAAGATTTATCAGCATAAAAGGCCCAACCTACCTTTCTGGCTTTTATTTTGTCAGTGTCTTGATTTATCTTCCCTTGTACTTTCTCCCCTGTTACCACCAGCACCATTTTAAAAATAAATAAACAACATATAGAAGTCACAAATAGGGCAAGTTATGTAACATATGCATTCCTTGTGAGGTTTTCAAATCATTCCCTCTTAAGTGGGTGGCAGATGCCTCCCAAGGCTTTTTGGCTGTTTCTTTTCTTCATCATCCTTAGTTGTGTGCCAAAAGTCTCTATATAGTTTTAAATGGGAGAGGAAAGCTGTGGTACTCTTCTGACCTTAACAGATTAATTTTTTTAAATGATATTTCCTCTACTTTCATTGTTATACATGGGAACTATCCTAGAATCTTAACTATTTTTTCCTTAAAATTGTATTTGCAACAACTATCATTCCCTATAATCAAGTATTCAATGCATGCTTCAGAAAGGTTGTTTAAGCAGGCAACCTTTAAGGCTCTTTCCAACCCCAACGTTATTTAATTCCATATGATTTTCTCTGAAAAGGAAGAACTCCAGGGAATTGGGTGGAGGGGTTGGTGGGTGGGAAAGCTTTTACACTTAATTCTCATTAATTTTCGTTGGGTAAGTACAATGTCAGAAAATGATGACTGAACTAATCTGTATCCTAAAGGAAGGAAAAGGAAGTAATGCTTTCATGCTTCAGTGAAAAATTATGACCTAGTTTTAAAATGGATATAATAGAATGTTGCCAAGATAATTACAGTGTTTACAATAAAATTTCTCTGTAAATATCTTATTTGCATACAGGGTTTTTTTCCCCCAACATAGATTAATGTTAACTGCTTACATGCTTTTTTGAATACTTCTAAATAATTTATCACTTAAGGGAAAGTACAATTTAGTATTTGACCTGCTTTTAATGCAGAAGCAAATCATTGACTGAGCTAAAGATTTAGTATTGGTTCATTTACTTTTGAGATCAAAGGTAAGCTATTTTTTTCCATCTACACCTTCAATTTCCTAATTTTAAAAACATAGATAATAATTAGAATGTTTTTATTTCTCAGATATGTTTGAAAGTTAGAGGGCTAGTTGTTATTTTTCACATTCCATACACAGATACACATACACACCACACACCTAAAATGGTATATATTAAGGACACTTTTTTAAAATTGCACAAAAGCATTAAAGAAGTAAGGTGCATTAAAATATGAGGTCATGTTTTTAAATCGTTTGCATTTGAGAGAATTTTGGGAGCAAGACAGAGTTCAGGTTTTTTGATAGTTCCCTAATAATCTCTGTATCACCTATAGACCCACGGCCTAGGAATAGATAGACGTATATATATCCATGTCCAGTGTCTCAGCATAACCTCTAATTAAGTTCTAGGAAACAAGTTACTCTTTTTTCACACTGTTGTAAGAATCACTGCTGTAATATCCTATTTTTTGGTTTCAAAGATTGTGCCCTCAGGAGTTTTGAGAGAAGTCTTACTAGTATAAATGTTTTTCTGTGGAATATAGCTTTTGTCAGAGCCTCAGGTCACTTTCAAAACTCCTAAATATTTAAAAATTACTCCTCTAGTGAAAAGAATGTGGAATGAAGAGCATACTTAGCTGGATTTGGTTCCAGGGCCTGCTATTTACTACCTATGCAAGTTTAGGAAAATTATTTAACACACTTATGCGTCTTTTTCATCAGACTAAGGTGTAGAGTAGATAACAGAGCCTGTGTAAAACCCACATACAGTGCCTTCATCATCTGCCTGTTCTCCCTTTTCAAGTCTTCCCTTCTTCTATAGCTACATACTATGTGTTTTTAATCTGAACATATGTGTGGAATAAAGACTATTTCCCAGGCTTCTTGGTTGTGATCATAGGAAAATGGAAATATTGTATATACCATGGAAAAAAATTTCATTAGTACAAATAGCATTTCCCTTCTCTCTTTTTCCCCTTTTTCTTATCTTTTGATTGTAGTATGGATGTGATAGCTGGAACTTGAGTAGGAATCTTGAATTGCAAGTTGGAAAGTTCTTGATGAGGACCGCAGAGTGACAAGATGAAACAAATGTATAATTCCTGTCATCATTAGTTTCCACTTCAGTCTTGGGGCAAATTTCTGACTTTATGTGTAATTTTTTAAAACTGTTATTATTCTGGTTATTTGGAGATGAAATTAATCTTGACTAATATAAGCACTTGACCAGGGGACTAATAAATATGATTAGAATGTCCAGAAAATATGGTTACAAATTCTAGATCTACTTTTATTACCTGAATAGCATTTTGCTCGGCCAATCTATTCCTCAGTTTCCTTATTTTAAATGAGGAATACAAATATCTACTTCCTATAGATATGAACATTTAATGAGATAGTGCACAGATAGTATCTAGTGTCTGGGCAAAGAAACCAAGGTACCTGGACTGTATCCAGTGCAAGAGTTATAGTCCTCTCTCTACTTAAATGTTTATGTAAATACATTTTTATTGGGGCACGTTTGTATTTACTTGCATGGGTATTGTTTTGGTAACTTTCTGTCTAGAGTAGCATTCCCCAATCTTTTTGGCACCAGGTACTGGTTTCACATAAACAGTTTTTCCATGGACCCAGGGTAGGAGTAGGGCTGATGGTTTCAGGATGACTCAAGTGCAATAAAATTCCTGCTCCTCTGAGAATCTAATACCCCAACTAACCTGACAGGAAGTGGAGTTCAGGCAGCAATGTGAGCATGGTGAGTGTCCATTAATAGAGATGAAGATTTGCTTGCTTGCCTGCTGTTTACCTCTTGCTGTGAGGCTTGTTTCCTAACAGTCCATGGACCAGTACCAGTTCATGGCCCTGGGACTGAGAATCCCTGGTCTAAAATAATAAAATTAAATAGTTAGAACAGATTCATTTTGACTCAAGAAGCCTAAAATATTATGTGGCTCTTCACAGAAAAAAAAAAAAAAGTTTGCTGACTCCTGATTAAGAATATCAGAACTCATGCCATAATTATCTTCTACTTCTCTATGACACTATTGTCATATTGTTTTGCTTGTAAAGCAATTTCTTCACTGAATAAGCTTCAATTATGTGTACACTTAGAAGTATGGGACTTCAGCAAGTTAGCAGTGTTGAGTTATCTTGTCTCTTTGAGTCATATAGCACACATCTTCCTCTAAGGTAAAGATATGGACTACATCCTTAGTCCTCAATCTTAGAGAAGAGAATAGCAGATCGGTCAGTAGAGCATGAAAAACAAGATTTTATTTTGCTGCTGGTACTTGGAGCCCATGGAATTGATCTTAGCCATTCAAATGCCAGTCATATCCCCTCTCTCCTGATATTCACAACTCCAGAAAAGTAACCATTTTTTACCATATAATATTAACATAATGAACTTGTTTGGTTAAATAAATACAGTTTATTTCAAGCCCTCAAATTCCCTGCATTGGGAAAGCTAAGTCTTAGCATCTGAACCACCAGGGAAGTCCCACTTGTTTCCTATTCCAAGAAAATGATATTTAAATATTGTTCTTATATGGGTGCATTTAAAAGACTTAGCCATCCTCTTTATCAGAAGTCTATTTCCTTGGATTCTGTGAAAATAACTTAGCAACAACATTAAATTATTCCAAAACACTAATTAATAACTTACTATGTGTCAGGTGCTATTCAAAAAACTCCTAATGCAATAGACAAGGTCCCCGTGCATAGACAGCTGATAACAACCACCACTACCACTTTTAGTCCTCTAGCACTTCAGTTCAGTTCGGTCACTCATGTGATGATATGAACTGCAGCATGCCAGGCTTCCCTGTCCATTACCAACCCCCGGAGCTTACTCAAACTCATGTCCATAGAGTCGTTGATGCTACCCCAAAATCTCATCTTCTGTCATCCCCTTCTCCTCCTGCCTTCAATCTTCCCCAGCATCGGGGTCTTTTCAAATGAGTCAAAGTATTGGAATTTCAGCTTCAACATCAGTCCTTCCAATGAATATTCAGGACTGATTTCCTTTAGAAAGGACTAGTTGGATCTCAAGGAACACTCAAGAGTCTTCTCCAACACCACAGTTCAAAAGCATCAATTCTTTGGCACTCAGTTTTTTCTGTAGTCCAACTCTCACATCCATTCAAGACAACTGGAAAACCATAGCTTTGACTAGTAGGGTGTTTGTTAGCTAAGTAAAGGGCTCTGCTTTTTAATAAGCTGTATAGGTTGGTCAAAGCTCTTCTTCCAAGGAGCAAGCATCTTTTAATTTCATGGTTGCAGTCACCATCTGCAGTGATTTTGGAGTCCTCCCAAAACAGTCTGTCACTGTTTCCATTGATTCCCCACCTATTTCTCATAAAGTGATGGGACCGGGTGCCATGATCTTAGCTTTCTGAATGTTGACTTTTAAGCCAACTTTTTCACTCTCCTCTTTCACTTTCATCAAGAGGCTCTTTAGTTCTTCTTTGCTTTCTGGCATAAGGGTGGTGTCATCTGCATATCTGAGGTTATTGATATTTCTCCTGGCAGTCTTGATTCCAGCTTGTGCTTCATCCAGCCTGCTATTTCTTATGATGTACTCTGAATATAAGTTAAATAAGCAGGGTGACAATATACAGCCTTAACTTACTCCTTTACCAATTTGGAACCATTCTGTTGTTCCATGTCTGGTTCTAACTGTTGCTTCCTGACCTGCATACAGGTTTCCCAAGAGGCAGGTGAGGTGATTTGGTATTCCCATCTCTTTAAGCATTTCCCACAGTTTGTTGTGATCCAAACAGTCAAAGGCTTTGGCATAGTCAATAAAGCAGAAATAGATGTTTTTCTGGAGCTCTCTTGTTTTCTCGATGATCCAACACATGTTGGCAATTTGATCTCTGGTTGCTCTACCTTTTCTAAATCCAGCCTGAACATCTGGAATTTCATAGTTCATGTACCTTTGAAGCATGCCTTGAGGAATTTTGAGCATTACTTTACCAGTGTGTGAGATGAGTGCAATTGTGCAGTAGTTTGAGCATTCTTTAGCACTGCCTATTTTGGGGACTGGAATGAAAACTGAACTTTTCCAGTCCTGTGGCCACTGCTGAGTTTTCCAAATTTGCTGGTATACTAAGTGTAACACTTTCACAGCATCACCTTTTTGATTTGAGATATCTCAACTGGAATTCCATCATCTCCACTAGCTTTGTTTGTAGTGATGCTTCCTAAGGCCCACTTGATTTCACGTTCCAAGGTGTCTGGGTCTAGGTGAGTGATCATACCATCATGGTTATCTGGGTCATGAAGATTTTATTTGTATAGTTCTTCTGTGTACTCTTGCCATCTCTTCTTTTTATCTTCTGCTTTTATTATGTCCATACCATTTCTATCCTTTATGGTGCCCATCTTTGCATCAAATGATATCTCTAATTTGCATCTTGGTATCTCTAATTTTCTTGAAGAGGTCTCTTATCTTTCCCATTCTATTTTTTTCCTCTATTTATTTGCATTGATCACTAAGGATGGCTTTTTCATCTCTCTTTGCTATTCTTTAGAACTCTGCTTTCAAATGGGTTTATATTTCCTTTTCTCTTTTGCCTTTCCCTTTTCTTCTCTACTCAGCTATTTGTAAGGCCTCCTCAGACAACCATTTTGCCTATTTGCACTTCTTTTTCTTAGGGACTGTCTTGATCACTGCCTCCTGTACAATGTCACAGGCCTCCATCCATAGTTCTTTAGGTGCTCTGTTTATCAGATCTAATCCCTTGAATCTATTTCTCACGTCCACTGTATAATCATAACAGATTTGATTTAGGCCATACCTGAATGGTCTAGTGGTTTGCCCTACTTTCTTCAATTTAAGTCTGAATTTGGCAATCAGGAATTCATGATCTGAGCGACAGTCAGCTTCCCATCTTCCCATCTGTGTTTGCTGACTGGATAGGCTTCTCCATTTTGGCTGCAATGAATATAATCAATCTGATTTCGGTATTGACCATCTGGTGATGTCCACATGTAGTGTCTTCTCTTGTGTTGTTGAAAGAGAGTGTTTGCTATGACCAGTGCATTCTCTTGGCAAAACTCTCTTAGCCTTTGACCTACTTTATTTTGTACTTCAAGGCCAAATTTTCTTGTTATTCCAAGTATCTGTTGATTTCCTATGTTTGCATTCCAGTCTCCTATAGTGAAAAGGACATTTTTTGGGGGGAGGTGCGGGGTTTGTTCTAGAAGGTCTTGTAGGTCTTCATAGAACCGTTCACCTTCAGCTTCTTCAGCATTACTGGTCGGGGCATAGACTTGGATTACTGTGATATTGAATGGTTTGCCTTGGAAACGAACAGAGATCATTATGCCGTTTTTGAGATTGCATCCAAGTACTGCATTTTGGACACTTTCGTTGACTATGAGGGCTATTCCATTTCTTCTATGGGATTCTTGCCCACAGTAGTGGATATAATGGTCATCTGAGTTAAATTCACCCATTCCAGTTCATTTTAGTTTGCTGATTCCTAAAATGTCGATATTCACTCTTGCCATCTCTTGTTTGCCCACTTCCAATTTGCCTTGATTCATGGATATAACGTTCCAGGTATGCAATATTGCTCTTGATAGCCTCAGGCTTTACTTCAATCATTAGTCACATCCACAACTGGGTGTTGTTTTTGCTTTGGTTCTGTCTCTTCATTCTATCTGGAGTTATTTCCCCACTGATCTCTAGTAGCACGTTGGGCACCTACCCACCTTGGGAGTTCATCTTTCAGTGTTTTGTTTCAACTTTTTACCTTTTCATACTGTTCATGGGGTTCTCATGGCAAGAATACTGACGTGGTTTGCCATTCCCTTTTGCAGTGGATGTTTTGTCAGAACTCTTCACCATGATTCTTCGGTCTTGGTGGCCCTACGTGGCTTGGCTCATAGTTTCATTAAGTTAGACAAATCTGTGGTCCTTGTGATCAGATTGGTTAGCTTTCTGTGCTGATGGAGAAGGGTAAGAGGCTTATGGAAGCTTCCTGTTGGCAGAGAGTGACTGAGGAGGATACTGGGTCTTGTTCTGATTTGTGGAGCCATGCTCAGGAAATCATTAATTATTATCTCCATTTTACAGAGGAACAATTTAAGAGAAGTTAATTAAGTTGGCTAAGGCTTAACAACTAATTATTAAGCCACAGAGTCTGGATCATGATCTATCTAATACCAAGGTCCATGCATTTAATTTTCTTTTCGCAAAAGCACTATTTTTTATTCTCAGTTTTCTGGCATATATAAAGATTTGCCTGTAGAATAATCACTGTTAGCTTCTATACTCTGAATATTCTATTTATGTTATTTTGAATAATGTTTTTCCAACTATTTACATGAGCTTAGTTGTAACTTCCTTTATATCTTCTTCTGAATATCTTACAATGGTGATTCTCCCATACGTTCCTGTGTCCTTCAAAATAACTTGCACTTACTAAAGGACAGCTAATGGTCTGTTTACTAACCTCTATTCCCGCAATACACTGTGGTTTGATATCTGTAATGGCTGACACTTATAGAAATACGTTGGTTTTCAATGAGTGAATGATAGTAATTTTGTTTTTTTCACAAGTAATATTACCCTCTCATATTTTCAAAATGCAGTCTTAATTGACTTAACCTTTCTTTCTAACCATTTCTTCAATAGTATTTAAATCTATTTGTGCTCCTACAAGGCTTTCTTTTTTACCTTCCATAAAATATTCTTTCTATACCTAGTCCAGCTCTTGAAATCTTATCCTTTAAACTTCTCTCAGATGTGAACTCTGCTATGAATCCTTTTGTAGCTCTCCATTGTTTATGCAGGTGGAAACATGTTGTTAAGTCTTATCTTCTATTTCCTCTGGTTCCTTTCCTAAATAATGAAGTCTTATATTCACCCTTAGGGATTCCCCAGTGGCTCAGTAGTAAAAGAACCCACCTAAATGCAGGAGCCACAGGAGACCCAGGTTCGATCCCTGGGTTGGGAAGCTCCCCTGGAGGAGGGCATGGCAACCCACTCCAGCATTCTTGCCTGGAGAATCCCATGGACAGAGGAGTTTGGTGGGCTACAGTCCATAGGGTCACAAAGAGTAGGACACGACTGAAGCGACTTAGCACACATGCAGATATTCACCGTTACATAATAACCAAAGTCCTTAACATAATCACTGAAATACTTTCTTAATAAATCATAGCTACAATTATCTCTCAGAACCTTTAGGACATAGATGGGTATAATTTACACACTATATTATGTGTCTTCTAAGATATATTTGTTAAGTATATTTAACAATTTATTAAAGACTGCACTTTAAAAACTTAAAAACAAAACCCAATAGACCTAAAATGCTTTTAATAAACCTAATTGTTTCCTAATGTATCTTTCATATATCTCCCTCTACCTCATTGAAAAGTTAAGAACATTTATATTTCTGAGATGTTTCCTTTGGCAATCACACTCATATGCTTATGCAGCTGTTTTTTATTTTATTAATCGTAGGAGTTAATTATTGACTTATAATTGGATAGTTGAGGCTTTGAAACACTTAAACAAGCTTATTTTAATTTTGCGACTGTAAAAGGTATTTTCCCAAATATTTTTAAATGCTCTCAGACTCTAGCTTGCTAACCTACCAAAAATCTTTGTGATGGTTATTTTGCTCTGTGTATCTTTAATATATTTTATATTACTTATAGAAACATGGTAGAAAGATGGTTTATCATTTTGCAGAAACTCATCACTAATTAGTAAAAATTAACCACTTTTTTGAGATTGGCAAATTATTTCCGGTCGTTTACAAAGAGACAATGCCAACAGTTATGTCTGGGCAAATGGAATAAATGATCCATATATAAATAAATGTTGTTTTCAATTGTGGAAGACTTGGTCCTTTCCAGCATAGGTGCACATACACTGAAATATTTTATAAAGAATTTTAAGTATATTGAAAAAAGAAACACTGCAAGTTCAAAGTAAGTTATCAAGGATAACTTGCTTGAGCCACTTTTTTAATTTTAAGATCTTTATATACAAATTAGGCAATATCTAGTACACTTTGGACGGTAGACCCCGCCCAGGGGTCTTTAAACCTCCGCACCGGGATGGGCTAGGTACCAGGACAGGGGGAGGCGGGCGAGGGGCACTGCCCCGACGTCGACCACCAAGCACCGCGTCCTCGCCCGCGGGCCTCGGCGCTGCCGGCCCATGACGCACGGGGGCCCCGCGGACGCCAGACAGCAACCCCGCATCCCCCCAAAACAGGGCGGAGCCCTCCCCACCACCTCGCACGCCCGCACGGCCGGCCCCCCGACCCCGTCCTCTCCCCTCACCCACCGGGCCCCTACCCGCGCCAGCGTGTCCCTCACCACCGAGCGCAGAGGGAGGGGGCTCCGACGGGAAGCGGGGCGCCAGGCGGGCAGCGGCACGACAGAGGTAAGGGGGCCAGAGGGCGAGAGAGGCGGGCAGACAGCCGCGGGAGGCGGGGCCGGGAGAAGGCCCCGAGGCTCGAGGGCGTGGGGAGGCGCCTGGCGACCGCGCGGCAGGCCCCGAGCAGCGGACGGACCGGCCGAGGCTGACCGGCCAGGGCCGCGGCGGGGGGCCGCGGGGCGAGGCGAGCGGGAGCCGCCACCCGTCACGCCGCACAGCCTGCAAGATGCGACCGGAGGACCGGGGTCCGCGGGGGCGCCGCGGGGGAAGGCGCGTGGGGCGGGGTGGGGGCTCGCGCGAAATCCCCCGCCCAACCTTGAGGGGCGTGGCAGGGAGGACGGGCGCGGGGCAGGGTGGCGGGGCTGGCGGGAAGACGGGGAGAGCCGTCTTTCCCATCCGACCCCCACACTCTGCATGCCCCCCCCCCACTTTCTCGCGTGGCTCCTCGTCCCCGAACACCGGGGAGGCCACCGGACGGACGCCACTGGCCGGGCGCCTTCCAAAGACATCATTCCCTCCCCCCCTTCCCATCCCTTGCCCCACAGGTGGAGGAGAGGCTCTCACACCAGGCTGGGTGAGGCGAGGCCACCGCGACGCTCTGGAAAATGACCACGTTAATGATCCTCCCGCAGGTTCACCTACGGACACCATGTCCGAGGTCAGGGGTGGTGGCCAAGAGGAGCAACCCCACATCTGAGGAGCAGAGGCTGTGCTGGCACAGGAGGGCCAAGAGGAGATACTCCACATTCAAGGTCAGGAGGAGTTGCCGGGAGGAGCTACTCCTCATCCAAGGTAAGGAGCAGCCGTGAAGAGATACCCCATGTCCAAGGTAAGAAAAACCCAAGTAAGACGGTAGGTGTTGCGAGAGGGCCTCAGAGGGTAGACGCACTGGAACCATAATTACAGAAAACTAGCCAGTCTGATCACAGGGACCACAGCCTTGTCTAACTCAATGAAACTAAGCCATGCTGTGTGGGGACACTCAAGACTGACGTGTCATGGTGGAGAGGTCTGACAGAATGTGGTCCACTAGAGAAGGGAATGGCAAACCACTTGAGTATTCTTGCCTTGAAACCCCATGAACAGTATGAAAAGGCAAAATGATAGGATACTGAAAGAGGAACTCTCCAGATCGGTAGGTGCCCAATATGCTACTGGAACTCAGTGGAGAAATCACTCCAGAAAGAATGAAGGGATGGTGCCAAAGCAAAAACAATACCCAGTTGTGGATGTGACTGGTGAAAGAAGCAAGATCCAATGCTGTAAAGAGCAATATTGCAAAGGAACTTGGAATATTAGGTCTATGAATCAAGGCAAAGTGGCCAAACAGGAGATGACAAGAGTGAATGTCGACATTCTAGGAATCAGTGAACTAAGATGGACTGGAATGGGTGAATTTGACTCAGATCACCATTATATCTGCTACTGTGAGCAGGAATCCCTTAGAAGAAATGAAGTAGCCATCACGGTAAAAAAAAAAAGAGCCTGAAATGCAGTACTTGGATGCAATCTCAAAAACGACAGAATGATCTCTGTTCGTTTCCAAGGCAAACCATTCAGTACCACAGTAATCTAAGACTATGCCCCAACCAGTAACACTGAAGAAGCTGAAGTTGAACGGTTCTGTGAATACCTACAAGGCCTTTAAGAACTAACACCCCAAAAAGATGTCCTTTTCATTATAGGGGACTGGAATGCAAAAGTAGGAAGTCAAGAAACACCTGGATTAACAGGCAAATTTGGCCTTGGAGTACAGAATGAAGCAGGGCAAAGGCTAATAGAGTTTTGCCGGGAGAACGCATGGGTCATAGCAAACACCCTCTTCCAACAACGCAAGAGAAGACTCTTCACATGGACATCACCAGATGGTCAACACTGTAATCAGATTGATTATATTCATTGCAGCCAAAGATGGAGAAGCTCTGTACAGTCAGCGAAAACAAGACCAGGAGCTGCTCGTGACTCAGATCATGAACTCTTTTTGCCAAATTCAGAAATGAATTGAAGAAAGTAGGAAAAACCACTAGACGTAAATCAAATCCCTTATGATTATACAGTGGAAGTGAGAAATAGATTTAAGGGACTGGATCTGATAGACAGAGTGCGTGATGAACTATGGACAAAGGTTCGTGACATTGTACAGGAGAGAGGGATTAAGACCATCCCTATGGAAAAGAAATGAAAAAAATCAATGGCTGTCTGAGGAGGCCTTACAAATAGCTGTGAAAAGAAGAGAAGCAAAAAGCAAAGGAGAAAAAGAAAGATATTCCCATCTTAATGCATAGTTCCAAAGAATAGCAAGGAGAGATAAGAAAGCCTTCCTCAGCAATCAATGCAAAGAAATAGAGGAAAACAACAGAATGGGAAAGACTAGAAATCTCTTCAAGAAAATTAGAGATATCAAGGGAACATTTCATGCAAAGATGGGCTTGATAAAAGACAGAAATGGTGGACCTAGCAGAAGCATAAGATATGAATAAGAGATGGCAAGAATACACAGAAGAACTGTACAAAACATATCTTCACAACCCAAATAATCACGATGGTGTGATCACTCACCTAGAGCCAGACATTTGGGAATGTGAAGTCAAGTGGGCCTTAGGAAGCATCACTCCGAACAAAGCTAGTGGAGGTGATGGAATTCCAGTTGAGATATCTCAAATCCTAAAAGATGATGCTGTGAAAGTGTTAGACTCAGTATACCAGCAAACTTGGAATACTCAGCAATGGCCACAGGACTGGAAAAGGTCAGTTTTCATTCCAATCCCAAATAAAGGCAATGCCAAAGAATGCTCAAACTACCGCACAATTGCACTCATCTCACACGCTAGTAAAGTAATGCTCAAAATTCCTCAAGCCATGCTTCAAAGGTACGTGAACTGTGAACTTCCAGATGTTCAAGCTGATTTTAGAAAAGGCAGGGGAACCAGAGATCAAATTTACAACATCTGATGGATCACTGAAAAAGCAAGAGAGTTCCTGAAAAATGTCTATTTCTACTTTATTGACTATGCCAAAACCTTTGACTGTGTGGATCACGATAAACTGGAAAATTCTGAAAGAGATGGGAATACTAGACCACCTTACCTGCCTCTTGAGAACCTGTATGCAGGTCAGGAAGCAACAGTTAGAACTGGACATGGAACAACAGACTGGTTCTAAATAGGAAAAGGAGTATGTCAAGGCTGTATATTGTCACCTTGCTTATTTAACTTATATTCAGAGTACATCATGAGAAATGCCAGGCTGGAAGAAGCACAAGCTGGAATGAAGATTTCTGGGAGAAATATCAATAACCTCAGAGATGCAGGTAACACCACCCTTATGGCAGAAAGTGAAGAGGAGCTAAAAAGCCTCTTGATGAAAGTGAAAGAGGAGAGTGAAAAAGTTGTCTTAAAGCTCAACATTCAGAAAATTAAGATCATGGCATCTGGTCCCATCACTTCATGCGAAATAGATGGGGAAACAGTGGAAACAATGTCAGACTTTATTTTGGAGGGCTCCAAAATCACTGCAGATGGTGATTACAGCCATGGAATTGAAAGATGCTTACTCTTTGGAAGGAATGTTATGACCAACCTAGATAATATATTAAAAAGCAGAGACATTACTTCGCCAACAAAGGTCCATCTAATCAAAGCTGTGGTTTTCCAGTGGTCATGTATGGATGTGAGAGTTGGACTGTGAAGAAAGGTGAGCGCCAAAGAATTGATACTTTTGAATTGTGGTAATGGAGAAGACTCTTGAGAGTCCTTTGAAGATCCAACCAGTTCATCCTAAAGCAGATCAGTCCTGCGTGTTCATTGGAAGGACTGATGCTGAAGCTGAAACTTCAGTCTTTGGCCACCTCATGCGAAGAGTTAACTCATTGGGAAAGACCCTGATGCTGAAAAGGATTACGGGCAAGAGGAGAAGGGGATGACAGAGGATGAGATGGCTGGATGGCATCACCAACTTGATGCATGGGAGTTTGGGTAAACTCTGCGAGTTGGTGATGGACAGAGAGGCCCAGTGTGCTGCAATTCGTGGGGTCACAAAGAGTAGGATATGACAAAGTGACTGAGCTGAGCTGAGTATCCTTTGGATCACATTCAGCATTGATTCTGCTCATTTAAAATCTTTATTATTCAATATTATGATATTACCATCATAAGCTATAAAAAATAAAATTTCATTCACTTTCTTGTTTGCAGAAGAGTAAGTTAGGATGTTTTGAGGGTTAGCACAAGGGAGAAAGCAAGCATAGGTTGTGGTTAGAGAGTAATGTTTTTTTTTTTAATCAGATAGTTTTGTATCCAATCTTCCTTCTGTAATGTACTAGCCGTATAATACTCAATTTTTTAATCTTTGTATTACTTCTGTTATCTATAAAACAGAGATACCAAAACTTGACCTTTATGATATTAATATACTTAAATGAAGGAATGCATATAAAGTACATATATCTTGTAACAAATAAGTCCTCAAAAAATTTAGGCATAATTGTTATTAGTACTACTGTTATTTTTATTGCCATTATTACAAGTGTTACAGTTTGCAGTTATCCTTTAATTAATGGTTACTGATTATATTTGGTTTGGCTAATTTAATATTCTAATTACAGCAGCTTAAATAAATTTTCTTCAGTAATTGAATGTTGTTGCTGTTGCTCAGGTGCTAAGTCATGTCCGTCTCATTGTAACCCCATGGACTGTAGCCTGCCAGGTTCCTCTGTCCATGGGATTTCCCAGGCAAGAATACTGAAGTGGGTTGCCACTTCCTGCTTGGACCAGGGATTGAACCCTTGTCTCCTTCATTAGCAGGTGTATTTTTACCACTGAGCCACCAAAGTAACCCAGTTGATTGAATAATAACACTTAAATGTATGAAATGAGGATTACCTGCTGATTTACTTATAGAAATACCTCAAGATGGTGTCACGGTTCTATGTCAGAGTAAGACTGAAATATGTCTCACATAAGTGATATATCTTGTAGATTTTATTTGCTTATTTTAAAAAATTCTAATGATAAAACCAGTGAGAAAGTAAACTTTAAAAATGATATGACAATAATTAATTGTGTCAAATATATCATACCAATGTATGATGCTATTAGTAGGGGAAATGTGTATAAGGGAGAGACAATCTCTGTACTATGATCATTTTTTTCTGTAAATTTAAAGCTGTCCTACATATAAAATCTATTAATTCACTATAAAAAGATTATTTCAGAAGTGTATGGTAAATTTGTTAATGTAAATGAAAAAACTTGAATGTATCCAATATACTTCAAGAAAAAATAGACCTTTATGAACCCTTCTTTTAGAAAATACTCAGAGAGAAAAATAATTCAAAATTATTTATTGTGATGATTTCAATAAAGTGAAAATACACAGTCATTTTTATATTTATTTACATACTTGCTTTTTTTTTAATTTTTGGCCTCATCCCATGGCCGTCTTGCCTATCACAATACCAAATAGTAATACTAATAATAGTAATAATAATTATAGTTGAAATTGATATTTTTATAAAGTTATGCTTGATAAAATGATATGAAAGCAAGGACCTGATATTAACTACCAAGAGTTTGGAAAATTCTTCTATTTCATCCTAAAATTCTACCTATCACAGTTCTTTGATCCCTTTCATCATCTTAATTCTAACTACTACAGTTTTTATTAAGATTATTGTAAGAGCTTCCTAATTAACTTACTTGCTTCAGTTTCTACTGTGCTATCAGTTTTGCAGATTGAATTGTTTTCTTCAAGGCCCTAAAATTCCCTGTAGGAAAAGGTCAAAATACTATAGTATCCACACGGATTTTGCATTATTTGATCCAAATCTAATTTCTCTCCATCAGATCTCTCATTGTATTTATTTCTTTATAAAACTTATGTAGACTGTACCTTCTTCCATAACCATAGGGTAAAATTTTTCTCTTTTGCTTTTTTGTTTTCCACCTTTCTTCACAGACTAACTCTCACATCCATACATGACTACTGGAAAAAACATAGCCTTGACTAGATGGACCTTTGTTGGCAAAGTAATGTCTCTGCTTTTTAATATGCTGTCTAGGTTGGTCATAACTTTCCTTCCAAGGAGCAAGCATCTTTTAATTTCATGGCTGCAGTTACCATCTGCAGTGATTTTAGAGCCCAGAATAATAAAGTCATGTACTGTTTCCCCATCTATTTGCCATGAAGTGATAGGACCGGATGTTTTGGATTATAATGTCTTATCCAATATATAATTTCCTAAAATGTCTTCCAAGGTCTAGGTTGTCTTTTCATTTTGCTAATTGTTCCATTTGCTGTACAGTTCTGAGTTTGATGTAATCCTATTTTTAATTTTTTTCTTGCATTACACTGTTTGTGTTTTTGACATAGTGCCCCAAAATTTATTGTCAAGACCAATAGTGATTAACTTTTCCCCTATGTTTTCTTCTAAGAACTTTGTGGTACCATGTCTTTTATGCTTTAGTCTTTGATTAAATACCAGTTAGTTTTTGTGAGTAGTGTGAGATAGGGGTCCCATTTCATTGCTTGCAGATGTTTCTTCAGTTTTCTGAACACCATTCCTTGAAGAAACTATCTTTCTCCCATTGGTTGTTCTTGTTTCCTTCATCAAAGCAACTGTGTATGCCTGGATTTAATTGCAGGCTCTCTGTTCTGCTTCAGTGGTTGATGTGTCTACTTTTGTGCCAGTGACATACTATTTGTATTATTATGGCTTTGCAATGTAGTTTGATATCTAGAAATGTGATGCCTCCAGCTTTGTTCTTTTTCCTTAGAATTGCTTTGGCTCTTCAGGATCTTTAGTGGTTTAATAAAAATTTTAGGATTGTTTCTTCTATTTCTATGAATAATGCCTTTACTATTTTGATAGGGATTGCATTGAATCTGTAGATGGCTTTGGGTAAGGTGGCCATTTTAATAATATTAATGCTTATGATCCATAAACATGGGATATCTTTACATTTGGTTATGTCTTTAATTTGTTTCAGTGAAGTTTTATATATTTTTGTCATTATTTGCTGATCATATTATCCTATATATAGAAAATTAAAAAGAATCAGTCAAAAAACTGTTGAAATTAATTTTAGTAAAGCAGCGAGATACTAAATCAACAAACAGAAATCAACTGTAATGGTAAAGTATATGAAAAAATAAAGAAATCCCCCACATTCATAAAGCACCAAAACAATAAAATACTCCAGAATAAACTTAGCCAAGCAAAGGAGAAATCTGTACAATTAAACCTATAAAAATATGTAAATCTTTTCAAAAGCTGAATAAGCCTTTTTTCCAGAGACTCTGGATTTCACTGCTAAAATGTACTGAGTTCCCACCATGGGTCAAGATCCTTATCTTGATCTCTTGCTGCCTAGAGATAACATCCTCACAGCCACAGCTGTCTTTCTGCAGGACCTGAGAAACACCTTTTTGAAATGTGGTCATCAAGGAAGAAAGTGCACCTATTTTTCAGTTTTTGTCAGAGGGTAGGAACCTAACTTAAGCAAGCACCTCAGCCAAAGTGGCAAAAGTGCCTACTATCATCATGACATGAGAACTTTATTTTTACTTTAAATAAAGTCAATTAGCACACACAGGTGACCACTCTAACTGTCTGGTCAAATTGGGATGAACCACATGTGACACACAGTGCTATCAAGTCATCTTGCCTGAAGACTAGTTATTATATACTTTGAGAACATGTGTGAAATGGATTATATCTGACTGAGGATAAAAAAGGGTGAGATTTATTTCTGTCTTTTCAATTTCTTAGCAGATTGCCTGTGTTCCACATCACATTCTACTTTAATGCTAACTCAAAAATTAAACTGATGGGAGGGATTAATTAGGGGTATTGGATTAACAGATTCACCAACTATGTATAAAATAGATAAACAACAAAGATTTACTATATGGCACAGGAAAATATATTCATTATATTGTCATAACCTATAATGGAAAAGAATCTGTAAAACTATGTATATTTATATGTATATATATATATATATATATATATACACATATAATTGGATCAGTTCAGTTCAGTCGCTCACTCATATCCGACTCTTTGCAGCCCCATGGACTGCAGCACACCAGGCCTCCCTGTCCATCACCAACTCCCGGAGTTTACCCAAACTCATGTCTGTTGAGTCGGTGATGCCATCCAACCATCTCATCATCTGTCTTCTCCTCCTCCTCCTGCCCTCATTCTTTCCCAGTATCAAGGTCTTTTCAAATGAGTCAGCTCTTCACATCAGGTGGCCAAAGCATTGGAGTTTCAGCTTCAACATCAGTCTTTCCAGTGAACACCCAGGACTGATCTCCTTTAGGATGGACTGGTTGGATCTCCTTGCAGTCTAAGGGACTCTCAATTATATGCATATAATTGGATAGACAAAGATTTATTAGGTACAGCACCAAATATATGACCCCATAAAAGAGGAAAAGTAATGATAAGTAGAAAATCATCAAAATTAACGTTTTCTGGTCTTTGAAAATCATCATTAGGAAATGAAAAACAGACAATAGACTAGGAGAAGATCTTTAGAAATCATATAGGCATCTTCATCTTATTGTGCTTTGCTTTAGTGAGTTTCTTAGATAGTTCTTTCCTTTCTTTTTTTTTTTTTACAAGTAAAGGTTTGTGTCAAGTGTGCATCCGGCAAGTCTACCTACACCATTTTTTCCATCAGTATTTACTTATCTGTGTCTCTGTGTCACATTTCGGTAATGCTTCTGCTATATCAAACATTTTCATTACTGTTATGATTGTTATAGTGGTCTGTGATCAGTAATTTTTGATGTTACTACCAAAAGAAAAATTGTAGCTTTCCAAAAGCTAGATGTTATTTAGCATTTTTAGTAGTGTGGCATGCATGCATTTAGTATGTGGCATAAATGCATGCTCAGTTGTATCCAACTCTTTGTAACTCCATGGAGTGTAGCCTGCCAGGCTCCTCTGTCCATGGACTATTCCAGGCAAGAATACTGGAGTGGGTTGCCATTTCCTACTCCAGGGGATCTCACTCCTGACCCAGGGACCAGACCCTGTGTTTCTTGAGTCTCCTGCATTGGCAGGTAGATCTTTCCCACGGCACCGCCTGGGAAGCCTCATTTTTAGTAATAAACTAGTTTAAATTAAGGTATCTATAGTGCTTTTGGGATTTCAAGGTGGCTCAGCAAAACAGTGCTTTTAGACATAATACTATTGTATACTTTATAAGCTATAGTATAGTGTGAAAATAAATTTTATATGCACTAGGAATCAAAACATTTCTGACTTGCTTTATTGTGATATTTGTTTTATTTTGGTGATCTGGAACTAAAACCACAATATCTCCAAGGCATGCTTGTGCTGAAATTAGGCAAATTAATAACCCCACTGCAGCTTCAGTGTTTAAGTGAAAGGACTGTTGCTTTACGTCACTTATTTTAAGAACCTCACTTTATGTCAAAATCCAGAAGTGATAAGTTTAGTGATATATGTATTTTGAAATATGAAATAACCTAAAAGCTGGGCCAAGTTTTGAATGCAAAGGAAAAGTTACTGAAGCAAATTAAAAGTGAAGCATCATGTGTGCTGATATGGAGAAAGTAATGGTCTGAATAGAAGATCAAAACCAACCACAACATTCCCTTAAGCCAGTGCCTAGTTCATAGCAATTCCCTAACTTTCTTCAATTCTGTGAAGGCTGAGCGAGGTGAGGAAGCTGCAGAAGAAAAGTTTGTAGCTAGCAGAGGCTGATTCATGAGGTTTAAGGAAAGAAGCTGTCTCCATAATGTAAAAGTGCAATGAGAAGCGGCAAGTGCTGATGGAGAAGTTCAGCAAGTTATCCAGAATATCTAGCCAAGACAATCAAAGGAGAGTGACTGCAGTAAACAGATATTTTAATGTAGATCAAGCAACCTTGTATTGGAAGAAGATACCATTTAGGACTTTGATAGCAAGGGAGGAGAAGTTAATGCCTGGCTTTAAGGCTTCGAAAGACAGGCTGATTTCTTCTTTTAGGGGCTAATTCAGCTGATGATTTTTAGTTGAGGCCAATGCTCATGTACCATTCTGAAAATCCCAGGGCCATTAAGGACACTATTGATATTAGGTATAAAATAGATAACTAATGAGAACCTACTGTATAGCACAGGAAACTCTACTCAATACTCTGTGGTGGTCTAAATGGGAAGGAAATCCAAAAAGGAGAGCATACATGTATATGTATAGCTGATTCACTTTGCTATACAGTAGAAACTAGGACAACTTTGTAAAGCAACTATATTCCATTAAAAATAAAAATATAAAAGAAAATTAAAGTTATGTTCACTTCTAACAAAATGGGATAAATTTCCTTTATTAAAAAAAAAAAGCAAAATTATGCTAAATCTATTCTCCAGTTCAGTTCAGTTCAGTCACTCAGTCATGTCTGACTCTTGGCGACCTCATTAACCACAGCAGGGCAGGCCTCCCTATCCATCACCAACACCTGGAGTTTACCCAAACCCATGACCATCGCGTCGGTTATGCCATCCAACCATCTCCTCCTCTGTCGCCCCCTTCTCTTCCTGCCCTCAATCTTTCCCAGCACCAGGATCTTTTCAGATGAGTCAGCTCTCCACATCAGGTGGCCAAAGTATTGGAGTTTCAGCTTCAGCATCAGTCCTTCCAATGAACACCCAGGACTCATCTCCTTTAGGATGGACTGGTTGGATCTCCTTGCAGTCCACGGGACTCTTAAGAGTGTTTTCCAACACCACAGTTCAAAAGCATCAATTCTTCGGTGCTCAGCTTTCTTTATAGTCCTACTCTCACATCCATACATGACTACTGGAAAAACCATAGCCTTGACTAGATGGACCTTTGTGGACAAAGTAATTCTCTGCTTTTTAATATGCTGTCTAGGTTGGTCATAACTTTTCTTCCAAGGAGCAAGCGTCTTTTAATTTCATGGCTGCAATCACCATCTGCAGTGATTTTGGAGCCCCCAAAAATAAAATCAGCTACTGTTTCCACTGTTTCCTCATCTGTTTTCCATGAAGTGATGGGACCAGATGCTGTGATCTTAGTTTTCTTAATTTTGAGCTTTAAACCAAGTTTTTCACTCTCTTCCTTCACTTTCTTCAAGAGGCTCTTTAGTTCTTCTTCACTTTCTGCCATAAGGGTGGTGTCATCTGCATATCTGAGGTTATTGATATTTCTCCAGGCAATCTGGATTCCAGCTTGTGCTGGATCCAGCCCAGAGTTTCTCATGATGTACTCTGCATAGAAGTTAAATAAGCAGGGTGACAATATACAGCCTTGACATACTCCTTTTTCTATTTGGGATGACAGCACATCTCTTGACAACATGGTTTGCTGAATATTTGAAGCCTGCAGTTGAGAATAACTGTTCAAAAAAAAAATATTACTGTTCATTGACAGCACACCTGGTCACTTAAGAACTGTGATGGAGACATACAGTAATATCCGTGGTGTCTTCATGCTTGCTGATACAACATCCATTCTGCAGTTGATTGTTCAAGGAACAAATTTTACTTTCAGCCTTATTAATTAATAAATATATTTCATAAAGCTGTAGTTGCCATAGATTGTGATTTCTCTGATGGATCTGGGGAAAGTCAACTGAAGATGTTATTGAAAGGATTCACCATTCTGGATGCCCATAAGTACAATCATGGTTAATAGGAAAATGTCACAATATCAACATAAACAGGAATTCGGAAAAAGTTGAGTCCTAGCCTCATGGATGACTTTGAGGAATTCAAGTAAATGCAGATGTGGTGGAAATAACAAGAGAACTCAAAAGTGGAGCTTAAAGATGTGACTCAATTGCTACAATCTCATAAGAAAAATGAATGAAGAGTTGCTTCTTAATCATGAGCAAGAATGTGATTACTTAAGATGGACTCTGTTCACAGTGGCAATGCTGTGAATATTGTTGAAATTATAGCAAAGGATTTAGAATATTACATAAAATTAGTTGATAAATCAGCTTTAGGTTTTGAGAGGACTGACTCCAATTTTGAAAGAAGTTCTACTGTGACTAACGTACTATCAAATAGCTTTGCATGCTATAAAACAACTGTTCATGAAATGAAGAGTCAATTGCTGGGGCAAACTTCATTGCTGTCTAATGTTATGAGATTTCTGCAGCCATCCCAGCCTTCAGCAACCACCATTCTGATCAGTCAGCAACAATCAATATCAAGACAAGACTATCAGCAAAAATATTATGGCTCTCTGAAGCTTCAGGTGACGCTAAATCTGTTTTAGTAATAAAATATTTGTAATGAAAGTATGTACATATTATTAGACATACTGCTTTTCTATACTTAGATTATAGAGTGGTGTAATCATAATCTTTACATGCATGGGAAAATATGGAAGGGATTCCAGGTGTGAGGTTTATTAGAACTTCCCGAATCATCTTTGTAATTTTTTTGTTTGTTTTTATAAAACTGTTTATTTTTAAATGGTCTTTATATAACTTCCATATGATCCAACCATATTACTCCTAGATAAGAAGGAAATGGCAACCCACTCCAGTATCCTTGCCCAGAAAATCTCATGGACATAGGAGCCTGGTGGGCTGCAGTCCATGGGGTCGCGAAGAGTCAGGCACGACTAAGTGACTATCACTACTACTACTAAATCATTCAATATAAATTGAATCATATGTTTATACCAAAAACTGTATACATATTTTAGAAACTTTATTTGAAATAGGCAAAAAGTGAAAACTATAAAAATATCCATTAACAAGTGAATAAATAAACAGAGTATGGTCTAGCTGTACAATACAACTCAGCCACTCAAAGGAATGAACTGTTAATACATACAACAATATTAATGAAAGTAATTATTACAATAAAATATATTATATACTGTATGATTCTGTTTGGGGAATTCTATAAAATGCACACTTTGTCTAGAGACAAAGCAGATTGGTAAATACCAAAGGACTGTGCATAGGGATAGGAAGTAAGAAGAACAAATTGCAAAAGGATAAATGGAAGTTTTGGGAGGTAGCAAATATGATGTTTTTAGAAATGGTTCAGTATTTTTATAGACATAGCAAACTTATCAAACTATATAATTTAAATACATGATATTTATTGTGTGTGAACTATGGCCCCCACTAAGTCTATAAAAAGTGAAACTAAGAAGCTCAAAATCTGAGCTAAAAATATAATTGTATAAATAACTGATTGTTGCATCTCAACTGAAAATTGCTTAAAGTTTTATTCTCCCAAATATTTGCTTACTGTATGTTATTTTACCTAGATTAGATGGAGAATTTTTGCGTAGATTTTTGGAACATTTTTATTAAAATGACTACAAACAGGAATTGATTTCTCTAAACATAGTTTGGAAATAATTGTCAGTAACATTTCTCTTTCAACAAACACAATCTTATCTTTCCAGAGAACTTCACTTAAAGTACATTAATATTCATAATCTATTTGAAATCACAGCAGTAGTCATTTCTTCTACTAAGACATTTTATTTTCCTTTTTAAATGCAAGTATATTATCTGAGAGGATGAGCGCATTAAATCATTAGCAATATTAGAAATATGGTTCAATTAGCTCAGAAGTCTCCTTCTAGAGTTAGGTGGAGTTGATGGTATAAGGGAGTTGGCCAGAACAAGAGCAAGTTAAAACAAGAAGTAATTAACTTAGAAGAATAAGCTTACCTTAAGCATTTTGGTAAACAGATGAATGGGAGACATGAGAGAACCTGATTATTTACCAGGGTGGGTACCAAAGAAATTAGGAACTAGTCAAAATCTTACATAAAACATCCTAGACCATAATCTTAATTTAGACATTCAGGCTGTTTCATGCTTAGCCTTTTAAAAATATATATGTTTTCTTTAAACTGTAGAATTTTTAAACATTTGAAAGCATAGTTGTATCTGTATAAATCTGTAAAGTTTACACCAGTAACATTCATTTTTGTTCCTCTATATGTGAAAATAAATGCTTTAGTTGCCAGGCTAGAAACATTCAGAATTTTTATATTATAGAGCTTAAAAAATTCTCTCATGACATTTTAGGTTTGAGGCAATATCCTCATTCACTTTTTAGTCAATATATTTATAGAATTTCTATTCTGCTCTAGGAGTAGGGTAATAATGGAGGAGTAAATTTAAAGTACTAAATTTTTGTTTCAACTGTCATTTGATTTGTGTGTTCAGTTTCAGAATTTTAATCACAAATCAGACCTGAAACACAAAATGACCTTAAATTGGATTTGGTGTGTTATTATGTCGTATTGTATTTTAAACCACTGTTACATTTGATATAGGAAAATATAGTTTCTAATCATGAGTTCCACAAAAATTGACAGAACCTGTAAGGATTAAAACCTCTAGCAAAAGAAATGTATGATTCCTAAAAGTAAACATAATTGGATAATTGATTTTAGTTTCTTTTTTTTTTTCTACTTTAAGTTTCTGCTCTTATTCTGGAATAGAAAATTGTGTTTTGAAAAACCTAAGCAATTCGTTTATAGGAAGTGATCTGCATCTCATTCATTGACAACAGATGACATTCTTGTACACAGTTCCTGTAGATTATGAATATATTCCCAGTAAGATTTTTAAGATAGACAGGGGTCTTGTGTGTAAATTTCAAATAACAGAAACAAAAGAGTTTTTTTTTTAAATGGAACTAAGATTTTCTTAAATGTATAAATATTTGTTTATGATAACATGTGCCAGATATGTTTATCAACTTGTTATGTAGTTAAGCTGAATTATGTACAGCAGTATATTTCATTTGAAGAAAAAGAAGAAAAAAATCTATATGCGTGCTGATAATAGAAGATAAAATGTTATATACAGGAATAGTTAACACAGGTGAAGAGTACACACCCACACACACACTCACATATATGTACATATGTTTATATATACATATACATGAAAATGCATCTGAAAATACATATATGTAGATATACACTTGAATTTTGGTAGGAACAAATATAAATTAAGAGTAAGAGACTTAATTCTGCCTGTTGCAAATAAATTCACTTAGTTTTATTTCATCATTTAGATTATTTTCACTGGATATAGAATTCCAGTTTGGTGGTTCTTTTCTTGAAGTATTTAAAACTTACTATGCTTCTTCTGGCCTCCGTGGTTTCCTTTGAGAAATTCTCTGTTTTTTAAATTGGTTTCAGGTTAGACATCAATTCTCTACCTGCTTTCAAAGTGTTTCTTTTGCCTTTCATTTTTCCAACTACAACTCTGATGTGCCTTGCAGAGAATCTTACTGTGTTTTTATTAAAAGTTTAGCTTCTTGAATCTGTAGATTTACATCTTTTGCCAAATTTGGGAAGTTTATCCCCTTTATTTCTTCAAGTACCTTTTCAATTTCACCTTCTTTCTCTTATTGTTGCTGGAATCCAATAAAGTGAGTGTTAGGTCTTTTGTTATACTTCCCACGGGTTCCATAAAGCTCTGTTTACTCTCTCTTTTTTTTTTAATTGATTTCCTGACTCTTGTTTGGATTGGATAATTCATTGTTCTCTTTTAACAGGTCTCTGATTTGTTCTTCTTTGTGCACCATTCTGCTGTTAAAGCCAGCATTTAATTTATATGAACATGTGTGGAGGGGTATTGTATTTTTAGTTTTAAATTTTCTGGTTTTTAACTGGTTCTTTATTGTTATATAATAATAATACATATATAAATATGTATTATATTTCTCTGCTGACACTATTTTTTTGCTGAAACTTTAAATGATGTTTCATGTATGTTCACAATTGCTTGTTGAACACTTTTGTGATGGGTTTTTTAAAACTATGTTAGATAATTCAAAATTTCTATTATCTATGTCTTGGGTCTTTTTCATTCAAGTTGTAATTTTCCTTAATTTCAGTAATACAGGTGACTTTTTTTCTCTCTCTGGTTATTATAAGACTGGCATTTATTATGTATTGCGTTTAATCTGTCTTTCTCTGACAGTTTTGGAAAGGAAAGGGAATAGGGATAGAAGTCCAAGTTTCTCACTCTGCCTCTGTTAATACTTGTCAAGAGTGAGGGAACCCTCATTACTGCTGTGCTGGGTAAGGGTAGAAGTTCTGGCACATTCCTAGACTTTTGCAGATACTACCCTGACTGGGAAGGTTAGGAATGTCTTGTTACTGCTCCCTTTATGGCCTCTTCTGACATCAAAAGGACTTTTTTGTTGCTTGGCAAGGATGAAAATCCTTACATTCCAGTAGGCCTCCTCCAAAGCCAAGTCAGCATGAAAGTGGAGGAGCGTCTCCTTAATGCTGGATGACAGTAGAAATCCAAGTTATCTTCATGATAACAATTGATACAGGAGTGGTAAGAGGTTATTATTGCCCAGTGAAAATAAAATTTTCAGCTTCTTACTGGGCATTCTCTGATACTATTTCAATGGAAAAGTGGGTGGCTCTTTATAGCCAGGCAAACATGGAAGTCCAGACTCCCTTGTTGGCCTTTACTGGTACAGGTGGAGTGGGGCTACGTTTGGTAAGTGTAGAGAAGTTATGGTTTAAACTTCCTCTGTCTTGCTAGGTTATTTCTTTCCTGGTCTTTAAGCGGGAGAAAGGAGATTTTTTACCATTTTATTTTTGTTTTTGTTTACTCATTGGTTTTTGTCTCTGCCCATTGGTGTTTCTGATTTGCAAGTCAGTTTCTTCAAGTCTAAACCTAGGATAAATGAGGCAGAGTGAAAATCTGGAAATCTCACCATTGTATTGTTTCTTATGTCTTAAGGTCCTTTAGTTATCTTCTTTCTTCTTTTTAACTTTCAGATCCTTATTGTTTTATATATACTACATAAGGGTTTTAGTTGAAGATAACTTAAAAAAATAGAAGAACAAGAATCAACTTCACTTTTCTGTCAGAGGAAATTGATTGTGTTCTTTTTAAGTAGTATTTTTTTACAGTGTTAGGTGCTTTATATCTACTGGCAATTATTTCAATGCAATGGACATTTCACTCAATATGAAATTTTTCATAAAATTTAGACTCTTTTGCCTGTGTGCATGTGTACTGATGAGAAAAAGAATCAAAATTTCTGACCAGATTACTTGCTGATATCTGAAGACTATTTGATTCATCCAGAAAATTTATTTTTTCTTCACTATAAATGTACTACAATTATCTCAACTTTCAAAATCATATTGAACTGATGTCTAGATAAATATCTTTTTGATCAGTATTTCTTTCAGGCTGCAAGCTGAGATTATCCAAATTAAACTTTTGTTAGTTTAATGTTAAGTTTATTATCATACTTTTTCTATTCTTTTTGTTCTTTGATGATACATTTGGAGTACCAGTTGCAGTGTAGAAACTCCATGATAGGGACCTGTTTTATTTGCTAGCTAAATGGAAGCCTTGGTTGGTACAAGGTCATTGTCATTTTTTTTGAAGAATCAATATTTGGTTTATGGTGCTTTTAATAGAGAGTAAATACACTGAGTGAGATTTTATATTACTATAAGGTTATATTATTTTCAATATTTTTATATCAGAAAATTTCATTGGTTGTGTCTTTGAGCTATAAGTCAAATAAATAAATGTTTTCTGGATTATTTTAAAAGTTACTTGGGTAATGAACATTCTTTGAACAAAACTAGTTCTCCACAAGTGACATGCTTTTGCAGAGACCAAAAGTTTTCTCATTCAATCACTAGTTCATACAACAAGGCATTTATTGATCACAAGGAATACACCACTCTTAAGTTAAACGTGGATAAACTGTTGGAAATTACAAGGTGATCATCTCACTATTCAAATAAGCAAAGGAGATCATGGAATCTTAAACAAAATAGGGAACAGCATCCATCTAACTGCTGGTATCAGACTTGATATCCCTATTCTAAAGATGTACGAAAATCTCAAGTAAATGCTTGTTCCTGTGAATTTCATTTCAATTACATTATGAAAATAAAATAAGAGCATTTTCTTTTCTAACCTCTATCCTTGTTATTTAATAAAACTGTTGTAATCTGAACTTCACTTTGCATGATTTTGTAAATAAATTTAAAGTACTCTTGTTGACTTTGTAGAAAGATGATTTAAATAATTATTAAATGTGCTTAATTATTGTATGATTTGATAAAATATGGTCTGATTTAATAATACACATTTCTTGGTTGTTTTTGTATATCAGTCATTTTCATAAAATACATTAACTCAGTTAATTCTTACAATAATTCCATAATATAAGAACATGATTATCTCAGTTTTACAGAAAATAACCAGATTTCTATATATTAAATAACTTGCCCAATATTAAACAGCTAGTATGTAAAAAACTCAACCGATATTTGTATTGTCCCAGAGTTTAAATTTTTAAAATCCATAATACATTGCCTAAGTACCAATCCAAAGGAATTACTACAGGACTTTGTTAAGGCATTTCAAAGTATTAACTTTAAAGAGGGAAAATGAAGTTCTGGGGTATTAGACATAGTTACAATTTGTCCTTCAGCACAGGTTAGAGTCTAATTTACCATGGGTCATGTAAAATACCTAGAAATAAAAACCAACCTAGAGCTATAAAATAAAAAGTGACCTTTAAAATCCGACATTACAGACAAACAACTTTTGCCTCTGGAGGCTGTTGAAGGACAAAATAGGGATAGGAAAATTCACTTATATCTTCTCATATACATGTCACTTTTTCTAGCCAGCCAGCAGCCACTAGAATTAAGAGGTTAGAGCTGTTGAAAATAGAATGCATTTTCTATGTTTCTGAGACTTTAGAAAACCACCTAAACTTCTCTACACTGGAAAAGACTAACAGAAACCAGCAGCTTCTAATAGTGGTCTCACAATGAAGACAGTAGATGATTCCAGGACACCTTATCCATTTTTTTTCCAGTCCTTTCACCCTCTGAAATAAAACACTAGGTTTCAAGAATAAAACCATTAACATTACAAGAAGTCTAACTGGAATGACTATTGAAAACAACGTTAATTACAACACAGAAAAGCTGCTGCCTGTACTTTGAATCCTAATTTAATTAATGTAGTTAATAGCATTTCCCATATAATCATTGAAATAACAGAGGAACCAATACGAATTACCATAAGTTATCTCAGCATACTGACAAGATTTCCAAATTGTCTTGCTCAGAAGCCATCATATTTGCGGGCATTTGGAAATTATTGTACATGCAAATTTCAGGCATATACTTTGGAAATTTTAGTTTCAGAAAGCTTGGGGTAACACCCAAGAATGAGAATTTTTAACAAGTATAACAGCTGGTTCTTGTGCAGATGTTAGAGAACCATACTCTGAGAAAGATTTTCCTGGAGCAGGGTCTAGGCAGATGACTTTCCTATGATTGGTTATGCATGGCTAGATATATTTTCATAAATATAACATTTAAATTTCTAAATTGATAATTTATATGCAAGTACACAATGCTGTCATAATTATAAAACCCCATCTAGAGACCATCAGCATTGCTTTCACTGAAATGCTTGCCTTACATACCAGGCTGGTCAGACAAGTAAGGTAATCATAGATCCAATTGATAATTTCAACTAATTGTATATATGTTTACAGAGTGTAAACAATAGAAAAGGGTTAGAAATTACTTCTTACACCCCTTATTAAAATGGAATACCAATATTACAGGCATGTTATTAATGTGTTCACCATTGGAAAAGACTAACAGAAACCAGCAGCTTCTAATAGTGGTTGCACAATGAAGACAGTCAATAATCGATTCCAAGACAATCTTTATCCATTCTTTTTCCAGTCCTTTCACCCTCTGAAATAAAACACTAGGTTTCAAGAATGAAACCATTAACATTACAAGAAATCTAATTGGAATGACTGTTGAAAACAACATTAATGATAACACAGAAATGCTGTCACTTGAAATAAATGTATTAAAATATTTTACTGAAAGCTACCACCAGACTTAGAAGAAGCATAAAGGTGTAGAACCTGGGTCCAAACATGTTTGTGAAATATTTGAATATTTTACAATTACTCCTGAACTATATTGAAACACTGTTCTAAAACCCCTCACCACAGCCAAGCTTTTATCATAAGACTTATTTGCACTGCATCCTTCTGAAATAATGCCTGCTTAACAATCATAACTGTAACCAGTTTTCTATAAAAACAATTACAACTAATTTTATTGTCAAAGGGTTCTTTAATTGCTTTTCAGTTTCTGCCATTAGGTATCATCTACATATCTGAGGTTGTTGATATTTCTCCTGGCCATCTTGATTCCAGCTTGTGCTTCATCCAGTTTGGCATTTTTCATGATGTACCCTGCATACAAGTTAAATAAGCAGAGTGATAATATACAACTTGATGGACTCCTTTCCAAATTTTGAACCAGTCTGTTGCTCCATGTATGTTTCTAACTGTTGCTTCTTGACCTGCGTACTGGTTTTGCAGGATACAGATAATGTGGTCTGGTTTTCTCATCTCTTTTCACATATTGTTATGATCCACACAGTCAAAGCCTTTCCCATAGTCAATGAAGCAGAAGTAGATGTTTCTCTGGAATTCTCTTTCTTTTTCTATGATCCAACAGATGTTGGCAATTGGACTTCGGATTCCTCTGTCTTTTCTAAATCCAGCTTGTACATCTGGAAGTTCTCAGTTCATGTACTGTTGAAGCCTAGTTTAAAGGATTTTGAGAATTACTTTGCCAGCTTGTGAAATGATTGCAATTGTAAAGGGGCTTGAACATTCTTTAGCAATGCACTTTTTGGGATTGAAGTGAAAACTGACCTTTTTCAGTCCCTTGGCCATTGCTGAGTTTTCAAATTTTGCTGCCATGTTGAGTGCAGCACTTTAACATTATCTTTTAGGATTTGAAATAGCTTGACTATTCTATCACCTCCACTAGCTTTGTTTGTAGGAATTCTTCTTTAACTCCACTTACCTCAACACTCCAGGATGTCTGACTCTCAGTGAGGGACCACATTTTATAGAATAATCCTTTCTTCTCCAGTTAGTTTATAATGCTGATTTTTATTAGGCTAAAAATCCTTACATATATCTTAGTACTGTTTTTGTATTCTCTCTGTCTAGAACACTGTAGCCACTTGTTCTAATATTTGTTTAACAATTTTTAATAGTGATCTTACTCTCACTATTCTTGTCCAAAAGTTTTCTACTTAAGAAATGTCTTCAAATTTACTTTTTATTGTATTTGGATACCCCATTCTTAGTTCAGTTCAGTCACTCAGTCGTGTCCGACTCTTTGTGACCCCATGGACTACAGCTTACCTGGCTTCCCTGTCCTACATCAACTCTCAAAGCTTACTCAAACTCCTAATCCATTGATTAGGGGATACCATCCAACCATCTCATCCTCTGTCGTCCCCCTCTCCTCCTGCCTTCAATCTTTCCTGGTATCAGGGTGTTTTACAGTGAGTCAGTTCTTCACATCAGGTGGCCAAAGTATTGGAGTTTCAGCGTCAGCATCAGTCCCTCCAATGAACACCCAGGACTGATCTCCTTTAGGATGGACTGGTTGGAACTCCTTGCAGTTCAAAGGACTCTCAAGAGTCTTCTTCAACATCACAGTTCAAAAGCCACAATTCTTTGGTGCTCAGCTTTCTTTATAGTCCAACTCTCACATCCATACATGACTACTGGAAAAACCATAGCTTTGACTAGACGAACTTTTGTTGGCAAAGTAATGTCTCTGCTTTGTAATATGCTGTCAAGATTGGTAATAGCTTTTCTTCCAAGGATCAAGTGATTTTTAATTTCATGGCTGCAGTCACCATCTGCAGTGATTTTAGAGCCCCCAAATATAAAGTTTTTCACAGTTTCCATTGTTTCCCCACCTATTTGCCATGAAGTGATGGGACCAGGTGCCATGATCTTCGCTTTCTGAATGCTGAGTTTTAAGCCAACTTTTTCACTCTCCTCTCTCACTTTTATCAAGAGACTTTTCTTCATCAAGAGGATGAAGCTCTTCTTTGCTTTCTGCCATAAGGGTGGTGTCATCTGCTTATCTGAGGTTATTGATATTTCTCCCAGCAATCTTGATACCAGCTTGTGCATCATCCAGCCCAGCATTTCTCATGATGTACTCTGCATATAAGCTAAATAAGTAGGTGACAGTATACACCCTTGATGTACTCCTTTCCTGATTTGAAACCAGTCTGTTGTTCCTTGTCCGGTTCTAACTGTTGCTTCTTGACCTGCATACAGATTTCTCAGGAGGCAGGTCAGGTGGTCTGGTATTCCCATCTCTTTAAGAATTTTCCATAGTTTGCTGTGATCTACACAGTCAAAGGCTTAGGCTCAGTCAATAAAGCAGAAGTAGATGTTTTTCTGGGACTCTTGCTTTTTTTGATGATCCAACAGATGTTGGCAAAAAAAATATTTTTTGATCTCTGGTTCCTCTACCTTTTCTATATCCAGCTTGAACATCTGGAATTTCATAGTTCACATATTAGTGAAGCCTAGCTTGGAGAATTTTGAGCATTACTTTACTAGCATGTGAGATGAGTGCAATTGTGCAGTAGTTTGAGCATTCTTTGGCATTGCCTTTCTTTGAGATTGTGATGAAAGCAGATCTTTTCCAGTCCTGTGTCCACTTCTGAGTCTTCCAAATGTGCTGGCATATTGAATGCAGCATTTTCACAGCATCATCTTTTAGGATTTGAAGTAGCTCCATTGCAATTTCATCACCTCCACTAGCTTTGTTCCTAGTGATGCTTCCTAAAGCCCACTCAGTTTCACATTCCAGGATTTCTGGCTCTAGGTGAGTGATCATACCATCCTGATTATCTGGGTCGTGATCGTTTTGTATAGCTCTTCTGTGTATTCTGGCCACCTCTTCTTAATGTCTTCTGCTTTTGTTAGATCCATACTATTTCTATCCTTTATTGTGCCCATCTTTGTATGAAATGTTCCCTACCTTGGTATCTCTAATTTTCTGGAAGAGATCCTTTCTCTTTCTCATTCTGTTGTTTTCCTCTATTTCTTTGCATTGATGACTGAGGAAGGCTTTCTGTCCTTGCTATTATTTGGAAGTCTGCATTCAGATGGGTATATCTTTCCTTTGCTCCTTTGCCTTTGGCTTCTCTTCTTTTCTCAGCTATTTGTAAGGCCTCCTCAGACAACCATTTTGATTTTTGCATATCTTTTTCTTGGGGATGGTCTTGATCACTGCCTCCTGTACAATGCCAGGAACCTCCATCCATGATTCTTGATGATACCATAGTTCTTGATGACGTTACCCCATCATATGAGATACTATAGTTTACAAGATTTTATATTATGTAAAAATAAGAGAAAATCTATCATCTAAATTATAACAGTCCATCAGCTGTAAAGTGAAGTGAAAGTCGCTCAATCATGTCCGACTCTTTGTGACCGTATGGACTATACAGTCCATGGAATTCTCCAGGACAGAATACTGGAGTGGGTATCCTTTCCCTTTCCCAGGGGATCTTCCCAACCCAGGAATCAAACCCAGGTTTCCCGAATTGCAGGGGATTCTTTTTCAGCTGAACCACAAAGGAAGTCCAAGGTTACTGGAGTGGGTAGCCTCTCCCTTCTCCAGGGGATCCCCCAAAGCCAGCAACCAAACCAGCGTCTCAGACATTGCAGGAAAATTCTTTACCAACTGAGCCATCAGGAAAGCCCCATCAATTATAAAACATAGTCTAATCTTAAGAGTTTTTAACATATGAAAATTTGTGCATTTTAAAATCAATATAATATTTTTAAATGGACTTTATAGTAAATTTATGAGCTATAATATATATCCTTTTAAGGATTACTTAGATGTGCATAAAACATAATTTTATCTAGAAAAAAATAACATCTTTTAGTTATCTTATCTTGAACTATATAGTGTGCAGCTCAATATAGTCTAGTCTTTCCTATCTCTCACTAAAGTTTCTTAGAAGTTAATCTAAATTTAGCACCTTCTTACTAAGATTATTCCTATGTATTTATGTAACTTTCACCTTGTATTGTGTTTTCACTCTATTTTTCAAAAATGTTCCCCCCTCCGGTGTATACTATTGATTTTCTAATTTTATTTTATCATACTCCAATTCCTTGAAGTGTCTTTGTAGTTCTATTCTGTTTCTCTTTATCTCTTGTCTTTTTTAAGTGCATGAGGCTATTATCTGAAAATATTGATAACCATGACTTTTCCCTACATTTATGATCTTATTTTATTTTGTAATTTAGTGTATTTATTACCAGATAAATTCATTTAAATTTTACTCTAAGTGTCATAAGTTATTCTCTGATGTTTATAAAATGGTATAGTTTTCATTGATACGTTTCTATACTCTTGTCCAGTTCTATAATGATAAAATGTATACTTTTGAAAAATATAGCTTATATTCTTTAAAAATGTATTTATCAAAATTGTTAGAGGCTTGTAAGAATCCCTAAGAAACCTTGTCATCATCTTTTTGTCACTATTACTAATTCACTCTAAAGAAATAATGAGTACCTGCAAAATTGGGTAAAAATCAACACCACAGAATCATAGATCACTAACTTAATACATCCCACCTTTTTTTTTTTAAGCTATAAAATCACACTTACTGACATAGCTGGGAATTCTGCATTGAAATGGGAGTTTTAATGTAAGGAAAGGCCCAGTTATGTGAGAGGACCAAAATTCTGAATGAAAAGCATAACTTGATTTTCTAACTTATGTACACCCACACATTCCCCTAAAATGTATCAAATCATTATGAAATCATTTTTTAAATTTTCTATTAAGGGAGTTTATCTTTTTTTTTTGTCAGAACTTGAAATTAAAAAATAATTCTTGGCTCAACATGCAGCAAAAGCAATAAAAGGACCTGCAGTAATATTCACTTATATTTTTCAGTATCTGGGAAAACAGACAATACACTTGGAAGCTGAAACATTAAAAAATGCTATATGCCATACTAAAATGATCTCTTTTTGATAAGAGAATTATAAAGTGGTATTGTTTATGGCATTCTTTTTGTTTATGCTGTTGCTGCTGCTGCTAAGTCGCTTCAGTCGTGTCTGACTCTGTGCGACCCCATTGACCCTGGGATTCTCCAGGCAAGAACACTGGAGTGGGTTGCCATTTCCTTCTCCAGTGCATGAAAGTGAAAAGTGAAAGTGAAGTTGCTCAGTCTTGTCTGACTCTTAGTGACCCCATGGACTGCAGCCCACCAGGCTTCTCCATCCACGGGATTTTCCAGGCAAGAGTACTGGAGTTGGGTGCCATTGCCTTCTCTGCTTTTTGTTTATAGTTCTCTTTTTATCTAAAAATATATATTTTATCTTTTTATCTAAAATATATATTTTAAAACTTAAATATCTCAGAACTTTGATATGAATTTCTCCACAGACCTTCTGTTATATTTTTGGATATTTTGTTTTTAGTTCCATGTTTCAGATTTTTATGTAAATCTATTTTAATATTCTAAACATTTTTTATTTACTGGGTAGAAAGAATTTTTATTTAAATTCTGCTTATGCATTTTTATTTAAATTCAGTTTTATTTTAGAGTACAGGACCTTGATTTCTTGATTCTGATTCTCAGCTAGTAACCTACTATTCCTTGATCTTTCACAGGGAAGCATATGCATATAAATAATGTTTAGAAAAGAGACCACTTTGAAATCTTAAGTAATTTGAATTCAAACTCTACCAATCCTTCCTGAATTCTTGGACTGTCATGAATTACTAATGTTCACACTAGTGACAATTCCAGAACCAGGAACCTAGGCTTTCCCAGGCAAAGGATAAGCGTGTAAGACCATCTTATCTTTCTGGAATCATGGACCAAAAAAAATTTATAATTTTCCAGAATATACAAAGAGGAGAATCAAAGAAAAAGAGAAATGGGTAAGGAGGAATGCCTTGGTCAGCTAAGAGTTTGCACATTTCTACTCATTTCATTAAAATTCATGGAGAAAGGAATCAGATGGCCATTTGATCCAAAATCAATTATTTTTATACTCTTGATGAATTTACATTTTAATATCTTCAAAACTATATATTGTTGGGCTCATTTGATGGTATGCTGTGAAGAAGTTACCTGTGAAATTCCCTTTATTAGCTGTCTTCTGTTGTTAGTACTTTTCTTGAAGTAATAGGTTCTCTTCTCTATCCAAAGAACTTAACAGCCTATTCACAGTCAATCATGGATCCTTCTTTGTGTATCAAATGAAGGGTATCCAAAGCATTAGAGGATCTCTGCCTACATGTTTTCACACCATTATTGTAGTCTTTATTCATGTTTTAGCTTATCTACCAGAGACTACTGGTGCAAATTGTTTAACTTCTGAAAGTTTTAATGGGGGAACTTTGATAATATTCCTTAGAGCTACTGAAAGTTGTAAATCATGCATAAATTCAGTGAAGACACATTATAGACTAGGTTGAGACTATTCAAACTAATTTATTACCTTTATTTATTGTACTCCGTTTTAGTGAGCACAAATGTGGTGTCTGAACAAATTCAAGTAAGCTTATGTAATGTGCATTAGAAACTCAAAACAGCAACTACAACATACAGAAAAAAAAAAAAACAAGCAACTCTAATTCCCGTCCATTTCATAAGTGAAATACCATAGCCCTAAAACATATACCTGACATCTCTATACTTTATATTATTATATTTAATTATAGAAATTTCAGTTTCTTATTGGAGTTTGAAGTGAAAGTTAGAGTATTAATTTCTCAGTCGTATCTGACTCTTTGCTACCCCATGGATCCCACAGGCCCTGTGAACTATAGCCCACCAGGCTCCTTTGTCTATGAAATTCTCCAGGAAAGAATACTAGAGTAGATATCCATTCCTTTCTCCAGGGGATCTTCCCGACCTAGGATTGAACTTGGGTATACCACCTTGCAGGCAGATTCTTTAACGTCTGAGTGACCAGGGAAACCCATTGGGAGTTTTAAGTTTTCTTTTTCTGGTTGTGGTTGTCCTCCAGTAGAAACTGTTAGTTCTTTCAATGATTTTAATATTGGAATATTCTAGAAAAATAACAAGACACATAATATTATCAAAGCACAAGCTGTATATTCATAAAATTTTGGAAATACAACATATAACCAGAATTAAAATGGCCACTATAGTTAGCTATACATAAGGACCAAGTTTCTGCTAAAATACTATTTCTTAAGCAAAATTGTTACCCTAGGGAAAACAATATGACCCTATAATTTAGGTTCACATTTCTTTTAACAATCAGGATTGATAATAAGTGCTTTGCAAAATTTGGAGGAAATATAGAGACATTGGAATCTAAAGCAGAAGACTTTCTTACTTTCTAATTTCAACAGAATGCCCGCCAATTGCTGCTAGTTGTCTGGAGTTTATAACCTGTGAAATTAAAAGTAAATTGAGTTTGGGAGTCGGGGAGCTGTACTGTTTAAAAGTTTAAAAATTACACATGCATTATTTTCATTTAAAAGTATTCTAGCTTTCACAAAGATTTGTATTAGAAGGATTTGGACTGTGTCACTGTGTCTTAACCAGACTGACACTAACCACAGCACTATCTGTTAGGAGAATGCCTTAGCACTTTCGAGCTTTTCATTCCTTGTGATAATATCTTACTAGTGTAAAGATAGGGCATCAGGCAAGATATTCTCTTATGGCACTTCAAACTCTAAATTTAAAGTTTTAATTTCAGCATTCTTTATTCCAGGAAAAATAGTGTAGCTCAAACATTTTCAAATATGAATTGATTCAATAACTCATATCAATGTAGTTATCATAATGAATTAAGTTACTGCATATACTTTAAATATCAGAAAGAGAACACTTCAAATTATTAATACTAGTTACCATTTAGGAGTGAGATTAGACAGTGAGAAATGAAAAAGACTGTTTTTCTTTAAAAATTCGGGTACTATTCACAAACTTTAATAAAATCCATGCTTTAAAATGCAAGATTATATAAATAAAACATACAGCAAAATGATATATATTTAAAGGTTCAGTTGGATGAAATTTATATTATCTTTATTGTTCTTCTCTCTTAAGAACTTTATCATGGAAGAAATGATGCTGTCATTAGCCTTTCTCATCATTTTGCCCTCAAAGAAAAACAAACTTACAAAGAGTAGGTACATATTTCCATTCACACCCTGCTTTTTCTTAGCATTTTACATCTTCAAGCATTTAACTGACCTTCATAATTGCAGAATAAAATGCCTTTGTTTAACTATCCTCCTGTTGCACTTGAAATTCACTGAGAAATATCTATCAAATATAGTCAAAAAGTAGATTAGATTGGAAAAAAGAATCTGGGAAGAAAACATTTTTCTCACCTACTATGATTGACATCATTAAGGGAGTCTGTAAGTCAAAGCTTTACCTGTTTGGAGCTTGAGCAACTCCTATCCCAGTGCCCTGTAAAAATAAAAGACGAAAAAAAGCACTGAAATCTCTCTACCAGAAAAAGAAGTGATGAAGATCCAAGAGCTTTTCCTTCTAGACATGTGCTTTTGCTATCAAAAATGTAGCTGACTCTGAAGTCAGAGATTTTTTCTAAGTAGCCTGTACTGAGAACTCCTGAAACCAATTATCAGTTTTGCCTACAGATCACTGACCATGTTATAGTACCTTTGCTCTTTCATAAGACTTTTAAAATATCAATTTAGCTGTTCTAGTAGTCTCAAAAGCCTTCTGTGGTCCTTAGAACTTGTTATCAATCCCACTGATAGCAACTGGGCTTGCAGATGTAGTAATAAGCATTGTTGTTCTAAGTGACTTCTTTCTCTCTAGTTCTGATGGCCTTTCTAAGGATCTGCAGAAATGAGGACACTTCTTATGTAAGAAAGAGTTACTGAGAGGGAGAAAAGAGATAGAAGAGTGCCTGACAGAGAGAAAAGGGTTGGCCTTCTTAGCTCTGTCCTGTTTACCTTTACTAAGTTACTAGAAATAAGTGAAATTCATTTTAGTACTCTTTGTGACATCCTTCCATTCTGCTTTATCCTCTCAAAATGTATCCTGATTAACATGTTTTAGTTATAAAGCCAGCACAACTTTAATCTTCTTTGAAAGTGCAAGTCCAAAGTTATTTATTTTTTTCTTTATATGTATTTGTGTACTCAGTCATGTATGACTCCTTGTGAGCCCATAGTCTGTAGCCTGCCGGGCTCCTCTGTACATGGAATTCTCCAGATAATAATCCTCAAGTGGGTTGCCATTTCCTTCTCCAGGGGTTCTTCCCAGCCCAGGGATTGAACATGCATCCCCTGCATCTCCTGTGTTGGCAGCTGAATTCTTTGCCACTGCAACACGTGGGAAGTCCTTTTTCTTTATTAAGTTAATATTCACAAAGGACCAAAACAATGTGTCAAACATTACTTTGGATAATGGGTAAAAGAGAGGAGTTGAATCCCCATTCACAAATAACTTCATTTCCAAGAACAAGTTGTGATAATAACATTTCTTGGTTGTATTTCCATTGATTTGTTTGGATACATGATTTTACTTTCCACCTAATTGTGTGGCAGGTAACTCTTAAATTATAAGGAATTGTGGTGTTTGTGTTCTTTTATAACTTAGTTTCTGGGTGAAACATTTTAAGACTATTATATCTAGATGTGAAGAAAAAACTTGGTATTAGATTTTTATATTTCTGGAGATTTAAAAGCCCATTAAAATAATGCTTCTTTGTACTACATATAGAAAATGCTAAAGATTGTACCAGAAAATTACTAGAGCTCATCAATGAATGTAGTAAAGTTTCAGGATATAAAATTAATACACAGAAATCCCTTGCATTCCTATATACTAACAATGAAAAATCAGAAAGGGAAATTAAGGAAACAAATTCCATTCACCATTTCAACATAAATAATAAAATACCTAGGAATTATCCTGCCTAAATAGACTGAAGACCTATATGCAGAAAGCTATAAGATACTGATGAAAGAAATCAAAGACAACACAAACAGATGAAGAAATACACCAGGTTCTGGACTGGAAGATTCAACTCTGTTACCCAAAGCAAGCTACCAATTCAATGCAATCCCTGACAAACCACCAGTGGTGTTTTTCACAGAACTAGAACCAAAAAATCTCACAATTTGTATGGAAACACAAAAGACCCCGAATAGCCAAAGCAATCTTGAGAAAGAAAAACAGAGCTGAAAGTATCAACCTTCCTGACTTCAGACAATGCTACAAAACTACAGTTATCAAGCTAGTATGGTACTGGCACAAAAGGAGAAATATGGACCAATGGAATAAGATTGAAAGCCCAAAGAAAAGTCCATGCATAAAGGGGCGACTTACCTTTGACAAAGGAGACAACAGAATACAATGGAGAAAAGATAGCCTCTTCAATAAATGGTGCTAGGAAAACTTTACAGCCACATGTAAAAGAATGAAACTGGAACACTTCCAAACACCATGCAAAAAAATAAACTCAAAATGGATTAAATACTTAAATGCAAGGCCAGAAACTATAAATCTCTTAGAGGAAAACATAGGCAGTATACTCCTTGACTTAAATCACAGTAAGATCCTCTTTGACCCACCTCCTAGAAGAATGGAAATAAAAACAAAAATAAACAAATGAGATTTAATTAAACTTAAAATGTTTTGTACAGCAAAAGAAACTACACAAGATTAAAAGACAACCCCTAGAATGGGAGAAAGTAATAGCAAATGAAACCACTGACAGAGGATTAATCTCCAGAATATATAAGTAGTTCATGCAGCTCAATATCAGGAAAACAAAAAGCCCAATCAAATAATGGGCAGAAGACCTAAACAGACATTTCCCTAAAGAAGACAAGCAGATGGACAATAAACACATGAAAAGATGCTCAACATCACCAATTGTTCAGTTCAGTTCAGTCACTCAGTTGTGTCTGACTATTTGCGACCCCATGAATGAACCCACTAATTGTTAGAGAAATGCAAATCAAAACTACAATGAGATATCACCTCACATCAGTCAGAATGGCCATCATCAAGAAAATCTATAAGCGATGAATGCCAGAGAACATGTGGAGAAAAGGGAGCCCTCCTACACTGTTGGTGAGAATGTAAACTGATATAGCCAATATGGAGAATAGTATGGAGACTGCTTAACTAGGAATCGGAATAAATCCACCATATGACCCAGCAACCCCACAACTTAGCATATATCCTGAGAAAACCACAATTCTGAGAGACACATGTACTCCCAAGTTTCATTGCAGGACTGTTTGCAATAGCCAGGACATGGAAGCAACCTAGATGTCCATTGACAGATAAATGGATAAAAGAATTTGTGGTACATATATAAGATGGGATGTTACTCTGCCATAAAAAAAAGAATAAATTTTAGTCAATTATAATGAAATGGACAAGTCCAGAACCCTGTTATACACAGTGAAGTAAGTCAGAAAGAGAAAAATAAATATTGTATATCAAGGCATATATATAGAATCTAGAAAAACCCATTTGGGTATTGATAAACCCATTTGCAGGGAAAGAATAGAGACACAGATGCAGAGAATGAACACAGTCTGGGAGGGAGAGAGTAGGAAGGATGAAGAAAGGAGCACAACAGAAAGGGACACAGTGTGGGAGGGAAAGAGTAGGATGAATGGAAAAAGTGGCATCAACATATATATACACTACCATATGTAGAATGAATAGCTGGTGAGATGTTGCTGTATAACTCAGGGAGCCCAGTCAGGTGCTCTGTGATGACCTAGAAGGGTGAGATGGTGGCTGGGAAGAGGAGGGAAGCTCTAGAGAGAGTGGATATATGTATAATTATGACTGATTCATGTTGATCTGTGGCAGGAACCAACACAACATTGCAAAAATTGAAAAACAATAACAATGACAAAATAGAATATTAAAAGGAAAAATTAGAGGAAGCCAATGGAGTGATATAGGAAACTTTTTAAAACTATTTTTGCAACTTTCTTATAAATCTAAAGTTAGTTCAAAATACAAAGTTTCCTAAGGAATAAAATATACATTGTACAGCACAAGGAATATAGCCAACTTTTTATAATAACTTTAAATGGACTATAATTTATAAAATTTTGAACCTGTAAAATTTTGAATTAAAATTAAATTTTAATTAAAATTAAAATTTTGAATCTATAGTGCAGTTGAAAATAATAATATAATGTTATCAACTATACATCACTTTTAACATTTTTAAAAAATTAGAAAATAAATTATACTGCTAAATGAGCTGAAGCTGATTTTAGAATTAGTTTGCCTATTTCAAAACAAATGCCAATTAGTGGCAAGAAAAGGGACACTGAGTCACAGAAATAAATGAGGCTGAGATTAATGTGGAGAGTTAGCTCACATTAGTTACCTTCCTCTACTGAAGAAAAAGAAAAGAAAAAACAAATTCTTGAATAGAAAGAACATAAGAATCACGTGAATAGTTTTCAAATGCAAATATCCAAGCCCCAGCCCTGATGGGTCTGATTTTATCACCTTTGTAACTGCACCTCCCCCAAGGTAACTCTTTTTTTGCCAGCTTTATTGAGATATATTTCACATGTAATATTGTACAAGGTTGGTGTACAATGTGATAATTTGATACACATATATATTGCAAACTGTTGACCATAATCAGGTCAATTAACAAATTCTTTACCTTGCACAGTTACCATCTATGTATGTTCGTGAGTGTGTGTAGGACATTTAAGATTTCTAAGCAACTTTCAAGTGTATAGTACACACTATTAAGTTATACTCACTTTTCTGTACATCATATCCCTGGCATTTGCTCATCTGTAGTTGGAAGTTTGCACCCTTCTGATGAAGTTCATTTGAAGACCACTGCTGAGGTGCACTATTTTTTTTAAATTTTAATTGGAGGCTAATTACTTTATGATATTGTGGTGGTTTTAGCCATACGTGAGGTGCACGATTAAGTGCCTCTCGAGCACCAGCTGTGAAAACCTATGTGAGAATGTGAGTCAGGAGGGATTAGCTGAGGAGGAAACTTGAGTCATGTAATTTCCTGGACCTTAGTACCTGGGATTTATTCTGAAAGTTAGTGGAAGTCCACTAAAGGCCCCTCTGGTAACTTAACTCTGCCATTCTGCTTTCTGATCTTCCCCTCAACTGTTTTCAATTTTTATATGTCATCTAGTATTATCTGAACTCAGAAAATGAGGAGACAGACTCAGAGAGGGAGGGATGGTAGAATTTTCTTATATTTACATAAAGGTGATACAGTGACTTTATAACAGCAATTGTATTTAAAGTCACTGCATTCCTCCTTGTCTCCCCTCCATCTCTACCTCCCACTTGTTTGGCCTATAATAATAACACTGGAAAAAAATAAAGTGCTGCTTCTTCAAATATTCATACTATCATAAATTAAAAACTTTCCTAAAATGACCTTGAATTAGTAGAGACTTACAAAGTAAAAAGAACATTGAATGAGGACATATATCATTTTATGGTAATTTTAAATCTCTGGCACTAAAAAGACTTGTTTAAAAATCAAGTGGCCATGATTTGACACCTGATTAATTTACCTTTGAATTGTAACGTCCAATTTTAACAGGAATAAGTGATGATGACTTAACATGAGAGACTATCAATATTTTATATAATAATAGAGTTTACCTTATAGTTTTAGAAACAATTCTGGATTATTTATTCCTCTGAAGGGATAGATGCAATTTGAAATTAATGAGTTGTCTAATATCTGACCTATTTGTGGGCACCAGGGGAGATGTATATTTTTGTCCCTTAAAGAAGAGCTGATTTTAAAGGGCTATATTTTAAGATTTGTCATTGGCTGGGGTTGGTTGTTGGATGCAAGAAACTAAACTTCAGCTAAAAATTTAATATGTGCAATTGCTTAAGTAGTAACAGTGGAAATACATAATTTACAAGGTACTATTCTATACATTATATTTTATCCTCACTATAACCTTGTAAGATGTGTCATCGCTCTGTGCAAATAAAGAAATGAAAAAAATGAGCGTTACAAAGGTCAATTTACTTACCAAAGCACAGATATATTAGTTTGAAATATATGATTCAAAATCAACTCTTCTGACTCCAAATTCTATCTCCTTTTATGCATGGTCTTTGTGTGAGCTTCACATCGTAAATCATGTTAGTTGTTCCTGTTCACTTGCCTGGCAACAGTAAACACACATTTTGTGGAAATATGAAATATGACACTATTCAAATAAGTTTATATGTCAATAAAAATATAATTAAATCATTTTTGAAAAGTAGTGACATTTAAAGCTACAATTTAATAATTGTATAATATTTTGAAACTACATTTGAAAAATTAATGATTTATTGTCTAAACTATACAAATGGAATGCAACCTGAGCTATTTAAAATCCTGAAAGATGATGCTGTTAAAATGCTGCACTCAATAGGTCAGCAAATTTGGAAAACTCAACAGTGGCCACAGGACTGGAAAAGGTAAGTTTTCATTCCAATCCCAAAGAAGGGCAATGCCAAAGAACATTCAAACTATGGTGCAATTCTGTTCATTTCACATGCCAGCTAGCTAGCTGAAAGTCTTTTAAGTTAGGTTTCAGCAGTATGTGAAACAAGAAATTCCATGTGTTCAATCTGGGTTTAGAAAAGTCAGAGGAGCCAGAGATTAGCTGGCAAGAGAAAGCAAAGGAATTCCAGAAAAAAACATCTACTTTTGCTTCATTAACTACACTAAAGCCTTTAACTGTGTGGATCACAGCAAACTGGAAAATTCTCAAAAGAGATGGGTGTACCAGACCACCTCATCTGTCTCCTGAGGAACCTATATGTTGGTCAAGAAGAAACAGAACAGGAAATGGAGAAGTGGACTGGTTCAAAATTGGCAAAGGAGTATGTAAAAGCTGTATATTGTCGACAGACTTTTTTAACTAATATGTAGAATACCTTGTGCAAAAAGCAAAGCTGGATGAATCACAAACTGGAATCAAGATTGCCAGGAGAAATATCAACAGCGTCAGAGAAGCAGATGATACTACCCTAAAAGCAGAAAGCAAAGAGGAACTAAAGAGCCTCTTGACAAAGATGAAACAGGAGAGTAAAAAAGATGGCTTAAAACTCGACATTTAAAAACCAAGATCATGGTATCTGGTCCACTCACTTCATAGCAAATAGATGGGGAAAAAGTGGAAACAGTGAAAGATTGTATTTTCTTGGGCTTAGGACTGCAGTCATGAAATTAAAAGACACTTGTTCCTTGGAATGTAAATTATGACAAACATAGACAGCATTAAAACAAGTACTAAAAAGCAGACATCACTTTGCCAACAACGGTCCATATAGTCAAAACTATGATTTTTCCAGTAGTCATATACGAATGTGAGAGTTGGACCATAAAGAAGATTGAGACCCAAAGAATTCATGCTTTTGAACTATGATGCTTGAGAAGACTCTTGAGAGTCCATTGGATTCCAGGAGACAAAACCAGTCACGCCTAAAGGAAATCAATCTTGATATTCCTTGAAAGGACTGATGCTGAAGCTAAAGTTCCAATACTTTGGCCAACTGACAGGAAAAGCTGACTCAGTGGAAAAGACCACTAGCTAGGAAAGTTCAATTCAGTCGCTCATTCATGTCCGACTCTTGCGACCACATGGACTGCAGCACTCCAGGCCTCCCTGTCTATCACCAACTCCCAGAGTTTGTTCAAACTTGTGTCCATTGAGTTGGTGATGCCATCCAACCATCTCATCCTCTGTTGTCCCCTTCTCCTCTGGCCTTCAATCTTTCCCAACATCAGGGCCGCTTCAGATGAGTCAGTTCTACTCATCTGGTGGCCAAAGTGTTAGAGTTTCAGCTTCAGCATCAGTCCTTACAATGAATATTCAGGACTGGTTTCCTTTGGGAAGGGCTGGATGGATCTGCTTGCAGTACAAGGGACTTTCAAGAGTCTTCTCCAAAACTGAAGTTCAAAAGCATCAATTCTTCGGCGCTCAGCTTTCGTTATAGTCGAACTCTCACATCCATACATGACTACTGGAAAAACCATAGCTTTGACTAAATGCACCTTGTTGGCAAAGTAATATCTCTGCTTTTTTATATGTTTTCTAGGTTGGTCATAACTTTTCTTTCAAGGAATAAGCATCTTTTGATTTAATGGTGGCAGTCACCATCTGCAGTGATTTTGGAGCCCCCCAAAAGTAAAATCTGTCACTGATTCCACTGTTTCCCCATCTATTTGCCATGAAGTGATGGGGCTTAGTGCCATGATCTTGGTTTTCTGAATGTTGGGTTTAAGCCAACATTTTCACTCTCCTCTTTCCCTTTCATCAAGAGACTCTTTAGTTCTTCTTCACTTTCTGCCATAAGGGTGGTGTCATCTGTATATCTGAGGTTATTAATATTTCTCCCACAATCTTGATTTCAGCTTGTGCATCATCCAGCCCAGCTTTTCTCATGATGTACTCTGCATATAAGTTAAATAAGCTGGGTGACATTATATAGCCTTGACGTACTTCTTTCCCAATTTGGAACAATCCTGTTGTTTCATGTCCAGTTATAACTGCTGCTTCCTGACCTGCATACATATTTCTCAAGAGGCAGGTCAGGTGGTCTGGTATTCCTATCTCTTTAAAGCATTTTCCACAGTTTGTTGTGATCCACACAGTCAAAGGCTTTGCCACAATCAATAAAGCAGAGGCAGATTTTTTTTAGAATTCTCTTGTTTCTTTGATGATGCAATGGATGGCAATTTGATCTGTTTCCTCTGCCTTTTCTAAAACCAGCTTGAACATCTGGAAGTTCACCCTTCACGTACTGTTGTAGCCTGGCTTGGAGAATTTTGAGCATTACTTACAAGCATGTGAGATGAGTATAATTGTGTAGTAGTTTGAACCTTCTTTGGCATTGCCTTTCTTTTGGATTGGAATGCAAATTGACATTTTCCAAACCTATGGCCACTGCTGTGTTTTCCAAGTTTGATAGCATATTGAGTGCAGCACATTCACAGCATCATCTTTTAGGATTTGATATAACTCAACTGGAATTCCATCACCTCCACTAGCTTTGTTCCTAGTGATGCTTCCTAAGGCCCACTTGACTTCATATTCCAGGATGTCTGGCTCTAGGTGAATGATCATACCATTGTGATTATCTGGGTCATGAACATTTTTTTGTATAGCTCTTTTGTGTATTGTTGCCACCTCTTCTTTTTATCTTCTGCTTCTGTTAGGTCCATACCATTTCTATCCTTTATTGTGCCCATCTTTGTGTGAAATGTTCCCTCTCTTGACATCTCTAATTTTCTTAAAGAGATCTCTAGTCTTTCTCGTTCTATTGTTTTCCTCTACTTCCTTGCACTGATCACTGTGTAAGGCTTTCTTATCCCTCTTTGCTATTCTTTGGATCCTTGCATTCAGATGGATACATCTTTCCTTTCCTTCTTTGCTTTTTGTTTCTCTTCTTTTCTCAGCTAGATAGCCTCCTTAGACAACTATTTTGCTTTTTTGCATTTCCCTGTCTTATCGATGGTCTTGATCCCTGTCTTCTGTACAATGTCATGAACGTCTTTCCATAGTTTTTCAGGCTCTCTGTCTATCAGATTTAATCCCGTGAATCTGTTTCTCACTTCCACTGTATAATCATAAGGGATTTGATTTAGGTCATACCTGAATGGTCTAGTGGTTTTCCCTACTTTATTCAATTTAAGTCTGAATTTGGACATAAGAATTTCCTGATCTGAACTACAGTCAGCTCCCAGTCTTGTTTTTGCTGACTTTATAGAGCTTCTCCTTCTTTGACTGTGAAGAATATAATCAGTCTGATTTTGGTTTTGACCATCTGGTGATGTCTATGTGTAGAGTCTTCTCTTGTTGCTGGAAAAGACTGAAGGCAAAAGAGAAGGGAGTGGCAGAGGATGAGATGGTTAGATAGTATCAGTGTCTCACAAAACACGAATTTAAGTAAACTGAGCAGTTCAGGGAAATAGTGAAGAACAGGGAAGCCTGGCATGCTGCAGTCCATAAAGTTGCAAAGAGTCAGACACATAGTTTAGCGAGTGAATAGTAACAACAGCAACTAAACTATACATAGAAGATGATACCAATAAAACCCTCTTTCTTCTTCAGTGCATCCATGCAGTCACTCAGTCGTGTCTGACTCTTTGGATCCCAGGGCCTGAAACATGCCAGGCTTCCCTGCCCATCACCAACTCCGCAAGCTTGCCCAAACTCCTGTCTATCGAGTCAGTGATGCCATCCAAATATCTCATGCTCTGCAGTCCCCTTCTCCTCCCACCTTCAGATCTTGCCCTGCATCAGGGTCTTTTTTAATGAGTCAGCTTTTCACATCAGGTGGCCAAAGTATTGGAACTTCAACTTCAGCATCATTCCTTCTGCTGACTATTCAAGACTGATTTTCTTTAGGATTGATTGGCTGGATCTCCTTGAAGTCCAAGGGACTCTCAAGAGTCTTCTCCAACACCACAACAAAAGCATCAATTTTTCAGTGCTCAGCCTTCTTTATGGTCCAGCTCTTACACCTGTACATTACTACTGAAAAACCAGAGCTTTGACTAGATGGACATTTGTTGCAAAGTAATGTCACTCTTAGTTCATAATCTGTCTAGATTTGTCATAACTTTTCTTCCAAGGAGCAAGTGTCCTTTAATTTCAGGGCTGCAGTCACCATCTGCAGTGATTTTTGGAGCCCAAGAAAAGAAAGTTTGCCACTCTCTCCATTTTGCCCACTCATTTGCCATGAAGTGATGGAACCAGGTGCCGTGATCTTAGTTTTTGAATGTTGAGTTTTAAGCCAGCTTTTTCACGCTCATCTTTGACTTTCTTCAAGAGACTCTTTAGTTCCTCTTTGATTTCTGTCATAAGGGTTGTTTTATCTGTGTATTGGAGGTTATTGATACTTCTCCTGGCAATCTTGATTACAGCTTGTGCTTCATCAAGCACAGCTTTTTACATGAAGTACTCTGTATAGAAGTTAAATAAGCAGGGTGACAATATACAGCCTTGACATACTCCTTTGCCCTCAGTTGTAGATATAATGGTCATCTGAATTAAATTTACCCATTCCAGTCCATTTTAGTTTACAGATTCATAAAATGTCAGTATTCCCTCTTGCTGTCTCCAGTTTGACCACTTCCAATTTGCCTTGATTCATGGATGTAACATTCCAGGTTCCTATGCTGTCTTGTTCTTTACAACATCAGACTTTTCTTTCATCACCACTCACAGCCACACCTGGGTGTTGTTTTTCTCTTGGCTCCATCTCTTCACTCTTTCTGGAGTTATTTTCCACTCTTCTCCAGCAGCATACTGGTCACCTACAACCTTTGGTAATTCATCTTTCAGCGTCATATCTTTTTCCTTTTTTATACTGTTCATGGGGTTCTCAAGGCAAGAATACTGAAGTGGTTTGCCATTCCCTTCTCCAGCAGACCACGTTTTGTCAGAACTCTCCACCATGTCCCGTCAGTCTTAAGTGGTCCTACATGGCATGGCTCATAGTTTCATTTCCATGTAATCAATTTGGTTAGTTTTCTGTGACTGTGTTTTTCATTATGTCTGCCCTCTGATGGATAAGGATATAAGGCTTGTGGAAACTTCCTTATGGGAGAGACTGACTCTGGGGGAATCTAGATCTTGTTCTGATGAGTGGAGCCATGCTCAGGAAATCTTTAATCCAATTTTCTGTTGATGGGTGCCTCTGTTCCCTTTACAACAACCTGTTGTTCCCTCCCTGTTGTTTGGCCTGAGGCCAAACTGTGGTAGAGGTAATGTGGAACTTATGCATTCACTGTTGTGTTTGCTGCCCCCGACCCCGCAGCAGGCCACTGTCGAGCCACACCCCACACTCCCGGGCAAGTCTGGCTCAGTCTCTTGTGTGACACTGCTTCTTCTCCTGGCTCCTAGTGCACACACGGTTTTATTTGTGCCTTCCAAGAGTCTTTTCCCCCAGTCCTGTGGAGGTTCTGTAATCAAATCCCACTAGCCTCCAAAGTCAAATTCCCTGGGGATTCTCAGTCCCTTTGCCAGATCCCCAGGTTGGAAAATCTATTGTGGGTCCTAGAAGTTTCTTAACAATGCAAGAATTACTTTGATATAATTGTTCTGCAATTTGTGGGTCATCTGCTTGGTGGCTCTAAGGTGGAGCTAAAGGTGGCCTCCTCCAAGAGAGCTTATCCCACACACTGAGTGTCCCAGGTCTGCTGTAGGCATTCCACTGCTACCTGTACCTCTGCAGGAGGCACTCAAATACTCAAAGGGAGGTCTGGCTAAGTCTCTGGGTCTCTGGGTCCTGGTGCACACAAGGTTTTGTTTGAGCCCTCCAAGTGTCTCTGGTGGGTATGTGGTTTGATTCTAAATGCTATTTCACCCCTCCTACTGTCTTATTGGGGCTTCTCCTTTGTCCTTGGACATGAGGTTAGGAAGCAGAAAATGTAGTCAAAGATGTTAAACCTAAACACATAAAGACTAAAATAAACATTATTTAGCAAAACAATTTAATTTTTTATAGCCAGAATAAAATTCTTAACTGCAGAAATCATAACTTTTTTGTTTGTTCTTTATTTTTGTCTCCCTTCCCATTCTATTTAACCATGTGTTAGGATATCTTAAGACAGAAGAACTGAAAAGATATGTAGACATCCTGTTATCTTGGATGGATTTGCCTTTCTTTATTTCATTGGACTGATTCATACTATAACTATCCAGTTTGTGTTTTCCTACTTTTGAGACTTCATCAGATCATGGCCTTTATACAATTTTTAGAGATTTAATTTCTCATTTCCAATTTCTGCTTTAGTGCCTTTATAATGTCAGCACTTTTCTCAACATTGATGGTAGATGCCTAGATCCAGATGTCACTTAAGTCCATATTCCTATAATCTACTTAATAATTGCTGAACATAACAAGAGCATTAGGAGGATTTTACAAGAACATAAGGTGAAGATAAGCTTATTTACCTCATCTTACCTGATCAATTTTCCTCTTCTACTTTCTTCTGATGCTCATCCTTCCCTATATCCATTCATCCTCTGTCCTCTCTGGTAAAGAGATGTAGATAATTGGAGGAAGCATTATGAGGGAGATAAAATTGGCTTTCAAAAGTATCTGGACTCTGAAAAAGCTTTTATGAGATAAATATATAAAATACAGGTTTTGTTACTAGTTTAAGATATTATTTGTAACCCCATAGTAACCCCAAGAAAACAACTAAAAAATAGATATAATGGAAATGAAAGGGAATCAAAAGTATACACTAAAAATTAGACAAAGAAGAAAACAGTAGAAGTGAGTAACAAAAATAATGTAAGATATATAGAAAAACCAAAAACAAAATGGCAGAAGAAAACTTAAGAGTACATACATACAATGGCTTGGGACAGAGAATGGAGTATAAGGACGTTTTACCTTCAAATTCCCTTTAATGTTTTCTTTGAATGTTTTTATAATGAGCTAGATTCTATTCATTTTCAGAATAGCATAGATTTATATAAATAAATAAAAATGACTTTAGGCTAAATACTAGTCATGGTATCATGTATAGATCTAAATGGGCAAGGTATTAAACTGTTTTATTTCTTCTCCAACTATCAGAAAACAACATCCAGTAGAAATTTCTTTCTTTCTTTTTTTTTCTAATTACAGTTGACCATTGAACAACATGTGTTGAAGTTGTACAGGTCCACTTAAATGCAGATTTTTTTCAATAAATACTTACTATTGCTGTAGTGTTAGTCACTCAGTCATGTCTGACTCTTTGTGACTCCATGGACTATATAGCCTGCCAGGCTCCTCAGTCTTCTCCAGGCAAGTGGGTGGCCACTCCCTTTTCCAGGGGAATCTTCCCAACCCAGGGATCAAACCTGGTCTCCTGCATTGCAGGCAGATTTTTACCTTCTCAGCCACAAGGGAAAAACCTAATACTTATTATAGTACTACTCAATATGAGATTGGTTGAATCTGTGAATGGGGATCCAAAGATATGGAAGATTGTAAGTTATAGGTGGAATGTTTTTACTACAGAGTAATAATTTTTATCCTAACCCCCATAATGTTCAAGGATTAGCTGTACTAAATAAAAATAAATCTTGCTACAGAAATGAAATTGTACACAAAGAGGCAAAAATAAAGCACACTAATATATCTTCTAGAAAAGGAAACTAAATCAGTTAGGTCTCAAAATACAAAGCTATTATTTTTCCAATGAAGACAGACTTAAGAAGTTGATCACACTAAAATTGTATCAGTTGTTTATTGCTTTTACAAATTCTAGAACATTAGTGACATCTCTAATCATCTGCTAAGAAAATTTGTAAATAAAATTTAAATAATGCTTAGAATATAATGTACAAAACTCTTGTTACAATAGTGACTACCGTGTATTGTGTTTGTTTGCTAATAATATGGAAAATCCAAAATTTGAATATCCATTATTAGGGAAGATTGAGATTCTGTTAAAATGAGAAAACTAACCAATATGTTTACATATCAAAATGAATTTGCTGAGATCCAACAATAGAATGAGCTTCTCTTATCTGCTTTAGAGGTAAGCAGTACTATGTTTATATCATTCACAGACATGTTTTTTATTTGTGTACTTCTAGTTCCCTATATTCAACAAATCAGGCAAATATAAGTCAGTGTATAGTTTTCCTCCCATTCCTAAGTTAGACAAGGGGAAGAAAAATGTTCTCAAACTTGTTTGCATCATTCTCTCATTCTTGTATTATTGATAGTACTTCTCATGTTTTATTTACTTGGCCATATGTTGATAACTGAGATGTTGTGTAATTCCTACGACTAAATGTTCTGTGATTCTGGATCTAGCCCTTTACACTTGCCATCCCTTGTCTTCTCTGGGTCCCAGTCTTACATCTGGGACAGTCAGTCAGTACTGACTGACCCTAATAACGTCAATGAGATGATTATTTGATAAAGACTTCTGAAATTGCATTCCTGTTTTACTATGATCTTTTTAAAATGTGGTAATAATGCTAATATGAGATCTCCACTCTTAACACATTTTAAAGTATATAATACAGTTTTGTTAACAATAGGTATAATGTTGCACCCAAGACCTCTAGAAGTTATTCATCTTGTATAACTGAACATTTATAGCTGTTGTATAACAGCTTCCCATATGTTCCTTCCCCCAGCCTCAAGCAACTTCTAGACATCTACTTTCTGCTTCTATGAGCTTGACTATTTTAGATATTTCATACTGGTAGAATTATGCTGTATTCACCCTTCTATGATTGGCTTAATTTATTTGCCATAATATCCTTAATGTTCATCCATATTGTCACATATGGCATAATTTCCTTATAAAGCTAGATGATAATCCATTGTAAGTATCTACAATATTTTCTTTATCCACTCAACTATCAGTGGACATTTAGGTTGATTCTGCATCTTGATTATTGCAAGTGGTGCTGCATCACTGCAGCATGGGAGTGCACTCATTTCTCTGAGATCCTGATTTCAATTCTTTTGGATAAATAAGTGGGATTGCTGGATCATATGGTAGCTTAATAGCAAACAAATAGTCTGATTAAAAGTGAGCATACAATTTGAATACACATTTCTTCAAAGAATATATACAAGTGGCCAACAGTATATGAAAAGATATACACCAGCACTAATCATCACAGAAACACACACACACACACACACACACACGAACATGATCAGATGTCACCTTACCCCTTTTATTAATAGAATGACTGTTAGCAAAATGACAAAAGAGAACAAGGATGTGGAGAAAAGGGAATGCTTGTGTAAAATTGGTGGAAATGTAAATTGGAATACCACTATGGAAGACAGTATGGAAAATCCTAAAAAACTTAAAAATAGAACTATCATATGATCCAACAATCACTCTTCTGGGTATATAGCCAAAGGAAGTAAAAGCAGAATCTCAAATATCTACACCTCATGTTCATAGCAGCATTATTCATAATAGTCAAAATAAGGAAACAACTGAAGTGTCTATTGATGGATAAATGGATAATGAAACTATGAAATACATATACAAAGGAATATTATTCAACCATGAGAAAGAAAGAAATCTTGCCATTTGCAACAACATCGGTGGACCTTAAGGGCATCATACTGAATGAAAAAGGTCAGACAGAGAAAGTCTAATATTTATGTTATATATGAAATCTAAAAATAAAACAAAAATTATAGAAGGAGTAGAGGGATGTTTACTAATGGCCAGGAGATGGGAGAAATGGAGGAGATATTGGTCAAAGGATACAAACTTCCAGTTTTAAGATGAATAAGCATTAATTTACAACATGATGACTATAGACAATAATACTGTATTGTGTATTTAAAAGCTGTTACGGGAGTAACCCTTAAATAGTCACACTATAAAATTAAAGTGTTAATTACATGACAAAAGAGGTCTGTATAGTCAAAGCTATGTTTTTTCCCAGTAGTCATGTATGGATATGAAAGTTGGACCATAAAGAAGACTGAGTGCTCAAGAATCTATGCTTTTGAACTGTGGTATTGAAGACTCTTGAAAGTCCTTTGGACTGCAAGGAGATCAAACCAGTCAATCCTAAAGGAAATTAACTATGAATATTCATTGGAAGGACTGATACTGTAGCTGAAGCTCCAATATTTTGGCCACCTGATGTGAATAGCCGGATCATTAGAAAAGACCTTGATGATAGGAAAGATTAAAGTCAGGAGGAGAAGGGTACAGCAGAGGATGAGATGGTTGGATGGCATCACCAACTCAATGGACATGAGTTTGAGCAGGCTCTAGGAGATGATGAAGGACAGGGAAGCCCAGCATGCTGTGGTCCATAGGGTCACAAAGAATGTTTTTGTGGGCGACCAAGCAACAACAGTTACATTACAGGGTGGAGGTGTTAGTCAATGCTATGATACTGATCATTTTGCAAAATATAAATGTATCAAATCTATACATTTGAGACCTTAAACTTACCCAATGTTGTATGTCAATTATATGTAAAAAACCTGGGTAAAATGTGTAAATTCTAAGATGAGAGATGTTAAATTTTAAAAATTATGGAAACATTTAACTTAGAGTATGATTTTGTAGCTTATTTAATAGGAGTAATTATAATTTCCAGTATGCAAAATAGAATATGATTTAAAATTGCAATATCACATTTTTTTGTATTTAGTCCAAAGTAATTTCAATTCTCTCTTGACGATGCATCACATAAAATTTCTAAAACTTAATTAGTCCCAAGAAGCAATATACCACTGAAGCTCTGTAGAGGCACCTCTTTCTTTGAATTTGTCAGCTTAAGAACAAGTGCATAGGAAATGGCCAAAGTTTTGTGTCATAATGAAGTTTTAGATATAAAATTAGATCTGAGTCCTTTTACTCATTTCTATAATATATATAAAATCAGGAATTCTAGGTTGTGTTGAATGAGGTGACATATGGAAGGAATTTCATATAATCACTAAATTGTTATATGACTGGCATTGTCATTGAAATGCCCTTTAATGCTGAAGCCACCCTTATAGCCAAAAGTTAAAACATTAACCAATATCCATGAAAAATGTTAATATAATGATATTTTCATTCCAGTCTTGCTGTCGCCTCTCCTTGTCATAATTCTTTTAGTGCCCCCTGAAACAATCTACACTTGCTTTTCTCCTGTAAACTTCCGTTCAAGTTGACTTGTGTAGCCTCTTTGCCCCTAAAACCAGAACAGTTCACTGCCTTGTAATGTAACAACTTAAATATCACCTCTGATTGTCTTGTATCATGCCACTAATATTAGTTTATATATGTCTCTCTTTTGTATTGGTGACTTCTTAGGGCAAGAACTATCCTGCTTATTTTTGCATATAGACATGAAATCCAGTGAAAATAATGCTAAAAAATCATAGAGGAGTATAATGCTTCACTACTAATATCAGTAAACAGTTTAAGCACCTAGAGTTCCAGGTATTATTCTAGGTGCTGGGGTATAGTAATCCACACAGGCATTGCTTTCAAAAAGCCTTGCTTTCTTTCAGTGGGAGGAAACTATTAAGCACAACAACACAGATATATTAGCATTAAAAATATTTTAAAATCATATAAAAAGAAAATAAAACAGTATATATGTCTCCTATAAATAGGTTGTTCAAAGAAAAATTCTCTGAGATGGTATTTGAAATGAGTTCTAGATAATGAGGAAAAGCCAACCAACCATTTGTAAGCTCTGGGATAACATGGTCTGAGGCAGAGGCAACCACTAATAAAAAAATATTGAAATTTGAAATTATTTCTTAGATTTTAAGGAATTAGTTTTTGAAGGGCTAATTAAAATTATCTTTTATTCAAAATTAGTTTTAATTCTCTAAATGAAATCTTCATAAATGCACATCTTTAATAAGAGAGTGCATTGAGTAAGGGAAGTTCTCTTAAGGATACATTATATTTTTGACTTCTCATTGTCAAAAAGAATGTTAAATAGTAATAACATACAGAGATTTAGCATTCATGATCTAAATTATGGTCAGTGGATCCAAAGACAGTAATAAAAAATAGTGACAGTACATTTGAAGCAGTGATTCATTTAAAACTTAGAAACAAGTGGTTAAAAAACCCCTCAATTTGTTGTAATCTCTGTAAAGTGACACAATAAAGCTGTGAAGAAGATAATGAAGAAAAGGGAATTCTTATAGATAATCAGAGATGTGCTATAGAGATGAGGTAAAATTTGAGAGTAGGATACAGAATTTCAACTTCCAATTACTGCCTTAAGATCACCATAAAATGGGTATGATGAAAAAAATAAGAGAATGGGACTGGACTTGTGCACCTGTGAGGTAGTTGTGATGGAGAAAAGGTCCCCCCACTTTGGGAACTCCCTTCACCATCCAGGAAATCTTCTTGGACAGATAAAGAGCTTCAGAGGCTCGGAAGAGAGTACAGAAGCCAGCTTTCAGCAGGAAGAATATAGAGACTACCACAGATAGTCCTGGCCCCCTTTCTGTACTCCCCAACCTAAGATGCTCTTTGCTGGTGTGTGAAGGGTTTGGGTGCTGTACTCAGGCTTCAACAGACAGATATGGGGAGAGGAAAGGTATTGGCTGCATAGAGACAGCCCAAAGGGACTAGAGTGTAGTCTGGTTTGCATTCAAGGGTATGTGCAGGAAAGAGCCTGGGTCCTCCATAGAAGCCTCATAGTTAAATAACCTGAAGGATGGGTGGGTCTCACTATAGCAATCTCACAGCAGAATTCCTACAAATTCTGGAAGTATTCAGGTAACAGTAAGTTGCTAACATAGAGGCAAGGTTGGAATCTGAGCTAATTCTCAAAGGGTATGCAAGTTCAACAGATTTACACCATTAGCATTTTGTGAGCACAGTGCCTGTGGGATATCTGAGTGGACTACTGGTGTTTCAGCACCTGGGAGTGGGTCCAGTTTTAGCAGCAGTGGGCTTTATGTGCACAAATATGTGGAGGTGGGGCTGGAGTCTGGACTGATTCCTGTAGCTCCCACAGCATGTCCTGGTCCATGTCTGCAGTGGGTCTGGATGTTGGACTTCAGCAGATCTCTTCTGTTGGCTTTGTGAGCAAGTACCTGACGTACAGCCAGGCCTATTGCCAGCTTAGCTGAGGCCAAGAACAGTGCCAACAACAGTGTACTGTATGTACAACACAACAGGTGATGAGTAGTTAGCAATGTTACAGAGCACACTTTTCATGTGGACAGCTTCTTCAGAGAAATATTCAGAGCCTCCTGTTCCACTGGAAACAAGCCAATTCTACCTACCTCACACTGCAGCTTAGAACTAAAGCCAGAGACTACCACTCCAACAAATAAGGAGCAGACCCTGCCCCAAACTGGACCGTGATAAACAGAGTAAAAAAGAGGCCTCACTCAACACTCACTATCCAGTGCAAGCTCTGATCACCACAACACCGATCAGACCAACTCCATGTCCAGAATATAAAGGCCAGCATACATAGGAAAACATACACTGTTTTCAAGTAAACATGGAACATTCTCTAGAATAGACCACATTTTAGGACACAAAACATGCCTCAACAAATTTAAGAGGACAGAAATTCTCTCAAGCATCTTTTCTGACCATAACAGCATTAAAGTAGAAATCAACCACAGAAATAGAAACAATAAAAATAAAAACAATTGTATGGAAACTGAACAATATATTACTTAAAAAAACACAATGGGGAAAGAAAGAAATCACAGAAGAAACTAAAACAATACTTTTAGACAAATGACAATGAAAACATAACTATACAAAATCTTTGGGATACAGCAAAAGCAGTCCTAAGAGGGAAGTTCATAGTCAGACAGGTCTTTTTCAAAAAGCAAGAGAAAAATCTTAAACAATTTTACCTACCATTTAAATAATGAGGAAGAAAATAAAAATAAAAACAATGTATAAAGTCAGTAAAGGGCTTCCCAGATGGCACAGTGGTAAAGTAGCTAATTGCCATTGTAGGAGATGCAAGAGACTCCGGTTTGATCTCTGGGTGAGGAAGACTCCTAGAGTAGGAAATCTTAAGATTTGCAACCCATTCTAACATTCTAGCCCAGAAAATTCCATAGACAGAGAAGCCAGGTGGGCTACAGTCTATGAGGTCGCAAAGAATCAGACATGCCTAAGCTCATGCACACATACACACATGCACACACACACACACACACACACACACACACACACACATCGGAAGAAAAAGAAAAAAAACTACAGATCTGAGAGGAAATAAATAAAAACAGAGATTAAAAAAGAATAGAAGAAATCAACAAAAATCAAGAACTGTTTTTTTGAAAGGATAAACAGAATTGGCAGACCTCTAGCCAGACTAACCAATAAGAACAGAGAGACAACCCACATAAACAAAATAAGGAATGAAAGAGGAGAAATAATACCGCAGAAATAATAACTAATAAAATAGAAATACCAAAATCCATAAGAGAATATTGCCAACAAATTGATCAACCTAGAAGAAATGGATAAGTTTCTAGAAACAAACAGCCCACCAAAACTGAATTAAAAAAAAAAAAAGATAATTAGAACAAGCCAATCTCTAAAAGTAAAATATAATGCATAGTTAAAAAACAACAACAACAGAAATTCCCTAGAAACTAAAATCAAGGACCAGATGGCTTCACTGGGGAGTTCTGCAAAATATACAAAAAGAACCTATGCCAGTCCTTTTCAAATTCTTCCAAAAGACTGAAGAGAAGGGAACACTCCCAAAATTATTCTATGAAGCTGCCATTGCCCTTATACCAAAATTAGACAGACACTATAAAAATTACATTCAAATATCTTGAATGAATAATACAAATTCTTCAGCAAAATATTAACAAACCAAACCCAACAACACATAAAAAGGATCATAGGCAATGAAAAAATTAGATTCATCACATGGTCACAAGGATGAATCAACAATTAGTAGGATAAATCACATCAACAAAAGAAAAGCAAAAGCCACATAATGTTCTCAATAGATGCAGAAAAAGCATTCATGATAAAGTTCTCATCAAAGTGAGTATAGAGGGAATATATCTAAGCATAATAAAAGCTATTTATGTCAAACTCACAGTGAACAATGGTAAAATGTTGAAAGCCTTCCACTATAGTTTGGAATAAGAGAAGGATGTTCACACTTACCATTTCTATTCAGTATAGCACTGGAAGTCATTCATAGCCACAGCAATCAAAGAAAAAATAAATAAAAATTATCCAAATCAGAAGGGAAGAGGTAAAATTGTCATTATACACAAATGACATGGCACTATAATAAAGAAAACCCTAAGGACTCCAGAAAAACTCCCCAAAACTACCAGAAGTGATAAATGAATTAAGTAAGGTAGCAGGATTTAAGATTTGCATACAGAAATCTCTTGCATTTCTTTACACTAACAACGAAATACCAGAAAGGGAAAGTAAAAAAAAAGAAGAAAGAAAAAAGACCTCTTTTAAAAGCACATCCAAATAACCCTAAAAAACTTTAGAAATAAACATGGCCAAGAGGTAAAAAATATATATTCCTACCAGAACTAGTAAATATTGACAAAGGAAATTGAAGATGATTTAAAGAAATGGAAAGATATCCCATGGTCTTGGATTGGAAGAATTAAATTTAAAAATACTTATTTTTTATTGAAGTATAGTGATTTACAATGTTGTATTAGTTTTTGTTACAAAGTGGTTCAGATGTGAGCAAAACTGAGTGGATCAGAAACAAGCAAAACACTGCAAATCACTATATTTCAATATAAAATAAATAAAATTAAATAAAGTATGTTAAAATTTAAAAATGTCATAGTTTTTTGCCCTTTTTGTCATTTTAACAAAAGGTCTTTCTAAAATTGGTGAAATCAAAACCTGTTGCATTTCACTATCACAGTAAATATTTTGGACATTCATTCTGTGGATGGTATTATGTTAGGCTACATTTTTATATTATACTTAAAATTGTGTGTTTCTATGACAGTTCTGTGTCTTTAACAGCCTATGTGTGTGTTCATGTATATGCAAGAATACAAGAAGTAAAAACTTTATGAACCAAAAGACTGAAATACTTTTTAAACAGGCCACTGACATTTTGATTTATGTTAAATTACGTTTTTGAGGCTAGAGCTATTATGAAAATAAAACAAATTGAGAATCACAATAAACATCTGTAAAGGAAACTTTAACTTTCAGAGAGATGTTTACTAGGGAGGGATAAAAACAATGTGAAATATTGAAACACGTAGTGTATTTTGAGTTTATATAATTGAAATATTTTCAAAATGCATCAGTGAACTCATGTGTCTATGTATTACAGGATTGTTAGAAAAAGAGCTGTTTTTCTGAATACGCTTATCTTCTATTGTATGATTTGAGGAGCCCAGATTCTGGAATCAACTGGCCGTGTATGAATCCCAATTCTATTACATGCCAGAATTGTTTCTGGGAAAATTTACTGAAATGTTCTGTGTCTGAATCACATCATCTCTTAAATGAATCTGGTTAGTAAAATTTGTGCCGTTTTCAGTCACTTAGTCATGTCCAACTCTTTGTGATCCCATGGACTGCAGCACACCAGGATTCCCTGTCCTTTGCTATCTCCTGGTGTTTGCTCAAACTCATGTCCATTGAATCAGTGATGCTGTCCAACCATCTCATCCTCTTTTGTCCCCTTCTCCTCCTCCCCTCTATCTTTTCCAGCATCAAGGTCTTTTCTAATGAGCTGTCTCTTCACATCAGGTGGCCGAAGTGAAGTATTGGAGCTTCAGCTTCAGCATCAGTCCTTCCAGTGACTATTCAGGACTGATTTCTTTAGGATTGTCTGGTTTGATCTTCTTGTTGCTCAAGGGACTCTCTGTCAGGGAACATTTGGCAGGAGGCTTCCTGTGTGCTGTTTTCTGAAGTCCCTTATCAATCCCTGAATATTCAGAGATGAGTGAAGAGGCTTACCTCTCCTGGGGACAAAAGGAATGCATACATTGTTAAAGTAAAAGTAACTATTTACAGCCTTCTTCCCTTTCTGTTATGGAAAGTGAGTTTTACAACCCCCCTCTCATTGAGATGGATTCTAGCCTTATGTTTCCTGGATAAGTTGTAAGATTTTTGATCTTTTGTCTTTGCTGAAAGGCTATCTTGTAAGACAGTATATATATGCCCACATTATGCTGAATAAACGCCTTTACTCCATCAGAGTCTTGGTCCCCATATCTCTATTCATCTCTCTCTCTCTCCTTTCTTCCTTCCTTTATTTTCTTATCCTCGTTGACTCTGTACCTCCAAGCCCCTGCCCATTAAAGGGCCATAACAACTCTCAAGAGTCTTCTCCAACACCACAGTTCAAAAGCAACAATTCTTCGGTACTCAGCTTTCTTTATAGTCCAACTCTCACATCCATACATGACTCCTGGAAAAACCATAGCTTTGACTAGACGAACTTTGGTTGGCAAAGTAATGTCTCTGCTTTTTAATATGCTGTCTAGGTTGGTCATAACTTTCCTTCCAAGGAGCAAGTGTCTTTTAATTTCATGGCTGCAATCACCATCTGCAGTGATTTTGGAGCTCACAAAAATAAAGTCTGACATTGTTTCCACTGTTTCCCCTTCTATTTCCCATGAAGTGATGGGACTGGATGCCACGATCTTAGTTTTCTGAATGCTGAGCTTTAAGCCAACTTTTTCACTCTCCTGTTTCACTTTCATCAAGAGGCTCTTTAGTTCTTCATTTTCTGCCATAAAGGGGGTGTCATCTGCTTATCTGAAGTTACTGATATTTCTCTCATCTGCTTATCTGAAGTTACTGATATTTCTTCCAGCTTGTGCTTCTTCCAGCCCAGCGTTTCTCATGATGTACTTTGCATAAAAGTTAAATAAGCAGGGTGACAATATACAGCCCTGATGTTCTCCTTTTCCTATTTGGAACCAATCTGTTGTTCCATGTCCATTTCTAACTGTTGCTTCCTGACCTGCACACAGGTCTCTCAAGAGGCAGGTCAGGTGGTCTGGTATTCCCATCTCTTTCACAATTTTCCAGTTTGTTGTCATCCACAGAGTCAAAGGCTTTGGCATAGTCAATAAAGAAGAAATAGACGTTTTTCTGGAACTCTGTTGCTTTTTCCATGATCCAGCAGATGTTGGCAATTTAGCACTGACTATGCGCCGCGCGCCCCCAGCCCGCCCCACGCGCCTTTCCCCGCGGCGCCCCCGCGGACCCCGCGCGCGGATCCTCCGGTCGCGTCTCGCGGGCTGTGCGGCGTGACGGGTGGCGGCTCCCGTTCGCCTCGCCCCGCGGCCCCCCGCCGCGGCCCCGGCCGGTCAGCCTCGGCCGGTCCGTCCGCTGCTCGGGGCCTGCCGCGCGGTCGCCAGGCGCCTCCCCACGCCCTCGAGCCTCGGGGCCTTCTCCCGGCCCCGCCTCCCGCGGCTGTCCGCCCGCCTCTCTCGCCCTCTGGCCCCCTTACCTCTGTCGTGCCGCTGCCCGCCTGGCGCCCCGCTTCCCGTCGGAGCCCCTCCCTCTGCGCTCGGTGGTGAGGGACGCGCGGGCGCGGGTAGGGGCCCGGTGGGTGAGGGGAGAGGACGGGGTCGGGGGGCCGGCCGTGCGGGCGTGCGAGGTGGTGGGGAGGGCTCCGCCCCGTTCCGGGGGGATGCGGGGTGCTGTCTGGCGTCGGCGGGGACCTCAGGGCGGCGGCCGACCGGCGCACGGCGGGGCCCCGTGCGTCACGGGCCGGCAGCGCCGAGGCCGCCGCGGGGACGCGGTGCTTGGCGGTGCTCGGTGGTCGACGTCGGGGCGGTGGCCCGGGGGCCCCGTGGCCCTCGCCCGCCTGCCCCTGTCCAGGTACCTGGCGCGTCAGGGCTTGGAGGTTTAAAGACCCCCGGGGAGCGGGGGGGATCGCCCGGCCGCCTGGGCGAAGTGGCGCTCGGGCCCGCGGGGAGTCGGGAGGTGCCTCCTGTCTTCCCCAGACTCCGCCGTCCCCCGAGGGGCCGGCCGGTCACTGCAGACGCGGCCGTCGGGGGTTGGGGCTACCCCGCGGTAGTCGTGTGGGCCGTGGCCGTGCGGTGCGGGCCCCCCGCTTCTCCGGGGGAGGGTGGGAACCCCGCGGGCGCCTGTGGGGCGTCGGAGCCCGCCCTGGGCTTCCCTGGTGGCTCAGACGGCAAAGCGTCTATCTGCTATGCAGGAGACCCCGGTTCGATCCCAGGGTTGGGAAGATCCCCTGGAGAAGGAAATGGCAACCCACTGCAGTATTCTTGCCTGGAATGTCCCATGGATGGAGGAGCCTGGTGGGCTACAGAGGGGTTGCAGAGTTGGACACGACTGAGCGACTTTACATACAATGATGAGTTCTGTAAAAATAAGCTAAGTGCAAGCAAAAGTACTTCATGGCTCATGTATCAATCTTAATTACAATCTAGAGAATAAAGTAAACTTTGAGAAAGAAAATAATAATTAGGAATTACTGTTTAAACAGTATAACATTAAATTCGAATATGTAGTGACTATAATATAAACTGGTACTAAAAAGTCTGAAAAGTATCTTAAATGTGGGAAATTCAAGCAAAGTCATGTCATTATGTAAAAAACATAATGATATGTCTATTTTGTTTTATTGATATATAATTCACATACCATAGAATTGATCTATTTAAATGAATAGCTCATGAAATTTTTGTATATTCATAAGTTGTATAGCCATCATCACGATAAGCTATAGTATTTTCATATGCCCTAAAGAAACCTGTATATGTTAGCAGTAAATTCTCATTTTCACAAACCTCTACTTCTACCCCCGTTGTAGACAACAACTACTTTCTGTCTTCTGTGCATGCATGCTATATTGCTTCAGTCATGTTCGACTATTTGCAACCCCATGGATTATGGACCACCAAGCTCCTCTGTCCATGAGATTCTCTAGGCAAGAATACTGGAGTGGGTTGCCATGCCCTCCTCCAGAGGATCTTCCAGACCCTGGGATTAAACCCATATCTCTTATGTCTCCTGCATTGGCAGGCAGGTTTTTTACCACTGTGCCACATGGGAAGCCTTCTGATCTCTATAGATTTACTTATAATTGGTATCATAAAAATGTATTGTTCATTGTGATTTGATATTATACTTCACATAATGTTTTCAAGGTTCATCCAAGTTGTAGCATGCATCAACATTCCATTCCTTTTTATTGTCAAATAATAATGCATTGTGAGGATATACAATATTTTGTTTATCCATTCATCAATTGATGGACATTAGAGTTGTTCTCTGTTATGAATGATATTACCATGAACATACACATACTTTTTTTTTTTGGCATGATTGCATATTTTCATCTCTTGATGAAATTAATTGCCAAGCAGTTATTTATTAAGTTGCCGCACCGTTTTATATACCAACCCAGCAATGCATGATTTTCTCCATATCCTTGTCAGCATTTGTTAACTATGTTTTAGCCATTATATTGGCCATGAAATAGCATCTCACTGTGACATTGGAATGTATTTATCTGGTGGCTAATGATGTTGAGCATCTTTTCACATGCTTGGTTCAGTCAGTCAGTTCAATTGCTCACTCATGTCTGACTCATTGTGACCCCATGGACTGCAGCACACCAGGCTTCCCTGTCCTCACCAACTCCCAGAGCTTGCTAAAACTCATGTCCATTGAGTCAGTGACGCCATCCAAACCATCTCATCCTCTGTCATCCCCTTCTCCTCCTGCCTTCAATCTTTCCCAGCTTCAAGGTCTTTTCCAGTGAGTCACTTCTTCACACCAGGTCGCCAAAATATTGAAGCTTCAGCTTTACCATCAGTCCTTACAATGAATATTCAGGACTAATTTCCTTTACGATGGACTGGTTTGATCTGCTTGCTGTCCAAGGGACTCTCAAGAGTCTTCTCCAACACCACAGTTCAAAACCATCAATTCTTTGGTGCTCAGCTTTCTTTATGGTTCTACTCTCACATCCATACATGACCACTGGAAAAACCGTAGCTTTGACTATACGGACTTTTGTCATTAAAGTAATGTCTCTGCTTTACCTAGAATGATCTTGTGGAGTAGGAAATGGCAACCCGTTCCAGTATTCTTAGCTAGAGAATCCCATAGACAGGGAAGCCTGGCAGGCTATAATCCATGGGATCACAGAGTTGGACAGGACTGAGCAGATAAGCAAAGAATAGTCTTTAATTAGGGTCTGCATAATTTCCCAAAGTCCTGAAAACATATATATTCCATTGCAAAAGTATTAGGAAGCCTATATATTCTGTTGTTTACTATTGCATTAACCTGCACAAAGTTTATGTAACTTTTCTGCATTTTTTGCTGCTTTTAAGTCAGGTGTTCTTGTGAACTAACATTTCCTGAATGGTTTCTTGTATCCTCCCTCTTTCCCTCCCTCTTTTTCTCCTTTCTTTCTTTCATCTTTCTTTTTCTTTTTCTCTTTCTAAACCTATTTTTAGGCATTTCAAATTCCTAAACTGTGAACTATTGGGTAGTCTACCATTTGGCCCTAAAACAGCTCTGGCCTTTCATAGCCAGGTTTTATCTGTACTGTATGATTTTATTTCATTAGAACTTCATGTATTTGGATGGTAATAAGCAACACAGAATCTAAAAGAAAATCAAAAACCAAACATCATATCAAGTCACAGTTGTTGACTTTGCTTTGATGTAGTGAAATTAGTAGTAGACCAAAACAGAGAGTGGAAAAGAAATAAGAGTCAGACATAGAGTTGGATTTCTTTCGTAATTGAGATTCTGTATGATACTGTATGATATCCCATTTTCTAGTGCTAGTATCATAATAGGACTTCCCTGGTGGATCAGCTGATAAAGCGTCTTGCTTACATAGGAAAAAGGATAAGTAGGCAAAGCAGAAACTTTGTGGTCATTGATTAAATTATAGAAATTCAAACTATTTTTACAGTTCACAAAATTGAATCATGGATGACATAAGCAAAACAAAACTAATCATGTATGCGTGAATTGGCTTGAAATTATGGACCATAAAGGGGTCCATATTAAAGTTTATAGCAAAGCTATTCCCAGATGTCATCTGTATCAGTATTCCTTCTTTATTTACTTATTTATCTTTTATTTTTGACTGTTCTGGGTCTTCACTGCTATGTGGGCTTTTTCTCTGTTTGCGGAGAGTGGAGGCTACTCCAGTTGCCATGCATGGATCATGGAGGCTTCTTTTGCTGCTGAAGACTGGCTCTAGGGTGCAGGAGCTTCAGTAGTTGCATCATGCGGGCTCAGTAGTGTAGCTCTGGGCTCTATAGCACGGGCTCATTAGTTGTGGTGCACAGGCTTAGTTGCTTTGTGGCATGTGGGTTCTTCTCTGATCAGGGATTAAACCCTTGTTTCCTGAGTTGGCAGGCAGATTCTTTACCACTGAGTCACCAGGGCAGGGCCTCCCTGGAAGGGCCTCCCTGGTAAAGAATCCTCCTCTAATGCAGGATACCCTAGTTTGATTCCTGGGTCCGAAAGATCCCCCTGAGGAGGGGATGACAATCTACTCCAATATTCTTGCCTGGAGAATCCCCATGGACAGAGGAGCCTGGAGGACTACAGTCCATAATATCTCAAAGATTCAGACACGACTGAGCGATTCAGCACAACGCAGCACAGTACTAGAGCAACCCTCGTTATTCTTATTTATTTGTGTTATTTGAGTTCTAGTCATGGTAATTACAAGAAAACTACATAAAGTATAAGGATTAGAACAACTTTTTTTTTTTCACTCTGCAGGTGATAGGACTATCTATATAAACAATCATATGATAATCTAATGAACAAATATCAAAAATAATAAGTATTTCAACTAAGTGTTTTGTTATAAAATAAATATACAAATATCTTAGATTTATTTTTTATTAAAGTGATAGTAAGGAGAACAACATGGAATAAAATATTCAGAGCAGTGAGAAAAATATAAAAAAAAAATTAAGGAAAAATTTGAACTAGGCAATAGCTATGCTTTTTAAGACTCTAAACTCTACAGTAGAGATTTGCCATGAACTTGTGCTCAGGAGATTATGTATTTTAGACCTACTGTTGCTGCTGCTACTCCAGAAGATCTTCCCAACCAAGGGATTGAAACCGTGTTTCTTGCCTCTCCTACAGTCATGAAGATTCTTTACCACTGGTGCCACCTGGGAAGCCCTTAACCTGCTAAATCTCTCTAAATAAAATTCACTAAATATATGACTTTCTGTTATAGAACTTAATTTACATAAAATTTAACAAAATGATGCTGTAGTACTTCTGAAAGAGTATACTTGCAAATACTCTGTAAGATTTCAAATGTAAGAGTAATTAAGGAATTTGTCCTTCAGATTTCAAATGTATTTTGAAACCACAGGGTTCAGATTATACAACATAATATTAAAGTAGGTTATAAACAACATGTGAAATAGATAATTTCTTTCTGTGGTTGTTTTCTAAAATATTTTTATGTGAGATTCTTTTAAATATTGACTTAAAATGCAATGGGAATTTTGGAAAACGCTGTACAGTGAACTACAACAGAGGCATGTATTTATAGATAGGTTAACCATTTATTTACACTAAATTAATATATGAAAGTAATTTTTCTTTGTTTTTCTATTAGCTGATTAAATCTGCCATTATATCTTACTGCACTATCAAAGTATACTAAAAGGCAAGTAATATAATCTGATTAAGATTAAAATCATCTTAATTTTTAATATTTAACAACTTTATTAACTTATAAAAATAAAATTTATTTTATAGAATCTTAATAAATGTTTAATTCTTGAATAGAAATAAAAATAGGTATATAGAATAGCTGCAAAGAAAATACCAAGTGTTCTGATGCACCCCTTATTCAGTTTATTATAATAGTTTACCTTGACCCTTCAACACTAAGAAATCAGCTTTGGTATATTGCTATTAACTCAATTCCAATCTGTATTCATATTCATATTCACTTTCACTAATTTTTCTATTGATCTTCTTTTCATATTCCAGAATACCACATTGCACTTATTTGTCAAGTCTCTGGGTTAAACTCCCCTGTACTGTGCTTCAGTCATGTCTGACTCTAAGTGACCCTATGGACATGGCCTGCCAGGCTCCTCTGTCCGTGGGATTCTCCATGCATGAATACTAGAGTGGGTTGTCATCCTCTCCTGCAGGGGATCTTCCCAACCCAGGGATCAAACTCCTGTCTCTTATATCTCCTGCAATGGCAGACAGGTTCTTTACTACTAGCACAACTTGGGATCTCCCCTGGTCTATGACAGTTGGACACTCATTCCTTATTTTGCATGTCTTTGAATGCTTTAAGGGCTACTAGTCAATATTTTATAGGTTTCTCAATTTGGGTTTGTCTGATGTTTTTGTTGCAGCTGTGATGAGGTACAGAAGCGCTACTGAGAGGAGCTACCCCACATCCAAGGTCAGGGGTTTCAGCCGAGAGGAGCTACCCCACGTCCAAGGTAAGGAGCAGTGACTGCGCTTTGCTGGAGCGGCTGTGGAGGGATACCCCACGTCCAAGGTAAGAGAAATCCAAGATGGTAGACTCTCAAGAGAGGGCATTGGAGGGCAGACAGATTGAAACCACAATCACAGACAACTAGCCAGTCTGATCACATGGATGACAGCCTTGTCTGTGAAACTAGGCCATGACGTGTGGGGCCACCCAAGACATCTGTCTTGGTGGAGAGGTCTGACAGAATGTGGTCCACTGGAGACTGGAATGGCAAACCACTTCAGTATTCTTGCCTTGAGAACCCCCTGAACACTATGAAAAGGCAAAAAGATAGGAGGACACTGAAAGATGAACTCCCCAGGTCATTAGGCACCCAATATGTTACTGGAGATCAATGGAGAAATAACTCTAGAAAGAATAAAGGGATGGAGCCAAAGCAAAAACAACATCTAGTTGTGGATGGGACTGGTGATAGACGCAAGGTCTGATGTATAAAGAGCAATATTGCATAGGAACCTGGAATGTTAGGTCCATGAATCAAGGCAAATTGGAAGTGGTCAAACAGGAGATGACAATAGTGAACACTGACATTCTAGGAATCAGCAAACTAAGATGGACTGGAATGGGTGAATTTAACTCAGATGACCATTATATCTACTACTGTGGGCAGGAATCCCTTAGAAGATATGGAGTAGCCATCATAGTCAACAAAAGACTCTGAAATGCAGTACTTGATGCAATCTCAAAAATGGTAGAATGGTCTCTGTTTCCAAGGCAAACCATTCCATATCATGGTAATCCAAGTATATGCCCCAACCAGTAATGCTGAAGAAGCTGAACACTTCTATGAAGATCTACAAGAACTTATAGAACTAAGATCCAAAAAAGATGTCCTTTTCATTATAGGGGACTGGAATGCAAAACAAGGAAGTCAAGAAACACCTGGAGTGACAGGCAAATTTGGCTTTGGAGTACAGAATGAAGCAGGGCAGAGGCTAAAAGAGTTCTGCCAAGAGAACGCACTGGTCATAGCAAAACCCTCTTCCAGCAACACAAGAGAAGACTCTACACATGGACATCACCAGATGGTCAGTACTGAAATCAGACTGATTATATTCTTTGCAGCCAAAGATGGAGAAGCTCTATACAGTCAGCATAAACAAGACCAGGAGCTGACTATGGCTCAGATCATGAACTCTTTATTGCCAAATTCAGATGTAAATTTAAGAAAGTGGAGAAAACCAGTAGACTATTCAAGTATGACCCAAATCAAATCCCTTCTGACTATACAGTGGTTGTGAGAAATAGATTTAAGGTATTAGATCTGACAGAGTGCCTGATGAACTATGGACAGAGGTTCATGACACTTTAAGGAATCAGGAATCACAACCATTCCCAAGAAAAAGAAATGCAAAAAATGCAAAATGGCTGTCTGAAGATGCCCTACAAATAGCTGTGAAAAGAATGGGAGTGAAAAGCAAAGGAGAAAAAGAAAGATATACCCATTTGAATGCAGAGTTACAAAGAATAGCAAGGAGAGATAAGCCTTCCTCAGTGATCAATGAAAAGAAATAGAGGAAAACAATAGAATGGGAAAGACTACACATCTCTTCAAGAAAATGAGAGATACCAAGGGAACATTTCATGCAAAGACAGGCTCAACAAAGGACAGAAATGGTATGGACCTAACAGAAGTAGAAGATACTAAGAAGAGGTGGCAAGAATATAAAGAACAACTGTACAAAAAAGATCTTCATGACCCAGATAATCATGGTGGTGTGATCATTCACCTAGAGCCAGACATCCTGGAATGTGAAGTCAAATGGGCCTTAGGAAGCATCATTACAAACAAATTTACTGGAGATGATGGAATTCCAGTTGAGCTATTTCAAATTCTGAAAAATGATGCTGTGAAAGTGCTGCACTCAACATGCCAGCAAATTGGAAACCTCAGCAATGGCCATAGGACTAGAAAAGGTCAGTTTTCATTCCAATCCCAAAGAAAGGCAGTGCCAAAGAATGCTCAAACTACCACACAATTGCACTCATCTCACATGCTAGTAAAGTAATGCTTAAAATTCTCCAAGCCAGGCTTCAGCAATACATGAGTCATGAACTTCTGTATGTTCAAGCTGGTTTCTGAAAAGTCAGAGGAACCAGAGATCAAATTGCCCTCATCTGATGGATCATCGAAAAAACAAGAATGTTCCAGAAAAACATGTATTTCTGCTTTATTGACTATGCCAAAGCCTTTGACTCTGTGGATCACAACAAACTGGAAAAGTCGGAAAGTGATGGGAATACCAGACCATCTGACCTGTCTCTTGAGAAATCTGTATGCAGATCAGGAAGCAACAGTTAGAACTGGACATGGAACAACAGACTAGTTCCAAATAGGAAAGGGAATACATCAAGGCTGTATATTATCACCCTGCTTATTTAACTTCTATGCAGAGTACATCATGAGAAACACTGGGCTGGAGGAATCACAGGCTGGAATCAAGATTGCCTGGAGAAATGTCAATAACCTCAGATATGCAAATGACACCACACTTATGGCAGAAAGTGAAGAAGAACTTAAAAGCCTCTTGATGAAAGTGAGAGAGGAGACTGAAAAAGTTGGCTTAAAGCTCAACATTGAGAAAACTAAGATCATGGCATCTGGTCCCAACACTTCATGGCAAATAGATGGGGAAACAATGGAAACTGTGAAAGACTTTATTTTTCTGGGCTCCAGAATCGCTGCAGATGGTGATTGCAGCCATGAAATTAATAGATGCTTACTCCTTGGAAAGAAAGTTATGACCAACCCACACAGAATAATGAAAAGCAGGCATTACTTCGTCAACAAAAGTCCATCTAGTCAAGGCTATGGTTTTTCCAGTAGTCATGTATGGATGTGAGAGTTGGACTAGAAAGAAAGCTGAGTGCCGAAGAGTTGATGCTTTTGAACTGTGGTGTTGGAGAAGACTTTTGAGAGTCCCTTGGACTGCAAGGAGATCCAACCAGTCCATCCTAAAGGAGATCAGTCCTGGGTGTTCATTGGATGCTGAAGCTGAAACTTCAGCTTAGATGTTCAGGTTAGATGCTGAAGCTGAAACTCCAATAATTTGGCCACCTGGTATGAAGAGCTGACTCATTTGAAAAGACCCTGGTGCTGGGAAAGATTGAGGGCAGGAAGAGAAGGGGACAACAGAGGAGGAGATGGTTGGATGGCATCACCGACACAATGGACATGGGTTTGGATGAACTCCGGGTGTTGGTGAAGGACAGTGTGGCCTGGCGTGCTGCAGTTCATGGGGTCGCAAAGAGTCGGACATGCCTGAGTGACTGAACTGATCTGATGTTTTTCTAATGATTAGACTTGATTGATTAATTTTAGAGAAGAATATCATAGAGGTAAAGTGCCTTTTTTTCCCCTTAGAGTTCTTATTATTTGTATCATTTCTAGGGTTGTTTGATATCCACATGACATAATTGGTAGTTTTAGCCTTTATCGTTTGACCAAGGTCGTATCTGCCAGGTTTCTCCACTGTAAAATGATTGTTTCCCCTTTTCAGTATCCTTTATCTGGAAGTAAGTCACTGTATCCTGCCCATAGTTAAGGGGTAAGTGTTTAAACTCTACAACCTTGAGAAGAGAATATTTACATGTAATATTTGATTTTTTTTTCTGGTGGATGATTTCTCTCTTATTTACTTATTTATTTTATAATTTATAATAATATGACCTCCTTGGTATTTATTTTATTTTTACCTTGCTAATATAATGCTATGTTATTTATTATTGAATATTTTGCTCAGATTATTTCAATGAGACATTGTTTCCATTGGGAAATCTTTCAGGTGGTTTCTTGTGCCACAATGACAACCCCATCCTTTTTGGTTTTGAGTACTTTATTTTCAGTACTATAAAATGCATCTCAGTTCTCTTAGAGGCTAGAGCTGGGTAATATATGTATGATTAACGGTTCATGTATATACACACATATGTATAATTGTTTATTATATATTTATCTGTATGTATGCGCACATACACACACATCAAAAAATGAATTTATATGGATATCTCTAACATAGGCTCTAGACTAGCTTTCCTTCTTGTCTATTTTTAACTTCCCTCTGACAGTGAAATACTTAGCTCCCAGTATTCTTGTTAATCCATGCCACCATGAAATATGAATGTACCAACCAGAGTGCATTGCTTGTGTTGAGGAATTCCTTTTGTTTTTAACTTGAAAATTTCCAGTCAAAACACCATTTCCCCAAATTACGTAAGATTCTGTATTCTCCCCACCCTTTAACAGAGTAAAGTGATATGTCTGTAATACACTTAGATTTATTTATAATAGTTGCATTCCATCCTAGTATTCTTCACTATTATTTCCTATTTTTTTGCATACATGAAGGATCACTCTTGGTAATAAGAGGTTCTGTGTGTTTTGACAAATGCCTGGTCATGTATTTTCCTCCCCTAGTTCTCCACCATTCATTATCCTCTGGTAAGCACAGATGATCTACTTTTTTATGTCTCTGATTTTACCTCTTTATTAAATAAGAATAATATAACCTCTCATTATTTCCAGATAAAGTTTAGGTTCCCTTTTTTTATTACGCTTCACTTCTCATCTCTCTGATTTCCCAGAAAAGAAGTTAGTGACTTTGGCATTTATTAGAAAGCACAATCACCAAGGAAAAGGAGGCTTTCTATATGTAGGATGAAGACTGATGCACTGAGGGTTTTCCAAGGGTAGAGTCTGAGTGGGCTGGTTTGTTCCAGTGTGATTTTTCTCTTTGTTTAAATCTATGAAAATTTAAGATCTGGTTCTTTCACAAGGGGTTAGAATCACAGCAGGTCTTTTGACTGCATGGTTTTATAATTGTGGTATTAAGAATAGGGAAAAGAATTCTGAGCATTGACCAGCACAGCTCACCAAAACAGAACATTGGGATTTCAAGCCAAAGCTTTTTATGTAAACCTTTGGCTCTGAACATCACTTACGTATTGCTGAGTAACAAATTACAACAAATCTTAACAGGTTCAGTCCACAGTGAATATTTATCTTTTCACAATTTCTGTGCAAGAATTTGATGTCAACCTAACTGACCAGATTTGACATTGGCATCAAGTGATGAAAGCCTCAAAGTTTCACATTTATCGAGCCTCAGCCAGAGCTTAGTGAAATGAAGTGATGGTTTTAGCGGCCTAGCAGGCAAAGTGCTAGCTTTTATTTCCTAATATGGATTAATTTGAAGAAGAGACTGGCTAATACTGAGATTTACATAGTTGTTTTGATATAATGTATTTCTCTGTGAAGGTGTATTGAGTTTGTTTAGGACATCAGAAATTGTTGAAGTCCCATGTCAAGTCTTTCATGAATATTACTTTTAATAAGATTCAACTAGTATGAAATAAACTTATTATAGCATCAAATATTTAAAGTATTAAATATTTTTTAATTTTAAAATATTAAAGAAACAAGCTGCATACTAGCCCAAAACAGTTTTTCCCAGGAAAATTTATTTTCCAGAACATAAATTCAGTGGTATTGAGAATCATATAAGATCAGTGATATCTGAGTCATGGATTGTGAACAGGAGGAAAAATACCTATTATTTGTCATTATCAAAATAATAGTCTATTTCAAAATACAGGACCTTTGGATTTTAACTAAGTTGATTTAAATATTTGATGTTTACTATGGCACTTTAAAATATCTGGAGGGAAAAATCCATATATGCAAATCATCTCCTCAGAAATGACAAAATAAATCTGGTATAATCAAAAAATTGATTTCCATTTTTCTTTTGAATCACATGTTTGTGCCAAGTGAGAGCTTCTCTGAAAATATGTTACAGTTTTAACCCTGGACCAAATTACTAATTAAGACACATTGTCTAATGTCTTCCTAAACATTAGTATGCCTGTGTTTTCTTTTTATATTGGACTATTCTGGACACTATTACCTCATTTTTAATTTCAAATGTATCCAATTTATGCCATAATGATTCCTCATTCTTCTAAAGGAAACCTCTATTTGTAGCTTTGTTCTCTCTTTATTTTGTCTTCTTCTGACAGTAAGACAGAATCCATCCTCGTCCTTTGTTGATTTACTTGTAGACTTAACCTCCAGAGGCAGTGCTCCAATCTCAGGCCTTTTAAATCCCTTTTTTATCCTTTGGGTTTGCAGTATTCTTGTATTTTCACTAACTCAACTTAAGAAAATTGACATATTTTCACAATAATAAGAGCCACCATTTCTTTTAATTTATGTTTTAGTAAAATTTTAACATCTTTTTCATGGGAAAACTCATGTTTAGGTCTCAGACATAATTTATAAATCTGAAATTAACTTGACACTGGTTCTCGTATCTGAGGACAACTTCGTGAATCTAAGGTGTATGCTTCCTGTTCCCTTTCCTGACTTTTAATCCCAAATAGCGCTGCCTACCTAGTAGCACTAAAAAGTTAAAAATAGAAGCTCACATGTAATTGCTCTATGGCAATTGATTCAAGTCAACAGCCTGGAAAAAGTAGGGTTTGTTTTGTCCAACAATGCATAAGGAAGATTGTAGTCAGCATTAGGGTCTCCTATAATAAAGGTAAAGTTACAAACATACGGGGGCTTCTCTGGTGGCTCAGACAGTAAAGAATCTGCCTGCAATATGACAAGAGCTGGGTTTGATCCTTGAGTCAGGAAAATTCCCTGGAGAAAGGAATGGCTACCCACTCCAGTATTTTTGCCTGGATAATTCCATTGCAAAAGCCACTACTATTGGTCTAAATTCACCAGTACAGTCACCAGGCGGTCTGAATAAGGTCCCACAGTGCACACCTCAGTTGAGGCATTAGGTACCACATACCCCTCTCTCAAGAGAGAAAGAACCTGCACCATTATAGGATTTATAATCTAGAGAAAGAAGTAAATTCAGTATTCTCCAAGGCAGACTGAATCCTAAGAAGTATCAAGTGAAGGGTGATTAATTAATTAGCAACTTTTGATGAAAACATTAAATCAAATAAAAGAATATGACAGTATTAATGAAGTCAGAGCAGGGATAATAAAGAACAGAATGATGAGGTGTATTTTTAGAGTAATTCAGGAAGATATAGTAAGACAATTTAATCAGAGAAAGAGAGTTCTGTAATAAAGCTCATATTTCCTGACATATAATAGGTGTTAAACAAATTTTAGGTTTTTAAAAATTATACACCAATATTAAAATCTATGTTTTTATTTTTAGTCAAGATACAAAACCACCTTATGCATGTTCTATGAAGTTTCCTACACCTTGTGTGACCATATCATTGCCTATCTTGCCTAGAAACATGGATTCATTAGATCCACAGTAAATAAAATGAATTTCCAAACAAACAAAAAAGATTTTCAGCAGTGACAAAAACCTTGATTAACTGCCAAAACCACTGAACACTAACTTAAATTCACATGTATTTGCCATATCTTCCTCTGCCTCAATTTTCCCTGCCTTGTCTAACATCATCTATCAAATAAACACCATGCACCAAGTGGTATGTTGAGGAGTCCTTGGTAACAGTTCCAGCAATGCAATAGTAGTTGCAGCCTAATCTAGATATTTTCATCCTTTTTTTTAAAGATAGCATGCTGTGAAAATTGTGTAGAAGCTAACATAATTATCTAATTGGAATACTGACCAATCCTGAACAAATACTCTCATTTAAATATCACTTGAAAATATACACAATTTGAGGGCTAAAATAAATAAAAAATAGGTGCAGAATAAACTGCTTCAGAAATATACAGTCTTATTGCTGTTGGGCCATCCCATCAGGAATGTACTACATTATCTCAAGCAATTGAGAGAGAAGAAAAGGTGTGGCTCTTAAACTATTTTAGGAAGGAAAAATCATTACAACAATTTTGTACTTCTGCCTCCTTATATACCCATGATGACTGGGAAAAAGAGAAAAAGGTCCAAATTAGTATGAGGAAGATGTTATCTGAGGAAGAAGTTGAAATCATTCACCTATTTTAAGAGACTAAGAATCAGTACAGATGGGGAGAGGTAAGGTGAGAGAGGTAAGACAGGGGTAGGGGATAAAGAGGAACGTGCTACAATATATACAATAAAAAAACCAAACAGATATATTATACAGTACAAGCAATATAGCCAATATACTATATTAACTGTAAATTGAGTTTAACTTTCTCTTTTTCATTTTTTTCCTTTTTTTTTTTTTGTTTTCTGTCAAACCTCAACATGAATCAGCCGTAGGTATACATATATACCCTCCTTCCTCAACATCCCTCCTATCTCCCTCCCCATCTCACCCCTCTAGGTTGATACAGAGCCCCTGTTTTAGTTTCCTGGGCCATTCGGCAAATTCCCATTGGCTATATATTTTGCATATAGTAATGTAAGTTTCCATGTTACTCTTTCCATACAACTCACCCTCTCCTCCCCTCTCCCCATGTCCATAAATCTATTCTCTATATCTGTTTCTCCATTGCTGCCCTGTAAATAAATTCTTCAGTACCATCTTTCTAGATTCCATATAAGTGTGTTAGAATGCAATATTTATCTTTTTCTTTATGACTCACTTTACTCTGTATAATAGATTATAGGTTCATCTATCTCATCAGTACTGACTTGAATATGTTGCTTCTTATGGCGGAGTAATATTCCATTATGTATATATACCACCAGTTCTTTATCCATTAATCTCTCAATGGGCATCTGGGTTGCTTCCATGTTCTAGTTACTGTAAATAGTACTGCAATGAACAATGGGATACGTGTGTCTTTTTCAATTTTGGTTTCTTCAGAGTATATGCCTAGGAGTGGGATTGCTGGGTCATATGGTGGTTTTATTCCTAGTTGTTTTTTTTGTTTTTAATTGATTTTATTTATTTATTTTCTTTACATTATCATGTTGGTTTTGCCATACATTGACATGAATCCGCCATGGGTATACATGTGTTCCCCTTCCAGAACCCCCCTTCCACCTCCCTCCTGATTCCATCTCCCTGGGTCATCCCGGTGCACCAGCCCTGAACACCCTGTATCAAGCATCAAACCAAGGCTGGCGATTGATTTCACATACGATAATTTACATGTTTCAGTGCCGTGCTGCCATCCAAAAGTCTGTAAGCAATTAATGCTGGAGAGGATGTGGAGAAAAGGGAACCCTCTTACACTGTTGGTGGGAATGCAAACTAGTACAGCCACTATGGAGAACAATATGGAGATTCCTTACAAAACTGGAAATAGAGCTGCCATATGACTCAGCAATCCCACTGCTGGGCGTACACACCGAGGAAACCAGAATTGAAAGAGACACATGTACCCCAATGTTCATCGCCGCATTGTTTACAATAGCCTAGATTTTTAAGGAATCTCCATACCATTTTCCATAGTGGCTGTATCAATTTACATTCCCACCAACAGTGCGAGAGTGTTCCTTTTGCTCCACACCCTCTCCAGCATTTATTGTTTGTAGACTTTTTGATGATAGCCATTCTGACCAATGTGAAGTGATATCTCATTGTAGTTTTGATTTGCATTTCTCTAATAATGGGTGATGTTGAGCATCCTTTCAGGTGTTTCTTAGCCATCTGAATGTCTTCTTTAGAGAAATGTCTGTTTAGGTCTTTTTCCCACTGTTTGATTGGGTTGTTTGTTTTTCTGGTATTGAGTTGTATGAGCTGCTTATATAGTTTGGAAATTAGTCATTTGTCAGTTGTTTCATTTGCTATTACTTTCTCCCATTCTGTGAGTTGACTTTTCACCTTGCTTATAGTTTCCTTTGCTGTGCAAAAGTGTTTAAGTTTAATCAGGTCCCACTCATTTACTTTTGTTTTTATTTCCATTACTCTAGGAGGTGGATCATAGAGCACTTATTTTATTTGCATTACTATAGGAGGTGAGTCATAGAGGATCTTGCTTTGATTTATGTCATCAAATGTTCTGCCTATGCTTTCCTCTAAGAGTTTTACAGTTTCTGATCTTACATTTAGGTTTTTAATCCATTTTTTTTAAGTTTATCTTTGTGTTTGGTGTTGAGAAGTGTTTTAATTTCATTCTTTTACATGTAGCTGTCCAGTTTTCCCAGCACCATTTATTGAAGAGGCTGTCTTTGCCCCATTGTATATTCTTACCTCCTTTGTCCAAAATAAGGTACCCATAGGTGCATGGGTTTATTTCTGGACTTTCTGTCTTGTTCCATTTGTCTTTATTTCCATTTTTGTGCCAGTACTATACTGTCTGGGCTTCCTTAATAGCTCAGTTGGTAAAGAATCCACCTGCATTGCAGAAGACCCTGGTTCGATTCCTGGGTCAAGAAGATCCCCTGCAGAAGGGAAAGACTCCAGTATTCTGGCCTGGAGAATTCCATAGACTATTCCTAGGGGTCACAAAGAGTCAGGCATGACTGAGTGACTTTCACCAAACAATCTTGATGCCTATAGCTTTGTAGTATAATCTGAAGTCAGAAAGGTTGATTCTTCCAGCTCCATTCTTTTTCTTAAGACTGCTTCAGTTATTTGGGGTCTTTCATGTTACCATATGGATTGTGAAATTTTTTATTATAGTTCTGTGAAAAATGTCATTGGTAATTTGATAGGGATCACATTGAATCTGCAGATTGCATTTGATAGTATAGTCATTTTCACAATATTGATTCTTCCTACCCAGGAACATGGAATATCGCTCCTATTTATGTCATCTTTGCATTTCTTTCATCGGTGGCTTATAATTTTCTGTATACAGTTCTTTTGTCTCCTTAGGTAAGTTTATTTCTAGATATTTAACTCTTTTTGTTGTGATGGTGAATGGGGTTGATTCCTTAATTGCTTTTTTTAAAATTTTTCATTGTTAGTATATAGAAATGCAAGTGATTTCTGTGTATTGGTTTTGTATCCTGCAACTTTGCTAATTTCACTAATTAGCTCTGGCAATTTTCTCATACTATTTTTAGAGTTTTCTATGTACATACAGTATCATGTCATCTGCGAACAGTGACTGCTTTAATTCTTTGCCAATCTGGATTCCTTTTATTTCTTTTTCTTCTCTGATTGCTGTAGCTAGGACTTCCAGAACTATGTTGAATAATAGTGGTGAAAGTGGACACCTTTGTCTTGTTCCTGATCTTAGGGGGAATGCTGTCAGGTTTTCACCATTGAGAATGTTTGCTGTAGGCTTATCATATATAGCCTTTACTATGTTGAGGTAGCTTCCTTTGTGTCCTTTTTTGAAGAGTTTTAATCATAAATGGGTGCTGAAATTTGTCAAAGGCTTTTCCTGCATCTACTGATATTATCATATGATTTTCATCTTTCAGTTTCTTACCACATTGTTTGATTGGCATATATGGAAGAATCCTTGCATTCCTGAAATAAATCCAACTTGATCATGGTGTATGATCTTTTTGATGCGTCACTGAATTCTGTTTGCTAAAATTGTGTTAGAGATTTTTGTATCTGTGTTCATCAGTGATATTGGCCTGCAGTTTTCTTTCTTTGTGTTGTCTCTTTCTGATTTTGGTATCAGGGTGATGGTGGCTTTGTGGAATGAGTCTGGAAGTGTTCCTTCCTCTGCAGTCTTTTTTGAAAGAGTTTTAGAAGGATAGACATTAGTTCTCTAAATGTTTGATAGAATTCTCCTGTGAAGACATCTGACCTTGGACTTTTGTATTTTGGGAGATTTTTGATCACAGCTTCAATTTCAGTGCTTATAATTGAATTGTTCATAATTTCTATTTTTTCCTGGTTCAATCTTGGAAGATTGAACTTTTTTATGACTATGTCCACTTCTTCCAGGTTATCCATTTGAGTGCTAAATAGTTGTTCATAATAGTCTTTTATAATCCTTTATATTTCTGCATTGCCTGTTGTAACCTCTTCTTTTTCATCTCTAATTTTGTTAATTTGATTCTTCTCTCTTTTTTCTTGATGAGTCTGGCTAAAAGTTTGTGCCTCTTGAATTTCATTGACTATTTCCTTTTTCATGTTGGGGAAATTTTCAACTATAACATCTTCAATAATTTTCTCATACCCTTTCTTTTTTTCTTCTTCTTCTGGGAGCTCTATAATTCAAATGTTGGTGCATTTGATATTGTCCCAGAAGTCTCTGAGACTATCCTCAGTTCCTTTCATTCTTTTTACTTTATTTTGCTCTTCAGAATTTATATCCAGCATTTTATCTTTCAAGTCACTGATTCATTCTACCAGATATTCTGGTATTGATTCCTTCTGAAGTATTTTTTATTTCAGTAATTGTGCTGCTTTTCTCTATATGTTTATTCTTTAATTCTTCTAGATCCTTGTTAATTGATTCTTTCATTTTCTCCTTTTTGTATTCAACGTTTTTGATCATCTTTACTTCATTATTCTGAATTGTTTTTCCAGTAGTTTGCCTGTTTCCTCATTTATTTGGACTTCTGTATTTCTCGTTTGTTCCTTCATTTGTGTATTTTTCTGCCTTTTCATTATCTTTTTTTCAACTTATTGTGTATGAGGTTTCCTTTTCCCAGGCTTCAAGTTTGAATTCTTTCTTCCTTTTGGTTTCTGCCCTCCTAAGGTTGGTCCAGTGGTTTGTGTAGGCTTTGTATAGGGTGAGGTTTATCCTGAGATTTTGTTTGTTTTTCCTCTGATTTGCAAGGCTGAATGAGGTGATAATCCTATCTGCTGATGATTAGGTTTGTATTTTTGTTGTTGTTGTTTAGATAAATCATCCTGAACAGCATGCTACTGGTGGTTGAGTGATTCTGGGTCTTGTATTGAAGTGGTTTCCATTGTGTTAGTTGGCTTTGATACTCCCTAGGGTTAGTTCTCTGGTAGTCTAGGGTCTTAGAGTCAGTGCTCCCACTCCAAAGCCTCAGAGCTTGATCTCTTGAAGCCAGAGTTAATGCTGCATGCCTTGGATCCAGATCATTTTCCTTGGTACTAGTCTTCCTTCATATTTTTCTAGTTATCCATGTTGGAGGAAAACTATCTGAAGCAAGGTCCTAGAGTGACATCTCACTGAGTAGGGCCTTAACTTTTTATTTATTTATTTATTTTTATTTTATTTTATTTTTTAAAATTTTATTTATTTATTTATTTTTCTTTACATTATCGTGTTGGTTTTGCCATACATTGAGATGAATCCACCATGGGTATACTTGTGTTCCCCTTTCAGAACCCCTCTCCCACCTCCCTCCAAATTCCAAAACTTTTTAAAATTGTGAATCACTATTTTGCACACCTGAAACGTGTATAAACAGTATAAATAAATACCTTAATTAAAAAAAAAATCTCTAAAGAGAGATCTTGTGATGTAGAGGTTAAAGTGATATAGACTCTGTAATTGGAGAGTCATGATTCAGTCCTGGCTGTTACACTTGTAATCAATGTGAAAGAGTGCAAATCACCCTTCTGTCCCTTAATTTCCTTATCCAACTAATGATGGTATCTGCTTCCGAGTAGTTTTATGTTGAAGAAAATAATGTCTCTTACACACTTAATGCTAAGTATTTGAGATTATTTTTGTGCTAGTTAGTTTTTTATCCTTTTTCTCTCCAGCAGAAGAATAGGAAATTCACATATCTGAGCTGAGTTCTTATACCTCGTGAATCAGCACAATGGTTGGAACATCCCATTCTCATGGGTTATCCCTGGTTTGCACCATGGTGCACTTCTCCAATAGATCTCCTTTTACTTAGTCACTCTTCACAAAATTATTGTTCAAGCCTGTACTTAATTTTTATTGACCATTGGGAGATATTTTATTGAAGAGTAGTATATGCCATTGTTATTGTTTAGTCATTGAGTTGAGTCCAGTTGTTTTGCTACTCCGTGGACTGTAGCTTACCAGGCTCCTCTGTTCATGAACTTTCTCAGGCAAGAATACTGGAATGGGTTGCCATTTCCTTCCCCAAGGGATCTTCCCAACCCAGGGATTGAATCTGCTTCTCCTGTGTTGACAGGTGGATTCTTTGCCACTGAGCCACCAGGGAAGCCTTAATATATGCCATTACTATTCAACAAAAAGTTCTTCAAAAGTCTGTGTAATTCTCACTAACCATAAATGATCATGATGTGTTAATTACATCATTTTCTGCCTTTGATTTCCGCCCCCCTTCTAAGGGCTCTATCTTTACTTTCCTTAGATGTTCCTGGAAAATCTAAATTTCTCACTTAATTTTGAAAATCAATTTTTTTGTGTGTGTCAATGTTTTTATTTCCAGGCCATGCCCTGTGTGATATATTTTAGGAGCTATTTAGCAACTCAGTGAGCTTTTCTGAGTTAATGATAGAAGATAATTGTTTTAGAGTAAAAAAGTAATTAAAGTTTACTGAGCACCTGTCAATATTTCATTTCAGGTTTAAACAAATAAAAATAAGAATAAGTGTGATATTTGGAAACCAAGTAATATTGCAAGAATAAACGTCTAAAAAGTGGTGGATCCAAAATCAGGACACACAGTTTATATATTACACTATATTGAAATCTCCCTTTATTACTTCTATACATAGAACTTTTTTCTCAAATTATTCCTTTATGCTTTTTCATATATATATGCATATCTTACCTTCAGAGCTATCTTAAGTTTAACATGATAATACAGTGTATTGAAACCATTCAGGAGAAAAAAATATATAATTAATGGCTGTGGAATGACTTTACCCCTCTGTGTTTCTCTTGTTTAATTTTAAATGTTGAACAGTGTGAGTGGCAGTGTGAGAAGGAACTTCACTTACCTCAGAATAATTGATATGGAGTGGTTCTTTGCTCATTCATTGGAGGCATTCATTGGAATTCATTGGAAGCATGATTTACTATATAACTTGAGGGACCCAAGCAAAAAAAGGAAAAAAAAACAAACAAACTCTGGCTGGGGGCAATAAATCAGTTTCCTTTTCCCTAGAGTCCACCACCTTGACACTTTCAATCTCCCAAATGGATTGCAACACACATGAGGGATGTACTAAGTGTCTAGATAGGAAGTAGGTGAGAAGCCCCCACTAAGTCCCCCTGGAAAGCAACATGGAGCTGCCTGCATGAGTCAGGGATGGTCAGCAACTTGCCTAGCCCCAGATGCTGCAGGGTTCTCATTTAAATTTGACCCCTCCCACTCCCATTCTGCATTTTTTGATAGGATTCATTTATAAAACACACAAAGATAAAAATTTCAAAACAGAATTACAGAATATTCAACTCCAAGCACAGCACACAATTTTGAGTGCTAGATCCTATGCAAGTTCACTGGTCCAGGAAGCCAAACTTGATGAGAAGAATTGATGGAGTTAAACACTGTTTTTTTGGACCAATTATACTGCTGTCCATAACTTAATCTGATTTCTACTTATGAAAATAAAGAGAGCTCAACATTTCTCTAGTATACATCCACCTGGAGCCTTACGCTCAGATTATAGAAGGACTGGAAACTTGTTGTGAAGATAACTGCCTAAATAGGAACACTGGAGGATATTAAAAAAAAAAAAAAGACAGAAACAGTGAAAGAAAATGATATTCTAGATCAAGTAAGTAGCATGATAAAAACACCAAGAAGGGAAATATAAACCATATTTTGGGAAAAACAGGAGCATTGACATATATTGTTGAATTAAAGAAGAAAGGTAAAGCAATAGTGGGAATCAGATTGAAAAAATAATTTGCTTTGATTGTAAATCATTTTCACTCAACTTAAAGACTATTTGACACTCAAAAGTGATGTACTAAAGGGAATTATATGGCCTGATATTAATTGGTTGATATAGATTTCAGCTTTATGATAAGATTTTGTGTTTTGTTTTGTTTTCTCTTAGCCTATTAATAACTACCATTGTGGCTGGACTGACCTTATAGTTCTTATTATGATTTCAAGACACCCTTCAGCAATATCAAGAAACTTTGAAAAAATAGGGGTTGATTTATTGTGATGAAAGTGAAAGTCATTCAGTTGTGTCTGACTTGATGACATGAGCCCACCAGACTGCTCTATCAATGAAATTCTCCAGGCAAAAATACTGGAGTAGGTAGGCCATTTTCTTCTCCAGGGGATCTTCCCAACCTAGGGAGTGAACTCAGGTTTCCCACATTTCAGGTAGATTCTTTACCACTGAGCCACCACGGAAACACAAAGTGTTAGTCAGTCAGTCATGTCCAACTCTCTGAGGCCCCTTGGACTATGGCCCACCGGGCTCCTCTATCCATGGAATTCTCCAGGAAAGAATAACAGAGTGGGTAGCCCTTCCCTTCTCCAGGAATCTTCCTGACCCTGGAATCAAACCCAGGTTTCCCACATTGCAGGCAGACTCTTTACCACTGAGGCACCAAGGAAACCCTGATTTAATTATAAGACCCAGAAATTATGCAGTGCAACTTGAGCCACACAGCAGGGAGTTGGGAGTGGGAAATGCGGAGAGTGAAGGAGAATCAGAGCTAGAGCAGGTAAAAGAGTGTGCTGGTGTGAGGTTCTGCTTTTACTGGGATAAAGGTAATAGTCTATAAGTTTTGTGGGCTCACTCTTTATTGCTGAATTTAAAACGAAAGTGGTAATTTAAAGTGTGGGGGGGGGGAAGAAGTGGCCCAAATGATGAGTTATGGAAATCAACCAGGATTTCCAAAAAAAAAGAAAAAAATATAAGCCTCAGTTCTGAGAGGTGGCCTGGTATTTTATCTAGTCAAGTTTCTGGGGATGTAGATATTTATTCTAGATAGCTGACTTTGGAGTAGATAGCCCTTGAAGTGCTTAGCTCAGCAATCAAAGTTTAAGCTAGGCATTTGCATCAAAAAAGAAAAGAAAAGAAAAGAAAATACTCGCTTTGGCAGCACATATACTAAAATTGGAATGACACAGAGATTAGCATGGCCTCTGTCCTAGGATGACACACAAATTCATGAAACATTCCATATTTTTTCAAAGCAAGATCCTCTATGACCCACCTCCTAGAGTAATGCAAATAAAAACAAAAGTAAATGAGTGGGACCTGAATTAAACACTTTTGCACAGCAAAGGAAACTATAAGCAAGGTGAAAAGACAACCCTCAGAATGGGAGAAAATAATAGCAAATGAAACAACTGACAAAGGATTAATTTCCAAAATATATAAGCAGCTCATACAACTCAATACCAGAAAAACAAACAACCCAATCAAAAAGTGGGAAAAGGACCTAGACATCTCTCTAAAGAAGACATTCAGATGGCTAAGAAACACCTGAAAGGATGCTCAACATTGCTCATTATTAGGGAAATGCAAATCAAAACTACGATGAGATATCACCTCACACTGGTCAGAATGGACATCATCAAAAAGTCTACAAACAATAATTGCTGTAGAGGGTGTGGAGAAAAGGGAACACTCGCACTGTTGGTGGGAATGTAAATTGATACAGCCACTATAGAAGATGGTATGAAAATTCCTTAAAAAAGTAGGAATAAAACTACCACATGACCCAGCAATCCCACTCCTAGGCATATACTCTGAAGAAACCAAAATTTAAAAGGCCATACATATCCCATTGTTCATTGCAGCACTATTTACAATAGCTAGAACATGGATGCAACCTAGATGTCCATTGACAGATAAATGGATAAAGAAGTGGTGGCATATATACACAATGGAATATTACTCAGCCATAAGAAGAAGGAACACATTTGAGTCAGTTCTGATGAGGTGGATGAACCTAGAACCTATTATACAGAGTGAAGTGAGTCAGAAAGAGAAAGATAAATACCATATTCTAACACACACTTATATATATATATATATATATATATAGAATCTAGAACAATGGTACTGAAGAATTTATTTACAGGGCAGCAATGGAGAAACAGATATAGGGAATAGATTTATGGACATGGGGAGAGGGGAGGAGAGGGTGAGATGTATGGAAAGAGTAACATGGAAACTTATATTACCATATGCAAAATATATAGCCAATGGGAATTTGCTGTATGGCTCAGGAAACTCAAACAGGGGCTCTGTATCAACCTAGAGGGGTGAGATGGGGAGGGAGATAGGAGGGACGTTGAGGAAGGAGGGTATAATGTATACCTATGGCTGATTCATGTTGAGACTTGACAGCAAAGAACAAAATTCTGTAAAGCAATTATCCTTCAATAAAAACTAATTAATAAAAAAAAGACATGATTTACACTCTACTAATGATGGTTTGAGACTTGCCTGGTGGCTCAGATGATAATGAATCTGCCTGCACTGCAGGAGATGTGGGTTTTCCTTGGGTTGGAAAGATCCCCTGGAGAAGGGAATGGCAACCCACTCCAGTATTCTTGTCTGGGGAATCATATGGATATAGGAGTCTGGTAGGCTACAGTCCATATGGTCACAAAGGGTTGGACATGACTTAGCAACTAACACAACAACAACAAATGATAATTTTGAGTTAACTCTGAAGGGTTACAGGTCACAAAACTCATTAGCTCTGTGGATGAGGGTAAGGGTGGGATGATATGGGAGAATGGCATTGAAATATGTTAATTATCATATGTCTAATCAATCGCCAGCCCAGGATTGATGCTCGGGGCTGGTGCATCGAGATTTCCTGGGGGGAGGGAGGAGGAAGGGAGGAGGGAGGGGGGTTCTGGAGGGGGAGCATATGTAAACCCATGGTGATATCATGGCATTGTATGGCAAAAACAATAAAAGGGAGGGAAAAAAAAGCTGTAAGGTATGTGTTAGAGATGGGTAAACTAGAAATTAGGAACCTGAATACTAGCATTTTGAGAAGGTGGGAATCCCTAAATTCCCAGCTAGAAATAAGCCTTGTGGATGGGAATTTTGTGGAAGAATAAAAGTGTAAATTTTCAAATTTATGGGAACCAACACAAATTACGTGAGAAGAAAATGAAAAATCAGTGTTGAAATTAGAGAATGTGTTGAGAAGAAAGTCAAACACATGACTGCAAATTCTGAAGGAAATTTTGAAATTTCTGACACAGGAATCATATGGTGAAGGAGATCAGGATTCCTTCATATCTCAGTCTTGATGAGCAAATGCTGAATGCAAAGTCAAGGAGGTAGATTAGTAGGGAAAAAAAATGGAGAGAGGTAATTTTAAGTAAGACTAGTTTAATAGTTTGGCAAAACAGAAGCCACATGCCCCTGTGTGCAAGTAATTGTAAGTTTGGTTAGAACACACAGGGAAATAGAGAAATAGACACACATAGTACAGAGAGTAGATTTTTTTTTTTTAAATTGATATTTTCACCATCATGGTCAGTATGTTCTTTCAGAATTAGAGCTGGCAAATCATCAAATGAGTGGGGTATTAGACTTCTCCAGTGTGGTAGAACTTTCAGTACATCTTGGTAGTCCTGAAATATAATCAGACCAGAATCTAGTAAGACACTAAAGTTTCTCTCCAGGGGCAACAGTTTATACCAAAAGAATAAATACAAATTCCTCTACTGGAGTTGTAAGTTCCAAACCTACTCCCTTATGGATATGAATGATTAAAACTATAAAATGAGCTAGTCTTATATATCCACTTTCATGGGTCAAACTGTGTCTTCCAAAACTCATGTGTTGAAATCCCTGTCCCCAGTACTTCAGAATGTGGTTTGGAGATAGAGGACATTAAATAGGTGATTATGGTTATATGAGGTCATTAAGGTGGCCCCAATCCAATATTAATGATGTTCCTATAAGAGGAGGTTAGGACACACACATACACACACACACACACACACACAGGGGGAAGGCGACACACACACAGGGAAGACACACACACACACACACACGCACACAGAGGGAAGGACACACACACACAGGGAAGACACACACACACACACACACACAGAGGGAAGACCATATGAAGAAAGGGAGAAGAAAAGCATCTACAAGCCAAAGAGAGATGACTAAGAAGAAATCAACTATGTAGACACCTTGTTCTCAGACTTCTAGATTCCAGAACTGTAGGAACATAAATTGATGTTGACTAGGCTACCCAGTCTGTGGTACTTGATTATGGAAGTCCTAGAAGACAAATATATCCTTCCTATATAAATTCTGAGAAAGATTTATCAATTACATCTAGAAAAGTTAAAGGGGGGGGCCAACTGATATTTGGTTATGCCAGTTTAGAAAAATACATGTTTTGAATATACTTACTTACATTCAAATATGTATAAATAGAGGAAAATGCCAGGAAAGAGAAGTTTCTGAAGAGATAAGCAGAATATATAATTGATGACTATACATTTTTCAGATCAATTCATTAGTTAAATTAGAGGGAACAGTTAAAGAATGCTTTCCTTGAAAATTAAACAACTCTTTATGAAATAAATGTATTTCAAATGACACCAAACCTTAAGCAATCTGTCTATATCCTTATGTCTAAATAAGAAATCTATAACTATAATCATGTCAACCTTGAGATTTTCTAACTCTTTAATATTAGTTTGAATTTTAGGAGTTTTTCAGTGTTAATAGGATGTATTTTAATGGTTAGTTTATTTTTAAACTTGTTTCACAGCTGCTGCCCGCTTTACATTTCATTTTAAAATTTCTTTCTCTGTTCTCCTTATTATTTCCTAATATTTCATTTATTCTCCATAAATATCATTGAAACAAGTATAATGGTAGAAATGATTTTTATTGCAGATATGGGACAGCAGATGATGACAATAGATGTGGCAAGAAAAAAAATCTTATATACTAAACATGATTGTCTTAAAATTAGATCTTCATTATGCATAAAGAGTAATTTAATTTTTTCCCTGGTTTTCTTATGGCCTCTTTTGCTACTTTTCTCTTGCCACTTAGGATAACTTTGTTTAGTGCCAGCTGCCAGCTTCCTTCCCTCCGTCTCAAACAGCAGCAAGAACAATAATTTCCTTTTTATTTCTTATGAAGAGGAATTGACCTTTCTAATGTAAATATCTTTTATCTGGGCTATGCTTAGAAGACCTCATCTCTCATGCTTAATTATCTTATTATTCTATTTCAAGTTATTTTATTTAAGATAAAGAAAACTTTTCCTGTTAATTCAATTAAATCAAGTAAATCAATCAGCATGCAGCTTTTTCCCCTTGATTACAAGAAAATTATTTACAATCAGTAATAATGAGAAGCTGGGTGCATGCCAAGTTGCTTCAGTCAGGTCTTTAACAGGAGACTGAAAAGATAACAGAAGAATTTAAACCAAAAAGAAAAGAAAGTCTTAAACTACAATGCAATATTCTTAAAAGTAGTAAAAGCAGAAAGTATAACAATAATGGAGTGACTGGCTAGCACATACAAAAATTCTGTTAAAATTCTGAAAGGAAGGATAAATGAAAACATGAATAAGAATAATATAATAGATAAGTAAGAATGCATTAATTTAAGATTTAATACTCTTCACTCAGTTCATGATAGGGCTCCAGATGGGTGGAGACTTTTCACATAGTCATAGTATTACCCTCTTTTGCTTCACTCCGATTATATGGTTCAGGGAATCACACTCCTTAAGAGCTGGTCTCCTTAGCTGACTTTATAATCCTCAGGGGATTAAAGGACAGGAGAAAAAGAATCATCCTACACTGATGCTACCTACACCTCACAGTAACTATGACATTACTTTGCACTATTTTTCTGCCCAGAGGGAGCAGCAGCATCCCATGATCTTCCCATGGCAATGTGCTCAAGAGAAAAGCTGTCCCATTGTCTGACCTATTATTCTCTACCCATGATGGTGAATTGCTGCTTCCAGAGATTGCGGCTTTCCCTCAATCTTAGGCCACTCTCTTTGCCCAGTTTTGAGTTCTTTATCAGTTTTCATTTGATTTCCATTCACTCAGTCATTCACTTCTGTCTCCAAATCTGAGTTTGGACTGGGCTTCAGCAATTGAGATTTGTCTCTGTTTTTCCATTTTGTGTGGTTTAACACATACTTAAATTTGAATCAATAAAGTCATTTGGGGCAAAGCAGGAAGTGAAACTAGAAGGTTAGAATTTGTATAGGGACAGTGTATAGCTAGATGTAGGGAGAACATCTTCTAAAAGTCATAGATAGTCAGAGACAGAAATGCCCTATCCTGAAATCTAATAATCCATGTCACTTGACATACTCACAAAGATGCTCCAAGGAATACTTAAGAAATACATTTTAGAGATGGTTCAAAAATGTCTCAAGGATTCTATTATTCTAGATTTATCCTTAGATTTCCAAACATATTACATGGTACTTAGTATCAATAAAATCACACCTTCTTTCTCTAAAGAGTATATTTCTAATGTTGATGTATGTTTTTGATTTAACATTCTTTATCCCAAGACTGTGTTGCACAATTCAGTGTTCTGTCACCATTACCCACTCAGCACACTCTGAAACTTATTTTATTATTTCTAACTGTAAGAACTGCGAGTGTAATTACCATGGATGTTATTTGCTTTTGCATTCAAGAACTTAGGAAATGTAAAAATTATAGCATGTATTATAACTTTCTGAGAACTGTAAAATTAATTCTTGAACAGATTCAGCACTCCAAATAGATTTCTTGTTATTTGTCTCCTACTACCTCAATCTGGTAAGAAAACTAGAAGTCATTATCCAGATACCCTTCTCTTACATTTACTCATAGTAATATTTGTCATTCATAACATGCTATGCTTGTTTTATATACTTGTTCCATAGTTGCCAATGGAAGCACTTTTTTTCTATAGGCAATATCATTTTTATAATATACTTGGCTCCAGATTAGGCTGAGTGCAATTCTGTTTGAATCATTTAACAAGGAGAGTATTGAATTGAGAGCTATGTTTTCTTAGAAATTATTAGGTTTCTCCAGATACCATGTTCAATGATGACCAAAATCCAGAATTCTTCCATCTGGTGTACTTGAAAGTGAAAGGGAAAGTCATTCAGTCGTGTCCAACTCTTTGCGACCCCATGGACTATATAGGGTCCTTATTTATTTATTATATTTGTAAAAAGGGTCCTGACCATTTGAGTTTGTTTAGTTTTAACATTTTTTGCATAAAGGCAACAGTAAACAACAAATACAATTGTCAAGACAATCACCAAAGTTAACAGTTCCAGACCTGATGTTGTGAGTAATGTTCTGAAATCATCTGCGTGGGTCTAACCCAGATAATTGATTAGTTAGTTGTTTAACTAAAGTTTCCAAATTAGTGGATGAGGGCAGACTTTTAGAAAAGGTTTCAAAGATTTCTTTTTCTAATAATTGTACATTCAGAGCAGCGTTATCATGAATGTTTGGTAAATGAAATTTGATTTGTTCCTGTTTGTAGGCACTATGATTGAATTGAACAGGAGTAATACAAAATTGAGTAGAATTCCAATCGCATTTTAGTATCACTTGTTTTTGTAAATCTATTAATTGATCTCTGACCCATTTGATGGCTGTTTTTAGTTCCTGTATTTTATCTCAACCGTCTTCATCTATCTGAGGTGAGCCTGGGTGGCCCACATAGTATGAGCATCTTTAGTCCAATTTTGGATAATGTGGTTGAACTGAGGTTTGTAAAGCCACACCAGTGATGGCAGCAGTGGTGCAAATAGCTATTAATCCCAAAATGTCAAGAATCAGCCATCCAATGAATCATTTAGATCGCTGGAGCAGTTTAGTTAGTAACCAGGAAGCAAGTCCAGCCATGGGACTGGACCTTCTTCCCAGGGCTGCTGGAGATTTGTTGGTAACCTCAGACTACATCAAGATCAAAGAATCAAAAGGGTATTATTTCTTAAGGAAATAGAGGAGTTAAGACAAGTATACAATTTGAAATTTATACAAGTTACAGAACGTAAAGTCTTGTTGAATTGCAAGTTTTCTGTAGCTACAACAAAAGTGGAACACAGGCTTGTATAAAATATGATTGATTATAGCAAAAGAAATAATTACTATGACTACGACTGGTCTCTGTGAAATGTCCAGTCCAAGTTCCAAGTTCTTTGGTGCTTGCAGCAAGTTTCTAGATGTCCCATTGTTTAGGCCCAATCTGTTTATCGAGGCCTGTTCAAGGACAAGGGGGTGCCACTCCACCAGCAAGCCAGCCAAGAAGTCCTTTGTCATGGTAATGCTCCATTCTAATGTTAGTAACCTTCCATGCTACTTGAGTAGCATAGTCACACACAGGGCTGTTAGTATCATCTGAGCAGTTATATAACCACATACCATGGGGTCCCCAATCGACAATTGTATGATTAACCACAAACATTAATTTTCCTGATTTGGCTTGACATTTGTCGCAACAAACAGGAGTATATTTAAAGTTCTTATAAGTAAACGCTTTGCATAATGTTCTTTGTTGTTTCCCTAACTCTTTCCCTAAGGTTTTAGTATATAAACATGGTTCACAGATAAAGAAAGGGCAGTAAATAATCCAAGCAACGTCTGAAAGTCCTCTTTTGGAGGCAGGGCAAAAGTCCAAGTTTGTTGGCTAATGTTTATTCATAATTCTGCTGGGCTTAAGGAAGGACTTCGTAACCTAGAGAGATATTCATTAGTTTCCCTTCTTCTTCAGGATGTGAGGCTCTTTAATGCTCCAGGGAGAAGGCAGGGACTCCATATGTGTGGAGTCATTGGCTGATACAATTGGTCCTTTCTCCATCCATTTTACAACCTGTAGTATAAAGGGGGGTTGGGTATGTAATCCCAGTAAGTATGATTAGTTAGTTCAGCTAGAGCAGGGGAAGCACAAGTAAGCAAAGCAAGCATGGCAACAAAAATATTTTCAGGACTCTGAGGCATTCCCTGTTGAGAAACCAAATTTTCAGCTTGATTAGTAAGGGTTTTTATTTGTCCCCAAGAGGGGAGATTATAAGGTTGATGCCGCCAAAGACAGTGCTTCCGGGAGATCTTTAGAGCCGCCATGGCCCATACTGAAATTTCTTCCTCCTCTGGTTTCTGTTGTTTCATCTCTATTTTGAAGGCCAGGGTCCCCTTGGTCCTTTAATTCCTCAAAGTGTTTTTCTGCTCTTGTCAGGATATCTCCTTGTGGTAAGTTTAAAAAATTTAAAACAAATAAAACTGTATTAACAATAGTCATAGGTTTAGAAAATACCTTATGTTAGAATTTAGTAAAGTCTGCTTTAGATAAGGAAGACAGTAGTGTTCCTGTGTATTCCCCCTTTTTAAATTTTTTTTTTTTTAATTTTAGTGTGTGATGTGCTCATTCAACTATGCCTTGTGCCTATGGATTATAAGGAATACCTGTGATATGTTTAATAGAAAATGACTGTAAAAATTGTTTGAAATATCTTGAACTGTAGGCACGGCCATTGTCTGTTTTCAAAAGTCATATTCAAAGAAAACTTTGTTCTTTTATCAGGAAGAGAAAACCAAATTCCAGATTGATACCAGCTTATATTCACTGTGAAACATTAGTTATTCACTTAGTCAAAGTAACAATAAAAGATTTCAAAGGCAGTCTGATGTCTTAAGAAACTTGAATCATGCATAAAACTCTCTTCCACTTGTCATAAACCTTTTTTCATTTACCATAAACCTTTTTTGTATTTTTTGTATTCATCACTTTGCTTTCCATTCATAGAACAGTCATCTATAAGCCATACTTTCTTTTTCTCTTAATAAAATATACCACACATAGAACTTTCTTCTAGGGTTTCAGTTTCCATAAACCTTTTTTACCCTTTCTGTATTCATCACTTTATTTGCCCATTCAGAGAACAGCCACCTGTAAGTTCAGATTTACTTCCTTTTCTTCTTAATAGAATGTAATTTCATTCTTTATACCTTTTTATTGAAAACATGCATCCTACTTTCTTTCAGCAACCATGAACCATACTTTATATCATCATTTTGTATCATCATTTGTCCCTGTTCGGGTGTCACTTGTTGGGGTCCTTTAATGGACCAGAACCTGGTGGTCTGGAGTTGATGAAAAGAAAGTGAAAGAGAGAAAGAGGACTGATATTCCCTAGTTTACACAGAGAGCCAATGAAGCCCTTGACACAGGGATTTGCACTGCGCACAGAGGCAGAGGGCATCCTCTTGAGGAGGTCTTGAAAGCCTGGACAGGAGAGTGAGCTCAGCAGGTTTCCACACTCCAGAGAATTAGCTGGGGGGAGGGAGAGCGTGAGAGGGAGAGAGAGAGAAAGAGAAAGACCATGGGGACCCAAGCCTCTGGTGGAGCAAGGGTGCTTTAATGATCTTTCTGTGAGTATATATAGGCTGTTGTACAAGGAATTTCTTTCGACAGTGATAAAGATCACAAAACCAAACGTACAGCAACCATTATCAAGGGAACAAGGAATTAACAATGGTCATAAGGTCAGAAGACAATCCATACCTCAAGAAAGAGGGTCGTGACTAAACAGTTTTGTCATAAGGAGAATGTTTACTTTAGGAGATTCATGCATGTTTTTAATCCTATGACCTCAGTCCTGGAAGCAGCATGCTGTTCCTTTTGTTCCTGTTGCCAGGAACTGATAAGGAACAGAGGATTTATGAGGAATAGAAAAGAACACATAGGAATCTTCCTGTTAAACATTCCCTGATAATTTCCTTCTCTGAGAGAGCTTCCCAACCCAGGGATTGAACCTGTACATGTATCTATCTGTATGTATATACATACACATATACCTTTTTGACTTACAAAGAGCTATAGATATTTAATGTAGACACCTTGATGACTTCATGAGTTTGGAGGTAAATATATATCTTAGAAACCATTACCCCAGTCTTCACTATAAACATATTCTTAACCTCCAAAAGTTTCCTTCCACCTTCTTTATATATTTTTACCATTTTTAATATGATAAAAACAGATGTCACTGTTATTTACTGATTTGGTGAAATTTTGGAGAACCACAGGAGGCATATCAAGAGTTCTATTTGGGAAATGATAATTTGAGAAAGTGAAGAACTCCTTGGAAGAATAGTTATGTCTAGACAAAAACCACCTAGACAAAAAGGAGAAACATCAAATTGCTGACAAAGGTCTGTATAGTCAAAGCTGTAGTTTTTCCAGTAGTCATGTATGAATGTGAAAGTTGGACCATAAAGAAGGCTCAGCACTGAAGAACTGACCTTTTCAAATGTGGTGCTGGAAAGACTCTTGAGAGTTCCTTGGACAGCAAGGAAATCAAACCAGTCAATCCTAAAGGAAATCAACCCTGAATATTTATTGGGAGGACTGGTACTGAAACTGAAACTCTAATACTTTGACCACATGATGCAAAGAGGCATCACATTGGAAAAGACCTGATGCTGGGGAAGATTGAGGGCAAGAGGAGAAGGGAGCGAGGATTTCATCTCAACCATTGAGGATGAGATGGTTGGATGGCATTACTGACTCAATGGACATGAGTTTGAGCAAACTCAGGGAGATAATGAAGAACAGAGAAACCTGGCATGCTCCAGTTCATGGTGTCGCAAAGAGTCAGACATAACTTCGTGACTGAACAACAACAAAAAAATTGAGCTGGGCTTCCTTTACCATTCAGCAGTAAAGAATCTGCCTGTCAGTGGAGAATGTACATATTCAGTCCCTGGGTCAGGAACATCCCCTGAAGAAGGAAATGGCAACCCACTCTAGTATTCTTGCCTGGAAAACTCCATGGACAGAGAAGCCTGGTGGGCTGCAATCAGTTGGTTGCAAAAGAGTCAGACATGACTGAGAAACTAAACAAAAACAAAATTTTGAGTTGCCTGGAAGACAGTAATGTAGATGCTTTAATTTAATATTTGGATATATGAATTTGGAGTTGAGTGGAGAAATCAATATTATGTTTAAAATGCAGGATTCAACAGCATAAGAATGATGTATAAATCCCTTTGGATGGATGGGATAACCCAGGGAAATATACAGATAAAAAGAGACAAGCTGTCGGAATAAAAAGATACTGCTGTTTGGTTTGGCTATATGGAGGTTTCCTGATGACCTTGGTGCAGTTCAGTAGAATGATAAAGGCAGATGTTAAGTTGTTCTTTCACTAGATATTAAATTTGAATCTAAAATTTTACTTTTGAATATTATGTTAGAAAATTTTAAGGGTATTTTTAGAGGTAAATGGGGGATTTTAAATGATTTTCTAAACTAACACAACACTGTAAATTAACTATACTTCAGTATATTTTGGTTTCAAAATATTTTACTAAATTTTCAGACTGATGCTAATATTTTCAGGTATTTGAATATCTGAACACAGAATTTTACTAAAAGCAGAGGGAGAATGAGGAGTTTCCTGGAAGGGGGAGAGAAGACCAAAATGGCAAGATTCAACTGTTTGTCATCACAACTGATTCAAATCAGCAAGATAAGACCACCTGGAAACATGAGGTACAATAGCCATTAACCCCTGAGTAGTTGATATATGGAGACAGGGGCCAATATTTACAGAACAGGCAAAAAACCCACACTTCAGTCTTAATAGAAAGTTAGGTTTTGAGTGCATATGGAATAGGAGACCCTTCTTTTAATATTAAAGGGGAAGATTTATTTTAGATCGAGAGTTTATATTGGGAATAAGAAAGGGGAGAGAAGATCACTTAGCAAGTTCTGCAACATTGTTGAGTTCATCTGAAAGAGTATGTTTTAAATAAAAAAAGATTTAATTTACACTAATTGGCAAGTCCAAGGTTTTGACTTTGGTTTTATATTGCTTTTTTTTTTCACATTAACAAGATTCATGGGATATAGAAGAAAGTTTAATATAGTTATAAAGTTAACTATTTTCACATGAAAATAATATCATGAAAGTATTTTTACTCTGCTAGTGAGTGAGTGAGTGAAGGTCACTTAGTCATGTTTGACTAAACAGTCCATGGAGTTCTCCAGGCCAGAATTCTAGAGTGAGTAGACTTTCCCTTCTCCAGGGGATCTTCCCAACCCAGGGATTGAACCGAGGTCTCCTGTGTTACAGGCGGATTCTTTACCAACTGGGTTATCAGGGAAGCCCCTGCTAAATTCTGTTTAATTATGGTTCATTTGCTTTTATGTACATATATATACATATATATATATACACATATACATATACATAAAAATATATATATTTATCAGATTATCAAGAATCAATACGTCTCGTTTAAATTTACTCACATTTGTAATTTGGATAATTTTGATTTGCATCATTCCTTACATGGAGAGAAGTTGGCCACCATTTTCTGTTAAAACAATCAAATACATGAAAATTTTGATAAGCAATTATGTCATATATCATAAACCAGTCTCTTCTCCCTCACCTTAAATAATTCTGCTTCCCTTAACCTTTCCACTGGCACCTAGAAACCTTTATTCATGTGGTGTTCCCACCACATTCTTAAATATTTCTTATGAAAATGTTCAAACCTGATGAAAATCTAGTAAAAATCTAATCAGATTACAGAGATTTTATAAGAATCATAAATTTCAATTCAAACCTTTAAGCTAGTCCAATTGATTTTTAATCTTACTTTATTTAAATGGAAGCAAAACTAACTTACCAAGTATGTTTATCTTGTCTTGGAAGCAGAGTATTCCATACCCATCAACTTGTTTGTGGCTGGTTATTCTTCAGAGATGTTTTAGGCTCACAAAAAGGCAGTAATTTTTTTTTTCTTTTTCCTTTTTTTTTTTTTTTTGAGGACTGCTACCTTTAATTTGTATTTGTGCTTATTTGAAACTAGATTGTATGAAATTTGTTTTACTCCCCCTCATGACTTCTGTGATTCTTTATTTAAATCTGTGGGTATTAACTTCAAGTTGTTTAAATCTATGGATTCGACATCTGCATCCATGAATTTTTTGACTCCTTTGTTGATTTTATGTCATCTTTGTATCTATAGATTCAACATCATTAACTTCTACATTCTTATTTGAATATTCTTTTTTAATCTTTCTGGGGGTCTTTCATTGAATCCTCATCTCTCCAAATTTCGTATAATTACCTCCAAGCCCTTTTAATTTTTTTTTTTAATGAAGCTTTTCTCAGTCCATCTTTGAATTCTTCTTTCCCTCATTTTAAAAATTATTTCATTAATTCTTTGAATACCTCTTCCACTCATAGATGCAGTTTCAGACTACTAAACTTGTTTCACCAATATGCTTTTGAATTATCATTCAAGGCCTACTTTCCTTTTTTGGCATCCTTCTTGGCATCCTTCTTGGCATCCTTCTTGGCATCCTTCTTGGCATCTTTCTTTTCTTTCTTGGCTGCATCCTTTGGTTCACTTTCTGCCTCACCAGGCTTCTTCTCATCTTTCTTTTCTTTTTTACTATCCTTCTTCTTTGAATCTTTCTTGTCCTTTGATTCATCACCTTTCTCACCTGGTTTCTTTGAATCTTTTTTCCCTTCCTTATCCTTCTTTAAATCTTTCTTGTCACCTTTTGATTCTGTAGGAGACTCCTTGCCCTTCTTTGATGCTTTCTTATCTTTTTTGTCATCTTTCTTTGCATCTCCTTTTTCACCTTCTGCCTTTGTAGAAGACTCCTTGCCTTTCTTTGAACCTTTCTTATCTTTATCTTTTTTGGAATCTTTCTTTTCATCTCCTTTTTCACCTTCTGATTCTGTAGCAGACTCCTTGCCTTTCTTTGAATCTTTCTTATCTTTTTTGGACTCTTTCTTTGAATCTCCTTTTTCACCTTCTGATTCTGTAGCAGACTCCTTGCCTTTCTTTGAATCTTTCTTATCTTTTTTGGACTCTTTCTTTGAATCTCCTTTTTCATCTTCTGATTCTGTAGCAGATTCCTTACCCTTCTTTGAACCTTTCTTATCTACTTTGGTATCTTTCTTTGCATCTCCCTTTTTATCTTCTGACTCTGAAGGAGACTCCTTGCCCTTCTTTGACCCCTTCTCTTTTTTAGAACCTTTCCCTGCACCTGCTTTTTCGTCTTCAGATTCTGTCACTGATTCCTTGCCCTTCTTTGAGTCTTTTCTATCTTTTTTTAAATCTTTCTTTTCATCTGGTTTCTCTTCTTTAACTGGTTCTTTCTTTGAAGGTTTCCTGGGTTTTTCCTTTGAAACTGTGGGCTCTGCTTCTGAATCTGATTTGTCTTTGTCTTCTTTACTTTTCTTAACCATTGGAGATGAAGGTTTTGCTGCCTGTTTAGAATCCTTGGAGGAACGAGTTGCTTTCTGGGGAGGCTGAGTCCTGGCAGCTAAATAAACAGATGGTCTCTCAGAAATTCTCATTAAAGAACGGTGCATCCATAAAGGTCGTTTACGATCTCCCCTTAACTTCTCTTCATCGTATTTCTGAAATATTGGTTAGAATAATGATGAACAACTTGTGTGAGTTACACAGCCCTTTGTTACCAGATATTGAATGCATTCAACTTTGACCATGAAAAGATTTTAGATTTTAATAAATAGAAGATAAGTGTTAGTTTGCATAGTTTATTGTGCTTTTTAAAAAAATTTGTTCCTTGTTGTACTAAAGGACAGCCATACCTCATTTTAGGCCTAATTTTAATTTAGAGGACCTTCATAATTCTCTCAAGATTTATGTTAAAATTCTCAGAGACCTCCACTTTCTAATGACATATCAGAAGCTCTCTTCGCAATCATGGAGGCTTTTTTTTTTTTTAAACTCTGTATTCTTGAAGCTTGTTGGAATATCTTACCCACTTTCCATTTCTATGCTGACTCAGGAGCTAATTATTCTCTAATATCTAACAGTTTCATGTTCAAGCATATCCTGGTCTCTATTGTCATATTCAAGGTCTCTGGAATTTTGAATGCTACCTGTGGTTAAAATTAAAAGCATGATACTCCTGTCCTTGACAAGATATAATTTGAGCATCAGCTAGGAACCTGCAGTAATGAAAGCAATAACCTTTAGTTGACAACTAGTTTCTGCAGAATGGTACATTCTGTTTTCAACTCCTAATCAAATATTTTTAAAAAGTTAATTGCAAAAATAACAAATTTTGGAAAGAATGTTAATGAATGGTAAAACAAACAATAAAGAAAAAAAAGAACATGAAAAAAAACAGAAGAAACTGGGTTACATCAATAAGAATTGAAGATACATCACTTTGTGAAAGCTTTTCTTGAAATTTTTCATATTCCATGATGATCCCAGAAACATTGGGAAATATAATCTTCTAATGCTCAGAATTCTGAATTATGTATTTCTGGAAATGAGAAAGCATTGAAACTTTCTCAGTGTATGATGTAACTCCATGATTTTAATGAGGGGATATCCCCAGCTGGGGAATATTTTCTGAATGTTCATATTAACCGTAACATTAGGATCTCCAGATTTCTATGCTTCTTGGATACATATTTTCTGTAATATGCTGTTGCTGAACAAATATTTGATAGAAAACATGGGAATAATTTTTATACAATGAAATGCAAATAAAATGTATCTACTTTCTCCAAGTAGTAGAATTGAGTTACCTTTAACTGTACTATTTATGGACCTCCCAGGTGGCAGTAGTGGTAAATAAGCTGTCTGCTAATTTAGGAGGCATAAGAGATGGGAGTTAGATCCCTGGGTTGGGAAGATCCCCTGGGGAAGGGCATGGCAGTCCATTCCAGTATTCTTGCCTGGAGAGTCTCAAGGTCAGAGGAGCCCCGTGGACTACAGTCCATTGCAAGTGACGTAACACACACGTATGGTCCAGCATGCTATTTAAAAGCCACGTGTGAACTGAATCCAATTGAACTGTAAAATTCAGTTGCTCAGTTGCACTAGTCTCATTTCAAGTGTTCAGTAGCAATATTAGAATAAGAATGTAAAGATATACAATACTTCCATTATCACAGAAATCCCATTGGTCAGCACTAATCTATAACATATATACAATATTCATGATTTTAAGATTACTATGAGTAAAATTATATAACCTTTTCAATACTCACAGGAACTGTATTTTCTCGTAGTTGGGAAGGTGTTGATCTCCTTCTTGTTCCTGGCCTTGGTGGTTTGGGAAATACCAGGGCAAAGTGTTGCTGATTCCATGATTTTTTGCTTAATTCACTGACTGAAATCAAAAACAAAAAGTAAGCATCATCTCAGAGTAAATAGAATTTTATCAGGTCTAAAATGGCAGTAAGGTAATTATATGTAAATGAATAAATAAATGATTCAAATTATGGTTTCATGCATTTGGTAATATTTGAAATTTTGTGTTATTAATATGAGGAAATTAAATTTGTTTGTTTTTAAATTTTGACTAGCTTTATAGTTAGCTATATACTCATTGTGAAACTAATATAGTCTGTAATGTAAATAGAAAGAAGCAGTTTTACTGTTTCCTTGTAATCCTTCTATCTCTTCCATTCTAGACTTTGTTTTTTAATACTCTTTTGGTTGGAATACAATTCTTTTTTTTTTAAATAATATTGGTCTTTATTTTGTTCATTGTGGATATTTTTTTTGCATTTGATGTCCTAAAATACTGCATAAAATATTACGTATCTTTTTTTTTTTTTATTGTTTTTGCCATACATTGTCATGATATCACCATGGGTTTACATATGCTTCCCCTCCAAAACCCCCCTCCGTCCTCCCTCCCCCCCGGGAAATCTCTCTGTACCAGCCCCGAGCATCAATCCTGGGCTGGCGATTGATTAGACACATGACAATTAACATGCTTCAATGCCCTTCTCCCATATCATCCCACCCTTACCCTCATCCCCAAAGTCCACGAGTCTATTCTATACATCTGCGTTCCTTTTGCTGTCTCGCATGTTGAGTTCTCGTTACCGTCTTTCTAAATTCCATATATATGCGTTAATATACTGTATTATTGTTTTTGCTTCTGGCTTACTTCACTCTGGATAATGGGCTCCAGTTTCGTCCATCTGAGTAGAATTGCTTCAAATGAATTTTTTTTTAATGCTGAATAATATTCCATTGTGTATATGTACCACAGCTTTCTCTTCCATTCCTCAGTTGATGGGCATCTAGGTTGCTTCCATGTCCTGGCTATTGTAAACAATGCAGCGATGAACATTGGGGTACACGTGGCTCTTTCAATTCTGGTTTCCTCGGTGTATATGCCCAGCAGTGGGATTGCTGGGTCATATGGCAGGTCTATTTGCAGCTTTTTAAGGAACCTCCACACTGTTTTCCATAGTGGCTGTACTAGTTTGCATTCCCACCAACAGTGTAAGAGGGTTCCCTTTTCTCCACATCCTCTCCAGCATTTATTGCTTGTAGACTTTTGGATGGCAGCCATTCTGACTGGTGTAAAGTGGTACCTCATTGTAGTTTTGATTTGCATTTCTCTGATAATGAGTGATGTTGAGCATCTTTTCATGTGTTTGTTAGCCATTTTTATATCTTCTTTGGAGAAATGTCTGTTAAGTTCTTTGGCCCACTTTTTAATTGGGTTGTTTATTTTTCTAGAATGGAGCTGCAGGAGTTGTTTGTAAATTTTTGAGATTAATTGTTTGTCTGTTGCTTCATTGGCTATTATTTTCTCCCATTCTGAAGACTGTCTTTTCACCTTGCTTATAGTTTCCTTTGTTGTGCAAAAGCTTTTAATTTTAATTAGGTCCCATTTGTTTATTCGTGTTTTTATTTCCAATATTCTGGGAGGTGGGTCATGTAGGATCCTGCTTTGGTTTATGTCAGAGAGTGTTTTGCCTATGTTATCCTCTAGGAGTTTTATAGTTTCTGGTCTTATGCTTAGATCTTTGATCCATTTTGAGTTTATCTTTGTGTATGGTGTTAGAAAGTGATCTAGTTTAATTCTTTTACAAGTGGCTGTCCAGTTTTCCCAGCACCACTTGTTAAAGAGGTTGTCTTTTCTCCATTGTATATTCTCGCCTCCTTTGTCAAAGATAAGGTGTCCATAGATGCGTGGATTTATCTCTGGGCTTTCTGTTCTGTTCCATTGATCTATATTTCTGTCTTTGTGCCAGTACCATACTGTCTTAATGACTGTGGATTTGTAGTATAGCCTAAAGTCAGGTAGGTTGATTCCGCCAGTTCCATTCTTCTTTCTCAAGATTGCTTTAGCTATATGAGGTTTTTTGTATTTCCATACAAATTGAGAAATTATTTGTTCTAATTCTTTGAAAAAGACCTCTGGTAGCTTGATAGGAATTGCATTGAATCTATAGATTGCTTTGGGTAGTATACTCATTTTCACTATATTGATTCTTCCAATCCACGAACACGGCATATTTCTCCATCTGTTTGTGTCCTCCTTGATTTCTTTCATCAGTGTTTTATAGTTTTCTATATACAAGTCTTTTGATTCTTTAGGTAGAAATACTCCTAAGTATTTTATCCTTTTTGTTTCGATGGTGAATGGAATTGTTTCCTTAATTTCTCTTTCTGATTTCTCACTGTTAGTGTATAAGAATGCCAGGGATTTCTGTGTGTTGATTTTGTATCCTGAAACTTTGCTATATTCACTGATTAGCTCTAGTAATTTTCTCGTAGAGTCTTTAGGGTTTTCAATATAGAGGATCATGTCATCTGCAAACAGAGAGAATTTTACTTCTTCTTTTCCAATCTGGATTCCTTTGATTTCTTTATCTGCTCTGATTGCTGTGGCCAAGACTTCCAAAACTATGTTGAGTAGTAGTGGTGAGAGTGGGCACCCTTGTCTTGTTCCTGATTTCAGGGGGAATGCTTCCAGCTTTTCACCATTGAGGATAATGTTTGCTGTGGGTTTGTCATATATAGCTTTTATTATGTTGAGGTATGTTCCTTCTATTCCTACTTTTTGGAGGCTTTTTATCATAAGTGGATGTTGAATTTTGTCAAAGGCTTTCTCTGCATCTATTGAGATAATCATGTGATTTTTATTTTTCAATTTGTTAATGTGGTGTATTACATTGATTGATTTATGAATATTGAAGAATCCTTGCATCCCTGGGATAAAGCCTACTTGATCATTATGTAAGATCTTTTTGATGTGTTGTTGGATTCTATTTGCTAGAATTTTGTTGAGGATTTTTGCATCTAAGTTCATCAGTGATATTGGCCTGTAGTTTTCTTTTTTTTGTGGCATCTTTGTCGGGTTTTGGAATTAGGGTGATGGTGGCCTCATAGAATGAGTTTGGAAGTTTACCTTTGTCTGCAATTTTCTGGAAGAGTTTGAGTAGAATAGGTGTTAGCTCTTCTCTAAATTTTTGGTAGAATTCAGCTGTGAAGCCATCTGGTCCTGGGCTTTTGTTTTTTGGAAGATTTCTGATTACGGTTTCAATTTCCGTGCTTGTGATGGGTCTATTAATATTATCTATCTCTTCCTGGTTTAGTCTTGGAAAGTTATACTTTTCTAGGAATTTGTCCATTTCATCCAAATTGTCCAGTTTATTTGCATATAGTTGCTGATAATAGTCTCTTATGATCCTTTGTATTTCTGTGTTTTCTGTTGTGACCTCTCCATTTTCATTTTCTAATTCTGTTGATTTGGTTCTTCTCCCTTTGTTTCTTGATGAGTCTGGCTAATGGTTTGTCAATTTTATTTATCTTCTCAAAGAACCAGCTTTTAGCTTTGTTGATTTTTGCTATGGTCACTTTTGTTTCCTTTGCATTTATTTCTGCCCTGATCTTTAAGATTTCTTTCCTTCTACTAGACCTGGGCTTCTGCATCTCTTCCCTTTCTAGTTGCTTTAGGTGTAAAGTAAGGTCAATTATTTGATTTTTTTCTTGTTTCCTGAGGTGAGCTTGTATTGCTATGAACTTTCCCCTTAGCATTGCTTTCACAGTGTCCCATAGGTTTTGGGCTGTTGTGTTTTCATTTTCATTCGTTTCCATGCATAACTGAATTTCATTTTTGATTTCTTCTGTGATTTGTTGGTTATTCAGCAGTGTGTTGTTGAGCCTCCATATGTTGGAAGTTTGAAAGGTTTTCTCCTGTAGTTGATATCTAATCTCACTGCATTGTGGTCAGAAAAGATGCTTGGGATGATTTCAATATTTTTGAATTTATCAAGGTTAGATTTATGGCCCAGGATGTGATCTATCCTGGAGAAGGTCCCGTGTGCACTTGAGAAAAAGGTGAAATTCCTTGTTTTGGGGTGGAATGACCTATAGATATCAATTAGGTCTAGTTGGTCTATTGTATCATTTAAAGTTTGAATTTCCTTGTTACTTTTCTGTCTAGTTGATCTGTCCATTGGTGTGAGTGGTGTATTAAAGTCTCCCACTATTATTGTGTTGTTGTTGATTTCCCCTTTCATACTAGTTAGCGTTTGCCTTACATATTGTGGAGCTCCTATGTTAGGTGCATAAATATTTATGATTGTTATTTCTTCTTCCTCGATTGATCCTTTGATCATTATGTAATGTCCATCTTTATCTCTTTTCACTGCCTTTATTTTAAAATCTACTTTATCTGATATGAGTATTGCCACTCCTGCTTTCTTTTGGTCTTTATTTGCATGGAATATCTTTTTCCAGCCTTTAACTTTCAGTCTATATGTGTCCCTAGGTTTGAGGTGGGTCTCTTGTAGACAACATATATAGGGGTCTTGTTTCTGTATCCAATCGGCCAATCTTTGTCTTTTGGTTAGGGCATTCAGCCCGTTTACATTTAAGGTAATTATTGATAAGTATGATCCCGCTGCCATTTATTTTATTGTTTTGGGTTCCAGATTATCTATCCCATCCGTGTTTCCTATCTAGGCATTTTCCTTTAGCATTCGTTGGAGGGCTGGTTTGGTGTTGCTGAATTCTCTCAGTTTCTGCTTGTCTGAGAAAATTTTGAATTCTCCTTCAAATTTGAATGAGATCCTTGCTGGGTACAGTAGTTGGGGTTGTAGATTGTTTTCTTCCATGACTTTAAGTATGTTTTGCCATTCCCTTCTGGCCTGAAGCGTTTCTGTTGAGAGATCAGCTGTTATCTTTATGGGATTCCCCTTGTGGGTTATTTTTTGCTTCTCCCTTGCTGCTTTTAATATTTGGTCTTTGTATTTGATATTTGCTAATTTGATTAATATGTGTCTTGGGGTGTCCCACTTGGGGTTCATTCTATTTGGGACTCTCTGTGTTTCTTGGACCTGAGTGGCTATTTGCTTCCCCAATTTAGGGAAGTTTTCAACAATTATCTCTTCAAGAATTTTCTGATGGTCTTTCTTTTTGTCTTCTTCTTCTGGGACTCCTATGATTCGAATATTGGTGCGTTTAATATTGTCCCAGAGGTCTCTAAGATTGTCCTCATTTCTTTTAATTCTTTTTTCATTTTTCCTTTCTGTTTCATTTATTTCTGCCATTCTGTCTTCTACCTCACTTATTCTGTCTTCTATCTCTGTTATTCTACTGTTGGTTCCCTCCAGGGTGTTTTTGATCTCATTTATTGCATTATTTATTGTATTTTGACTCTTTTTCATTTCTTCTAAGTCCTTGTTAAAGCTTACCTGCATCTTCTCAATCCTTGCCTGCAGGTTATTGAGCTGCGACTCCAACTTATTTTCCAGGTTTTGGATCATTTTCACTATCATTATTTGGAATTCTTTGTCAGGTAGACTTCCTATCTCTTCGTCTTTTGTTTGGTCTAGGGGGTATTTATCCTGTTCCTTTACTTGCTGGGTATTTCTCTGCCTTTTCATCTTGTTTATCTTGCTGTGTTGTCCCTTTGTTGTGGGGATTCCTCTCTGTGGGATGGGTTGGATGTGTGGTTTGTCGAAGTTTCCTGGATGGGAAGGCTTGTGTGGTTTTCTGGTGGGTGGGTCTAGGTTTCCTCACTGTTACTCCTCACGTCGGCAATGGGTCGCCCCTCCGTATGCCCGTTGTCCTCTGCCAGCATTCAGTTCCTGTTTTTTGGAGTTTGCTCGGCCTTTAAAAGTTCTTTTGGTATATTTATTGGGGAGAGAGTGTTCTCCCCGTCCTATTCCTCCGCCATCTTAGTTCCCTCCTGGAATACAATTCTGAGAACAGAAAATGTGGCAACTACTTCTATAGCTTCCAAAGTACTTAGCACATTTCCTGTTTAAAATAATCAGTAAATATATGATTGAGTCTAAGATTCTCTTAATTATTAATCTTTTTCTAAGCTACAAGAGTAAGTGTTATATGCCCAAGAACTGTACTATTATAAGTGATATACTAATGAAGAAAATTGATAAGGAGTACCTACAGAATATGATTATGATGATTGAGTTACATAGAAACTATAATATAAACAGTTAAAAACATTAAGGTTACCAATGAGACCAATGAAAGATATATGTTCACTCAATTTAAATATATACAATGCATGCTATGTATGAGGCTTGTCCAATGAGTCACCTAAGGATTAGTGAGAAAATATGCAAACTTAAAGATGTGTTTAAGTTCCATATGAGTTAAAATTGATTACTTGATATAACAAAAGTAGAAGGAAATGGCAACCCACTCAAGTATCCTTGCCTGGAAAATGTCATGGACAGAGGAGCCTGGTGGGCTGCAGTCCATGGGGTCCCAAAGAGTTGACTAAGCAACTAGCACACTTATTTCAACATCAGATTGACTGGCCTTGTCAAGTAATGAATTTTTTGTCAGTTATAAGCCTGGTACAGAGTATCAGGAATGTAGCAGAAGACATTTCTGACACAGATAAGAAGTTGTTTATCCATTTTTTACACTGCCTTTCACATGTATGACTTTCTGATTTGAGTTCTAACGTGTAAATATATCATTCTTTATGTTGCTAAACATATTTACTTAATTTTATTTGAATTAAAGACAAACTGTCTTTAGAAGGTATTTACTGAACCCATCAGAAAAGTGCTTGAAAAATTAAAAGCTGATTTTTAATAATGCTCCATAAGAGCTGTTGTTTTATCACTTAACCCTAAAATTACTTATACATTTTTTGAAATGAACTCTTTCTTACCTGGAACGTAGTTATCATATGTTCCAAAGTTTATTTTTTGGCTATTAAAATAAGAGGGAAAAGTTTTAATTAATTTATATAAAATCACTCTATTTAATGGTCATTATTACACATAAACACTTGCCACTACAAGCTAGAGAAATATTTTGCATTCTTAGATATGTCTAGTATGTAAGATTACTTCAACACAGAAAAATGGAGAGCAGTAAATATGTGTTTTTAGCACAAACTTCAACATAACTAACATAAGGTGGGTAAAGATTTAAAAAAAAACTCATCAATTGACATATCTTAAATATTGACATTTATGGTTTATTTTTAATGTGAGACCACGAAAGAAATTTTCCCCTTTGTGTTCCAAAGATTCTTAAAATTGAGCTGTAAGACATGTAAGAATTATAAGACATAGTCTTAAAAAGACTATGTCTAGGTAAGACCAGATTCTCAAAATAATCTCAGAATTTAACCAAATCCAAATTACTAAATGGCAAACATGTTTTTCCATGAGATATGTGTGTGGGTATGTGTGTTGGTCAGTGGTTACCACAACTATTGATATGGATTTTGATGTTTTCTAGAGAAATAAAACTGTTGTTGTAAAGTAGTTTCTATTTGTCTTAGTACTATAAGCATGTTTATGCTCACAAAGAAACATTTTACATCTAATTCTTAACTAAGGCACATAATAAGATCTGTTAAAGGAACATATTTATACATTATCCAATTATATTACAAAAATAAAGTCACTGATGATCATGAGTTTCAGTTTTACACACACACACACACACACACACACACACACACACCTAAAAACATACATGCCCACAAAGCATTTTACTTTTTTGACATTACATAAATAATACTAATAAAATATAGGAAAAAAAGTATCTTGGTAGCTACATTACAATTTTAGTTCCCAGCACACGTTTGCCATTCTACAAAAATTTGAATGAATTAATTGAATAAAATTTAAGATGTATTGAGTATTAAGTTATTTGACCTAGTATTTCTTGACTAGGGACGTGTATTAAAAGTACTTGTCCTTTAATATCTAAATCTCTAGATCTAGCCAATGTACATTTATATACTGCCGAAAAATTTTTATTTCAACCATGGTTTTAAACATTTTTTTTCCTAAGTGCTCTGAAACAGGAAACACGTTATTATATATGAGATTTTAAAGTTGTACATAAACATGGTCCATGAAATTGTATGTAATCTCTGAGGAATATTCTTTGATAATAAAGCAATTGAATTAAAAATCAATAACATAATTACAGTTGACCCTTGAACAACAAGGATTTGAACTCATCAGTTCAGTTGCTCAGTCGTGTCCAACTCTTTGTGACTGCATTGATTCCAGCACACAGGCTTCTCTGTCCATCACCAACTCCCAGCTTGCTCAAACTCATGTTCATTGAGTCAGTGATGCCACCCAACCATCGTATCCTCTGTCGTCCACTTATCCTCCTGCCTTAAATCCTTTCCAGCTTCAAGGTCTTTTCCAGTGAGTCACCTCTTCTCTCAGGTGGCCAAAGTATTGGAACTTCGGTTTCAGCATCAGTCCTTCCAATGAATATTCAGGACTGATTTCCTTTAGGATGGACTGGATTGATCTCCTTGCACTCCAAGGGACTTGGAAGAGTCTTTTCCAACACCACAATTCAAAAGAATCAATTATTAAGCTCTCAGCCTTCTTTATGGTCCAATTCTCACATCCATACATGACTACTGGGTAGATGAACCTCTGTTGGCAAAGTAATGTCTCTGCTTGTTAATATACTGTCTAGGTTGGAATAGCTTTTCTTTCAAGGAGCAAGCATCTTTTAATTTCATGGCTCCAGTCACCATCTGCAGAGTTTTGGAGCCCAAGAAAAGAAAGTCTGTCACTGTTTCCCTTTTATCTATTTGCCATGAAGTGATGGGACTGGATGCCATGATCTTTGTTTTATGAATGTTGAATTTTAAGCCAGCTTTTTCACTCTTCCCTTTCACTTTCATCAAGAGGCTCTTTAGTTCCTCTTTGCTTTATGCCATATGGGTGATGTCATCTGTGTATTTGAGGTTACTGATATTTCTCCCAGCAAGCTTGATTCCAGCCTGTGCTTCATCCAGCCCAACATTTCTCATGATGTACTCTGCATATAAGTTAAATAGGCAAGGTGACAATATACAGCCTTGGCATACTCCTTTCCCAGCGTGGAACCAGTCCTGTTGTTCGGTATCCAGTTCTAACTGTTGCTTCTTGACCTGCATACAGCTATCACATGAGGCAGGTAAGGTGGTCTGGTATTCCCCTCTCTTGAAGAATTTACCACGGCTTGCTGTGATCCACACCGTCAAAAGATTTAGTGTAGTCAGTGAAGCAGAAATAGATGTATTTCTGCAATTCTCTTGATTTTTCTATAATCCAACAGATGTTGGCAATTTAATATATGGTTCCTCTGTCTTTTCTGATCCAGGTTGAACATCTGGAAGTTTTCAGTTCATGTACTATTGAAGCCTGGCTTGGAGAATTTTGAGTATTTCTTTGTTAATATTTGAGATGAGTGCAATTGTGCAGTAGTTTGAACATTCTTTGCCATTGCCTTTCTTTGGGATTGGAATGAAAACTGACATTTTCCAGTCCTGTCATCGCTGCTGGGTTTTCCAAATTTGCTGGCATATTGAGTGCAGCACTTTCACTGCATCATCTTTTAGGATTTTTTTTTTTTAATTTTCTTTACATTATTGTGTTGGTTTTGCCATACACTGACATGAATCCACCATGGGTATACATGTGTTCCCCTTCCAGAATCCCCCTCCCACCTCCCTCCCAATTCTCTCTCTCCGGGTCATCCTGGTGCACCAGCCCTGAGCACCCTGTATCAAGCATCAAACCTGGGTTGGCGATTGATTTCACATATGATAACTTGCATATTTCACTGCCGTTCTCACATATCATCCCACCCTTGCTCTCTCCCACAGAGTCCAAAAGACTGTTGTATACATCTGCATCTCTTTTGCTGTCTTGCGTACAGGGTTATCATTACCATCTTTCTAAATTCCATATATATGCGTTAGTATACTGTATTGTTTTTTCCTTCTGGCTTACTGCACTCTGTATAATAGGCTCCAGTTTTGTCCACCTCAGTAGAACTGATTCAAATGTATTCTTTTTAATGGCTGAGTAATATTCCATTGTGTATATGTACCACAGCTTTCTTATCCATACAAGCAACTCCTGCAGCTCAATTCCAGAAAAATAAATGACCCAATCAAAAAGTGGACCAAAGAACTAAACAGACATTTCTCCAAAGAAGACATAAAAATGAGTAACAAACACATGAAAAGATGCTCAACATCACTCATTATCAGAGAAATGCAAATCTAAACCACAATGAGGTACCACTTTACACGAGTCAGCATGGCTGCCATCCAAAAGTCTACAAGCAATAAATGCTGGAGAGGATGTGGAGAAAAGGGAACCCTCTTACACTGTTGGTGGGAATGCAAACTAGTACAGCCACTATGGAGAACAGTCTGGAGATTCCTTAAAAAACTGGAAATAGAACTGCTATATGACCCAGCAATCCCACTGCTGGGCATACACACCGAGGAAACCAGAATTGAAAGAGACACGTGTACCCCAATGTTCATCACCGCATTGTTTACAATAGCCAGGACATCCATGCTTCCAAGCAACCTAGATGTCCACCAACAGACGAATGGGTAAGAAAGCTGTGGTACGTATACACAATGGAATATTACTCAGCCATTAAAAAGAATCTTTTAGGATTTGAAATAGCTCAGCTGGAATTCCATCACTGCCACTAACTTTGTTCATAGTGATGCTTCCTAAAGCCCACTTGACTTTGCATTCCAGGATGTTTGGCTGTAGGTGAGTGATCACACCATCATTGTTATCTGGGTCATTAATATCTTTTTTGTATAGTTCTTCTTTGTATTATTGCCACCTCTTAATATCTTCTGCTTCTATTAGGTCCATACTGTTTCTGTCTTTTATTGTGCCCATCTTTGCATGAAATGTTCCCTTGGTATCTCTAATTTTTTGAAGAGATCTCATTTTTCCTCTTCTATTGTTTTCCTCTATTTCTTTGCACTGATCACTGAGGAAGGCTTTCTTATTGGAACTCTGCTTTCAGATGGTATATTTTTACTTTTCTCTTTTGCCTTTCACTTCTCTTCTTTTTTTAGCTAATTTGTAAGGTCACCTCAGACAACCATTTTGAATTTTTGTGTTTCTTTTTCTTAGGGATGGACTTGATCGCTGCCTCTTGTACTTTTAGAATTCACTTTTAGGATTTGAATAATAGTATTCACCTAATTACTTGATATTTATAGGTTAACTTAATTGATATTTGTAGAGCATTCTATCATAAGCAGCAGAATGCATTGTTTTTTTCAATGTACATTGAACATTCCTCAGGATTAATCACATGCTGGGTGTCAAAATGAGCCTTTGTTAATTTAAGAAAGTTGAAGTCATATCAAGCATATTTTCCAACCACAAGACTATGACATTAGTAATCAACTATAAATAAAAGCCTAAAAAACATGAACATGTAGAGACTAAAACAAACTGCTACTAAACAATCAATGGATCATTGAAGAATCAAGGAGGAAATTAAAAAATACCTAGAGACAAATGACAATGAGAGCATCACAATTCAAAACCTATGAGACAGAGCAAAAACAGTTCTCAGAGAAAAGTTTATAGCAATACAGTCTTACATGAGGCAACAAAAAAATCTCTAATAAACAACCTAACCTTACCCTAAAGTAACTAAAGAAGTAACTAAATCCAGAATTAGTAGGACAAAAATCATAAACATACCAGAATAAATAAATTAAATAGAGATGAAAATACAATAGAAAAGATTATAATGAAACTAAAAGCTGGTTCTTTGAAAAGATAAACAAAATTGATAAACTGTTAGTGAGACTCATCAAGAGAAAAAGGAAGAGGGCTCAAATCAATAAAATAGCAAATGAAAAGAAGTTAGAGCTGACACCAAAGAAATACATAATATCATAAATAATTTACTCAAGCCATTATATGCCAATAAAATGGAAAATCTAGAAGAAATGGACAAATTCTTAGAAAATTACAGTCTCCCCAGACTGAACTAGGAAGAAACAGAGAATATGAGCTGATCAGTCTTAAGTACTGAAATTGAAACTGTGATTTATAAATACCCAACAACCAAAAATCCAAGACCAGATGGTTTCACAGGCAAAGTCTCTCAAATATTTAGAGAAGAGTTGGTAGGTTGTCATTTCCTTCTTCAGGGGATCTTTCTGATCCAGGGATTGAACCCATATCACCTGCATTGGCAGGTGGATTCTTTGCCACTGAGTCACCAGGGAAGCCATCCTTCTGAAATTATTCTAAAAAAAACACAGAGGAAGGAAGTTTCCAGAGCTCATTCTATGAGGCCACCATCACCATGATGCCAAAACCAAAGATATCACAAAAAATAGAAAATTATAGGCCAATAAACTGATGAATATCATTGCAAAAATTCTCAACAAAATACTAGCATATGAAATCCCACAGTACATTAAAAGATTATACACCACTATTAAGTGGGATTTATCCTGAGAATACAAGCAGTTTTCTATATCCACAAATCAATTAGTGTGTTACACCACATTAACACATTGAAGACTAAAAACCATATGATCATCTCAATAGACGATAAAATCTTTTGACCAAATTCAACAAGCATTTATGATAAAACTCTCCAGAAATTGGGCAATGAGGGCACATTCCTCAACATAATAAAGGTTATATATTTCAAACCTACAATTAATACTGTACTCAATGTTGAAAAGCTTGAAAACATTTCCTCTATTCTTTGATGAAGAAGCAAGAATATACAATGGAGAAGAGACAATCTTTCCAATAAATGATTCTGGGAGAACTAGACTGCTACATGTAAAAGAATGAAATTAAAACATCAGATCACACCATACACAAGAACAAACTCAGAGTGGATTAAAGACCTAAATCTGAGACCAGATACTATAAAATTCTTAGAAGAAAACATAAGTGCACAATATATTACAATGCTCTTTGACATAAATTGCAGCAATATATTTTTTGGTTCATTTTCTAGAATAATGGAAATAAAAATTAACAAATGTCACCTAATTACGCTCAAAAGAATTTTCACAGCAAAAAAAAAAAATAAACAAAAAGAAAAGACAATCCACAAAATGAGAGAAAATATTTGCAAACAATGCATCCAAGAAGGGATTAATCTCCACAATTTACAAACAGCACACAGAGCTCAATGCCAAAAGAATAAACAACCTAATCAAAAAGTGAGCAGAAGACCTTAGTAGACATTTCTCTAAAGGAGACATAAAGATGTCCAAAAGACACGTGAAAAGATGCTCACCTTCACTCATTATTAGAGAAATGCAAGTCACAACTACAAGGAGATCACCTCATAGCAATCAGAATGGCCATCATCAAAAAGTCTACAAACAATAAATGCTGGAGAGAATATGGTGAAAAGGGAACCCACCTACGCTGTTGGTGGGAATGTAAATTGGTATAGCCACTATGGAGAACAGTATGAAGGTTCCTGAAAAAAACTAAAAACTATCATATGATTCAACAATCCCACTCCTGGGTATATTTCTGAAGGAAAACATGGTTTGGAGGTGTACATGCACCCCATAGTTTATTGCAGCATTGTTTACAATAAGCAAGACATGGAAGCAGCTTAAATGTTGATTGATGAAGGAGTGGATAAAAAAGATATGGTACACATGTACAATGGAATATTAGTCATTAAAGAGAATGAAATAATGCCATTTGTTAACAACATGGGTGGACCTGGAGATTGTCTTATTAAGTATGTTAGATAATGATTAACATCATAATCACTTACATGTGGAATCTTAATAAAAAGATACAGATGAACTTATTTACAAAGCAGAAAGGAACTCACAGACTTAAGAACAAACTTTATGGTTACCAAAGTGGAAAAGTGGGGGGATGAGTAAATTGGGTGCCTGGGTTGCCATATACATAGTATTGCGTTTAAAAGTAGATAACCAACAGGGACCTACTGTATAGCATAAGAAACCTTGATCAATATTCTGAAATTACCTCAATGGGAAAAGCATTTGAAAAAGAGTTGGTCCATGTATATGTATAACTGAGTTACTCTGTTGTATACCTGAAACCTGCATATCAGCTATATTCCAATATACAAAGATAATTTTAAAAACTTAGAGCAAATATAAAAATCCAATGTTTGTTTTTTGAAAAAATTATTAAAATTTATTGATTTTTAAAAAGACTGATTAGAAAAAGAAAATACACAGATTACTGGTATCAGGACAGATGAAGGTTTTATAATTATATATACTTTAAAGGATAATGAGCTATATCAGTAATAATTATAGTAAATTGAACAACTTAAGTGAAATAGATGAGCTCCTTGTAAAATTTGTGTATTTACCAATAAGTGTGTTAGTATCTCAGCTGTGTCCAACACTTTGCGACCCCATGGACTGTAGCCCACCATGCTCCTCTATCCATAAAATTTTCCAGGCAAGGATACTGGAGTGGGTAGTCATTCCCTTCTCCGGGATTACTGACACTCAGTGAAACAATATAACAGTGAATAGTCTGATAACTATTAAATAAACTTCATCTATTATCTTAAAGCAACCCAGAAAGCTCATAGTATTTTATTGATAAATCAAATTTAAAACTTAAGGGAAAAATATTAATGCTACACAGTTTTTTCAGAAACAAGAGGGAGCAGAGGTATAAACCCATTCTTGAGACTAATGTAAAGAACACTGTCATCATCAAAATATCTCAAGAACGTTACCAGAAATGTATATTATAGACTAATACTGTGCATTATTACAGACACAAAATTCCTTAATGATTTCTTAATTATTCTTGCTAAACAATATGTAATATATGTAAAGTCTAATACCTCGTGATCATTGAGGTTTACTCTCTGGAATGTAAATTTGTTGGTTTAATGTATATGACTTAATCAATGTAATTACTTCAAAAAATATAAGAAATCCTCTTGATCACCTCAAAACATTTAGAAGTTTTGAAAAACAAGTAACATTCATTCATAATTAGAGAGTCTGATAAAACAAAAAATAGAACACATCTTCCTCAAATAGATAAAATGAGTCTAGACAATACTTACTATTAAAATCAAATTATGGTGGAATATTGACTGTCTTTTTTCTAAAGTCTGTAAACAAATTATGGATATTCACTTCATTTCTGCATTGTAACCTAGAACCTGTTTTGTTCTATAAGGCAATAAAAACATTAAGACTGGACAGGAAGCAAAATGGTCTTTATTCACAGAGCTCATGATTGAGTAAATACTATATTGAATGACAGCTAAAAAATAATTATTTAGAGATATTTAGTGAATGTAATAAGATCATATGATATAATCTCTAATTATATAAATTAATTACATTTTTATAATTATACAAGAGTACATTTAAGGAAACAATAGACTATAACTTTTGTAATAACAGAAATTATTTTAAAACAATTTTATTGAAATATATAAAACCTATGCAAGAAACTAAAAAGAAAATCCTCTGGGAGGTTAAAGATGAAAAGGAAAGAAATTATACATTTAAAAATATATATTTCTCTGATTAGAAATAAAATAACCCTTTAAACCCACTAAAATACCTAAAAATTTAAGGATTAATGACACCAGTCATCAGCTACAATACAGAGCATCTGACAATTTCATCATCAATGATGGATATACAAATATTACTATCAATTTTGAATGTAATTTGATATTTTTAAAATAAAGTTAAGCATACACATGTTTTATGGTTTAGTATTTTCACTAGTAGCTTACCCAAGAGAACTCTACTAAAAACTTGGGGAAAATATTTATAGCAGCTTTATTCATAAGAACCCCAAACTCAAGTACCCCATAGTTATCAAAAACTAAAGTAATCAATTGGGGAATGGGTAAACTAAGTACAGTATATTCATGTAATGGAATACTACTCAGCAATGGAGAGGAATGAATTGCTAGCATATGCAGCGTGGCAACACGGAAGATTCAAAAAAATGCTATACTGAAAGAAAAAAAATTCCAGAAACCAAAAATTAAAGCATATGTATGTGAGAGTTGGACAGTGAAAAAGGCGGAGCTCCAAAGAATTGATGCTTTTGAACTGTGGTGTTGGAGAAGACTCTTGAGACCCTTGGACTGCAAGGAGATCCAACCACTCCATCCTAAAGGAGATCAGTCCTGGGTGTTCATTGGAAGGACTGATGTTGAAGCTGTAACTCCCAATACTTTGGCCACCTCATGCAAAGAGTTGACTTATTGGAAAAGACTCTGATGCTGGGAAGGATTGGGGGCAGGAGGAGAAGGGAATGACAGAGGATGAGATGGCTGGATGACATCACCGACTCAATGGTCATGGGTTTGGGTGGACTCTGGAAGTTGGTGATGGACAGGGAGGCCTGGCGTGCTGAGGTTCATAGGGTTGCAAAGAGTCATACACGACTGAGCAACTGAACTGAACTGAACTGATGTTATGATTTACTTTGTATGAATTTCAGGAATAGGAATAGCAGCCATTTATGGAGAAGGGAGGAATGGACTGAGTATAAACTGGCAAAATGTAACTTAATGATATGGTTGAAGTTCCTGTTTCTTAAGGTTGGCTAGGTTAGGGTCAACGACAATTCAATGCACTTAATTTTATTTTTACTGAAGAGGATTTATAGGACCCCAAAATAGCAATGATCCAAGTATGATAGTGCTCACTATGTAAATTTACACACATCGTAAGCAGTTAAATCAATTTACTATTTTAGGATTCAATAGTTCCCCAAGTTTTGTTCTGCTAGTAATTGAATCTCTCTCCTTGCCTCTCTGTAACAGACAAGAAATCTTTTTAGACCAGGATATATTCAGATTTAATTTTTGAAGTTTCTTACTGAAGAAAAAAAAAAAAAACCCTGCCGGTATATGTTTTAATAGGTTTTATTTAAAAACTATTTTTATGTGAATATAAATTTATTTCTATCCTTCATTAAAGAAGTCCCTCAAAAGTTTGGAAATGGTCTAATTTAATTACTTTAAAAAGAAGAAACACAACAATTAAGTCGAAAGGCTGTTTTTTTGTGATACGATTAGTGTTTGAATTAAGGCCTTTGAATATAAATATTAAGGTCTTTGGGCTTCCCTGGTGGCTCGGATGGTAAAGAATCCGCCTACTATACGGGAGATGTGAATTCGATCTCAAGGTAGGGAAGATCCCCTGGAGGAGAGTATGGTAACCCACTCTAGTATTCTTGCTTGGAGAATCCCTATGGGCAGAGAAGCCTGGTAGAGTCCTCCATAGGGCCACAAAGAGTTGAATACAACTGAAGCAACTTCGTGCATGTGCACACGCACACACACACACACACAAACACAAGATTATTATACATATATACATACATGCAGAGTAACTAATCCTTCATCTTAACTCAGATTAAATGGAACACAGAAGCCACAAATCTTCCTTTACTTCCGATCCACACATCTAATTGTTAGAAAAAAGTTTAAGTATCTGAGCTTTTTTATGTAAAGAAGATACACATTGTCAGCTTCATGGAATATAATATGTTCATGACTTAACAAAGGGAAGCTAGCTTTAGATTTTCCTGAATAAAAGGTTGAGATCCTGAAGTAGGAGACATGAGGAGATCATAGTTTAAGAGAAAAATCTGTTTCTATATTACCACTGGAAAAAGTACTTTATTAAAGGGTTACACATTTAACCAAGTTTGTAGGATTTAGTTTTGGTCTGGAAACTTATTATTTAAGAACAAAATACACATGCTTTTACTTTTTCCTTTAATAGAATTTCTGTTTGGGAATAATTATAAAAATGAATAATAAATTCATAAGGTAAAGACTCTCAATAATGTGATATTGCCTCCAGCTTCATTTTGTTGAAGTCTTTTTATGTTAAAATATAGTAGATGTACAATTTTAAAGGTTATGTTCCATTTCCATTTACACTTATAAAATATTGGCTATATATCATTGTAGCTTAGTTTATTTATACTAGATGGTGCAACTCTTATTGCCTCCCTCTTTATTGTGCCTCCTCAGTTCCCTCTCTCCACTGGTAACCACAAGTTTGTCTCCTATATCTCACAGTTTGTTTCTTGTTTGTTATATTAACTAGTTTGTTTTATTTTTTTTTAGGTTCTATGTATGATATCATGCAGTATTTTTCTTTCTCTAACTTATTTTACTTAACATAGCATTCTTCAAGTCCATCTACTTTGTTAGAGTAGCACAATTTTATTCTTTTTTATGGCTGAGCCATATTCTAATATATATATATATATATATATATGAAATACATATATGTATGTATATGCATAAATAGATAAATGAGCATGAGTCAGACATGTGCTCAGTTGTGTCTGACTCTTTGCAGCCCATGGACTGTAGTCCATGAGGCTCCCCTGTCCGTGGGATTCTCCAGGCAAGAACACTGGAGTTGGTCACTATTTCCTTCTCCTTATGCACGTATGTATAATATTATATATATATATATATATATATATATATAATGGCTATCCCCTTACCACCACGGTGGTAAAGAATCTGCCTGCCAACTGAGGAGACAGAAGGGACACAGGTTTGATCTCTGGATCAGTAAGATCCCTTGGAGTAGGAAATGGCAACCCACTCCAGTATTCTTGCCTAGAAAATTTCATGGACAGAGGAGCCTGGCAGGCTATAGTCCATGGGGTCACAAAGAATCAGATGCACCTGAGATGTGGCATATATATTATCATCTTTATCCATTCATCTGTTGATGGATATTTACATTGCTTCCATATCTTGGTGCCTGCAGTTTCATTTGAAATGCCCATAGACAGCCTTTATATGTGAATATCTGAATATATCCAGTCAACAAGTTTTGGATTTGGGGGTTCTGTATCAGTTGCATAGTAAATAAGGGCACAGAAGACTTAGCAAAGAGTTTTCCAGGAACTGACAGGGGCCTGAGTCAATCTTGCATTTGCAGAGGTGTCTCTAAATAAAGGCAAATGTCAAGAGCCACATGGGATTTTCTTGGTGAGGGATGGCTGTTAAGTGTGTGTGCGTGCACACACACACACACACACACACACACACACACACACACACACACTTGCTGATACTGACGTCTAGTGGGTAAGAATGCTGCTACACATCTTAAAATGCACAGGACTCCCATTACTTCCTGCACCCTCCTACCCCATCTTCAACTCCAAAAAAGAGTTATCCCTCCTAAAATGTCAACTGTACCAAGGTTGGTAAACCCTGTTCTATATCAAGGTGAATCTCTAGGCCAAGAGAGTAAGAAAGAACTTATTAATGCAGTGTAAGGGAGAGAAAGATAAAATGCACAATGGATATGAGATGTGGAAGCTAACGCTGGAAGTTTTTGAAGTTCAGATTTTTAGATAGCATATGTAATGCCAAATTTGGGGGAAAACCTCTCCACTTCTTCAGATGTCCTAGACCAACTTAAAATTAGTAATGGAAGGATAGAGTTGACTGACACAACCTGGATTAGAGGCGAAAGCAAGACGAGATAAAACTCTTCAGATTCGAATGAATAAAGATGCTAAAGAAGAATAAATGGGAGGAAGGCATAGTGAGCTCAATGAGGAGAATTTTACTTATCAGGGACAAAGTTGGTAGTCATGGAACAGAAACGTAAGCCTAATATTAAGTTCCTTTCATTGCCAGACAAATTCAGAGGGAAGACAAAGTAATTTATTTTCTGCATTTCAAAATGAGAATAAGAATTTGGCACTTGAGACAGAAAGCATATGATAATTTTATTAAGGATTTTTGTATGTCATTGGCCAAAAATGAAGCTATTTGATTATGAATTCAACCACACTTTTTTTCTACAATAGCACAAGTGTTTGGGGATTACAGTAGAAACCAACATTATAAAAACAGTCCTAAAACCAAAAATAAAGTTTTTAACCATTATGGTGAAATTCTTTGAAAGCTACACAATGCTCATGATAATAATAACATCAATATTTTATTGCACTGAAGCATTTTAAAGAAATTACAATATAATGTTATTTTGTCATGGTGTATGCCTGAGCAGAGATTACTGTGAAATAGTCAGCAAGTCACCCAACATCTAAAAAGCAATCATGACAATTATAAACATTTTGCTATAGATTGTCCTTTAAAGTAATGATTGCATTATAAAGAGGTAGGCTCAGGGAAGCCTGTTTTATTTTCAAGATTTGTGTTCTATGTTTCCTTTAATAGTGGTGTCCAAAGAAAACCCAGTTACACTTCCCTTTATATTTCAGAGTTACATGCCTTTGCTTTTGTTCCATGTCTTCACAGTAAAAGCTTTAAATAATTGAAAAGTTTTATTTTTCTAGCTCATTTTAACAGAAGATAATTTAAGAATAAGTATACTATTATCATCCTAGGTCTGGAGAATCTGCTTCTAATTGCAAAGTACTTTTGCATACTCAGTATTTCTCAAAGAGATACATTTAGTGTTTAGTTGTTCTTTGTGTTGGGCTGCGACATTTATTACCAAAGTTTTCACACCCTTGACCTATGTCCCCTAAATTTCAGTAACATTCCTTAGTCACTGTGATGAAGAATATGTTCCTATAATTTCCAAATGGCCTCTAAGGAGATGATGGTTCTCTGAATATCAATCATGTATTCTTTCATTTTATATGATCCAAAATACAATATAATAAAAAATGAAGGATCACATTGAAAAAGAACTATCCATTTCCATATATATATTTTACTTAAGTGAATGAACTAGTTAAGTCTTGAATCAAAACAATTTATGATGCTGCTTGAGAACATAAGTGTCTACTAAACACATGTTCTCTGTTTGTTAATGAATAAAATAATACAGCAAACATTTCTTTACACTGAAGAGAATAAATGTAAAGTTAACTAGAGCATTTCAGTTATTTTAAAAGATAAAATTTGACAAGAGGACTTACAATCTTGGTATAGACATTTCCCCCACCTATGATTTTGCAGGACTTAAGCATTGTGAGTTCAAATTAGTGATGCTGAGTGGTGACATCATAAAGAGCCAAGAACCCTGAGAGTTAAAGGATAAAAACAAGAGGAGCCACTTTTACTTGTGTTTTATGTTTTCTACTACTCAGTCTAATATTGGTGTTTACTTTCATAAACATTTACTGACTAAATGGTATTTTAAAATAACCAATTGATTTACATATTAATAAAAATTGTTGCAGTTTTTCATATAGGCTTAATTTATTGGATGATATGACAAAAGTATGAATCTAAACATCTTTCTGTTAAGCTTGGTTGTAATCCTAACTTCCCTGACATTCATATGTCTTTTGTTAAATCCTTTGTATAACCTTACGTTGCCTTTTACTATGGTAACCTTGTTGGTTGCTCATATATACACGTTTTTAAAGAAGACGTGTGCTCATGCTTAGTCACTCAGTCATGTCCTGCTCTTTGCGACCCTGTGGGCTACAGTCCATCAGGCTCCTCTGTCCATTCAGATTCTCCAGGCAAGAATGCTGGAGTGGGTTGCCGTGCCCTCCTCCAAGGGATCTTCCTAACCCAGGGATCAAACCCAGGTCTCCCACATTGCAGGCAGATTCTTTACTGTCTGAGCCACCAGGGAAGCCTTAAGAAAGTCTAGGTGCATATTAACATTATCACCTTATTGGTAGAGCTTAGTTAGAAAATTTTAATTCTACCTACCAGTCCATCCAACTAATAGATGAGTAAAAATACTATATAGAATAGTATTTGCATATGTTGCCATTATTTAGCTCCTCAGGGAATTTCAGCTGACTCTTTTCCCCCTAAATTATACATATATATATATATATATATATATATTTACATGTATATTTAATTTTATTGAATCAACAAGAAAATTGTTGTTTTGATTTCTACTCTACAAGAAAGTAATTCACATTCTTTTGCATTATGGACTATTGCAGGATATTGGATATAGTTTCCTGGTGCTATACAGTTAGGCCCTTATTGTTTTATCCTCCATATACATACTGATTTGCCTCAGCTAATCCCAAACTCCCAATCCTTCCCTACCCAACTCCCCACTCCCTTGGTGATAAGTTTGTTCTCTATGTCTGTGACTCTGTTTCTGTTTCATAGATATGTACATTTATAGTATATTTTAGATTCCATATATAAGTGATATAATATAGTATTTGTCTTTCTCTTTCTGACTTATTTTACTAAGTATGATAGCCTCTGGATTCATCCATGTTATTGCAAATGGCATTATTTTATTCTTTTATGGCTGATTTATGTTCCATTGTGTGTGTGTCTCACTTTATCCATTATTTGTTGATGGACATTTAGGTTGCTCCTATGCCCTGGCTGTGGTAAATAGTGTTTCTATGAACATAAAGGTGCATGTATGGTTTTGAATTCTAGTTTTTTCTGGATATAAGCCCAAGAATGGAATTGCTAGATCAGATGACAACTGCATTTTTAAATTTTTTGAAGAACTTCCATATTGTTTTCCATACTGACTGTACCAATTTACATACCCTCACCAGTATAGGAGGGTCCCCCTTACTCCTCATTACCTTCAGCATCAAACCCTCACTCCATAAACTCAAAATGTCTTAAAAACTTAAACATAAGACATGAAAACCCCTATAAGAGAACATAGGCAAAACATTCTCTGACATAAATTGTACCAATGTTTTCTTAGATCAGTCTTCCAAGGTAATAGAAATAAAAGCAAAAATAAACAAATGAAACCTAATTAAATTTAGAAGGTTTTTCATAGTAAAGCAAACCGTAAACAAAACAAAATGACAGCCTATGAACTGGGAGAGTATATTTGCAAATGATGTGACTGCTAAGTGCTTAATTTTCAAAATATACTAACAGCTCATACAATTCAATAACAACAACAACAAAAATAAACGACTCTGTTAAAAAATGGAAAGAAAATCTAAATAGACATTTATCCAAAGAAGACATGCAGCTAGCCAATAGCAATATGAAAAACGTGTTCATCATTGTTAATAATTACAGAAATGCAAATCAAAACTACAGTGAGGTGCCACCTCACACCAGCTGGAAAGTTGTTGCTGAGTCACTAAGTCATGTCTGACTCTGATATATTCCTTTATTATCCACTAATTCAACATTATTAATACTGTTTTCCTGAAAAGTGCTTATTTAGTAAGCAAAGTATGAATTTCTAAGTCCACAGTAAGTGTTTTGTAGGCTATAAAATAATTTTTATATTAATTATTTATTTCTGTTAATGACACAGTAAAAAGATAAGGATAACTGGTCCTTGATATTAACAGTTATTTCCTATGAGTTTGCAAAACTTTGCTAATTGGAAAACATGGCATATAGTTTTCCCCATAAAGTATGTATATATAGATATATAGATATTAATACATAACAGAGGTTCTTAGATAAAATAGGTTCTTCAAGCTTGTGATGGTTTCAGTGATTCACATTTTTATGTGTATATGCCTGTAAAGATATATATATGTATGATTTGTATATCTATCTAACTGTCTATCCATCGATGTATTATCAATTTAGTCATTTCCCTCTGTGTTGCATAAAAGATTTAAGACACTAAACAAAGGCACACAAATGTAAAAATAAAATTACTAAGTGAATTCAAAGTAATTTTGTATAATAGCATGTATCTTTGTTATAAAAAGTGACCCTGTACTTGTGCAAGTATCTAAAGTTTTCATTATACTTTTAAATATAAGTAAAATCATAAGCATGATTTTTATCAATTAGCATGATAAAGTATCAAAATAAGCACACTTTTAAACAACTATTTTTATTACAAATGAATCATTACTAGTAGCCTATTATCTATTCAGTTTGTTCTTATTTATACTCTTGAAGGTGACCACTCTTCTGTCTTATAACAGTATTAATTTTGTGAAGGTTTGAAATCTACATGAATTATATCATGCAACATATTTTTTACATGTGTCTTATTCCAAATAGATTTTTGCATTTATATAGTGACATCTATTTGCAATATATGCCAAACAATAGAATGGGAAAGACTAGAGATCTCTTCAAGAAAATTAGAGCTACCAAGGGAACATTTCATGCAAAGATAGGCTCAATAAAGGACAGAAATGGTATGGATCTAGCAGAAGCAGAAGATATTAAGAAAAGGTGGCAAGAATACACAGAAGAACTATACAAAAGAGAGCTTCATGATACAGATAACTATGATGGTGTGATCCCTCACCTAGAGCCAGACATCCTGGAATGTGAAGTCAAATGGGCCTTAGGAAGCAAGACTATAAGCAAAGCTAGTGGACATAATGGAATTCCAGTTGAGCTATTTCAAATCCTAGAAGAAGATGCTGTGAAAGTGCCACACTCAATATGCAGCAAATTTGGAAGACTCAGCAGTGGCCACAGGACTGGAAAAAGTCAACTTTCATTCCCATCCCAAGAACAGCATTGCCAAAGAATGTTCAAATCACTGCACAATTGCACTCATCCCACACGCTAGCAAAGTGATACTCAAAATTCTACAAGCCAGGCTTCAGCAATACGTGAACCATGAACTTCCAGATGTTCAAGCTGGATTTAGAAAAGGTAGAGGAACCAGAGATCAAATTGCCAACATCTGTTGGATCATCGAAAAAGCGAGAGAGTTCCAGAAAAACATCTACTTCTGCTTTCTTGACTGTGCCAAAGCCTTTGATTGTGTGGATCATAACAAAACGCAGAAAATTCTTAAAATGATGAGAACACCAGACCGCATGACTTGCCTCTTGAGAAATCTGTATGTATGTCAAGAAGCAACAGTCAAAACTGGGCTTGGAACAACAGACTGGATTCAAATCGGGAAAGGAGTATGTCAAGGCTGTATATTGTCACCCTGCTTATTTAACTTATATGCAGAGTGCATCATATGAAATGCCAGGCTGAATGAAGAACAAGCTGGAATCAGAATTGCCGAGAGAAATATCAATAATCTCAGATATGCAGATGACACCACCCTTACAGCAGAAAGTGAAGAAGAACTAAAGAGCCTCTTGATGAAAGTGAAAGAGGAGAGTGAAATGTTGGCTTAAAGCTCAACATTCAGAAAACTAAGATCATGGCATCCAGTCCCATCACTTCATGGCAAATAGATGGGAAAACAGTGGAAACAGTGACAGACTTTATTTTCTTGGGCTCCAGAATCACTGCAGATGGTGACTGCAGCCATGCAATTAAAAGACACTTGCTCCTTGGAAGAAAAGCTATGAACAGCCAAGACAGCATATGAAAAAGCAGAGACATACTTTGCCAACAAAGGTTCATCTAGTCAAAGCTATGGTTTTTCCAGCAGTCATGTATGGATTTCAGAGTTGGACCACAAAGAAAGCTAAGCTCTGAATAATTGATGCTTTTTTTGAGATGGTTGGATGGCATCACCGACTCGATGTACATGAGTTTAAATAAGCTCCAGAGTCAATGATGGACAGGGAAGCCTGGCATGCTGCAATCCATGGGGTCGCAAAGAGTCGGACACAACTCAACAACTGAATTGAACTGATATATTTGCAATTTTTTTCATAATTTCTCTACTTATAATTATTTTTATAATACAGGATTCTCAGATGGCACTAGTGGTAAAAGTATCCACCTGCGAATGTAAGAGACCCAGGAGACTTGTGTTCGACCCCTGGGTTGGGAAGATCCCCTGAAGAGGACATGGCAACCTACTCTAGTATTCTTGCCAGAATAATTCCATGGACAGAGAAGCTTGCTGTGCTACAGCCCAATGGGTTGCAAAGAGTTGGACATGAATGAAGTGACTGAATATATGCATACATACACACACACTCTATATTTAAGAAGTGAGGATACCCAACACCCTTTGAGAAAATACCTTCTCACCGACTGTATGGATCATAGAAATTAAAGAAGTGGGCCTCATTGTAGCTCTCAAGAATTTCCATTTTAAAGCTTAAATCATCTATTTATGAAACATCAGGAGAAATCTGCCCCTTACCTAGTGCCTAGGTTAAATTAAATATTCAGTAGACATTTGTTGAGTAAATTAATAAACTTGAAATTGACTACACAATTGAATAAGAAATCAAATCAGTAAGTGTCAGAGTTTCTACCCACTGTCTTTCTGGAAATACAACATGAAATTTGAAAGAGGCAGTCTGTTTGGGCTTTACCACTGCCTTGTCTAAAGATTTACAAAGCTAAGTGTTAAACTAGTGTCATAAGGCAGATGTTTTAATAATAATGTTAGATTGTTTTCAGGCATTGAAAATTTTGATACATTGAAGAATTAAAAATGTTGCTATATAACAAGCTGTTTCCAAAATGTTGATTAACTTAAATCAGTATATAAGATATCTAACCATCCCTGCCCTTTAATTTTTATGTGTAAACATAGACAAAATTAGTTATTTCTAAGGACTTTAGATGTTTAAAATAGTGATTTAGTGGGCCTCATTATATTCCAGTTTTTCCTACTCCCTTCCATTCAATTCTAGTATCAATATGCATCTTTTTATTTTGGAATGTGTCTTTTGTGTGTGTCAGAATCACCTGGAGGACTTATTAAATACTGACTCTTGGGATCCAATGCTAAGAGTCTCTGACTTAATATTTCTCTGGTAGGGCTTGTGAATTTTGATAGCTAACAAGTTCAACTTATTGTGAACTAATAAGTTCCCTGGTCCAGGGACCACACCTTGAAAATTATTGCTTTAGGCCTGTTGCTATAGTTTGATAAATTTTAAAATAATTATTTAATCTTATAAGAGATAGATGGAGGAAAGAGAGTCCTTTTAGTCCTCCCAACTATAAGAGATAGATGGAGGAAAAGAAAAAAAATACATATTTTTAAAATTTATGTAAAGATATATCAGTAATGACAAATAACATTGTCCTTTTTAAATTAAAAAAAATAAGTTATACAGTTTTTCAAGGAGAAAATCCATTGAAAGTTACTACAAAATATTGGCTACTTTCCCATGCTGTATGATACATCCCTTTAGTTTATACATTTCAGAGTTTTAACCTCCCACTTCTCCACCCCTGTGGATCCCCTCTTATACTCCCCACTGGTAACCACTAGTTTTTTCCTATATTTGTTTTATTTGTTTGAGGATTATTCTCCAAGTGTAAATATGTATCAAACCCAAGTATCTTTTGTACTAATGAATGTCAAAACATTATACTCTGAATATGGTATTCTAAAAAATCCCTTTGACTAGCTCATTTGTTACATTATTACCAATATGCAGTTTATTTATTCACTCATGCATTAAACACTTACTAGATTTCTGTTGCATATCAGTAAGTTAAATATCTATGATATACAAGTCTAAGAATTATGAATTTCCTTGAACATATTATCAAACAAACATGGAAACAAGTAATTTCAAGCCAATTTGAGCAAAATATTATGATAAAAGTAAAATGAAAATCATGAAAGACTTTTATTACATTTTTTCCCTATGGCTTAATGAAGCAGTTTCCTTTGTTATCCCTAGTTTTATTTCAGTATACAAATGTAACATTTGATTAAGTTGCAGATCAAGAAGTTGTACCTGGGCTTTTTGGCTTCAGAACTAAACACATAGTTTTTGTATTTTTTGAACCACTACCCAAAGACCTCATAATCTTTCCATTTGCAGAAGCAAGTGTGAGGAGTTATATGATCGCAGGCAGCCCTGCCAAAAGAATTCAAATGGGTAATTTAAAAAAGTAATTTTATTTACTTGTTTTTTGACTATGCTGGGTCTTTGTGCTGCAAAGGCTTTTCTCTAGTGACAGAGGGTGGGGGCTACTCTCTAGTTGTGGTGCGTGGGCTTCTCACTGTGGTGACTTCTCTTGTTGCAGAAGAGAAGTGATAGGCTCTAGGGCTCTTGGTCTTCAACAGTTGTGGCTTGGGCCCTGGTGGACTCTAGAGCACAGTCTCAAGAGTTGTGCTGCATGGGCTCAATTGCTCTTTGGCGTGGGGGATCTTCTTGGATTGGGGATTGAACCTGGGTCTCCTTAACTGGAAGGAATGATGATGAAGCTGAAGCTCCAATATTTTGACCACATGACATGAAGAGCCAAATCGTTAGAAAAGACCTTGATTCTGGGAAAGACTGAAGGCAGGAGGAGAAGGGGACGACCGAGGATGAGACAGTTGATGGCATCCCCAACTCAATGGACATGAATTTGAGCAAGCTATGGGAGATGGTGAAGGACAGGGAAGCCTTGTGTGCTGCAGTCCATGGGGTCACAAAGAGTTGGACACGGCTGAGTGACTGAAAAGAACTGAACTGATAACAATCTATACCAGGAATATGCAGAAATGGTAATCCTATAAACAGAAGAGACAGAGATACTGAGATCATGGTATGATATTCTGATCAATTGATCAAATGTCAAATGGTAGTTTTCTGTTACCATACAACACATTTAAACAATATGCATTTTAAAGCTCTTAATATTAAAGATGCAAAAATTCTCCAAATAACCCTTTAATTCAAAATTTTCTTGGCAAATTTTACTAATTTAATTTTAGGAATTCTTTGTGAAAAATTGTATCTTGAAATTTCAATTAGAATTTTTAAATTTACATCTAAATTTAGGAAAAAATACTCTAACCATATTGAGACTCCCATATATAAACAAGATATATATTCCTATTTTAAGTGTTTTTTTATCATATATATGCAGAAAACTTTATACTTTGTATTTTGCTGCTATTCTTGTTGTCAGATAATTCTCCATGGAGACCTTGGGTTGCTGGACATCTTTTGAGCAGATGCATTACAACTTGTTTTTACAGGCTATCTTTTCAAAGTTATTTGTAGAACTAATAGTCTTGCTAGATAGAGATCTTACCTCCCTTTAGGGACGAAGGTAGATTTGTTTGCTTTCCAGGAAAATAAAGATATCACCCTATTTTAGAACAAAGATTCTGAATAACTGCTAGAAACCCCTGTAAGACTGAGGATGCCTCATTTAGTTATGCAAGCAAGGCTTAATTTAGCAAGACAAGGGAAATTAACTTGACCTGGGTCACTTCTTGCTTATGTCTCTGGAAATCATATGCAAAACTTAAACTGTTCCCAAAATTGATGTAAGTTAACTGCTAGTCAATTCCCTATCATTTAAGAAAGTTCTAGTATTGTAACCAATCACGATGAAGAGTAAGCAATCACTGCCTCCTCACTAATACAGTCTGCTTTATGTAAATGCAGTTGGCCCTGTGTATATGAGGGTTCAACATTGGATTTGACCAACCCAGCCTGAAAAATATTTGGAAAAAAAAAAATCCCAGGAAGTTCCAAAAAGCAGTTACCTGCAGCCCAGCAACTATTATATGGGATTTACATTGTTTTTACAGCTATTTACATAACATTTGTATTGCATTAAATATTATAAGTAATCTAGAATTGACTTACAGTTTATAGAAAGGTGTGGGTTGATTATAGGCAAATATTACAAAAAAATTTGTTTGTTCTTCCAAAAAACAAAAGCCTAAGACCAGATGGCTGCACAGCTGAATTCTACCAAAAATTTAGAGAAGAGCTAACACCCATCCTACTCAAACTTTTCCAGAAAATTACAGAGGAAGATAAACTTCCAAACTCATTCTGTGAGGCCACCATCACCCTAATACCAAAATCAGACAAAGATGGCATAAAAAAAGAAAACTATAGGCCAATATCACTGATGAACATGGATGCAAAAATCCTCAACAAAATTCTAGCAAACAGAATCCAACAACATACTAGAAAGATCATACATCATGATCAAGTGGGCTTTATCCCAGGGATGCAAGGATTTTTCTGTATTTGCAAGTCAATCAATGTTATATACCACATTAACAAATTGAAAGATAAAAACCATATGATTACCTCAATAGATTCAGAGAAAGCTTTTGACAAAATTCAACATCCATTTATGATTAAAAAAAAAAACCTACAGAAAGCAGGCATAGAAGGAACATACTTCAACACAATAAAAGCCATATATGATAAACCCACAGCAAATATTATCCTCAGTGGTGAAAAATTGAAAGCATTTTCCCTAAAGTCAGGAAGACGATAAGAGTGCCTATTCTCACCACTACTATTCAACACAATTTTTGAATTTTAGCCACAGAAATTAGAGAAGAAAAAGAAATAAAAGAAATTTAGATTGGAAAAGAAGTAAAACTCTCACTGTTTGCAGATGATATAATCCTCTACATAGAAAACCCTAAAGACACCACCAGAAAAGTACCAGAGCAAATCAGAGAATATTGGAAAGTTGCAGGATATAAAATTAACACAGAAATGCCTTGCATTCTGATACACTAACAAGGAGAAAGCAGAAAGAGAAATTAAGGAAAAAAATTCATTCACCATTGCAACAAAAAGAATAAAATACTTAGGAATAAATCTACCTAAAGAAACAAAAGACCTAGGTATGGAAAACTATAAAACATTGATGAAACAAAGATGATACAAATAAATGGAGAAATATATCATGTTCATGGATTGGAAGAATCAATATAGTGAAAATGAATATACTACCCAATGCAATCTATAGATTCAATGCAATCCCTATCAAGCAACTGACAGTATTTTTCAGAGAACTAAAATAAATAATTTCACAGTTTGTATGGAAATACAAGAAAACTTGAATAGCCAAAGCAATCATGAGAAAGAAGAGTGGAACTGTAGAAATCAATCTGCCTAACTTCAGACTATACTACAAAGCTACAGTCATCAAGACAATATGGTACTGGCCAAAGATAGAAATATAGATCAATGGAACAAAATTGAAAGCCCAGAGATAAATCCATGCACCTATGGACACCATTCTTTTAACAAAGGAGGCAAGAATATGCAATAGAGAAAAGACAATCTGTTTAACAAGTGGTGCAGGGAAAACTGGTCAACCACTTGTAAAAGAATGAAACTAGAGCAATTTCTAACATCATACACTAAAATAAACTCAAAATGGATTAAAGGTCTAAATGTGAGACCAGAAACTATAAAACTTCTAGAGGAAAACATAGGCAAAACACTCTCTGACATAAATCACAGCATGATCCTCTATGATCCACCTCCCAGAATAATGAAAATAAGAGCAAAAACAAGCAAGTGGGACCTAATTAAACTGAAAAGCTTTTGCAAAATGAAAGAAACTATAATCAAGATGAAAAGATAGCCTTCAGAATGGGAGTAACTAATAGCAAATGAAGCAGCTGACAAAGAATTAATCTCAAACATATACAAGTAGCTCATAAAGCTCAATTTAAGAAAATTAAAAGACACAATTTAAAAGTGGGCCAAAGAACTAAACAGATGTTTCTCCAAAGAAGACATACAGATGGCCTACAAACACATGAAAATATGCTCAACATCACTCATTATCAGAGAAATGCAAATAAAAACCACAATGAGGTACCATCTCACCCTGGTCAGAATGGCTGATATCATAAAGTCTACAAACAGTAAATGCTGGAGAGGGTGTGGAGAAAAAGGAACCCTCTCACACTGTTGATGGGAATGCAAACTAGTACAGCCACTATGGAGAACAGTGTGGGGATTCCTTGAAAAATTGGCAATAGAACTGCCATATGACCCAGGAGTCCCACTGCTGGGCATACACACCAAGGAAACCAGAATTGAAAGAGACACCTGTACCCTGATGTTCATCACAGCACTGTTTATAATAGCCAGGACATGGAAGCAACCAAGATGTTCATCAGCAGACAAATGGATATGAGAGCTGTGATACGTATACACAATGGAATATTACTCAGCAATTAAAAAGAATGCATTTGAATCTGTTCTAATGAGTTGGATGAAACTGGAGCCTATTATAGAGAGTGAAGGAAGTCAGCAAGTGAAGTAAGTCAGTGAAGTAAGTAACCAGTATAGGATATTAATGCATATATATGAAATTTAGAAAGATGGTAACGATGACCCTGTATGCGAGTTAGCAAAAGAGACACAGATGTATAGAACAGACATTTGGACTCTGTGGGAGAAGGCAAGAGTGGGATGATTTGAGAGAATAGCATTGAAACATGTATATTATATGTGAAATAGATCTCCAGTCCAGGTTCGATGCATGAGACAGGGTGCTGAGGGCTGGTGCACTGGGATGACCCTGAGGGATGGGATGGGGAGGCGGGTGGAAGGGAGGGTCAGGATGGGGAACACATTTACACCCATGGCTGACTCATGTGAGTGTATGGCAAAAACCACAACAATATTGTAAAGTAATTAGCCTCCAATTAAAATAAATAAAAATTAAAATTAAAAATATATCTAGGAATTTCTCTAGAGCTGTTGTGGGCAGTGTGAGGTCAGTTCAGTTTCAGGTAGTTCCTTTTTCCAGCTTGTGCTTGTTCTCAAGGTCCAAGGCCTGATCCATAGGCCTCTTCCAGTGCTTAGTCAATGTTAACTCCTGGTTTTAATCTGTTTCACCTGTCACTTCCAGAGCAGTTCCCTCTTCTTTATTTTGGCTTCCTCTGTTTGCTAGTCTCTTCGGTGTCTAATTTCTGCCCTGATACAAGGGGGCAAAGGTGGTCACTTATTTAGGCTCAGTTGTCCAGTTGTGTTGTGGGGAGGGAGGGACACTGCAAACAAATATCACTGGTGTGTGCGGGGAGTGTTCACAGTGTATGGACCACACTGGGTTTGCCCCAGTTCACCATGGTGTGAGTTTTCTGGGTCTACAGTTCTCAACCACCAGGTTGCTCTGTAGGGGTGCTGTCCAAAGCGGGCCCTACCTTTATGCTCTTCCCAGGTCCAGGCTGCTCAGGTTCAGGTTCTTAGGTACTTCCACGAGGGCACAGACTCGGTTGGACATGCGTTTTGTGCCCTTACCAGGTCTGAGCAGCTCCGACAAGCAGGTGCTTGGCGAGTGCACTGCCTGGGTTGTGCCCTGTGTCTCCTCTGGGGAGCTGATCTCAGGCTGTGACCCTCCTGGCAGATGGCAGGCGTCCAGGACGCCAGGAAGATGTGGTTAGCGATTGGCAGCCTGCTAACAGTTTGGTGGAGGATGCGATCTCTGGGGCTGAGGCTGCAGCAGCCTCTTGTCTTCAAGCTCTGGCTGCTGCAGGCCTGCCTCTCTGCCTCCGGTGGGAGGGTGAGGGGAGGCGTGCGCTGTACGCAGCCAGCTAGCTCTCCTTTGGTATTTGCTCAGTCCTTTGTTCTGTGCCGGGCCAGGCTGCTTGTTAGAGCCTTTCATGGGAGCCTTCTCTTTCTCTCTCTCTCTCTTTTTTCTCTCTGGTGATCCCACGGTTTGGGTTGCTGTCTCATGTTAGCTCCCTCAGATTGTCCTCAGGGTGTCCAGGCCAAGTCCTTTCCCTAAACAACGATTATGCAGCCTGCACCTCCCTGTCCAGCCGCTTCTTGCTAGTGGCAGACACGAGCATCTGGGCTACTTCTCTGCTGGCAGTTGCAGTTAGGTGTGCTTATTCTGTGGTTTTTTGTTTTTTTTTTTTGCCTCCCCTTTATGTTGTCCTCTGAGATTCCAAAACTCTCCACAGACCTGCCTGTGAGAGGGTTTCCTACTGTTTGGAAACTTCTCTTTCACAACTCCCTCCCCAGGATGGGTCTCTATCCCTAACTCTTTTGTCTCTCTTTTGTCTTTTATATTTTGCCCTACCTCCTTTCCAAGAGAATAGGCTGCCTTTCTGGGTGCCTAGTGTCCTCCACCAGCATTCAGAACTTATTTTGTGGAAGTTGCTCAGCTTTCAAATGATCTTTTGATGAATTGTGAGGGGAAAACTGGTCTCCCCTTCCTATTCCTCTGCCATCTTGGGACTGTCTTCTGAGGATTAGGTTTTAAAATCTACAAGGAGGTTAGGAGATAGGCCATACTAAGTGACAGTTAGAAAATAAATATCTGCATGAAGACAGCAAACTCAAATGGATGAATCATAAGTGTAAGAATTTTATGGGTAGAGGGAAGAAACCTGCTTTAATAGGAAGGAATGCTGCTGCGACTGCTAAGTCGCTTCAGTCGTGTCCAACTCTGTGTGACCCCACAGACGGCAGCCCACCAGGCTCCCCCATCCCTGGGATTCTCCAGGCAAGAACACTGGAGTGGGTTGCCATTTCCTTCTCCAATGCTCAAAAGTGAAAAGTGAAAGTGAAGTCTCTCAGTCGTGTCGACTCTTCGCGACCCTGTGGACTGCAGCCCACCAGGCTCCTCTGTGCATGGGATTTCCAGGCAAGAGTACTGGATTGGGGTGCCATCGCCTTCTCCGAATAGGAAGGAGTAGAGCATACCTATTGGCAAAATTATTTGTTCTAACTTGTATGGAAGTTATCTGAAGGACTTAGACACAGCACTTGTCTTTGACCCACACACAGTGGAGAAATGCAGGCACCTTTACTGTCAGCCATCCATAGCTTCACTTCTGGCATTCACAGATTCAATCAATAGCAGATCATGTAGCACTGCAGTATTTATTGAAAAAAAAACCCCCTGTATAAGTCGACCTGTGCATATCAAACTCTTGTTGTTCAAGGGTCAACTGGATATCCTATTGGCTGTTTCTCTGAAGAACCCTAAAATGCCTATGCTGTGCTGTGCTTCGTTGCTCAGTCATGTCTGATTCTTTGTGACCCCATGGACTGTAGATTGTCGGGTTCCTCTGTCCACAGATTCTCCAGGCAAGAATACTGGAGTGGGTTGCCTGTGCCCTCCTCAACTAATAAACCTATAGCCTATTAAACAAAGCAGTAGCCTGATAAGTCATAAATAGAAGACTCTAGCTAGCCCCTCTTCCTCCTAGTTGCGCTTAACCCTTCAACTGAGAGGTAGTTGAGCCATGTTTAAGGATGTGAGGTTTGGAGCCAGAAAGTCTGGGTTCACAGCCTGACTCTACTAATAACTAATCATAAAACCTTGGGTAAGTTATGAAACCACTCTGCTTTAGTTTTTTCATCTGTAAAATAGGAATAATGTGATATGAGTATCTGTATCACAGGATTGATATGAGACAAATTACTTAATTCATATAGAACACTTAGAGTAGTGTTAAACTGACTAAAAGCTCTCAATAGTCATTAGCTATTATTATCTCCTGGTTACAGATTAGATTTCATAGGGAAGTTTTAATGGAAATTTGAAACTCTGCAGACAGCCTTATTTTATTTTATTTTTATTAGTTTTGCAATACAATGACATGATATCACCATGGGTTTACATATGCTCCCCCTCCAGAACTCCCCTCCCTTCTCCCTCCCCCCGGGAAATCTCGATGCACCAGCCCCGAGCATCAATCCTGGGCTGGCGATTGATTACACATATGATAATTAACATGTTTCAATGCTATTCTCCCATATCATCCCACCCTTGCCCTCATCCACAGAGTCCACGAGCCTTATTTTAAAATAGGGTCTTTGTAGATGTAAAGTAAAGCTTACCATAAGATCATACTGGACTACAATGAGTCCTAAATCGAATGATAGAGTGCCCTTATAAGAGACAAAATAGAACATACAGAAACACAAGGGAGAAGATGATGTGAAAATGGTGCCAGAGACTGGAGTCATGTATCTGCAAGCCAAGAAAAGGCATGTTGTGAAGCCAGGAGAGCTAGAAGAAAGGTATGAAACTAACTCTCTGAGCCTCCAGAAGGAACACACTCTTTTGACACCTTGATTTCAAGCATCTGACTGTCAGAACTAAGATAGAATGCAGTTCTGTTGTTATGAACCACCAAATCTGTGCTAATTTTTTTTTTTTTTTGTGGCAACCATTGGAAACTAACATAGAATCCATTCCATAAACATTTACAGAATTGTTACCTTCCAAGCACTGATGTGTTATGTGAGCATGTTATATTCAATAAGACCCAGGCCTAGACATCAATTTCTTAAGTTTAATTAATAAATTTGAGGAATAACAGTAATATAAATAGATACAAATTGCTAAGTGATGGAGTTCAAGAAATAAGAGTTGTAAATAAGTTGCATTTTTTTCTCTACATTTTGCTACTTACTGCTTTGTTACTTTAACATTTTTTTTTTTTTGCATTTCAGTGATACTTAAGACCATTAAAATAGTGTCAGCTTCTCCAAATCACTGAAACCCCACTGTTCTCCCTATTGAAAGGTGAATGTAATACCTTGTGAGAATAGATCTGTAGCTTTAAATAAAACAAAATTATATTCTCTCTTTCATTAGAGAATATAATGGTATGTGAGCAGTTATGAATAGAATAGAATAATGTAATCTGGTTGTGAAGGAAAATATGTGTTTTTCCTCATTAATTCAGTGTCAGCCAAGTAGAAAAAAATACATATAAAAAAATACATACAAGTTGCTGGACCTCAAAGATTTAACAGTGCTTCACAGCTTTGTAAGCTCAAGTAACATATGAAATATCAAACAAATTTTTTAATTTCTGGGAATATCACACATAAAATTGATCATCTCACATTTCATATATATCTATATCTACCTACATATATATGTATACCTACACACACATATGTACATATCTCAACTTTTTAAAGAAGATAATATTTTTGAAAATTGTATTAAGCGTCAGTAGCACATGATTTATTTGTGTTTATACTTTCAGAAAAAATTCAAATTTTTTAATACAATTTATTTGGATTTTCCAGTTTGGAATTCAAGTTTAGTTTTCTGTTAATCCCTTGTGCTCTAAGCATGACATCAAGTAAGTCAATATATTGCCCCTATAGTGTCTTCTCACTATTTTTTTTCATGAACTTTGGAACTACTCTAATCCGGATGTAAGAAAAATAAAAATGTTCCTTATTATTGGAATAAAAAAGGTGAGATTGAAAAAACTGTGCTTGAAAGCTAAAGGGAGTTCTTGGCAATAACATGCATTTTGGATTGTAGATACCCTGAAGAAGGGCATGGCAACCCACTCCAGTATTCTTGCCTGGAAAATCCCATGGACAGAGGAGACTGACATGTTACAGTCCATAGGGTCACAAAGAGTGGAACACAACTGAAGCAACTTAGAACAGCATAGCACAGCTTTCTCTAAAGAGAGATATTGGTAATTTTTCAATGAACAATTTGAATATTCACGATTAGGACAAAAATCTAGAAGAGGTACAGTGGCATGGACAAAGGGATTGATAGTGAGGATAGATTGGATATAATCCTTTGAAAAAGAGACAAGGAAAACCTCCTGGACTCAAGGTCACCAATGAATGGCAAACGGGGAAAGCCTCATTTATTCTTTTCTTACCATTGAATTGTTATGGAAGAGCATTTGTTTTGATGGAAGTGACCTCAGGAGAGTCATAGGAGTAACATCAGTGAGTTTTGCTAAATATTTGGGCAATGAGAAAAGCAATTCAGTCATCACTGAATTATTCAGGAGATGATTATCTAAGTAATGGGCTTTTTCAGAATTTTTTCCCGTTTTCCATCTGTTGCTTACAATTGGTCATTTCACTGCTCATTAGTCTCCTTATCAGAGGGAAGGGAATTATTGTGAAATTCCAATATCTTTTACTGCTGCATCTTGTTTGCATCATGACTAAGATTGTCCTTGCTTATGTGTCTCTGAATCCAGTAATCCATTTCCTAGCCTCAAGGAGCATTTTAGAGCAAAAATAGCTTTTGAAAATGATTTATTCCAATACTACCAGAGATAGTACAAGAGTTGTCCTAAATCACATAGCTGGAAGGGAAGTAAAGAAATGGGTCAAACCCTATTCCTTACACTAAGGTCACTATCTGCCTTTGCTACATTTTGATAATATTGGAAATTAGCTTTAAACAATAGGGGCATTAGTGATTCTGTAGCTTTATCTATTGATATTTACTGCTGGGATCAATGTAACCCTCTCACAAAAGCTGCTTCACATATGTCTATGTTATAATACTGGCTTTGGCTGTCTCCTACCAGACTTTATGTACCTTTTAAGCTTGGCTTTGGATTTCCAAGCAGATTTTCACATTTCTTTCTCTTCTTTAGTTTCATCAAAATAAGCGTCCAAGTCCTTTACTTCGAAGATTATTTTTTAATTGTTTATGAATCATCACTACAGGAAAATAAGAAATTAGGGGAAATAATGTATTTAGAGATAAGATCCTTCTTGAGATGGTGGCTGGAGTTGTCTAAACTGGAGATTTCACTGAACTTTTATGCTCTCCATCTAGTTCTACACTTCAGACTCTCATTTGGTTCTCTTCTTTCTAAGCACACCGTTTTCATTACTCCAGGATCCACTTGGGAAAAATGACAGGTGTCCTTTGCTGCTAGCACAGCTGTCATATTGGGTGGTATATACTTATTTGGGAAAGTAAAGACTTAAATTTTAAAAAGTGGCAGAAAAGGGCAAGAAGATAACAGTAGCACTGTTATAAGTATTATTTTTTTTCCTTGAAGGACATTGATGCATGGTGTGTGTTTATCTGTGGTTGTGTGGGTCTGTGTGTTTCTAACCCAGTTTCTATTTTGCAGTTGAAATTAAATTAGTCATGCCAAGGAAGTAGAGTCACCTATGTAGCATTTTACTAGATTGACATTCAATAATTGGCCTACCTCATTACATAAATATTTTGCAAAGAATAGAACCTGTTGCCATCTCATTAGTAATAACTGACACAATGAACTAGGGTAGAAAAAAAAAAATATATATATATATATAAATTCATCAGACATTTATTGGAGTGTAACTATATTCCATTAATTTTTCTGATCACAATAATGTGATATTTCATTATGCTTTCCTTTCAATTAACCTGTACCTTTTCACAAAACTTTTTTTTTAAGCTACTCAGCCATGTCTGAGTGTTTGTGACTGTACAGTCCATGGAATTCTCTAGGGTAGAATACTGAAGTGGTTAGCCTTTCCCTTCTCCAGGGGATCTTCCCAACCCAGGGATCAAACCCAGGTCTCCTGCATTGCAGGTGGATTCTTTTCCAGCTAAGCCACAAGGGAAGTCCTTCACAAAACTAGCTGGTTTTATATTCTACTTCACTATTTCACAAACTTCCAGATCGAAAAGCCTGCCATGTATTCTCAAAAGCCTTACTTCCATGCTTTTGGGCTTCCAGGAGTGAACTGTTTCTGCCTGTAAAAACTGTATCTATTTTAAAATTTGATTTTTGTTAACATTGCCTTCCTTGAAATCACTCTTTCTTCCTTGCCCCTATATACATTCAGGGTAGAAAAATGAATCCATATTAATCAAAGGCCAACCAAATGCCAAACTTCTAACATGTGCCATCATTATTAATCTTAACTGAAATGGGTAAGTATAATAACTTAACTTTTCTTCCTTAAGCACAATTCATTTTTTCCACACTTTTTTTTTAATTTTCACTGGAGTATGGTACATTTACAATGCTGTGTTAGTCTCTGCTGTATAGCAAAGTGAGTCAGTCATACATATAAATTTATATATGTGTATATATATATATATATACACACACACACATTCTTTTTTAGATTCTATTCGTATATTGATGATTAAAGAGTATTGAATATAGTTCCCATATACAGTAAGTTCCTATTAGTCATCCATTTTTTATATAGTAGTGTGCACATGTCAATCCCAATCTCCTAACTTGTCCTTCCCACTTCCTTCTTGATAACCATAAGATTGTGCTCTAAATCTGTGACTCAATTTCTGTTTTGTAAACAGGTTAATTCTGACAATTATTTTTAGATTTGGCACATAAGAAATACCATATGGTGTTTGTCTTTGTCTGACTTAACTTCAGTCAGTGTAACAAACTCCAGGTCCACCTATGTCACTGCAGATGGCATTATTTTATTCTTTTTAGGGCTAATATTCCATTGCATATATGCACCACATCCTCTTTATCCATTCCTCCGTCAATGGACATTTAGGTTGCATCCATGTCCTGGCTTGGAGAAGGCAATGGCAACCCACTCCAGTACTCTTGCCTGGAACATCCCATGGATAAAGAAGCCTGGTAGGCTGCAGTCCATGGGGTTGCTAAGAGTCAGACATGACTGAGTGACTTTGCTTTCATGCATTGGAGAAGGAAAAGGCAACCAACTCCAGTGTTCTTGCCTGGAGAATCCCAGGGATGGGGGAATCTGGTGGGCTGCCATCTGTGGGGTAGCACAGAGTCAGACACGACTGAAGCGACTTTGTAGCAGCAGCATGTCCTGGCTATTGTAAATAGTGTTGCAGTGAACACTGGAGTGCCTGTATCCTTTCAAATAATGTTGTTTCCCCATTTCTTATGCCTACCTCCCCCACTCCCAGATATATGGCCAGTAATGGATTGCTTAATTATATGATAGCTGTATTTCTAGTTTATTTTTTAGAACTCTCCATATTGTTTTCCATAGTTGCTATATTATTTTACATTCCCACCAGTGTAGGAGGGTTCCCTTTTCTCCACACCATCTCCAGAGTTTATTGTTTGTAGATTTTTTGATGACGACTAGTCTAAGTGGTGTGATGTGATACCTCTTATAGTTCTGATTTGCATTCTTATAATTAGTGATGCTGAACATCTTTTTATGTACTTTTTGGCCATCTATAGTCTTCTTTGGAAGAATGTCTGTTTGGATCCTTCATCTTTTTTTTTTTATTGGCATGTTCATTTATTTGATATTAAGTTGCATGAGGTGTTTGCATATTTTGGAGATCAATCCCTTGTGGATCTCTTCATTTGCAAATATGCTCTCCCATTCTTTGCATTTTCTTTATATTTTGTTTATGATCTCCTTTTCCTGGTGGCTCAAATGGTAAAGAGTCTGCCTGCAATCTGGGAGACCTGGGTTTGATCCCCTGGAGAAGGAAATGGCAACCCATTCCAGTACCCTTGCCTGGAAAATTCCATGGATGGAGGAGACTGGTAGGCTACAGTCCATGGGGTTGCAAAGAGTCGGTCACAACTGAGTGACTTCTCTTTCCTTTCCTTGTTGTGCAATATCTTTTAAGTTTAATTAAGTCTCATTTGTTTATTTTTGTTTTTATTTTCACTACTTTCAGAGTTATTTCAAAAAAGGTCTTCCTGTGATTTATGTCACAGAGTGTTCTGCCTGTATATTTCTCTGAGCATTTTACAGTATCCAATCTTATGCTTAGGTCTTTAATCCCTTTTGAGTTTAAATAAGTAAGTGTAAGTGTTAGTCACTCAGCCATGACCAACTCTTTGTGATCTCATAGACTATAGCCCACCAGGCTTCTCTGTCATGAAATTCTTTAGGCAAGAACACTGGAGTTGGTTGCCATTTCCTTCTCAGGAATGAATCGGAAATAAAATATTTCCCATTTTTATAAGTTTTATAACACCAAAACAAAAGAAACACAGACAAATTCCAGCACAGACAAGAACAGCACAGATTCTAGTACTGATGCATACAGATGAACCGATTCCCTGATAGGGTAAATAAATTTATCCTATAAAGCGAATGAACTAGTTGCAACTACGTTAACCTCCGCCCCACCCATAAGGACTAGCTCCCAAATGAACTGGTTCCAACTGGACCCATTGCTAAATCAGGTAAATACATTTACCCTACAAATGAGCTAATTCCAACTAGGGTGGGCTTGCCCCCAGTTCCCAATGAACTGGTTCAGGGTAGAGTCCAATACTACCTCCCCTCGGCAAATGGGTGCCCAACCAAATTGGGTAGTCCCATAAAGGAAAAGCCCAGATTTAAGGGAAAAAATGTTCCATGTGTGCACACTGGAGTGACTTATCTACCAAAATTGAGCCCTTCAGCTAGTTTATTTTTGTTTATAGTGTTAGAGAATGTTCTAATTTCATTCTTTTACATGTAGCTGTTATGCTTTTTCAGCACCGTTTATTGAAGTAATGGTACCAGATACCATGATCTTAGTTATTTGTTTGTTTTAATAATGAATTTTAAGCCAGCTTTTCCACTCTCTTCTTTCACTCTCAACAAGAGATCCCATCACTTGATGGCAAATACATGGGGAAAAAGTGGAAGCAGTGACAAATTTTATTTTCTTGGGCTCCAAAATCACTGCAGACAGGGACTGCAGCTGTGGTATTAACCGATGCTTGCTTCTTGGAAGGAAAGCTAAGAAAAACCTAGAGAGCAGAGACATCACTTTGCCAACAAAGGCCTATCTAGTCAAAGCTATGATTTTTGCAGTAGTTATATACAGATGTGAGAGCTGGACAGTTAAAAAGGTTGAGCACTGAAGAATTGATGTTCTCAAATTGTCATGCTGGAGAAGACTCTTGAGAGTCCCTTTGACTACAAGGAGGTCAAACCAGTCAATCCTAAAGGGAATCAACCCTGATTATTCATTGGAAGGACTGTTGCTGAAGCTGAAGCTTTAGTATTTTGGCCAGCTGGTCTGAAGAGCCAACTCATTGTAAAGACCCTGTTGCTGGGAAAGAGTGAAGGCGAAAGGAGAAGAGGGCAGCAGAGGATGTGATAGTTAGATAGCATCACCAACTCAATGGACATGAATTTGAGCAAAATCTAAATGATGGTGAAGGGCAGGGAAGCCTGGTGTGCTGGAGTTCATGGAGTTGCAAAGAGCTGGACATAAGATAGTGACTGAACAACAACAATATATGTACAAGGATGTTTTAAGTTGCTTGTCTCTTTCCCGCCTAGGGATGTTCCTTTAGCATTTACTATAAAGCTGATTTGGTGGTGCTGAATTCTTTTAGCTATCGCTTATCTGTAAAGCTTTTTATTTTTCTGTCAAATTTGAATGAGAGCCTTGCTAGGTAGAGTATTCTTAGTTATAGCCTTTCCCTTTCATTACTTAAAATATATGGTGCTATTCACTTCAGGCACATTAAGAAATCAGCTGATAACCATATGAGGATTCCTTCATAGGCTATTTGTTGCTCTTCCCTTGTTTATTTAAATATTTTTTCCTTTCTTTTTAATTTTTGTCATTTTAATTAATATGTGTCTTGGCATGTTCCTCCTTCAGTACATCCTGTATGGGATTCTGTACATTTTTGGGTACGAGTTAGTGTGCCTTATGTTATGGAAGTTTTCAACTGTAATATCTTCAAATATTTTATCAGTTCCTTACTCTCTCTCTCTCTCTTTTTTATTTGTATTGGTGAGATGCCTATAATGTGAATGTTGGTGCACTTAATGTTGACCCAGTGGTCTCAGACATATTCATTTATTTACATTCTTCTCTCTTTCTTTTTATTGCCTTGACTCTGTTCGGTGGTAGTGGTTTCCACCACTCTGTCTTATAGATCACTTACTCATTCTTCTGCCTCATTTACTCTGCTTATTGATTCCTTCTAATGTATGAAAAGTAGGAAGCCAAGAGATATCTGGAATAACAGGAAATTTGGGCTTGGAGTTCAAAATGAAGCAGGGCAAAAGCTAACAGTTTTCCCGAGAGAATGCACTGGGCATAACAAACACCCTTTTCCAACAACACATGTGTAGAGGAGACTCTCCACATAGACCTCACCAGATGGTCCATATGAACATGAGATTGATTATATTGTTGCAGCCGAAGATAGAGAAGCTCTATACAGTCAGCAAAAGTAAGACCAGGAGCTGCCTGTGGCTCAGATCATGAACTCTTTATTGCCAAATTCAGACTTGAATTGGAGAAAGTAGGGAAAACCACTAGATCATTAAGATATTACCTAAATCAAATCAAAGGGGATGCCAGAGGATGAGATTGTTGGATGACATCACCGACTCAATAGACATGAGTTTGAGTAAGCACTGAGAGTTGGTGATGGACAGGGAAGCCTGGTGTGCTGCAGTGCATGGGGTCACAAAGAGTTGGACGTAACTGAGTGACTGAACTACATTTATACAGTGGAAGTGACAAATAAATTAAAAGGACTAGACCTGATAGACTGAGAGCCTGAAGAACTATGGATGGAGGTTTGTGACGTCATACAGAAGACAGTGATTCCCAAGAAAAAGAAATGGAAAAAGGCAAAATTATTGTTTGAGGACACCTTACAAATATCTGAAAAAAGAAGACAAGTGAAAGGTAAAGGAAGAAAGGGAAGCTATACCCATATGAATATAGAGCTCCAAAGAATAGCATGAGAAATAAGAAAGCCTTCCTCTGTAAATAACAAAAAGAAATAAAGGAAAAAAATAGAATGGGAAAGACTAGAGATCTCTTCTGGAAAGTTAGAGATACCATGGGAATATTTCAGGCAAAGATGGATACAGTAAAGGACAGAAATGGTATGGACCTAACAAAGGCAGAAGATACTAAGATGAGGTGGCAAGAATACCACAAAAGAACTATACATGATTATCCTGACCCAGATAATCATGATGGTGTGATCACTCATCTAGAGCCAGACATCCTGGAATGTGAAGTAAAGTGGGTCTTAGGAAGCGTCACTACAAACAAAGCTGGTGGAGGTGATGGTTGAGCTATTTCAAATCCTAAATGATTATGCTGTGAAGTATTGTAATCAATATACCAGCAAATTTGGAAAACTCAACAGTGGGCATAGGGCTGGAAAGGTCAGTTTTCATTCCAATCCCAAAGAGAGGCAATGCCAAAGAATGCTCTACTATTATACAATTGAATTCATCTCACATGCTAGCAAAATAATGCTCATAATTCTCCAAGACAGGCTTCAACAGTACATGAACTGAGAACTTCCAGATATTCAAGCTGGATTTAGAAAAGGTGGAGGAACCAGAGAGCAAATTGTCAACATCTGCTAGATCATTGAAAAAGCAAGTGAGTTCCAGAAAAACATCTACTTCTGCTTTATTGACTACACTGAAGACTTGGACTGTGTGAACCACAACAAACTGTTGAAAATAAAGAGATGGGAATACCAGAACTCCTTGCCTGCCTCCTGAGAAATCTGCATGCAGGTCAAGAAGCAACAGTTTGAACTGAACATGGAACAATGGAATGGCTTCAAATTGGGAAAGTAGTACATCAAGGCTGCATATTGTCACCCTGCTTATTTAACTCATATGCAGTGTACATCATGCAAAATGCTGAGCTGGAAGAAGCACAAGATCAAATTAAGATTGGTGGGAGAAATATCAATAACCTCAGTCTAGTAGATGACACCTCACTTATGGCAGGAAGCAAAAGGGAACTAAAGAGCCTCTTGATGAAATTGAAAGAAGAGAGGGAAAAAGTTGGCTTACATCTCAACAGTTAAAAAACTAAGATCATGGCATCTGGTCCCATCACTTCAAGGTAAATAAATTGGGAAACCATGGAAACAGTAATAGACTTTCTTTCTTTGGGCCCCCAAATCACTGCAGATGGTGACTACAGCCATGAAATTAAAAGACACTACCTCCTTGAAAGAAAAGCTATTTCCAACCTAGACAGCATATTAAAAAGCAGCCACACTACTTTGCTGACAAAGGCCCATCTTGTCCAAGCTATGGTTTTTCAAGTGGTCATGTACGTATGTGAGAGTCGGACCATATAGAAAGCTGAGCACTGAAGAACTGATGCTTTTGAACTGTGGTGCTGAACACTCTTGAGAGTCCCTTAGACTGCAAGGAGATCAGTCAATCCTAAAGGAAATCAGTTAGAAGGACTGATGCTGAAGGTGATGCTCCAATACTTTGGCCTCCTGATGTGAAAGAGTGATTTATTGGTAAAGACCTTGATGCTAGGAAATATTGAAGGCAGGAGAAAGAAGGGGATGACAGAGAATGAGATTGTTGGATGGTATCACTAACTCAATGGACATGACTTTGAGCAAGCTCTTGGAGTTGGTTATGGACAGAGAAGCCTGCCATGCTGTAGGCCAAGGGGTCGAAAAGAGTTGGACACCACTAAGCAACTGAACTGAATGTATGTTTCATTTCAGTTATTATATTGTTTACCTATGCTTGTTCTTCAAATTTTCTGTGTGCTGTGCTTAGTCACTCAGTCATGTTTGCCATCCCATGGGCTGTATCCTGCCAGGCTGCTCTGCCCATGAGGATTCTCCAGGCTGGAATACTGCAATGGGTTGTCTTTCCCTCCTTTAACTATATATATATATATACATATAAATGTATCACCAACATTGCATTTTTATCTATATGAAAGGAGAAACCATGAGTAATTTAAACCTCTATCTGAAAGTGACAGAATATTTTGCCATATGTTGAACAAAATAAATGCTTATTGAATCAAATTAAATTGAACTTGGGCTTGATCCTTCAGTCAGGAAGAGCCCCTGGAGAAGGGAAGGGCAACCCACTCCAATATTCTTGCCTGGAGAATTCCATAGGCAGAGGAGCCTGGCAGACTAAGTCCCGGGGTTTGCAAAGAGTTGGACACGACTGAGGAACTAACACGTAGTCTTATAAAAAAAAAAAAAGAATTATACAGAAAGGCACAATGAAAAGCCTATTATAATAATACATCAACAACTCTAAATCCTTAAGGGAGGGGAATGTGATTAATTTAAATATCTAATAAGTACATTGAATTTAGGAGGGAGCAGAAGTTCATTAAAGAGCTAAGCCTCAACTTAATTGCTTACATAGTTTAACGAGAAATGCTGCAGTGTCTGGAAATATTTTTGGGGGAACAAAGTCTAATTCTGGTTTAAAAGTACTGTTTTAATGACTGATAGACTCATTTTAATCAACCTGGAAAGTTTTGCAATCAAAATCAGAGCATGGCAATAGGAACATATATATCAATAATTACTTTAAATGTAAATGGATTAAATGCCCCAAGCAAAAGACAAAGACTGGCTGAATGGATACAAAAACAAGATCCATATACATGCTGTCTACAAGAAACCCACTTCAGACCTCAAGACACATATAGACTGAAAGTGAGAGAATGGAAAAATATATTCCATGCAAATGGGAAACAAAAGAAAGCTGAAGTAGCAATCCTCATATCAGAAAAATATACCTTAAAATAAAGATTACAAGAGATAAGGAAGGACACTACCTAACGATCAAGGAATCAATCCAAGAGGAAGATATAACAATTGTGAATATCTATGCACCCAACATAGGAGCACCTCAATACATAAGACAAACACTAACAGACATACAAGGAGAAATGGACAGTAACACAATAATAGTAGGAGACTTCAACACCCCACTCACACCAATGGACAGATCATCAAAACAGAAAATTAATAAGGAAATACAAGTCTTAAGTTATATATTAGATGAGATGTATCTCATTGATAGCTTCAGGACATTCCTTCCAAATGCAGACAAATACACCTTCTCAAGTGATTGTGGAACATTCTCCAGGGTAGACCACACCTTCAGTCACAAATCAAACCTCAGTAAATTTAAGAAAATTGAAATTCTGTCAAGCATCTTCTCCAACCACAATGCCCTGAGACTAGATATCAATTACAAGGAGAAAAAAACAAACTGTAAGAAGCACAAACACATGGAGATTAAACAACACGATTCTAAATGACCAATAGGTTACTAAAGAAATCAAAAGAGAAATAAAAAATAAATCTGGAAGCAAATGACAATGAAAACACAACTCAAAACTTATGGGATGCAATGAAAGCTGTTGTGAGAGGGAAGTTTATAGCAATATAATCCTACCTCAAGAAACAAGAAAAGCATTGAATAGACAGCCTAACTTTATGTCTAATGCAACTGGAAAGAAAAGAAGGGAAAAAAAATAGTAGAGGGAATGAAATAAAAAGATCCAAGCAGAAATAACTGAAAAAGAAATGAAAGAAGCAATAGTAAAGCTTAATAAAACTAAAATCTGGTTCTTTGAGAAGATAAATAAAATTGACAAACCCTTAGCCAGACTCATCAAGAAAAAAAAATATAAGGAGAGGTTACAACAGACAATGCAGAAATATAGAGGATTATACGAGACTATTATGAACAACTCTATAGCAATAAAATGGATAAACTGGAAGAAATGGATAGATTCCTAGAAAAGTTCAATCTTCCAAGACTGAACCAGGAAGCAATAGAAATTATGAACAACCCAATTACAAGCACTGAAATTGAAGCTGTGATCAAAAACCTCCCCAAAAAACAAAACCCAAGGACCAGATGGCTTCACAGGAGAATTCTATCAAACATTTAGAGAAGAGCTAATGCTTATCCTTCTAAAACTCTTCCAAAAAATTGCAGAGGAAGGAACACTTCCAAACTCATTCTACGAGGCCAGCATCACACTGATACCAAAACCAGACGAAGACAACACAAAAAAAGAAAACTACAGGCCAATATCATCATTGTATATAGATGCAAAAATCCTCAACAAAGTTTTGGCAAAAAGAATTTGGCAACACATCAAAAAGCTCAAGCATTGTGATCAAGTTGGGTTTATTCCAGGAATGCAAGGATTCTTCAGTATACACAAATCAATCTATGTGACACACCATATTAACAAATTGAAAGATAAAATCCATATGATCCTCTTAATAGATGCAGAAAAAGCCTTTGACAAACTTCAGCACCTATTTATGATTAAAACTCTTCAAAGAATGGGCATAGAAGGAACCTACCTCAACAAAATAAAGGCCATATATGATAAGCCTACAGCAAGGAATATTCTCAGTGGTGAAAAACTGAAAACATTCCCCCTAAGATCAGGAAAAAGACAAGGGTGCCCACTTTGAGCACTATTATTCAACATAGTTCTGGAAGTCCTAGCTACAGCCATCAGAGAAGAAAATGAAAAGGAATCCAGATTGGAAAAGAAGAAGTAAAGCTCTCACTGCAGATGACATGATACTGTTCATAGAAAACTCTAAGAATAGTATCAGAAAATTACTAGCGCTAATCAGTGAATTTAGCAAAGTTGCATGATACAAATCAATATGCAGAAATCACTTGCATTTCTATATACTAACAATGAAAAATCAAAGAGCAATTAAGGAATCAGTCCCATTCACCATTGCGACAAAAAGAATTAAATATCAAGGAATAAACTTACCTAAGGAGATGAAAGCACTGTACCTAGAAAAGTATAAGATACTACTGAAATAAATCAAAGATGACATAAACAAATAGGTATTCCATGTTCCTTGGTAGGAAGAATTGTGAAAATGACTATACTGTCAAATGCAATCTATAGATTCAATGCAATCCCTATCAAATTACCAATGCCAGTTTTCACAGAACTAGAACAAAAAATTTCACAATTCATATAGAAACACAAAAGACCCTGAATAGCCAAAGCAGTCTTGAGAAAGAAGAATGGAGCTAGAGGAATTAGGCCACCTGACTTCAGGTTATACTACAAAGCTACAGATATCAAAGCAGTAAGGTGCTGGCACAAAAATAGAAATATAGACCAATGGAACAAGACAGAAAGCCCAGAAATAAATCCATGCACCTATGGGTACCTTATTTTTGACAAAGGAGGCAATAATATACAATGGGGCAAAGACTGCCTCTCCAATAAATGATGCTGAGAAAACTGGACAGCTACATGTAAAAGAATGAAATTAGAACACTTCCTGCCACCATACAGAAAGGTGGATTAAAGACTTGAAATGGATTAAAAACCTAAATGTAAGACCAGAAACTATAAAACTCTTAGAATAAAGCATAGCGGAACATTTTATGCCATAAATCAAACCAAGATCCTCTATGTCCCACCTCCTAGAGCAATGTAAATAAAATCAAAAGTAAATAATCAGGACCTGATTAAACTTATAAGCTTTTGCACAGCAAAGGAAACTGTAAGCAAAGTGAAAAGACAACCCTCAGAATGGGAGAAAATAATAGCAAATGAAACAACTAACAAAGGATTAATTTCCAGAATATACAAGCAGCTCATAAACTCAATACCAGAAAAACAAACAACCCAATTAAAAAGTGGGAAAAAGACCTAGACAGACATTTCTCTAAAGAAGACATACATATAGCTAACAGATGAGAAGATGCTCAACATCGCTCATTATTAGAGAAATGCCAGTAAAAACTACAATGATATACCACCTCACACTGGTCAGAATGGCCCTCATCAAAAAGTCTACAAACAATAAATGCTGAAGAGGGTGTGGAGAAAAGAAAAACTCTTGCATTGTTGGTAGGAATGTAAATTGATGTGGCCACTATGGAAGATGTTATGGAGATTCCTTAAAAAAATAGGAATAAAACCACTATATGACCCAGCAATCCCACTCCTAGGCATATACTCTGAAGAAATCAAAATTGAAAAAGATACATGTTTCCCATCGTTCATTGCAGCACTCTTTACAATAGCTAGAACATGGAAGCATCCTAGACGTCCACTGATAGATGAATGGATAAAGAAGTGGTGGCATGTATACACAATGGAATACTACTACTCAGCCATAAAAGGAGCACATTTGAGTCAGTTCTAAGGAGGTGGATGAACCTAGCACCTATTATACAGAGTGAAGTGAGTCAGAAAGAGAAAGATAAATACTGTATTCTAGAACATATATACAGAATAAAAAAAATGAAGAATAAATAAATAAATGAAGAATTTATTTACAGTGCAACAGTGGAGAAACAGATATAGAGGATAGACTGATGGACATGGGGAGAGGGGAAGAGAAAGTCAGATGTGTGGAAAGAGTAATGTGGAAACCTACATTACCATATGTAAAATAGATAGCCAATGGGAATTTGCTGTGTGGCTCAGGAAACTCAAACGGGCTCTGTATCAACCTAGAGGGGTGGGACAGGAGGGAGATGGGAGGGAGTTTCAAAAGGGACGGTATATATGTATACTATGGGTGATTCATGTTGAGGTTAGACAGAACACAGCAAAATTCTGTAAAGCAATTATCCTTCAATAAAAAATTAATTAATTTAAAAAAATCAGAGCATGATACATGGGAAACCCTATAGTGGTTTCTAATAAAGGCAAATAGGATTCCTTCAAATCCATTGATGCATTAGCTGTTTAAGAAGGAGCTGGATTTTTTAACATTTCCACAAGTTATTTTTGTAGGATACTTCTTTCATTTGAATCATGGATTTTTAGTGCCTGAGGTATATCAGTTCAATTGAGTTTAAAGCAATTGATTACTCCTGGCAGCCTTCTAATATGTAAGCGTTAGTGTACTGCATGCCATAAGGAGAAGAATCTTACATTGGTTGGGAAAGGACTTATATGCAGGCTGGCTTTCTAACCTATAAGAGTAATTGATGAATCAAGGGTTTCATACAGTATTGACCAATCTGTTATTCTCTGCTGTGATGCTATAGACTAAAAGTAGCCTTCAGTAGATAGATGCCATAGGCCTCAAAGGTCAATAAACACTGTTGGATTAGTTAAATCTTATATCTATCACTCAAAAACCACAGCTAAGCATATGCATAATTGAGTGTTGATTGCTGATATATTCATTTTCCAGGCAAGATGATAGCTTGCTATAAAGATATCATAGAGAAAAATGTATAATCAAATGTTCAGTTTCTGTATCCTCAATCAGGGGTATATAAGCTTTTTCTGTAAAAGGCCAAATAATACATACTTTAGGCTCTGTGGGCCGTAAAGTATTTGCTGCAACTATGTAACTCTGCCATTCTAGAATGAAAGTAATGAAACCAATACATAAATATGTGGTTGTGTTTGAACAAATATTTACTCACAGAAACAAACAGGGCAGGACATGACCTACAGGCCACATATGGACTTTGGGCCTTAATTTACTGACTCCTGTTCCAGACTCTGCATGTGATTTATCTCATTGAATTTTTACATTTTATGGGGTATACCTTATTATTCTTATTACTATTATCATTATTTTTGCTTTAAAAAGTGTAAATTAAGGCACATAATGCTTAAATATATTGTCATTCAACTTAAAAGTTGAGCTATGATTTGAAACTATATTTTCTTGACCCATTTACTATCTTACATGTTATTTTATGTGTTATTATTTTAGTTAAGTGTTTGTAATAGTTAAGATTCCTCTTGGCCGCCGCCCCTGACCTTGGGCGTAGGGTAGCTCCTCTCGGCCACCACCAATGCCAAAGAATGCTCGAACTACCACACATTTGCACTCATCTCAAATGCTAGTAAAGTAATGCCCAAAATTCTCCAAGCCAGGCTTCAGCAATGTGAACTATGAACTTCCAAATGTTCACCCGGTTTTAGAAAAGGCAGAGGAACCAGAGATCAAATTGTCAACAACTGCTGGATCATCAAAAAAGCAAGGGAATTCCAGAAAAACATCTATTTCTTCTTTATTGACTATGCCAAAGCCTTTGTGTGGATCACAATAAACTGTGGAAAATTCTGAAAGAGATGGGAATACCAGACCATCTGACCTGTCTCTTGAGAAACCTGTGCAGGTCAGGAAGCAACAGTTAGAACTGGACATGAAACAATAGACTGGTTCCAAATAGGAAAAGGAGTACATCAAGGCTGTATATTGTCACCCTGCTTAGTTATCTTATATGCAGAGTACATTATGAGAAACGCTGGGCTGGAAGGAGCACAAGCTGGAATCAGGATTTCCTGGAGAAATATCAATAACCTCAGATATGCAGATGACACCACCCTTATGGCAGAAAGTGAAGAAGAACTGAAGAGCCTCTTGATGAAAGTGAAAGAGGAGAGTAAAAAAGTTGGCGTAAAGCTCAACATTCAGAAAACTAAGATCATGGTATCTGGTCCCGTCACTTCATGGGAAATAGATGGGGGAACAGTGGAATCAGTGTCAGACTTTATTTTTTTGGACTCTAAAATCAATGCAGATGGTGATTGTAGCCATGAAATTAAAAGATGCTGACTCCTTGGAAGTAAAGTTTTGACCAACCTAGATAGCATATTGAAAAGCAGAGACATTACTTTGCCTACAAAGGTCCGTCTAGTCAAGACTATGGTTTTTCCCCAATGGTCATTTATGGTTGTGAGAGTTGGATGGTGAATAAAGCTGAGTGCCAAAGAATTGATGCTTTTGAACTGTGGTTTTGGAGAAGACTCTTGTGAGTCCCTTGGACTGCCAGGAGATCCAACCAGTCTATCCTAAAGGAGATCAGTCCTGGGTATTCATTGGAAGGTCTGATGTTGAAGCTGAAACTCCAATACTTTGGCCAACTCATGCCAAGAGTTTACTCACTGGAAAAGACCCTCATAATGGGAAAGATTGGGGGCAGGAGAAGGGGACGACAGAGGATGAGACGGCTGGATTGCATCACCGACGCGATGAACATGGGTTTGGGTGGACCCTGGGAGTTGGTGATGGACAGGGAGGCCTGGCATGCTGCAATTCATGGGGTCACAAAGAGTTGGACACAATGGAGTGACTGAACTGAACTGAAGAGTCAAGACTAATATCAGCTCTGAGTAATCAAAAATATAAAATATTAATAGCTTAGTGAGGTGAAGTCACTCAGTCGTGTCTGACTCTTTGCCACCTCATGGACTGTAGCCTACCAGGCTCCTCTGTCCATGGGACTTTCCAGACAAGAATACTGGAGTGGGTTGCCATTTTCTTCTCCAGGAGATCTTCCCGACTCAGGTATTGAACCTGGGTTTACCACATTTTACGCAGACACTTTACTCTCTGAACCACCAGTGAATTCATTAATAGGTTTATCAAGATAAAAGTTGATTTGTAATTTAAAATCAGATGACTGGCCCAGGGTTGATATGAAAGCCACTTATGTCTAGAAATCCAGTTTTTTAATCTTGTTTTTTTGTTATTTTCATTATGAACTTTACAACTTATGATTCAAGATGCCTACTGTAGGCTCATTTAACATATCCACACTCCAAATAGCAAGTAAGAAAAAACAATGATGAGCAATGTCATTTGTTTTAAGGAAACTGTTGTCCTTGTACATACAGCGCTTTTACTTTTTCACATGACCACATTCAAGAAAGCTTGGAAACAGTCTTTAGTCTAGGCAACTACATGCTCACATGGACTCACAGATTTTACTATTCTGGAAGAAGGAAGAATTGAAATAGAGTAATTGACAGGCTCCTATAAGAGTTATACTTTTCTCTGCTTAATGGAAAGCAAGTAGAAATGTGGGGTGCCAGCTAAGATTTACCAGGTTAATATAAGGAAAGCACAGCATATAAGACTTAAATAGTCTCTCCCATCTAGTCTTCATTATAGTCCAATGAAGAGTTCTTGGCATTAAATAACTCTCCCAGATCCTCAGAGAGAGTGAATAGCAGGTTAAATAAGCAAATTCAACTAAGTATAATCTCCAAGGCCATACCTTTTCAATAAAGTAGTTTTTGAAGACTTTAGGGAATTTCAAGCCAACTTAAGGATATGTCAAAACCTAAAGTCAATTGGAAAAAAATATTTGTACTACTAAAATATCTCTTAAATCTTCTAAAGGCAAAGAGCCAGTGAAACTAAAAATAGAATCATTAGCAGCAATGATTCTCAATGAAGGTGTGAAACAAAGGGTCACTTGATGGTATTTGAGTTTAGATGAGAGAGAGAAGAGGAATTTTTAATATATATTTTTATTAGAGATAGATATGATTGTAAAAAACCCAATAAAAATAAAGGTGAGAAAAGTTGTCCCAGAACAGCGTATAAAAAAATCACCTTAGGAATCTTCATGAAAGTGTACATTTTAATGAAGGCCTGCTCTGACTCAATAGGCCTGGAATGGAACCTGTTACTCTAGATTTCCATATTTTCCTATGCTTTCATGTGATGGAAGGGAACTCAGGAGCTCTTGTGTGGTCTCTTTTATAAGAATATTAATCCTACCCAAGAAGGTTCCACTCTTATGACTTAAATACCTCCCAAAGGCCTCACCTGTTAATACCATCACATTGAACATTAAGTTTCAACATATGAATTTGAGAGTATGCAAATCTCAGTCCATAGCAGCCCCGAGAAAAGCCAAAACAACCTTGAAAATGAAGAGCAAATTGGAGGTCTCAAACATTCTGATCTCAAAACTTAGTACAAAGTTATAGTAATCAAAATTCTGTGTGATAGCAGCCTAAAGACAGATACACAAACCAGTGGAGTAGAATAGAAAACTGAATATCCACATGCATTAATGTAAAGCTGGTTTGGTGGTGTTGAATTCTCTTAGCTGTTGCTTGCCTGTAAAGCTTTTGATTTCTCCATTGAATCTAAATGTGTGTGTGTATGTGTATAATTACTTTAATTATACTGTATTTGATATTTATTTATCATGCATAATATATACAGACATGTCTCAGAGATACTGCAAGTTCAGTTCTAGGCCACAACAATGAAGAATATATTGCAATGAAATGAGTCAAACAAATATTTTGGTTTCTCAGTGCCTATAAAAGTTACTTTTACACTATAAAGTATAGTCTATTATCTGTGCAATAACACTGTCTAAAAAGCAGTGCTCATACCTAAATTAAAAAAATACTTCATTGCTAAAAATTGCTAACCATCGTCTGAGTCTTCAGTGAGTTGCAATCTCTTTGTGATAGTAACCTCAAAGATCACAGATCACCATAACAAATTTGATAATAATGAAAACATTTGAAAGATTGAGAGAATTACCAAACTGCGGCACAAATACATAAAATAAGCAAATCCTGTTCAAAAAATGGTGCCAGTAGTCTTACTCCATGCAGGGTTGCTACAAACCTTCTTTTGTTAAAAAAAAAAAAAAATCAGTGTCAAGGAAGTGCAATAAAGCAAAGTGCTAGAAAATGAGATATGCTTGTATAATGGAGTATTATTCAGCCTTCAGAGTGAGTATGTGCAACGTGGATGAACTTTGAGGACATAATGCTTTGTGAAATAAGCCTGTCACAAAAGGGCAAATACTGTGATTCCACTTGGTACGGAAATTCATCAAGATAGGAAAAGGAATGGTGGCTGCCAGAGGATAGGAGAGGGGAGAATGAAGAGTTATTGCTTAATGGATACACAGTTTCAGTTTTGCAAAATGAAAGCAGTTCTGGAATTAGAGATTGGGGATGATTGTACAACATTATAGTGTACCTAAAGTTCTGTCTCACAAATGTACACAATTTTAGAATATTACTACAGATTTTATTACATCTTATGCCCTTGATGTTTTCAAGCAACTTCTACAATTGTCCAAAAGTTACATTTTGGAGGTGTATATGTATCTCTGTGTGTGTGACTATTTGGAGTGGGAGAGAATACCCTTCTTTCTACACTTCATATCTTTCTGAGGAATATCACATTTTAAATTATTATTCTTTAAAAAAATTTTAGGCAACTGAAGATGGCATGGGTGGGAAGAAACAGTTTCCTTCAAATCTTGAAAGCTTCTGAATCAATTCAAACTCCGTTTTTTCCTCAGTAATGTCCTTGAATGAAATGCAGGTTAAATCCTAAATTGTTACACTTTCCCTAAGTAACAAGTTATTTAAATGGAATTCAGGGAAATATGTATGTAATTAATATTAGTCTATCTTTAAAAATATGCATGCTAATAAGTTATTTAGCTAGAAAATTGGAGTGTAATTATCTTGGTAACATTCTGCTACATCCACTTTAGAACTGGGTCACAATTTTTCATTGAGACATAAAAACACTAGACCACTTTCTTTTTCTTCTTCCAAGATACAAATTAGTTAAGTCATTATTTTTTGACACTGGATAGAGAAAATTATGGAGATTTAAAGGTAAAAGCTCCCCCTGTACACCAGAGTCCCTCCTTTTCAGAAAAAGTTACAGTAGAATTATACAATATTGGAATTTCAAGTAGTCTTGAAGGCTACCCAGTTTAACCATTCTCCTGAAGCATGAATTGGATATTTAATTATAGGTTTACAATTGTGATTATTGTTATTTCAGAAAAAAAATAGTTAAGGTTTTAGCATGTATCCTCTGTATCATAAATATTGTAGAAGCTTACCAGAGAAGACTTTAAACTGTCAAGGCCAAGACAAGACTGCAACATTCCTTTTGCCTTTCAAACAACAGGGAAATACTGCTCCACAAATATAGACAATGCTAAAAAGAGGAAGCCAAAACTTCATGGAATGCAGCTGCCACCCAAGTAAGAGGAAATTATTTTGAAAATCTCAAAGTAAATATGTATTTTAAATAGCTTGGCTCTCAGTGACATTTGTTTATGATTTATTTATTTTTGAAGTGGTGGTAGCAATAGTAGAGGACAGGGTACAAAGAAGTGGAAAACCAGGACACTTAAAATATGGAGACCATAAGAGAATAAACAGGCTCTTTGTTCCTGATACATCATACGTGAGCAGCTTTTCCCTTCTTCTTAGGAAATTAAATCTTGTAATAATATCATGTCTATGGCCATGGGATATCTGAAAGAGAAATAAAAGTATTTGGAAGGTGTTGAAAATCTATCTGTTAAAATCCTGGTGGAGAAGGCGTGGGGCGGGGGGGAGGTTCAAGCTGTGCTCTGACTCCCTGTCCTCACATACCTGCTTCCTGCCTAGAGTACAGCTGCACATCTTAAAAGAAATATAGGTCACATACACCTTGAAGAAGTTTTGGACAGTTCTTGTCATCTCTAGCTTAGAATTCATATTTTTTTTCTGTTACTCCACATGGTTGAGGTATCTAGCATAAAACCTATTGTTATGTATGGTAGCTATTTATATATGAGTTGGGCCCCCTTAATGGATTGGTGAGTGTAGGGACCATTGCATGTTTTAAAGTGAATACCGCCTTCACAGTTCAAGATAGAAAAAAATGTAGCAAAACCACAGAGCTGGTGTAAGCACTGAAAACTTTTAAAATGCCTGAAATTTAATTTTAAGATCTTTTCCAAAACATCTAAAGCAGTTGTATATATGGGAATTAGCGAGATTTAATTACACCAATATTCTGGTATCAAACTTTTACCTTATCCATGCCTCCCATCAGAAGTTCCATTTAATGTGTCAAGGAATTCCGTTTGACACCTGGAGACTTATTCTGTTGGAGCAGATAATGGATTTGAGTTCAAGGTAGAACTCTCTTTATTTTCAGGGAAAACTGAAAACTAATGTTGAATTAAGTCTAGGTAAGGGATTTGCTTCATAAGTCGCTATTACGAAAAACTAAAAATGGGGACCTAAACAAAAGAGTTAAGTAGGAAGCCTCATAAAGAACAGTAACAACAAATTACATAATAATTTTGGAAAGTGGAAGAGAGAAATGCTTCAAATCAGATTATATCAAGAGAACACAATACCAGGGTATGGAACTTTAAGCAATTTAACTATTATGTTAAAACACAACTATCCATTTTTGGAAGGGAATTGAGATTGCTGAGTCTGTTTAGGTATGACCCATTTAATACTTAGCTTGAATTATAAAAATTGCAGAACTAGTGAAACGGAATCTTAAACCAAGGTTTAGGTTTTGTGTTAGAGAAAAACAAAGGGAAATGAGGCAGGATTGACAGACATCTGACTCCTGACTGCTTCTCACACTCTCTTGAAATGATTGTGCAATTCATACCATTTCTGCTTAATAAATATCTTAACATTTCTCCACTCTGTAAAAAATATATTGTTATCAGGAATAATAAATGATATGGTGATGCCTATTTAGCAGGAAGTAAAGATACATCATTTTAGTGCAGAAATTTTGTAATCATGCAATTTAGTTGCATTTAGAAAACTGACATGTATGTATTAAAAGAAAAGCATATCAAGAGTTTGTGATAGCAAGAACAGCCCAAGATTCAGACTGCAAGGAAGAGCCTGAAGAAGTCAGCAGTCCATATGGCTGAAAGAGTGTACTATGCTGTGCTGTGCTCAGTTGCTTCAGTCAAGTCCAGCTCTTTGTGACCCTGTGGACTATAGCCCACCAAGCTCCTCTGTCCATGGGGTTCTCCAGGAAAGAACACCTGAGTGGGTTGCCATACCCTCCTCCAGGGGATCTTCCTGATTCCGAGGTTAAACCTGTATCTCTTGTGTCTCCTGCATTGCAGGCAGATTCTTTATCCACTGAACCACTTAGGAAATTCATTGAGAGAGGATACTATGTGCCCCAAATTGAGAGAGTGGGTCAGTTGGCAAAAAAAAAAAAAAAAAGAAAATGGTGGTATAACCACATCAGAGGAAAAGCTACCCTGCAGAGACCAGCATCTAAGGCCCACCAGAAAGGACTTTGCTGTGGGACACGCAGGTTCCTTCTAAAAGGAAAATGATGTAGGGGAGAGCATGGAGTTGTTTTTGATGACTTCATCCCCAGCAATAAAAGAAAGGAGCAAGAATAGCCTTGTTAGTAACAGATCCTGTCTTAATCCCAATCCCAGATGAAAGTAGAACTGGCATAATGAGTTCTAGAGCTCAAGGGCTCATGCAACTTTGGGGCCTGATTCTAGAAATATGTCTTCAGTTTTAAGGATGGATAAAGTTCAAGACCTTCATATTTTATAAAATTTGAAAGTGAATTTTGGGAGTGATTAGATTTTGCATTCATAGAAAGGTAGAAAACCAATTCCATGTTTAAAAAAATCATTGCCACTGGCCCCCAAGATTTCTTTCTTATCCTGATGGAGGCTGCAGACTCCTCAACTGTTACTCACCTCTCAGTATAGCCTTAATAAAATTCTATCAGGGTCCTATAGGTTCCCCTTCCTCTATTGTCATATGTTTTAGTACAATAGGAAATAAAATATGTCCAGCTCTACTGTGTAGAGTCAGGGAGCAGGTAGTAAAGCTACTGGGGCTCCTCTCCACAGAGATACGTAGGTTAATAGAAACATATCAAAGATGAAATAGTGCTGTAAACCAGTGTGACAATTTGTAGTCCATCTATAGTATGTGATACAGACAGTATCAGGATAATAGATTCCATGAAGAGTGTGTTCTTTCTTTTAATATTCTAATTTTTTGTTTCATGCTAGAATCAACATTAAACAAGGGGGAAAGAATGGCCTGCCTTCATATCAGATTCTATAGCAGGGCTAAGACCTCTTGTAAATGTGAAACATGACAGCTGGAGGGTACTAGGATGTATGAGCTTGCTTATGGAATACTTTCTGCCATTGTTCTCCTCAGCACAAACTCGGCAACCATATTGTGTCATAAGGCAAGGAGTAGTAAACTACTACTAACAGAAGATAATGTGAAAGGTTTAAGTGCCTGTAGTAGAGGAAAATAAGTCTTCCAGGAAATCTAGCCAGAGATGGGTCTGAGAAATGTAATCAATGTTTCCCTTAATATTCAGGACTGAGTTCCTTTAGGATGGACTGGCTGGATCTTGCAGTTCAAGGGAGTCTCAAGAGTCTTCTCCAGGACTACAGTTCAAAAGCATCAATTTTTTGGCGCTCAGTTTTCTTAACAGCCCAACTCTCACATCCATACATGACTACTGGAAAAACCATAGGTTTGACTAGATAGACTTTTGTTGGCAAAGTAATGTCGCTGCATTTTAATCTGCTGTCTAGATTGGTCATAGTTTTCTTCCAAGGAGTAGCCATCCTTTAATTTTGTGGCTGCAGTCACCATCTGCAGTGATTTTGGAGCCCCCAAAAATAAAGTCTGTCACTGTTTCCATTATTTCCCATATATTTGCTTGAAGTGATGGGACCAGATGCCAGGATCTTAGTTTGCTGTATGTTGACACCAACTTTTTCACTCTCTTTCACTTTCATCAAGAGGCTCTTTAGTTCTTCTCTTTCTGCCGTAAGGGTGGTATCATCTGCATATCTGAGACTATTGATAGTTCTCCCAGCAATCCTGATTTCAGCTTGTGCTTCATCCAGCCTGACATTTCACATGATATACTTTGCATATAAGTTAAATAAGTAGGGTGACAATATACATCCTTGATGTATTCCTTTCCCAATTTGGAACCAGTCTGTTGTTCCATGTCCAGTTCTAACTGTTGCTTCTTGACCTGCATGCAGATTTCTCAGGAAGCAGGTCAGGTAGTCTGATATTCCCATCTCTTTAAGAATTTTCTAGTTTGTGGCATTCCACACAAAGTCTTTGCCTTAGACAATAAAGCAAAAATAGATATTTTTCTGGAACTCTCCTGCTTTTTTGATGATCCAACAGATGTTGGTAATTTGATCTCTGGTTCCTCTGTCTCTTCTAAATCCAGCTTGAACATCTGGAAGTTCATGGTTCACATACTGTTGAAGCCTGGCTTGGAGAATTTTGAGCATTACTTTGCTAGCATATGAGATGAGTGCAAGGTTATAGAAAGACTGTAGACTTGATTGTATGGACCTTTGTCAGCAGAGTAATGTCTGTGCTTTTTAACGCTGTCAAGGTTTTTCTTAGCTTTCCTGCCAAGAAGCAATCACCTTCTGATTTCATGGTTGCAGTACCGTCCGCAGTGATTTTAGAGCCCAAGAAGAGGAAATCTGTTCCTACTTCCATATTTTTCCCTTCTGTTTTCCATGAAGTAAGGGACCAGATGCTATGGTCTGAGTTTTTTTTTTTTTTTTTTTTTTTTTAGTTTTAAGCTGACTCTTTCACTTTCCTCCTTCACCCTCATCAAGATTCTCTTTAGTTCCTTTGGCTTTGTGCCATTAAAGTGGCATCATCTGCATTTCCTGCCTATCTTGATTCCAGCTTGTAACTCTAACCATGTTATACATCTATATTGCCTCTCTGTAAATTGTAGAGGACCATAAACCTGGATAGTTAAAAATAAAATCATTGGCAGTCAGTTATAGATGGAAATTTAGCTTGCATTGCTGTGCAAACAAACAAAAAAGAGTACAAGAATGATAGATTTCCCAGTGCTATTCCTTCATGTCCGTTTAAATACAGTCTCCTCCAATTAACTTCTTCTCACATTATGTGTATTCTATCTCTCCTAGTTCTTTGGTAACATTTCAAGAGCCTACAGATATCCCCAAATCATATCCTTAATATACTAATTTTTCATGAAACTTTAAGGTCCTCAAGTAAATGGCTTTATTTTATTCTCCTCTATACTTACATTGATGGGCTTCCCAGGTGGTGCTAGTGGTAAAAAAACAAACAAACAAACAAACAAAAAACAAAAAACACCTGCCAATGCAAGAGACATAAAAGACATGGGTTTGATACCTAGGTTGGGAAGATCCCATGAAGGAGGGCAGGGCAACCCACTCCAGTATTCTTGCCTAGAGAATCCCCATGGACAAAGAAGCCTGGCAGGTTACAATTCATGAGGTCACAGAGTTGTATACAATTGAAGAAAGAGACTGAGCACTTACTGCAGTAGAGGCTTCCCTGGTAGCTCACTGGTAAAGAATCTGCCTGCCAATGCAGGAGACATGGGTTCAATCCCTGGCTTGGGAAGATCCCTTGGAGAAGGAAATGGCAGCCCACTCCAGTATTCTTGCCTGGGAAATCACATGGACAGAGGAGCTAAGCGATCCATGGGATCACTAAGAGTCGGACACGACTGAAATGACTTAGCAGCAGCAGCAGCAGCAGCAAATTCTGGAGACCTTGAGTTTCCGTTTTTACACTTTTGAGAAATATGCAAGACAGGTTATAAATACTCAAATTCACCAAAATTGATAATTTAACAGTGTACCTCTGCATAAACCCTCAAATTCTTGACTCTGGTTTTAAGAGTGAATGCAAAAATAAACTCAGTAGGCTCACAGGAATAGGAAAGCATTCTCATGAATTTTTATTGTCTTCTCTTCAATGGAAATAAAGTCACAAATAATATTTGATAACCACAAGTCAAATCTTGTGTAAATTTTCAATCTTTCACCAAAATTCTAACTTATATGTGTATTCTAAAAAAAAAAAGAACTCAAAATTGAATTTAATGTGCTTTTTTGTGCTTGATGTGCCGAAAAGCAGAAGTAAATGAGCACAGAAATATTAGAAGAAACACAAAGAAGATGAGTTTATTTTCCACAACGAAGTAAGAGGAGACACACTGTGAGCAGTATCCAGCAGATACAAGTATAAAGAAACTTCGGACAATAAGTTTGTTAAGGGCTCATTAAACATTTGATAACAGAATGATTTTTGGAATGTGAGTTTTGGATATAGTCTGTCCCATACTTACATAGGGGAATCAAGTCTATGTAATAGTTCCGACAGGCACTTTTCACTGTGGTATAACAAAATCTATAAGGTTACAACATTTAAAATACTGTATCTGATTCAATTATGCAATGTGTTTGATGATAGGCAAGTTACTTTTCCAAACCAGACTCAATTCATCTATCTGTAAAAAAAGGACTTTGGAATAGGAGATGTATGCCTTTTCAGGTGTAGCTTTCTGTTCTTTATGACTCCGAAAATCAGTAATTTGCTTATGCACTTCAGCCTATTCACACATGTAAATGCTTGGTTCTGGCTAAGAAGAGATAAGCAACAGGAAAATATGCTTATGAAAAAATAAAATCAATAACCTCTAACTGGATGCTTCAGAGATTGTGTCCTTTGTGTCTCCTCTGAGGGGGCAAAGGCTTGCCCTCTCTTATATTTTCTCTTTCTTCCACATACATGGTCAACCTAAATTTCATTCTATGCACAAAATGTACCCAGCTTTTTTTTTTTTTTAGTGCATTCTAATGATACTCCCTCTATATAGAATACCCTCTCTCTCTGGTTCCTCATCTTTGTTTCTAACTCATCAAATGCCTTCTTGTGTAAATAGCTTCCTTGACTCAACACTCTGAAAGCCTCAAATTCCCATCCCCAAATATCCATGATATATAATTTTATGGTGACAAGTCTGAAGCATTGCTCTTACTGTGTTTTTACTATTTGAAAGCACTAAAACATAGATTCCTTTGGGGCATGGGATTTTCCTTTTCAAATCTTTATTCTCGTGACTCATGTATGCCAGGCACAGAGTAGGTGCTTGATAATTGAATGAAAACAGAGTGTCATAAGCACAAGAGCCTTCCGTTCATCTTAAATTATCTTTTTTTATCAGTGTGTTTTCTGTGGTCTCTTGCAATACTATGCAAATTAGTTTCTGAGTGTGCAGTTGTAAGCACAGTAGCTATCCCTGAAAGAGTTCCTTTTTATTGAAACATTAAAGATTACTGCTTTACAGAATAGAATTTTGGGTAATTTGGCAGTCTATAGAGATTGCCAGTTGTGGATGATTCTCTTTCTTGCTGAAATAGGCACTCCTTTGATAACCCTGCTTTCTAAAGTTATTACTCGGCGCACAGGGTTTCATAGATAGCACCTAAACTGATATAATAGTACCATGAAAATCTGCCATGTGTAGGTTCCCAAGCTGATTGCCATTTGTACTATCTTACAGGATAGGGAAATAAACTGCTCAAATAAAGCATTGTTCATGTATAGCATTCTTTTATAATGATGCAGAATTGCAAGATGTCCAATTAGGTTTATATTATCTGTGGGAAAGAAAAGAAAAAAAAAACTACATGGGGCAATGAAGGTGGGACAATATTCTCTCAAATGATCTTAGCAATGCATATTTAAACTGTCCTATGCTGAAACAGATATAAATACACGAAAGACGAAATCACTGCTAAAGCAATGGCTCATTGGGGTACATGCCTGCTAAGAAAAGAACCGCTCTATCATGTTTTGCTTACAGGGTAAAACTAGCTATGGAGTAATGCTAATATCTTTCTATACAAGCTGATTTTTTTTTCAAAATGAAGAACAAACTAATCAGAAAGGTTTCCAGACTTAGTCTGATACTAATATCCTTACACTGTTTCACAGATGCTTCTTGTTCTGCAAGGGCAAATGCATTGAGATTGCCAGTTCAACAACAACAGCCTATCTAATATAGTCTATGCAACTTGAATTTTATGCATTTTTTGTAGGAATTTAAGAGTCTTGATAAATATTTATATTTTTGATTTTATGTTTTTGCTTATCTGTAACCAACTTAGAATAGACACACTATTCTTTTGAAGGATGAGTAGATACACAATAAAATATTTAATACACCTTTTCACATGTTTTTTGAAACTCTTGCTGTCAAGATAATGCCAATTCATAGCACTATTTTTGTATATTTTTTATGGAAAGCTCTGCATGTTGGAGAGTGAAAAATTACAAAGACTGTTTAGGAAGGAACCTGGCTCTTTCAGCCTTGTATCAATTATAGCCCACCTGTCTTTCTTCTGCTGCTGGAATGTGGCATCTTTTCATACTTCTGCTTATCCTCACTCTGAATCTAGTCAGTTGTTATTTATTTCCTTTTATGGCACATGCCACTCTGAATTGCATGATGGCTGTGCATATATGAAAGTATACTTGTCAGGAGGACGCATGCCCCCACAGGCCCAGGGGGTCAATCCAGGAGACATTTTTCCGTTTGGTTTATCTAGTATTTGATCCTGATGACTTCATCCTTCGATTCTTCTCTTCTCAATATGTTTTGTTATCTCTCAGTCGTTCTCTCTCTGAGTGATACCGTATTATTTCTGTTTGTTTCTCACTCCTTGGTAGCAGCCTCTTCTCACACTGTTTAGCTGGTGCTTTCTTCATGCTTGCCCTTATTATAATATTCTAGAGTCCACTAGAACATGAATTCCATAAAAGTGAATAGTTTGACCCTATTTTTCACTGCTTTATCACTGATAAATAAATAATTCTATGTAGTAATGCTGGTTGTGCTGGTGCTTTAGTCACTAAGTCATGTTCAACTCTTTGTGACTCCGTGGACTGCAGTGAAGCCTGCCTGACTCCTTTGTCTGTGGGATTTCCTGGGTAAGAATACTTTAGTGGACTGCTGATTCCTTTTCCAGGGGCTCTTCCCAAACAGGGATCAAACCTGTGTCTCCTGCACGGCAAGTGAATTCTTTACTGTCTGAGCCACCAGGGAATCCTGTGTAGCAATAGATGTTGCATAAATGATTATTGAATAATAAATGAATTAATGACCAAGGTGAATCCTAGGCTTTTTAATCTGTGGAGCACTCCTCCCTGCCTATCACATTCAGTGACCTGAGATATCATCTATAGGCTATTGATTGTTTTTTTCCACTTTGGGCCTTTGTTTTCTTACACATCTTAGCTGTTGTGATATATCTTATAAGCACTAAAAAGTAAACCTTAAACCATGGATATCCTTAACACAGCTTGTATATTCCAAAATCGTTTACCCCAACCTTGTGTGATAAAAATTTCATGTCAGGCACCTCAAAAGTTTGCTGTGAACTATTTCCCCCTCCCTCTTTTTTTTTTTCCTTTTTTAAGCAAAAATTCGTATTCAACTTTAAACACTGAGCTCCTAGGCATCTCTTACTGAATTTGTCTTTACTTACCCCTTGAGTTCAATATAATATATTGACTTGGATTAGAATCTCAAATTAGATCTTATGGAATGTTTTCTATTTATTAACAATCCAGCTGCTCATTTTCCTTGCTGCAAAGACACATCCACCCCCAGACTTAAAATAAAAATTAAAATAAAAAAACTATTCAATTTATTTTTTTCAGTTAAAATATCTTTCTTTACTGATATATACAAGAGGCTTAGGGCTTCCCTGGTGACTCAGTGGTAAAGAATCTGCCTACCAATGCAGGAGACATGGGTTCTATCCCTGGGTCTGAAAGATCTACTGTAGAAGGAAATGGCAGCCCACTCTAGTATTCTTGCCTGAAATATCCCATGAACAGAGAAGCATGGCTGTCTACAGTCCATGGGGTTGCAAAAGAGTCAGACATGACTTAGCTGCTAAGCAACGATACTGTCATAAAATCTGATTGTGCATTGTACAATTCTGCACCATTACAGGTGAAACATTTAATTACGTGGATGACAGGAAAAGCAGGTTGAAGGAAAAATAAGATCTGCTACAGATAAATTAATTTTTTTCCTGTAGATGTCTTGGGCTTCACCCTGTAGACCTGCAAATCTTATAACTGCCCAGCCTCAAAACTGAAGGACCTGAAGACAGTGACAGAGACATCAGTGATTTATTTTGATAATTGATCTTAAATGTCTGGGCCAAGTGGGCTCTGGAGAGACACCCAAATGTGGATGGCAGACAGCAGGCAGGACAGGGCTTGCAGCAATCTTCACTAAGGTGGCAGAGTTGAGTTGAGAGTGTTGCCAGTTATAGGGGGAGTTGACTCCTTTTTTGACTCATTGGTTACCAGGGAAACTATCACAGAGTACCTAAGTCTTGGTTAGTGTTGGTTGCTCAGTTTGTCTGACTGTTTGTGACCCTAACCCAGTGGGCTCTAGCTGGGGCTGGGGAGCAAGCCCCTGCACAATTACTGATTAGGCTTTAAGATTAAATGCTGTGCTTAGTCACTCAGTCATGTCTGACTCTTGGCAACCCCATAGACTATAGCCTGCCAGGATCCTCTGTCCTTGGGGATTCTCCAGGCAATAATACTGGAGTGGGTTGCCCTGCCCTCCTCCAGGGGATCTCCCCAACCCAGGGATCGAACCCAGGTTTCCCACAATGCAGGCAAATTTTTTGCCATCTGAGCCACCAGGGAAGCTCAAGAGTACTGAAGTAGGTAGCCTATCCCTTATCCAATGGATCTTCCTGACCTGGGAATCAAACTGGGGTCTCCTGCATTGCAGGCAGATTCTTTACCAGCTGAGCTACCAGGGAAGCCATTTAAGATTAAGAAGGCAGGTCAACTGTTGAGTAGGTTGTAGACTGAAACTGGAAGGGCAGGGGCTGTACTGAGATCAAGAGAGCAGCCTGTCTTGAGTGGCCTGACCACGCAACCAGGTCAAAGTATAGAATATGGAATGCCTTAAAAACCAATAATGATGAAAACAAAATACAGTTGTCAAATGTGAAGAACTATAAAATCATTCAACCAATAAATACCCATACACACACAATGTGTATATGGTATAAGTTTTGCTTTTTTCTAAATTGAAACATTGTTTTGAGATACTTTTTTTTTTCATTTAACAAGACAACTACCTTCTGTCTACTCTGTATATTTTTCATAGGATTTCTTATTATGAATGTAGCATAATTTAGCTCTTTGTTATCACATTTAAGAGTTTCTGTCAGAGTTTGAAATATTATGTTTAAGCAACAAAATGACCTAGTTTTAGTCCCAATGTTTATTTTTTTCTCATATGTTCTCACATAGGGTTTCCTTTGTCTGGAAAATTCTTTTCTTCCCCACATACCCTACTCTCTCTTTTCACATCTCAAATGAAATGTCACTTCCTAAGGGGATATTTCTATGATCTCACTGACTGGGGTTCATCCTTTTTTTTTTCCACCCTCAGTCCTAATCCCTGCCATACTGCTGCTGCTGCTGCTAAGTCGCTTCAGTCGTGTCCGACTCTGTGCGACCCCATAGACGGCAGCCCACCAGGCTCCCCCATCCCTGGGATTCTCCAGGCAAGAACACTGGAGTGGGTTGCCATTTCCTTCTCCAGTGCATGAAAGTGAAGTCTCTCAGTCGTGTCCAACTCCTAGCGACCCCGTGAACTGCAGCCTACCAGGCTCCTCCACCCATAAGATTTTCCAGGCAAGAGTACTGGAGTGGGTTGCCATTGCCTTCTCCAACCATACTGCTAGCTATCCTTAAAATATTAGCCTAAATGTAACTAGTTCAGTAGTAGTCACCATAGTATACTTTAGTATAAAAATTCTACTCTCAAGCTCCCATAGCATCCTGTATTTATTTTCATTCTACTTTCACAGTTTATATCTAACCATCTGTATAAATGTTAATTATTTTTCTCTTGCTTACTAATCTCTAATCTTCAGGAAGGCATGTGTTAGATCTGTTTTGCTCATTGCTTCATTCCAAGTGCATAGTATAGTTCCTGACATATTGTAGGTGAGACTAATATTCAATGAATGAATGAATGATGCTAAGAATATTATTGAAAATCTACATCTGCTTCCATCTGAAGGACTGCTACAAAATATATTCTGTTTCCACTTGGGGAATTCCTGCAGAATGTAGTCCTAGACAAAGAATTGTTAACTGAAAGAGTCTGTACATTTAAATTTTGACAGAAATGCCAAATTTCCTAAAGAATTATGTATTGTACTCAGTAATTGTGGACCAGGAATGTAACCTGGACCCACTGCGTTGTGATCCTGGAAACTTTAGCCACTGGACCATGAAGGAAATCCCTGTTGTTCTGTTTTCTAATATGTTATTTCCTTATATTTTTTTCCACTTGTCAAGCTTCCAGTTACTATTCCTCTACACTCAGTTTAGATATCACCCTACTTTGATATAGATTCTCCTTCTCTGTAGTCCCTGATAATATGTGACTATATTCCTTGTCACAGTTTCTAAATCATATAAAAGATTTCTAGTTTATATCATTATTTCCCTCAAATGTCCTTATAACGAGCCTGATAGCCAGTGTGAACATTGGCATGCACCTTTTTATGAAACTGAAATAGCATGCATTTACAAAGGAAATGTACATGTGAACATAAGTTGGAGTCAGTGAAGAACTCTCCCTCTTCATTTTTTTGTACTGATCATTTGAAAATTAAAGTGAAGATGTAATGAAATTGTTAATCACTCAGTTTTTCTGACTCTGCAACTCTGTGGACTGAAGTCCACTAGGCTCCTTTGTCCATGGAATTCTCCAGGCAAGAATACTGGAGTGGGTTGTCATACTTCCTCCAGGGGATCTTCCTGACCCAGTGATTGAACCCACCCCAGTCTGCCGCATTGCAGACAGATTCTTTAACATCTGAGCCACCAAATCATACAAAAGATTGCTATTTATGTCATTGTCTGCCTCAAATGCTCTTGTAATTAGTCTGATATCTAGCATGAATATTGACATATGCACTTATGTGGAACTGAACTAGCATGAATTACAAAGGAAATGTAAAGGTGAACATGACTTGGAATCAATTGTTTGTATTGACAATTTAAGGCGAGTTAATAGCTATAAGTCATTCTAGACAGTAATATTTTCTCACAGTTCTGGAGGCTTGAAGTCCAAGGTCAAATTGCAGACAGAGTTGGTTTCTGGTAAGCCTTCTCTCCTTAACTTACAGGTGGCTTGTTTCTCCCTCTGTCCTTATACTGCCTTTTCTCTATGAACAGGTACTTCTCTTTCCCATACTTTTCCTTAAGAACACTACTCCTCTTGGATTAGGGCCCTACCCATACTACCTCATTCAACTTAATTATCTCTTTAAAGATAGTCCCCCAATATAGCCACATTTTGAGATGCCTTGTGTTAGAGCTTTAAAATACAAATTATAAAGCAGGGCACAATTCAGCCCATAAGAATCAGGGAACTGATTTATAGCTAAAGTTGTTAACGTGGGTCTAGGATGCTTGTTAGAAAGGTGGCAAATGACAGAGACAAGGAAAATGAGATGAGGCAGGCTTGTTGAAGAGAGTTATTTACTTCAACTTGATGGCAGACAAAACTCTCCTTGGATTCCTTGGAATATTTATGAGTTATAAACAGAGAAGTTAATAAGTTACATAAAACCTAAAACTAAACTAAGTGAGACTTTTGGAAAGTCACACACACACATATATATATATATATATATGCATCCTTATAAATGTCAAATTAAACATAAATATCCACACTATGGAGCAAGTTAATAAGGAAAGTAAATTGACTATGTAAACTCAGTATCTCCACAATAGCAATGTAATAAAATAAGCCATAAAGTTATTTTTTTCCAAGATTAATACTTAGAAAACAATCTAAGCTGTAATCTTGGGGAAGAAAATGTTTCCAACTTTAATTCAGAAATAAAGTGTATTTATTTTGCTGCTCTGATTGCTGTGGCCAAGACTTCCAAAACTATGTTGAATAGTAGTGATGAGAGTGGGCACCCTTGTCTTGTTCCTGACTTCAGGGGAAATGTTTTCAGTTTTTCACCATTGAGGATAATGTTTGCTGTGGGTTTGTCATATATAGCTTTTATTATGTTGAGGTGTTTTCCTTCTATTCCTGCTTTTTGGAGGGTTTTTATCATAAATGGATTTTGAATTTTGTCAAAGGCTTTCTCTGCATCTATTGAGATAATCGTGTGGTTTTTATCTTTCAATTTGTTAATGTGGTGTATCACATTGATTGATTTGCGGATATTGAAAAATCCTTGCATCCCTGGGATAAAGCCTACTTGGTCATGATGTCAGTCCAGTGGTTAAGACTTCTGCTTTCAATGCACAGGGTTCAATTCCTGGTTTGGGAACTAAGAACGTACATGCCATGCGACAAAGAAATAAAAAATTAAACAAACAAACAAACAAACAAAAACAAAAAGCAAATGTAAATGTGAAAGTGTGACAAATTCACTTATATAAAAAATACAAAGACCTCATATTTTTTTTCTTATTTACACAAATTAATGGACTAAAGAAGTTTGTATATTTTTAAAATAAAGATTCTAGGCAACGGGTGATGGATTTTTAACAGTCCTCTCCAAGCAGTGGCAGAGTTTGACATATGAAGCCTATTTGTCTTCATTATCTGAAAGCTGGAAGAATAGAAATTGAATTTAGACAAATATGTTGAACTTGCCAACAGACATATGTTGAGAGGCAGTGTGTGCTTTCATGAATTTAAAATGAAAATAAGTGGTTTATTAATAAAGTAAGCCTTTCCTGAGGAACGCGAACACAATATAACCTATTCTCTGACCATCCTCCCACTTCTGAACTGAAGTTTCCTAACCCCTTCCTTTACTTCATATATGAGAAAATCTATTTATTTTCCTTTATTATAGTCTTAGGTGACACTAATAGGCATACCATTTTATGTAAACAAGTCTATAATATTTATTAATGGACATTTCTAACTAACTGACTGTTCTTATGTTTCAGTATTTTCATTGTCCAAATGTCATAGGTGTATAAAAGTGAAAATTATGTAGCAAAAACAAAAATAGAGGCAAGTTAATAGAAAATAAACGTGGAAATTTTGTATTCAAAATTATAAAAAATTTACTTTATGGATCCAAGTTAGTGTTGGACTCATAATGCAAGAGAAATGTAGGGAAAAAATGTATGTGGTTTAGTATGAATCTGTGCAAAATACCAAAAGCCCCAATAGAATTATGGACAACTGAAACTGGAATGAGGTAGGTCATGATGTCTTTATGTTTTCTCTTGCATGACTATTCCAAAGAAGTGGAAGATTTAAAAATGAAAAGTGAAGGAGCAGGGTGTGTGAAACAGAAATGGGAAAGCAAGGGAGTAGAGAGGAGGAAAAAAGGAAAGACCAAGGAGGAAGAAATATATGGTGGCTTCATAGCAGAAGAGATGATATAAAGTGGATAAAAAAAAAAAACATAAAAAAAAGAAAAAGGGGGAAAAGTGACAATAACAGAAAATAAAGATTTTAATGGAAAGAATAAGTATGATAGGAAGAGAAATAAAGAATGAGAAGTGGTGAAAATAAAGAAAATAGTAGAAAAAGGAAAAAACAAATAAAGAGGAAAAAATTATGAAAAGCAGAAACAAAAGTGTAAAAAAGTTGTAAAACAGTGATGATAATTTATGAGCTATTTCTTTTTTTTATGAGCTATTTCTTATTTGTATTTGGTGTTCAAAATATGTCTCTAGTTGAAATGAACCCATACAAAACAATTATAAAATAAGATTCTTTAATCTTACTATTGTGATGAAATAAAAAGTTAAGAAAGATATTAGTATGTGGCATAGCCAGTATTCAGATATATTGAAACACAGTCTTTGATTTATTTAAGATTGCAGTTTTGTTTTGCTTTTGGGATACCAAAATCTCAATACTGAAATAACTTCTGCATAGCTTGTTCTGAGTACAAGTTTGTAACAAATAATGCCTATTTTGTAAAACCTCTAATAAGTGCTAAAGGAGAAATCAAATATGTACTATTAAAATTCTATTAAGGGGTTAATAGGCTTTTTCAATAGAAATAAGAATAATTTAAGCAATGTCTTTTTAAAAATTAGTATATGAAAATTATGGAGCTCCTTTGATATAAGGAGCTGTTAATGAACATTAAATAATTTGAGATCTTTGAAAACTTCCTGAGAGACAGACAAAAGAAAAAAATATATGCTTCATGTTGTTGGTAAACAAGAAATACAAATTTTTCAATTGTGGAAAGCATCTGTGACACCCATAATTTTGAACTCTGAGAACAAAATGGAGAAGAATGTGTTAAGTTTTATTTTTTCTTCTTACTGACTGCTGATTGTCTTCTTCTTGATAACTACTTCTAAAATGATCTAATAGTCCTTTAGTAAGATATTTCTTCAGGATGAACCTAGACAACCTACATGGAAGCCAAAACTTGTCTCAACATGAATAATACTTTTCAGTGTTACTCTCATGTAACAATAAAAATTTAAGATTAAATAAAAATAAAATTAAAAACTATGCTTTGCAATCAAACAAAAGAATTAGATAATACCAAGTGTTGGATAGAAGGAAGAAGGGCATTTTGGCTATTCCAGGGTCAGAGAATTCAACATTCAGATATTTGGATCATATTGTATTGATCAACAATAAGTACGGAAAGCACAGGTTTGTTTTTTAAAAGTTTCCATGTTTTTAGAAACAGATGAACTGATAGGAGGGTGACACACTTTTTGGTTGTTTGTTCATGATAAATAATTTACTGCAGTGTTTCATAAACATGAATAATTTAAATTTGAAGTAGACTCACTGATTTAAAGTTCCCCAACACCCCAGTTAATCATATACCAGCATCACTGTACCTCATTTATCTGTGATAATCTGCTACAGGCTAAGTTGTTTCAGTCACCTCCAACTCTTTCTAACCCTATGGACTGTAGCCCAGAAAAGTGAAAATATACTTTTACTTTCAAGTTGTCCAGGTCAGCTTTGTTTTTAATTATTGGCATCAAAATTTTTCTTTAATTTGCTTTAAAAAGAATGTATTTTCTTCTTTGATACAAATACAGATTTTGAAAAATATATAATTATCAGGGAAACTTATGAAATGTTTATTGATATGACATTACCAATAGCTAAATGGTAAAGAAAAATAATTTTATATGAAATAAGTAAAAGCACTGTTTCAGTGAAAAAAATTAGAGAGTATATATCATTTTTCAGTAGTCTAGACATTAATTAATAATGACTCAGTGACATAGTAAATGTCTTATTGGCTCTCAAACTTTTTAAAATATGCATATAGAAAGATGCCATGAGGTTAAACTAATTTCCATAAATATTTTTACCATGGCAGATTTGATGCTACTAACTTGACATTCTTAAAAACTGAGTTGGAAAGAGTTGTGCATAATTGGCTCCAGTGGCTCCACTGCATCACTACTTACATCTCAGTAATCTTTGGAAGGCACACCAAAAATTGCAAATAATAAAAGTTAAATAAATGCTCATTATGTCAAGTAAAATACTGTGGTTTCAAAATTATGCTACTTAATTATAATTATAGATTTCAAAATTGATTGATTAAGTAAATAACTCATTCTAATCTAATACTTCCTCCAATATAATCACTTTATGTATGATTAGTAAAACTCGATGCTTGCCAGTCTCCTTGAAGGAGTCTCTATTGTACCTAAATGAACTGTTTTCAGTTTTGTAGTTTATTCTTTCTCAATTTTACATCAATCTATCTAAGTAATCTGAATAGGTACTCTTTTATTGTGCTTATTTAGTGTCAATGTTTTGTGTTTATTTAGTGTCAATGTTTATAGATATTCCTAGTGTATACTGTTTGTAATATATACTTAATATACACCAATAGAAATTCTATATTAATATCTGTATAGCTATATATACAGATGTATGTTGTACTGTGCTCAGGCGTATCCAACTCTTTATGACCCCATGGACTGTAGCCTTACAGGCTCCTCTGTCCATGGAGTTTTCCAGGCAAGAATACTGAAGTGGATTGCCATTTCCTACTCCAATACAGATGTTTATGTCTATGTTTATTTATTCCCATTTCAGTATTCATAAAATCTGTCACTTCTTCCACTTTTTCCCCATCTATTTGCCATGAGCTGATGGGACCAGAAGCCTTGATCTTAGATGTTTTGCCAATTTTCACTCTCCTCTTTCACCCTCATCAAGAGGCTCTTTAGATCCTCTTCACTGCCTGACATTAGAATGATATCATCTGCATATCCCAGGCTGTTGATATTTCTCCCAACAGTCTTAATTCCGGCTTGTGATTCTTCTAGCCTGGCATTTTGCAACTGGAATGAAAACTGACCTTTTCCAGTCCTATGGCCAGTGCCTGTTAACTCCAGGTATTTCTTGACTTGCTACTTTTGCATTCCAGTCCCCTATGATGAGAAGGTCATCTATTTTTTTCTGTTCTCGAGGCAAGAATACTGATGTGGTTTGCCATTCCTTCTCTAGCAGACCAAATTTTGACAGGCCCTGACTAACAAAGATGTGCCCTTCAGCCTCTCCACATAGCTGGACAACGTGCAGCGCCCTGGTTATCCCAGAGCGTATCCTCATTGAGAGTGTAAGCCTTCACCAGCTGCTGGGTGTTGGTCAGTGTGCTGCCTGGGGGCAGGGGCAAAGACCCTGCTAAAGCCCCAGAAAGCAGTTCCTGGGAAGCCTCGAGCTGAGGTTAGAGAACACTCAGAAGCAGAGGGCTCCCCCACCTCTCTACTGCTGCTGGCTGCTCTGGGACCAATCTGCCACCTCAAATATATCAAATAACTCAAAGAAGGTGTAGTGGGATAGTGTTCTTATGTAGGTGAGTTTGGAAATGAGTGGACGCATAAAAGTAAAGCTAAAAGGAACCATGCATACCACAGTCCTCTTTGGGGTAGAGTGTTTCTCATGGAGAACTGATTAACAGTTCTGAAAGCACTTACTTCATGTATATAGTATGACAAGCAATTATATAAAAGAGCAGCGGATGATGGGATCCATACTTCTCACTGTTGAAGTGATGCAGTAGATAGAAATAAGAAGGGAAGGCTAGAAGTATCCATGTATTAACAGATTAGAGTTGGAGGCATCCGTATAAATTCATAAACACCTAAATATAAAAGCAGATGCCTCAGTGGTAAAGAATACGCTTGCCAGTTCAGGAGCTAATGGAGATGCAGGTTCAATCCCTGGGTGGGGAAATTCCTCTGGAGGAAATGGCAACCCATTCTGGTATTCTTGTCAACGTAATCCCATGCACAGAGGAGTTTGGCAGGTTACAGTCCATAAGGTCACGAAGAGTCAGACACAACTGAGCATGTATGCATGTCAAATATAGAAATATGAGTATAGGCACAGGTTAGTATGTACACATATATTACCCTGTGCTATCACCTGAAATGGATCAGAAACAAGAAGATCTTAGTGGTACAAGCATGCCTAGCTTCCAGATTTTTAATATTATCTCCAATTAAAGGAACCATGGTCTTTGAAGTAATGGTTATTTCTAGGACAAGAGCAGAAATAACAAAACAAGCCTGGAGCATCTTATAATACCAGAAATTAAGAAAATGATAAAAAATATATGTATATAATTGATGGAGTCTATCAAAGGGACACAGGAGCCAACTGAAAAAACTCCCAATGGTTAAAGTGGAATTACATTATATTCAAACATATCCAAGACATAACACTTTGTATGAAAAGTTGAGGTAAAATAAATTTATTGTGGAAAAGGAAGACAAAATTGGTGCAGCCAATACATATAATGAAGTTCTATATACTTGAAAAAGGGGCATTAGGTTAAAGTGAAGGCAATCTGAATAAAGCATGTATTTAGTTCATAATTCTGTATCATATTGTCTCATTATTTGTGAAGAAAGTACAATACTAATGTAAGATTTAAATAGTAAATGCAACAAAGTGTGGGATATTTGTAAACTCCATGCTACCTTCACAATTTGCATGCAAAGCTAAAAGTTTACTAAAATAGACCATTTATTTAAAAGCATCTATATATGAGTAGAACACACATACATATGGAACCAGTATAGAATATGGATTTGAATATAGTTCTTCCTTAACTTACGATGAACTTACATCCCCTAAACCCATCATAAGTTTAAAATATCATAAGTCTAGACAGTTATAATCTTGAAAGATTTCCCAAAAACATACCTAAGCAACCCAGGGTTTCTGGCTGTAGCATTTGTACTTTTGAACTCTGTATTTTTGGTACATTCACAGTGATGACACACTGTGAAATGTCTTTTCTGTGAAGGATGTAGGATGCTATAAATAAAGAGTCATGTTTTAAGCTTTGACACAAACAGCACACACACCTATGTCTGTGGTGGCACTTACATTCTATGTTTCATATATTCTTTGACTTCCAACAGGGTTATATCCTGATAAACCCGTCTCAAGTTGAAAGTATTGTAAGCCAACAGTGCATTTAATATACCTAACGTGCCAAACATCATAGCTTAGCCTAGCCTCCCTGAACTGTGCTCATAACACTTACATTGGCCTACGGTTGGGCAAAGTCCTCTAACACAAAGCCAACTTTTTTTCTTCTTTTTTTTTATTGTAACGAATTCAAGACTTTTTTCTTTACAATATTGTGTTGGTTCTGCCACATATTGACATGAATCCACCATGGGTGTCCACGTGCTCCTCTTCCAGAACCCCCTTCCCACCTCCCTCCCAAAACCAACTTTTTAATAGTCTCAAACATCTTTATGCAGTTTATTGAATACTGCATTGAACGTGAAGATCAGAATGGTTTCTTGTTTGGGTTCAGAATGGTTGTAAGTGTGTCAGTTGTTTACCCTCATGATCCTGTGGCTGACTGGGAGGTGTGGCAAACTGCTGCTTGTTATCAAAAGTCACTGCATCGTGTCCAGCTCTTTGCGACCTCATGGACTATACAGTCCAGGGAATTCTCCAGGCCAGAATATTGGAGTGGGTAGCCTTTCCCTTCTCCAGGGAATCTTCCCAACCCAGGGATTGAACCCAGGTCTCCCACATTGCAGGTGAATTCTTTACCAGATGAGTCACAAGGGAAGTCCAAGAATACTAGAGTGGGTAGCCTATCCCTTCTCCAGGGGATCTTCCTGACCCAGGAATTGAACTGGGTCTCCTGTATTGCAGGCTGATTTTTTACCATCTGAGCTATCAGGGAAGCCTGCTGCTTATCATTAGCCTTGGAAAAGATCGAAATTCAAAATATGAAGCCCTGCTTCTTCTTAGTGAATATCACACCATCATAAAGTGGGAAATATCATATAAGTTGAACCATCATAATCTGGGACTGGCTGTGGTTTCAAATATTAAATAAAAACATTATTTAGCACATATTCTGATTCCTAATTTTTGAAAATTTTGGCAAAAAAGAATTGTTTTGACTCCACGTGGATGTATGTGGCTCTATTTCATTTGTTTTAAATGAATGTAATTATAATTTATTTTTACCTAACAATTCATTTTTCCAAAATGGCACCCCACTCCAGTATTCTTGCCTGTAAAATTCCATGGGCAGAGGAGCCTGGCAGGCTACAGTCAATGGAGTTGCAGAGTCAGACACCACTGACTGACTGAGCATTCAATATTGCTTTTAAATTTTTGCTATGCCTAATGGTGAAGTTATGAACAGGTATGCCTCCTTTTTGACAGGAGAAAGATTATTTCTAACATACATAGCTACACATGACATTACTGTGTAATAGAGAATATCCCTAACTAGATATTACTAAATAGCACTTCAGAGTATGCTTTCACTAGAAATATATGACTGCTAGCTGAAGTTAAAACTTGTCAGATTTTTAAAAATATTGTTATTGTAATACATATAACATAGTATGTCACTTTCTTATTAGTGAGATGGATTTCTTATTTATATATGCTCTATTTTTGTCATATTTGTATATTTAACACTTATGTATTCTGGATTCTAATATTCATCAGTTACATATGCTTTGAATATATCTGCTGATTTTATTTTTATAGTATTTATGCTGTTTCTGTGTTACTTTTGGGTTGGTAAAATAAATTTCCTTAGAACAATATCATTAAGGTTGAAGAATTCAATCTACCTAGGATTTTGGCTGTTATGATTAGTAATCAATCCCTCTTTTAATTGATAGACCATTGTTTGCATACCTTTATTCTTATGGACTAGTATTTCCTCACTGGTTTATAGCTTGTCATAAATTAATCTCTCATTCATATATGGATTTCTTTCTGAATCTTCTTCAATATTTCATTGGCATCCTTGCCTATTTTGAGGTAAAATACCTACGTTAGAGGTAGGTGATACCAAACTTGGAATTGTGGCTCTATAAACTGAATGTTTCATATGATCTTTGGAACATTCATTATCTGTTAAATGGTGAAGGTAGTAGTGTATTTATATTGTATTTTGAAAGCAATTAAAGTGAATATATATTAATAGAAAAAACTAGTTTCTACATCACTAGATATTCAGTGTGATGTTTCCTCCTAACCCATTAGTCTTATTCTTAGTACTCATAGTTTGACACTTCTTATTTCCTTCTCTTTTATATATATATATTGATATCTGTAGATAACAGTTTGCAAGGGAACTCCCCAAACTTAAAATACACAAAGATGAGCAAACCTCTGTGCTTAGTGATTTAGACTCAGGACTATTTTCTCATGCTTCTCAGATAACTCTAATACGTCAAAAGAGTTAAAACGATTACTAAGGAACTAAAAGAGCTTGGAAAAAATAAAGAGAAACACTACTAGTTGAAAACTGACACAGAGATTTAAAGGTTAAATTAACAAATAATGCAAAGTCTTGCTCAAAAAGGCAGCATGACAGTGGCAGACAGATTCAGGAAAAATAGTCAACAATTTGAATTTTTTATTTTTTTCCCTTGTGATGTTCATTTTTTTCTTGTATATAATATACAGTCATGTGATTAATAGCAAATTTAAGTAATTTTATCTTCTTCATAAGTTAAACATTTTACCATTATGTATGACCTTCTTCAGCTCTACATTTAACACTAAACTGTTGTGTCTTTTTAAAAAACTTTATATTGTCTGATGTTTGTATAGTAACACCAGTTTAGACAACTTTGATAGTGTTGATGGTGCAGGCAAGAACAATTATCCCCATCCTTTTCCTGACCTCCCCACACATATCATACATCATTAGCAGTTTTGAAATGTATTAAAAATGTTCTTGAATTATTTCCCCTCTACTCTGCGTTTCTAGATAATTGTTTATTATTATTAATAATAATAATTTCAGAAACCTAGGTGCCTCTAACAGCCAGGAAACATGATTTTGCCAGTTAAGCTACCCATTTACAGACAGCTATTAATTTTCCATGGTACTTTGCACTCTAGTGTGGCAGTACTGTTGTTTTATGTCTGAAATTTTGTTACATAATAATGTTGAAATGGCTGAAGGGAATCATTTGTAGCAGTTTAATTCCCTCATATGGGAGGAAATAACAAAATAAATCAACAAAGCAAATGTGTACTAAAGCAAGTGCAAACAGCACTTATGAATGATGAAAATAATGACATTGGATTTAAAGCTACTTATCTTTATAATGACTTTTCTTATAGGAATTCTAACACCTCCCCATTGAGCTTGAATGGTAACAAAGTCATCCTTGAACAAAATTTCTTTTCTTGGCATTTATGATTTAATAAGGTTCTTAGTTTTTGTGTGTATATTTATATGTAAAATTTGTATTTGTTTTATGTTAAAAGCATGAAATTATTTTATATTTCTAAAGGAATCAGTATCACATGTGTCATAAAAAGCTTTATTGAAGCTATATTTTTCATTCCTAATATTGCTTGCACTATTACAATTGTGACTTATTTCAACAAAAGCTAGTGGAGTGCACATTATTTTATTTTTTAATTTTTGTTCGAGTGGAATTGATTTATAATTTTATGTTAGTCTCATGTGTATAGCAGACTGAATCAGTTATACATATATACGGATCCATTCTTTTCCAGATTATTTTCCCATATAAGTTATTGTAGAATATTGAGTAGAGTTCTCTGTACTTTACAGTGTCTTCCCTGGTGGCTTAGTCAGTAAACAGTCTGCCTGTAATGCAGGAGACGCAGGTTCAATTCCTGGGTTGGGAAGATCCCTGGAGAAGGAAATGGCAATCCACGCCAGTATTCTTGCCTGAAGAATCGATCCTTATTATTATCTATTTTATATATAGGTGTGTGTGTGTGTGTGTGTGTGTCGCTTCAGATGTGTCTGATTCTGTGACTCTATGGACTGTAGCCTACTGGGCTCCTCTGTCCATGGGATTCTCCAGGCAAGAATCTTGGAATGGATTGCCATGCCTTCCTCCAGGGGATCTTCTTGACCTAGGTATTGAACCCACATCTCTTATGTCTCCTGCATTGGCAGGTGGGTTCTTTACCACTAGCACCACCTGGGAAGCTGTATATAGTAATGTATATTTGTTAATCTCAATTTCTTAATTTATAACCCTCCCACCATGTTTCCCCTTTTATAACCATAAGTTTGACTTCCACAAAGGTCAGATTATGTACATGTTTATTTTTACACTCATCAGTCATAATTTGTTGAAATGCACATGGTACATTAAATAAATATATTTCATCTCCCAGAGGTGACTAAAAATTTTGCATGTAAATCAGAACACCATGTGCTAAGTGAGTCCTTGGGTCTACATTTGAAAACTAGAAGCAAGTTTTCCATGGAGATGTTTCTCAAAATATATATGCATATATTATGTTCTTCAAATATATATATGGCTTTCTTCCTCACTCATATATCATCTTAAGACTGACTCACTCACTGTCAAATAATTCACAACTTAAAGTTTCATGGACATCCTTAAACTTACTTCAGTTAATTTATCGCTTGATCAACATTTCTTAGATTTTTAGCAAAGGCCTCATTTCATTATGCTTTGATTGTATATTCTATAATATGTGAGAGGGGATGGATTGTGGGAAGTTAAGATGATATTTTTTTCAATTCTCAATCCTATTCTGTAAAAATAGTATTCCTTAATATATGTTATAGATTTTATATTATTCCCCATATTTGAACTAATTTCTACACCTATTCAGTTAAATATTTCTGATCTTCTTCAGGTCAGTAGTCTGAGATAGTGGACATGGTAAAATAGATAGTGAAATCCATGTTATAGTCCAAATAAATATAATTATAATGTATTTTCTAGGTAGCTACCATAACTAGCTTGGATGTTAGTTAGAACCAAAATTTGCCCATATATGCCACAGAAATAGTTATTTTGGAAATTCCTGATACTGAAAAAATAAGTTCTTTACATAGGATGCTCTACATTTCTCACAGATACTGAAACCAGTTATGATATGCTTGTTATTTCCTCTCTTTATACATCCATTGAATAGAATGCATCCATTCAATGTATCCATTGAATAAAATATATGTTCCTAGAAGTCAGATTTCTCTTTATAATAGTCTTTTATGAACAAAGTAATGTTGTACTTCAGTTTTTGTCAATGTATGACACCCATTTAGACATACAGCAATTCTTTTAATAAACACATATCAAGTGTAAGCTGTGTACACAAAATTTTCACATATGTATTAGAGAAAATTAGTATATCTACCTAATATTTACTAACACATGCCAAGTGAAATGAAAAATTATACTACTAATTGCAATACAGAGGTAAATTTTTTCAAATGCCTTCACCTTTGTGTGAGAACATTGATGGTTTGGAGGTAAGTTCAGTTCGGTTCAGTTGCTCAGTTGTGTTAGACTCTTTGTGACCCCATGAATAGCAGCATACCAGGCTTCCCTGTGCATCACCAACTCCCAGAGTTTACTCAAATTCATGTCCATTGAGTCAGTGATGCCATCCAACCATCTCATCCTTTGTTGTCCCCTTCTCCTCCTGCTCCAAATCCTTCCCCGCATTAGAGTCTTTTCCAATGAGTCAGCTGTTGGCATGAGGTGGCCAAAGTATTGGAGTTTCAGTTTCAACATCAGTCCTTCCAATGAACATGCAGGACTGATCTCCTTTGGGATGGACTGGTTGGATCTTCTTGCAGTCCAAGGGACTCTCAAGAGTCTTCTCCAACACCACAGTTTAAAAGCATCAATTCTTCAGCACTCAGCTTTCTTCACTGTCCAACTCTCACATCCATACATGACTACTGGAAAAACCATAGCCTTGACTAGATGGACCTTTGTTGGCAAAGTAATGTCTCTGCTTTTCAGTGCTATCTAGGTTGGTCATAACTTTCCTTCCAAGGAGTAAGCGTGTTTTAATTTCATGGCTGCAATCATCATCTGCAGTGATTTTGGAGCCCCGCAAAATAAAATTTGACACTGTTTCCACTGTTTCCCCATCTGTTTCCCATGAAGTGATGGGACCAGATGCCATGATCTTAGTTTTCTGAATTTTGAGCTTTAAGCCTACTTTTTCGCTCTCCTCTTTCACTTTCATCAGGAGGCTTTTTAATTCCTCTTCACTTTCTGCCATAAGAGTAGAGTTGTCTGCCTGTCTGAGGTTATTGATATTTCTCCAGGCAATCTTGATTCCTTGTTCTTCCAGCCCAGTGTTTCTCATGATGTACTCTGCATACAAGTTAACTAAGCTGGGTGACAATATACAGCCTTGACGTACTCCTTTTCCTATTTGGAACCAGTCTGTTGTTCCATGTCCAGTTCTAACTGTTGCTTCCTGACCTGCGTACAGATTTCTCAAGAGACAGTTCAGATGATCTGGTGTTCCCATCTATTTCAGAATTTTCCACAGTTTATTGTGATTCATACAGTCAAAGGCTTTGGCATAGTCAATAAAGTAGAAATAGTTGTTTTTCTGGAACTCTCTTACTTTTTCAATGATCCATAGGATGTTGGCAATTTGATCTCTGGTTCCTCTGGTAAAGGTTGTACTAAATAATTGGATTCATAAAAGATAGTTAGAATATATAGAGTTAATACACAAATGCAAAATGTATTTCCCACGTTGCACAGTGGTAAAGAATCTGCCAGCCAATGCAGGAGACTCAAGAGACAAAGATTCAATCCCTGGTTCAGTAAAGAGCCCCTGGAGAAGAAAATGGCCACCTGATCCAGTATTCTTGCCTGGAAAATTCCATGGCTGAGCAACAGAGCATGCACATATAAGTGCACCTTGTGAACAATTGAAAATAAGTGTAAATATTAAATTACATATTCATACATAGTTAAGGGTCTGCATTGCAGGCAGATTCATTACCAGTTAAGCCACCATGGAAGCCCAAGAATACTGAAATGGGTAGCCTATCTCTTCTCCAATGGATCTTCCTGACCTGGGAATTGATCAGGGTCTCCTGCATTGCAGCAGCTTCTTTACCAACGAAGCTACCAGGAAGCCCAAGAACTAGTTACTATGCCCTAAGTAATCATATTTCTGTTGCAAGAGTCTCTTGATTTATACTGTTATCAAATAAACTCTGGTCCAAGACTTAGCTTGCAAGTAGAGTAAAATCCAAAACTCTTCAGTTTTCTTGATAGATCATTTGACTTTATTTTATGTATATGACTAGACAGATGGAAACTTAGACTTGAGGTTTACTAACTATACCTGTAAGTGCCACTTGTTATAAATTTCCCATTGTGATATGTCCTTTTCAGTGTATGATGAGTATTATGATAACAGTTTATGCTTTTGAATACTTAATATTCTCTGTAAATGTATCCCATTTAGCAACACATTTATATGGCAAGATAATTCTTGGATTAGGAATTATATCTGTTTTACAAATGAAAAACTGAACTGTCAAATGAGTTCCTCAGCATCACATAGTCAAATTAGAACAAGGTTTTACATCCAGGGGATTAACTAATATTTCTTCAATACAGTCACCAATATTCTTCTTAGAGTGGTTCTCTTTCAATAGATTGAACTTTTCAGCATTTGCCTTTGCCTCTAGGCCATCATCATAAATTGAATTGGGGAATATGAATACCTAGCGCACTAATCAACTAGGAGTTAATGTTGGGCAATTCATATCTGACTTGTTAAATTCTGGAGGACAGAGACAGAGTTTTACTTTTTAAATTCATAATTGCAACATAACAACAACAACCTGACATACACTTGTTTCTCAATTTATGTCTAAGTTTAAAGAAAGACTAAAAATGGAAGAATAGGAGGAAGGGAAGAAAGAGAGAAAGAAGGGCAGAAAAGAAGAAAGGAAGGAAGGGAGGCTGAGAAAGAGGAAGGTGGAGACAAGGAAGGAGGAAAGTCAATGTTATTTATCAGTAACAGTTGTACAGAATAAAGTCTAAGTGTAAAATACAATTGTTTTCATTTTGAAAGTATTCATAGCTTTCCAAAGAAATTGTGACTATTTATCTGTTTGGTTCCATAAGTTTATGCATTAATACTGAAGAATATAAGTATAAGTAATAGAAATCTAACTACTGAATAATGATATTTTGGGAAACTTAACCCCTTGCATTTTTTTAAACTGATATTTAAGAAACTAATACACAGTCATTAAATATATCAAACACTGTACAACGATGAATAAAAGAAGTAATGCAGTGAAAGACTGCACATAATTCTTCCAAAGTAGTCAGTCTTCCACTGTCGTACCTGATGAACTTAGTTCTTCAATGATATATTTGGGAAAAGGTATTTTAAAAATAGATAGAATACATATATATGTGTACCATAGTTTAATAGAACTGTTATGTGGATTTTTTTTCCTATGAGAGGTGGTGTATAATGTTAAGACATTATCTTAAAGATCAAGAAATTTAGGGAGTTTATCAATAATTTACCATTTAGGGACAATGAATTTCCAAACTAGAATGAGCATAAGGGAAGATGGTGGTAGCAAATTTTTAGATTATTTAAAACAAAACCCCAGGATATAAAGACTAAATCTGTTTCTCATGAATGTACTCACCTCACCTGCCCATGCATTTTAGCTTTTCCTTCACCCTACATCAAGCAGATGTTGAAAGTACTGTGGAAATTTTCTCCTTTTGTTAAGCAATGATTTTTTTGTCAATATTTCACTGGGATAAAAATAAATTTTGTCATAATAATATGGAAATAGATGAAAGTTTATTTGGTATTAAGATGTAATAATTTACATATGCACTCTGTAGGATGAAGAGATGCAGACTCTTAGGATACCAAAATTTTATTTATTTATTTTTTTCTGCTGAACAGGAATATTTTATTATTGATAAAATGTTATGTGATTACTTCATTAAGATTCTACATAATTTAGTTCATTTAGCAACACGTTATAACAAAAGTTTATCTTCAAAATGCTGTATTCTTACCCTAAGATCCCAAATATTTCACAAACTACTTCAATTACTTTTAAAAATCATCCCTGTTCCTCCATGGATTAAGTGATGTCAGCCATAGTAAGAGACTGAATATATCCTAACTAGTCTCTAATTTCAAATTTCTCTCAGGCTCTCCTTTGACGAAATTTTAGAACACAGTTGATCAATATGAATTCAAAGAGGGCTCAGCTCAGCTGTTGACAGAGGTACAGTGAGGAACATGTGATTCACTATATCAGAACAAGTTATGGCAACTCAAATTGGAGGCTGATCTGAATTGAAAAAAGTACTTCAGGCCAAGAGATAGAACTGTAGGTTGAAAAAATGATATTGAGGAATTACTGACTCCTGTATCCCATCAAATCTTCTGAGCTGACAGGAACATTTTCTCACAAGAAGTAAGGATCTGGGTCTGTGTTTTGCTTACCATTAATAACTGAAATGGGATTTTCTTATATAAAAAAAGAAATATTAGCAGCCAACTTAAAATAGAGCATATTATAAATATTGGACTTCATTTAAGAATTTTCTCTACTAGATATTTAATTTTGTATATTTGAGAATGCTTGATGTTATTTTTTAATAATTTTTAATGAATGAAATTTGTTCTTTATGACAAATATTTATGTGATCAAGCAAATACTACAAAATATAAACTATACAAACATCACTCATTTAAAAAAATAAAATATTGAAGGATCAATATGAAAAGATTCTAGAATTAGACAGAATTCCCTCAAAAAAAAAAAAAAAAAAAGCTGTAGAGGTAGTACCATTTACCAGGCCGTACATATACAAAGAGTAAGGGCAAGTTTGGAAATGTAGAGTGAATTAAATAAAGATGCAATGTATAAAATTGGATTCTAGTGAGCATAGGTAATAAAGATTGAAATAATTTTTGTGAAATGCTTACTTTTACTTTAAGTTATGAGAAATGAAAACTTAAAGTATTTTAATGCATATTGTGTGTGTACATATACACGTACATGCATATACATGTAATACCTGTATATAATTATTTTTAAATGTATACAATTCCATTTCCTCCTAGAATGTAGAAAGATGAAAATAATATTTTAATAACTCTTTAAATAAGGGGGAGATAGGCCAGATAATTAACTAAAGAAATATTTTTTCTTGATCCCTTCAGAAAAGTGAGGTTGCAAGATAAGAGTAGCATAAAATCCCAGAAAGGACAGGATCCCCCCCACCGAAAGAGCGAGGTTACTTAGACTGTCTTGCCTGTCACAAAACATGGGAAGGAATTGAAACTGCAAGACAATTGCTTAAAGTTGGAAGACATCAGCTTAAAGTTCAGCCAACTGCTAAAGACAGATTTTGGGCTAGAGTATATACAGCTAGAGTATCTACAACCCCTGAGAGGCATTGATGTAAGAGGGCTCAGCTACTCATACGGAAGACCATGAATTTCTAATCAGGTGCTTTTTAAAAAGCATGTTAGTTACACGTGTCTCTTTCAATTCTGCTTTCTTTCGTGTGTATGCCCAGCAGTGGGATTTCTGGGTTGTATGACACTTCCAGTGTCAGTTTTTCAAGGAATTCCCCACACAGTTCTCTGTAGTGGCTGTACTAGTTTGCATTCCCATCAACAGTGTAAGAGGGTTCCCTTTTCTCTGCACCCTCTCCAGCATTTATTGTTAGTAGACTTTTTGATAGCAGCCATTCTGACTGGCATGAGATGGTACCTCATTATGGTTTTGATTTGCATTTATCTGATAATGAGTGGTGTTGAGCATCTTTTCATGTGTTTGTTAGCCTTCTGTATGTCTTCTTTGGAGAAATGTCTGTTTATTTCTTTTTTTTTTTTTCATTTTTCTTGTGTTTCTTTCTTTTTTTCTTTAACATTTTTTTTATTAGTTTTGCCAAACAATGACATGATATCACCATGGGTTTACATATGCTCCCCCTCCAGAACCCCCCTTCCTCCTCCCTCCCCCCGGGAAATCTCGTTGCACCAGTCCCAAGCATCAATCCTGGGCCGGCTATTGCTTAGACATATGATAATTAACATGTTTCAATGCCATTCTCCCATATCATCCCACCCTTTCCCTCATCCACAGAGGCCCTGAGTCTATTCTATACATCTGCATTCCTTTTGCTGTCTCGCATGCTGGGTTCTCATTACCGTCTTTCTAAATTCCATATATATGCGTTAATATACTGTATTGTTGTTTTTGCTTCTGGCTTACTTCACTCTGGATAATGGGCTCCAGTTTCGTCCATCTGAGTAGAACTGATTCAAATGAATTTTTCCTTAATGCTGAGTAATATTCCATTGTGTATATGTACCACAGCTTTCTTATCCATTCGTCAGTTGATGGGCATCTAGGTTGCTTCCATGTCCTGGCTATTGTAAACAATGCAGCGATGAACATTGGGGTACATGTGTCTCTTTCAATTCTGATTTCCTCGGTGTGTATGCCCAGCAGTGGGATTGCTGGGTCATATGGCAGTTCTATTTGCAGTTTTTTAAGGAACCTCCACACTGTTTTCCATAGTGGCTGTACTAGTTTGCAATCCCACCAACAGTATAAGAGAGTTCCCTTTTCTCCACATCCTCTCCAGCATTTATTGCTTGTAGACTTTTGGATTGCAGCCATTCTGAGTGGTGTAAAGTGATATCTCATTGTGGTTTTGATTTGCATTTCTCTGATAATGAGTGATGTTGAGCATCTTTTCATGTGTTTGTTAGCCATTTTTATGTCTTCTTTGGAGAAACGTCTGTTAAGTTCTTTGGCCCTCTTTTTGATTGGGTCGTTTATTTTCCTAGAATGGAGCTTCAGGAGTTGCTTGTATATTTTTGAGATTAATTGTTTGTCCGTTGCTTCATTGGCTATTATTTTCTCCCATTCTGAAGGCTGTCTTTTCACCTTGCTTATAGTTTCCTTTGCAGTGCAGAAGCTTTTAATTTTAATTAGATCCCATTTATTTATTCGTGCTTTTATTTCCAGTATTCTGGGAGGTGGGTCATGTAGGATCCTGCTTTGGTTTATGTCAGAGAGTGTTTTCCCAATGTTATCCTCTAGGAGTTTTATAGTTTCTGGTCTTATGCTTAGATAATGAAAATAAGACACTCCTATATACTTTCTAGAAGAATTTTATTTTAAATGTAACAGTAGATAAGCTAAAAGTAAAAGAGGAGGGAAAATGCAGTAAAAACATTAATCAAAAGGAAGCTGGAGAGGCTGTATTAATGTAGCTTCAGATCAAGGACTGTTCACCAGAAAGAGAAGGGCTGTTGCATAACTGTTTCCACTGTTTCTCCATCTATTTTCCATGAAGTGATGGGACTGGATGCCATGATTTTAGTTTTCTGAATGTTGAGCTCTAAGTCACCTTTTTCATTCTCCTCTTTCACTTTCATCAAGAGGCTCTTTAGTTCTTCTTCACTTTCTGCCATAAAGGTGGTGTCATCTGCATATCTGAGGTTATTGACATTTCTCCTGGCAATCTTGATTCCAGCTTGTGCTTCCTCCAGCGTTTCTCATGATGTACTCTGCATGTAAGTTAAATAAGCAGGGTGACAGTATACAGCCTTGATGTACTCCTTTTCCTATTTGAACCAGTCTGTTGTTCCATGTCCAATTCTAACTGTTGTTTTCTGACCTGCATACAGATGTCAGAGTTGGACTATAAAGAAAGCTAAACACTGAAGAACTGATGCTTTTGAACTGTGGTGTTGGAGAAGACTCTTGAGAATCCTTGGACAGCAAGGAGATCCAACCAGTCCATCTTAAAGGAGATCAGCCCTGGGTGTTCATTGGAAGGACTGATGTTGAAGCTGAAACTCCAGTACATTGGCCACCTGATGCAAAGAGCTGACTCGTTGGAAAAGACCCTGATGCTGGGAAGGATTTAGGGCAGGAAGAGAAGTGGACGACAGAGGAGGAGATGGTTGGATGGCATCACCGACTCAATGAACATGGGTTTGGGTGGACTCTGGGACTTGCTGATGAACAGGGAGGCCTAGTGTGCTACGGCTCATGGGATCGCAAAGAGTCGGACATGATTAGCAACTGAACTAAACTGATAGCATAACTATAAAGGACTACATTTATAAAAGAGACATAAGATGCTTAAATGTTTAATGCACTTAAGAATAGAACTTCAAATTGCATGAATAAAAACCTGAGAAATTTCTAGTAAATGTCTTCCTATTTTGTGTTAGGTAACAATGAAAGAAGGAACAAACAACATCAAAACCATGCTCTTTGAGACAGGATCAGCAAAATGAACAGATGCACAGCCATAAAAACTCCTTGTTTGTAGGTACTATAGTTTTACTTAAAATATACTAGAATGCACCTGATACATAATTGTGATTTAATATTTCCATATTTTTTATGGAATATAGAATTGTAGGTTTTATTTTTTAAAGTTGATTATTAAATCTATCGTTAGATACTCTGGAAATTCTGAGCACCTTTCCTTTTAATAATTATTTTGCAAATTTCTGTTGATATTCTTCTATTTGATCTGTTGTTAAACATTTCTTTCTATATATTCAAGGTCTCATACTTATGATTATGTCTATATTGGTAAAGTATCAATTATGATATGTTTTTTTTGGACAAAAAGAATAATTTTCATTTGCAATTTAAACTTGGGCTTCCCTGATGACTCAGTGGTAAAGAATCTGCCTGCTACTCAGGAGATACAGGTTTAATCCCTGGGTTGAGAAGATCCCCTGAAGGACGAAATGGCAATCCACCACAGTATTCTTGCCTGAAAAATTCCAGGGACAGAGAAGCAAGTTACAGTCTAAACAGTTGCAAAGAGTCCAGCATGACTATGCAACTGAACATGGATGCATGCAGTCATTACTTAAAATAATAGATTGTTGTGAAAGTGGAAGTTGTTCAGTCATGTCTAACTCTTTGTGATCCCATGGACCATAGCCCACAAGGCTCCTCTGCCCATGGTATTCTCCATGCAAGAATACTGGAGTGGTTTGTTATTTCCTATAACTTCATTATAATTGTTTCTCAATATAGACTGGCAACCCACTCCAGTACTCTTACCTGGAAAATCCCATGGACGGAGGAGCCTGGTGGGCTACAGTCCATGGGGCCGCTAAGAGTCGGACACAACTGACCGACTTCACTTTCACTTTTCACTTTCATGCATTGGAGAAGGAAATAGTAACCCACTTCAGTGTTCTTGCCTTGAGAATCCCAGGGACGGGGAGCCTGGTGGGGTGCCGTCTATGGGGTTGCACAGAGTCAAGCACGACTGAAGTGACTTAGCATAGACTCTAGTTTTCAAAAACTTTTATAGCAATGTCTGCTTAGATTATATATAGGATATTCTAAATTATGACTATTTCTTTGCTTTAATAATTTCAGAAATACAAATGCTAAGAATGTACAAAGGTATCATTTTAAAAACATTAAATTTATTTTATACTTATTTAATTTTTAATTCTGAATAATAATTTAAATGAGTAAGCTTTATTATTTGGAACAATTTTAAGTTTATATAATAATGGATCAGAAAGTACAGCGATTTCCCATAAATGTCCTTATGTCCTCGCCTAGCTTCTGCTATTTTAGCATCTTTTATTAATGTGGTACATTTATTACAGTTCATGAGATAATATCTGTACACTATTACTAACTAAAGTCTATAGTTTACACTAGGATTTAATCTTTGTGTTGTACACTCTATGGATTTTTACAAATATATAATGGCATGTATCCAATTTTATCATAACACATAGAAAATTTTCACTGCTCTGAGAATGCCTGTTTCACCTATTCATTTCTCCTTTTCTCCCCACAAACACCTAATGACCAATGACCTTTTAACTGTTTCCATCATTTTGTCTTTTCCTGAATGTCATACAGTTGAGCTCATATATTATGTAGCCATTTGAGATGAGCTTCTCTCATTTACTAATTTGTGTCTAAGGTTCCCCCATGTCTTTTCTGGACTTGATAGCTCATTTCTTTGTATGACTGAATAATATTCCATTGTATGGATGTACCATAGTTAGCTAATTCACTCACTGGATCATTCACATCTTGATTGCTTTCAATTTTTGGCAGTTGTATGTAAGGCTGCTTTAAACATTTGTTTGCAGAGGTTTTGTGTGGAAATAAGCATTCATTTGGGTAAATACCAAAGAACATGACTCCTGGTGTATATGGTAAGAGAATGTTTATAAACTTTCTTAGTTTTCTAAGAAAGTGTCAAATTTCCTCCCAGAATAGCTATACCAGTCTCCCTTCTGAGAGAAATGAATAAGAGTTTTTGTTGCTTTACATTCTCCACAGCATTACATTTTGGAGTTAAGCCTTTCTACTTGGTATTACTGATATCTCATTTTTTCAATTTAGATTCCCTAATGATGTATGGTATTGAGTATTCTTTAATAATTGTTTGAAATCTGTACATCTTCTTTGTTGAAGTATCTTTTTAAGATCTTTTGCCCATTTGTTAATTGTATTGTTTATTTTTGTTGATGGACTTTAAAGATTCTGTGTGGATTTTGGATAACAGTTCTTTATCACACAGGTTTTGAAAATTCCCTCTGTATATGAATTGTATTTTCATTCTCTTTAAAGTAGTTTCACCAGGACAGATTTTTAAATTTTAATGAAGTCCAACTTATCAATGTTTTGCCTTCATATGACTTACTTTTGGTACTTTAACACTCAAGATTATCTCTTATTAGCTTTTTGTCCTCAGTTATTGTATTCATATTGTGTTTCATATTTCCTTAGTAAGAAAGACATAATTTTAGTTAGAACAATAGAAATATATCTCTATTTTTAGAAAACCAGGAAAATCAAGATGTGGAAAGAGAAAAAAATGCCTGGCAAATTCCAAGATCCAGATTAGTCTCAAAATTGCATTTTGACAGATGAATCCTCTCTGTACTTTTATCACCAACCTCAAGTTTCAAAATTCTTAGAGTGAAAACATCTGTCTGGTCAAGGTTAGATTATAGTTCTCTCTCTCCACTAGTAAAGAAGATTATATCTGGATAGATAATTTCAGAATGACAGTGAAAAATGAGGAAGAATCAATTCCCTAACAACTAGTCAGAAAAAGTATGGGAAACTGGAGAGTGTTCGATACACAAAAAAGATCACAACCCTGTAAGAATAGTAGTATTTTAGCTTAATTAACATAACTGAGAATTCTTCAGAGACATTTTTTGTTCTAGATTCCCATTCACTCTCTTGGATGATCTAAATTATACACTCTATTTTTTCTTCACATATCCTGTTTGGAAGAATTGGACAAGCAATTCTAAAATTTATGGTCATATTTTTATAAAATACAGTCAAGAACTCTTTAAGAAGTGCTATTACATTTAGATTTTTTTTAATTCTTAGGATAAAGAAGAACAGGAAAATAAAACATTAAAGGCAGATGCCATTTGTCTAAAGTATTTTTTATTCTACTCCAAGGCAAGTCTCAAATGACTAGCTATTAAAAATGGACTCTCTAGCTATTAGGTAGGTAATTGATAAAAGGGAGTTTGATTCATTGATTTGATTTTGTATTTATGCTCAATGGGGCTGATGGATTACTATCTTTTATCCATTGAGAATACTAAAGCTGAATACTGTCTTCCTATCAGTCATGGGTGAATATGGCACTGGCCTGTTTAATTGACTGGAAAACACTAATACATCAAGATGAATAGAAACAGAACTTGGATTCTAAATCCTATTTCTCAATAATAATGCAGTTTCTACTGTTCTGGTAAAATTGCTAGTAAAAATTCAGAAACCATGAAAATATAAATGAAAAGTATTTACTAGCCTTAGCAACAAATATAGATCATCCTTTAAAAATAGCCAACCCATAATAGAAAATTCATTTTAACACTGGATGTTATATCTCAGTTATTGCATATGCTTTATCTTTTTGTAAGTTAAAGGTCATATGAAATACTATATTCCGTTGTCAAATATTATATGTCTTTGGGAATTTTTTTTCACAATTGTCATTTGATAGTGAACAAATTGATAACATTCATTCATTTAATACATTTTTGTTTTATGCTTACAGTGCTCCTCGCACTATTTTAGGTGTGAAAGTTACAAAAATAAACATACTTCCACCTTTCAAAAAGCCTACCTTCGGAAAAGAGAGGGAATCTAAGATGATGGAAACATGAAATTTCTACATAAAATTCTAAAGATATGACCAAATCAAACAAAAATGGTGTGAAACTTCATTCATCCTTACTGAAAGTGGGGAGTGGCCTCAAACGAACATGCATACTAAGGTAATTTTGGTAGATAAACCAGATGATTAAATAAAAGCTTGAAATAAATCATGGAGGGATGCTTCATAAGAAGCAGTATCTCCTTCCTTGCTTCTTTCTAGTTCCTAGTGATTTGTCAGGGGGTCTTTGCATTTCTTAGCTTTCAGCTGTAGCATCTGAATCTCTGTCCCCACTATCACATGTCATTTTCCCTGTGTGTCTGTATTCAAATAGTGTTTTCCTTTTCTTATAAGAATCCAGTCATATTGAATTAAGACTCATCCTAATGACTTCATCTTAATTTGATTACACTTGAAAATATTTTTCCAAATAAGGTCTCATCCTAACTACAGATGTTAGGACAGCAAAATATGGGGACCAATTTAACTATAAATAGAAAGTTTCCATCTTTAGAGTCCTGTTCTGCTATATGAAAATATATTTTATTAAAAAGTAATCTCAACCTAATAATAGATAAGAGTGAATCTGTCACATGAAGTTGACATTAGTGTGTATATTACATGGACATGGAACCCTGGCATGCTGCAGTCCATGGGGGTCTCAAAGAGTTAGACACAACTGAGCAATCGAACTGAACTGACTGATCAATAAGAATTTTAATACTTACTTTAAAAGAGCATGCAGCCTTTTTTAAATTAAAAAGTAGAAATAAATAATGGTAAAAGCAGACATAGAAATATAATGAAATAGAAAACCAAGAAAATACTGGAAAGGATAAATTAATGAAGAGCTGGTTAATGTGCTTGATGAAAAAATAGAGACAGAGTAAAGCACCAAGGATTAAAAATGAAAACAGAGATTTATCCACAAATGCAGCAGAGTTAATATATTTTTAAGAGAGTATTACCTGTAAACTTCAGGGCAAGAAATTTCAAAATCTGAAGGAAATAGACAATTTCTTAGTGATAAACTTCCACTATTTATAAAATAAGGACAAACACTTGATAAACCATTTATCATCGAATACATTATGAAGATGGTAGAAAATCTATTCTTTAAAAATATTTTTAATTGAAGGATAAGTGCTTTACAATATTCTGTTGATTTCTGCCATACATCAACATGAATCAGCTGTAGAAATACATATGTCCTCTCCCTCTTAAACCTCTCTCCCACTTCCTACCCTTGTAGGTTGTTACAGAGCACCAGTTTAAGTTCCCTGAGTCATATAGCAAATTGAAAATATACTCTTAAAAGTCACCATGACTAGATAATTTACAGATGGGTTCTACATATAATTTTAAAATAGTAATTAAATCCAATATAATTGAAAACGTTCAACTACAAAAAAAACCATGAAATCTCCCTAGCTGGCTTCATTAATCAGAATATGTTTGATAACAAAGTAGCAAATTTAAATCAGTAAAACTACTGACTAGTTTGATTATGAATGGAAAAAAAGGAAAAGCAAATGAAATTAACTTATCAATAGATTGTTTTAATAGAAATAGGATTTCTTCTAAGTCTTCAAGGGTGAATCAACATTAGGAAATTTAACACTATATTAGATCAATATCTTATAGAAGAAGACCCCATGTGGTGGTCTTATTAAAGATACTAAGTAAAAGAGTTGATAATATTCAACTAAGGTCACTCATTAAAAAGCCAAACTAAGTTTCATGACTGACTGCCTTTCAATAACTTCCCCACACTGACAGCTGCTAAAAGTCTACTGCAGGCACTAGACTTTGCATTTTGCCACACTAAGTAGATGTTCACTCCCCACTTGGTTAGAATCAAGATATATTTTTCACTATCATGGCTACTATAGAGTTAGATTGATAGGAGTGTTATGGATTAGTAAAATTTCCGTCATGCCTGGTGTAAGTCAACTAATGGAAAACATCCTCTGGTTCACCTCTAGAATTTAATAAGAGATTTGGTCAGTAGTGATAATGGAATTTTCATAGATGTGTGTGTGTGTGTGTGTGTGTGTGTGTGTGTGTGTGTATCCTGTGCCTTTACAACCTGATGTAGATGAAGAACTAGTGATGAAGACCTCACCTACCAATGTAAGAGACATGAGACGAACATTCAATCCCTGAGTCAGGAGGATCCCCTGGAGGAGGGCATGGCAGCCCACTGCAGTATTTCTGCCTGGAGAATCCCATGGACAGAGGAGCATGGCGGGCTACAGTCCACGTGATTGCACAGAGTTGGACACGACTGAAGCGGCTTAGCATGTCAGGGCATATATAAATGAAGTGGAAAACACACATTCACTCTTGTGAAAAACACTCATACCTGATTTTCAAATAAAAGCTCATTTCCATCAAAAGGTAAGCTTTACCTCCCATGAAGACTCCTCTCATTCTTCAGGCAGCTAATCCACCTGACTGATTATTTAGTAGAAATATTATTATTATAGTTATATTTTTAAATTATTGTATTATTATTATTATTTAGTAGAACTAATAATCATTTAGTAGAACTAATTATTTAGTATTCCAGTAGAACTATTCAAAACACTAACGGATAATTCCATTAACGTGTTGCATTCAATATGTCAGCAAATCTGGAAGATCCAGCCGTGGCCGCACAACTGGAAAAGGTCAATCCTCATCCCATTTCCCAAGAAGGGTAGTACCAAAGAATGTGCTAACCATTGAACAATTGCACTCATATCTCATACTAGTAAAGTCATGCTTAAAATCTTGCACACTAGGCTTCAGCATTATGCAAACCAAAAACTTCCAGATGTCCAAACTGGGTTTGGAAAATGAAGAGGAACCCGAGGTCAAATTGCCAACATTCGCTGGATCATAGAGAAATCTAGGGAATTCCAGAAAAACATCCACTTCTGTTTCATGCCAAAGCCTTTGTGTGGATCATAATAAACTGTAGAAAGCTCTTAAAGAGATGGGAATACCAGACAATCTTACCTGTCTCCTGCAGGTCAAGAAGTAAGAATTAGAATTGGAGAATTGTTTCAAGATTGAGAAAGGAGTTGTTTCAAGATTGAGAAAGGAGTATGACAGGGCTGTCTGCTGTCACCCGGTTTGTTTAATCTATATGCTGAGCACATCATGAGAAATGCTGGGCTAGATGAGTTACTAACTGAAATCAACATAGGCAGGAAAAAGGTTACAACCTCAGATATGCAGATGATACCACTCAAATGGCAGAAAGCCAAGAGGAACTATAGAGCCTCTTGATAAGGGTGAAGGGGAAACAGAGAGTTGACTTAAAACTAAATATTAAAAAAACAAACTAAGATCATGGCACCTTGTCCCATTGCTTTATGGCAAATAGAGGGGGGAAATGTGGAAGTAGTGACAGATTCCCTCTTCTTGGGCTCTAAAATCACTGCAGATGGTGACTACAGCCATGAAATCAGAAGACATTTGCTTCTTGGCAGGAAAACCATGACAAAACTAGACAGTGTGTTGAAAAGCAGAAACATTACTCTGCCAACAAAAGTGCATATAGTCAAAGCTATGGTCTTCCCATTGGTCATGTATGGTTGTGATAGCTAGACTGTAAAGAAGGCAGAGTGCAGAAGAATTGATGACTGTGAACTGTGGTGCTGGAGAAGACTTCTGAGAGTCCCTTGGACTGCAAGGAGATCAAACCAGTCAATCTTAAGGGAAATCAACTCTGAACACTCGTTGAAAGGACTGATGCTGAAGCTGGAACTCCAGTATTTTGGTTGTCTGATGCGAACAGCTCTTATTAGAAAAGTCCCTAATGCTGGAAAAAATTGAGGGAAAAAGCAGATGAGTGTGTCAGAGGATGAAATGACTGAATGGCATCACCAATGCAATGGACATGAATTTGGGAGATGGTGAGGAACAGGGAAGCCTGGCGTGCTGCAGTCCCTGGGGTCGCAAAGAGTCTGACACAACTGGCAACTGAACCACGACAACCACTATTTAATGCTGTATCCCTAAGTTCATTTTTACATGTGATACTCTAAACAGTAATACTTTGTTTATACATTTATCTTTCTTATCAGAGAATGAGCTCATTAAGATAAAATTAATGCATTGTGGAAGTTCAATACCTTATTATCGATGAAACTATTAACTGAGGAAATTAAATTGAGGAATTCACCTTCCTAGCATTGAATCAAACAGGCATTAACCTGTGTTTTACAGAGACATTTCAAATGATGGATGGATTTCTTTATGAGAAATAAGCAAAATATACCATAAGATTTGTAAATAATATGTGAAAATTCCCTAACATAGCAGAACAATGGATAAGGGCAGGAATTTTCACTCTGTAACTTTTAGGGAAAAAAATGCTTAAACACCTGTCATAGAATGAATGAATGAATGAATCCTTAATCTACCTTTCAGTTTTCTGACAGAAAAAGTGCTGGCCATCATGTCATCTAGGAATTTCCCCATGTACTTTAGTCTGTCAGCTGAAAAATATTCAGTTGATTATGACAGATGGGCATGAAGTCTGTTCTGATGGACTGAGGATGGAAAAGATTGATAAATGCTGAGAGACAGATTATTTCTTGATGATTGTTTTTGCAAAGTCAATTATCTGTGTACTGGGTGCTTATTATAATCTACCCTAGGAAAATTATTATTGCCTACTAATTGGCATACATTTTACTTCATTTTTTAAATTTAAAATGCCAAGGATAATTTTCTACTGGAAATGATTATAGATAGCAATAGAGAAACACACCTAACAAAATCAGCAGCTTTATAATCTTCATTTAAAAAATGATTAATATTCCAAATTTTCTCCATCTCTTATGAAACCAATATTAGATGTATCTTAAATGTGAAAATAGGAAAACTGTATGACCACCTTATGACTATATCCAGTCAACATTCTCTGAATATTTTATGTTAGTCTAATAGCATACCTAACAATTATTTCCACAAAGCACCCATTTGAAAAACTTGGAAATTGCACCTATTTAATCTTACGTAATTCATAAATTGACTTTTTGAGCTAGAATGGTTAGATTATACATGAGCAAGTCGAATAAGAGGGCATGCAATTTTTATATCTTTTCCAATGCATGCAGCATACCAGGCTGGCTTTCTTCAGACAAGTGAAATAGGAGAGAGTTTTATGTGGGAGCTGCTGCTGCTGCTAAGTCGCCTCAGTTGTGTCTGACTTTGTGTGACCCCAGAGACCACAGCCCACCAGGCTTCCCCTTCCCTGGGATTCTCCAGGCAAGAACACCCGAGTGGGTTGCCATTTCCTTCTCCAGCGCATGAAAGTGAAAAGTGAAAGTGAAGTCGCTCAGTCATGTCCGACTGTTAGTGACCCTATGGACTGCAGCCCACCAGGCTCTTCTGTCCATGGGGTTTTCCAGGCAAGAGTACTGAAGTGGGGTGCCATTGCCTTCTCTGTATGTGGGAGCAATTCTATCTTATATACTTCAGTTTTTGTCATCATTGCATCCTGGAAAATGCATCATCCTTTTTTACAGAATCCTTATTTTTCATAATATGATTTCTTTAGGTTTCTGGATACATCAAAGAGTTTTTTAAAAGATAATTTTAATTTTTTTAATAATTTTAAATTTTTTAAAAATAATTAAAATTTTTTTTGTCTTAAATTTACATGCTGTGATGATCCAGAGCCAATTGCTCTCAGATCCCTTCCTCATCTCTCTTTCTTTTTTTGGTACAGTAGAGGACCTGATATTTGCCTCTTATGTTTCCTTGGCTCAGTTTCACTTGGCTTCCAGCTTGTTTGGAGTTAATGAGAGTTACTAGTGGGAGATGGCAGAGTGGTGGTTCTTCAAAAATTAAGGTATAGAACTCCCATATGATCCACTTAGTTTCACTCTGAGTATTTATCCAGAGGAAACAAAATACTAACTTGAAAAAATGTCCTCAGCCCCATGTTTCTTGTAGGATTATTTATAATAGCCAAGATAAGGAAACAAACTAAGAGTCCCTTGATGGTTGGATGGATAAAGAAAAAGTGAGAGATGTATACATATCCACATACACAAAGGATGTGTATTTCAACCTTCATTTCCCTCATAAAATTTTCCAGCACTGGCTATAACTTCTAAGTAATAGGACATAGAACTCCTTCAGAGGGTTGTAGTGTTTTTCTGCCATTGTTAATCTCTAAGTATCCTCAGCTTTCCCTTTTATCTTCTTAGATTTCTATCACCTTTGTAATTAGATCTCAGTTTAATTGCCCATATTTTACCTACTTTGAGTACTTATGACCCTTATTCCACTCAGAACGGATTTTGAATGACATACACTCCAACTGAAAAATAGTACCCTTGAGTGTTATGTGGAAGTGTATTGTAAGCATACACTGTGGCTCTGATTCAGTGCTGGAATCAATTACAAATGCATGGCATCAATGAGGAAATTATATTTAACTTCTACATGCCATATAACTGCTCTACTAATTACTTCTGAATTATACTTCGGTATTATACTTGGTCACTGCAAGATTATACATACATTCTATGAATGTACTTTATTGTGTACATTCAAGGAATAGTCTCTTCTCCAAAGACCATATATTTTCTTTAACAAGTCTTTATTAGAAAAGTTTTTGAGACTTACATCCCTCAGTGCATTAAAACTATTCTAAAACCCATACATTCTGGTTTCTACGTACTGGCAAGTGTGGAAATGTGATGAACCTATGTCAGCGTCTTCTTGCTGCTGTAACACATTATCACAAACTTAGTAGGTAAAAACGGCTCAAGTTTATCATACTATAGTTCTGTCCCTCTCAAGATCCTTCATCTTAATCATACTTCCGAAGTTCTTTTACCATATAAAGCAAGATATTCACAGGTTGCAGGATTAAGATAATAGATTTTATTTATTTATTTATTTTTTTGGCAGCACAGTGCAGCATATGGGATCTTAGTTCCCCAATCAGAGATTGAATTCACACTCCCTGGAGTAGAAGTGTGGAGTATTAATCACTGGACTGCCAGGGGAAATCCCAAGATACAGGAATTTTTAGGTAGCGATTATTCTACTTAACACAACTTTCGTAAAGCAATGGTCAGAGCAGAGACTAGAAGTTTCACAGTTCTCAGTCACATGTTGGTCCTATCACATTACAAATTACTTGAATCATCTAAAGAAGAGATCACTTTTAAAAATATTACTACATTTTTAAAATTAATTAATTAATTTATTTTTTCTTTACATTATTGTGTTGGTTTTGCCATACATTGACATGAATCCTCCATGAGTATACAGGTGTTCCCCTTCCAGAATCCCCCTCCCTCTTCCCTCCTGATTCCATCTCTTTGGATCAAAAAAATAAAATAAAATATTACTACATTTTAAAACTAGATGGATTATTTTAAAGGAGAAAAAGCATTGTCCTTCTTACTAGCAAATGGTCACACAGTACCCTGTATTTATTTTAGTTAAAAAAAATTAACATTATAGGTCTGCAGCTAAGATTGCTAGGGAAGGATTGAAAAATGAGAACACGTTTGGAAGATCCATACAGGAAATGTGCAATGCAAGTGGAGTTCAGGAAACAGGACCCATAAACATAAGGATGCATCATATGGACAGTTGTTAACAGGACTCTCAGACTTTTTTAAGAAATATGATGCCTGATGAATAACATTCCAAAGTTCAGCAACCTAATTACTCTTTCATCACTGATAGGCATTCATTAAAATTGTGCATAAAGACATTTTTTAAATTATTATTTGCTTGATCTAGTTGAAGGATGGGGAAATTTCAAGATAAAGGGCATGCTTGAAATTGTTACCAAAGTGAAAGAGCATAAACAGAGAAAGATGATTAAATGAAGGAAAGTAATGGAGCCACAGGTGGCTGCCTGATTTTTTGTAAAAGAAAACACTGTTTCTTACACAAGACGTAAAATGAACATTCAAGCTAATCCTGTGTGTGTGTGTTTTAGTCACTCAGTCATGTTGGACTCTTTGCACCCCCATGGGCTGTAGCCTGCCAGGCTCCTCTGCGCATGGGGTTCTCCAGGCAAAAATACAAAAATAGAGTAGGTTGCCATTTCCATCCCGAGGGGATCTACCAGACCCAAGGATTGAACCGGGGTCTCTTAGCATTGCAGGCAGGTTCATTACTATCTAAGTCACAAGGGAAGTCCCGCAAGTTGCTTTTGTCTGGATGTTAACAGAAAGGGTGATCCTAGCTGATAAGCTGAGTTACAGATTTTGTCCCTTTTACCCTTTTTTGCTAACACTAAATTTACATTCAAAAATCTTAGTTGATAAATGAAAGAAAATATACTTCTCATCAACCTAATAACATATACCTAATGAATTACTCCTCTCAAATTTCAAATTTACCTTAACAACAATGCAGTTATTTATTATAATTACAAATAAGTGTAAATTTATTAAAGCCTTGCCAGTTCTGTGCTTTACCAATGTTTGTATACTTAGGCAATCTATATAACGATGAATGATATCTTGCAAATATTTTAATTTGTATTTCATTCTTATTGTGAGTAATTTTACACTGTCTGGAATTAGATACTCTTGATCAGGTTATGTATATACTTTTCCTTTCACTAATCCACTTTTTTTTCCTTCTGTTTTGTTCTGGGTATATAATGATGAACTAAAAAGATATGTTCACCAGTGTCCCCGAGCTTATAGTCTAATGAGCAAGACAGAAAATAATCAAGTAAAAAACCATGGCATAAGTCTATAAAGGAAAACTGAGTGTAATTTGACAAAGGAATGTGAGGAGAGATTAGCTGAAGAATTACTTAAAAAACTTGAGAAAGTTTGCAAGGTCAGGTTTTTAAATGCCCTTCACATATTTGAAGCTGCAATATCACCCCTGGATATATATGTTCCCTGGTGGCTTAGCGGTAAAAATCTGCCTGCAAAGCAGGAGAATGGGTTCAATCCTTTGACCAGAAGGGAAATCTAAGTTCGATCCCTGGGCCAGGGAAGATCCCCTGGAAAAGGTAGTGGCCAATCATGCCTGTATTCTTGCCAGGGAAATCCAATAGACAGATTAGCCTGGTGGGCTACGGTTTATGGGGTTGCAAAGAGTTGAACACGACTTGGTGACTAAACAACAACACAAAAAAGGAAACATTTTCAGAAGGAAAAAAGACAGAATTAGTTTTATTTTATTACCAGAATACTCTATGGCTGGCTCTATTTCTTATTTTGTTCTAAAGGCGCTGTCTACTCAGTACCATAAATATGATAGTTATATAGACAACATGGATAAGAATATCCTCATTTAATACTAAAGATAAATGAAGCACAGAATGTTTAATTGGTTTGTTAAGGTCAAATCCCAGCTTTGTTTTAAAGCTTAGCTTTTATTTATTACAAGACCTTTGAGAGCACGTGGTAATCTTTTTTTTTACTTGGTGGTTTATGATTGTCATTTGGCAAGCTATGAATACCAAGTACCTAAAAACTTAACTAATTTGATACAAAATATGAAAATGCATTGTAACATAAATTTATTATATTAAAATATAGACCTCAGTTTACTGTTGCTTATTTGCATATTTAAAGTTTGCATAATATACTCTCAAAAGTAAGAAAGAACATATTCCTTGAGACTTTTGCTTCAATTTGACAGAGTAAAGGAGTGGGTTTTCCTATATCAAATCACCACTTTTGATTATTTCATACGAGAAAAGTGAAAAGGAGAATTGAGGATGGAAGAGTGGAAAGGAGGAGGAGAGAAACAGAACGATGACAATAGAGATGGCAGGATAGCAGTTAATGAATTGTACTCTCTAAGATGGGGAAACAGGGAGAAATTATTTTTAGAAAGATAAAAATGAGCTAGAACATAAGAATGATATTTCTTTATCTATAAACTACTCAGTACTCAACTGTAGTAAGATGTGGCAGAGTAAGACAGGGTCATAATATTTATTATATCTGTCTGGACCCCTTTTCCCTTATACTGCATGTCACTTCCCAAAGATGTAATTTATTTCATCAGATTGGTTGTCACGCACTCTCTTTCCCTTATCCTCTAAACTGCTAATTTTTGTTCCTGAATATTCAGTAACAGATATAATAAGCATATAATCTAAGCATATAATCACATTCTGTAATTCCCTCATTTTAAGTTTTTATTCACATTATAATTTACAGTTTTCTTAAAATAAGACTTAAAGATAATGCTTTTCTTGAGAGAGCATAGTCAAATAAAGTTATACCTAAAGGAACTAAAATTACATTTTCTAAGTTCATGCTTTTATTTTCCTATTTTATTGGAACATGTACAATATCTCATAGAAACAGTATGCATTTAAATTCCAAAGCAAAAAGGTTCACATAATTTTGGAATATAATTTAGTACATTTACTTTTTTTGTTTGGTTCTAAGATCATATTTAGTATCAAGTGTAAAAGGACTAAAAAAACTAATTTATGTTTTATTTATTTTGACACAAAGAAAAACTAACTTGATTTTAATGTTGTACTTATTATCTTTGCTACATATCAGCAAGACTATATATATCCATATGAATCTTAAAGTAACAGATTTAAAAGTGTACCTTTTAACTTTGAAATAAGTATAGTCTTAGGTTAGGAACTCTTTATATAGGAATTCATGTTGGAAAAAAAAGGATTTTAAAAGGATTACATTTGCATGGTGTTCAGAAAATGTGTCCTCTAAAAAAAGCTTTCATTGTTACTTTAATAACTGTGTCAAGACATTCTGTATGGCAAAAGTAGTTCTCATTACATCTTCGAGACTGACAACTGACTTCAGCTGATGACTTCAAGAAAAATTGAACACTATTACACCTTCTGTTTACTGATGCAGTTGAAAAAAGACAATACCTAGGAATAAACTGTTCAAAAGATATCTTAGTGGAAGTGGTAGTCTAAAGATAAATGAAATTGCATGGTCTCTCCATGGCTTATAAAATTGGATTTTATTTTATTATAATTGGTTTTTGATTTAAAACTCCTCAGTTCAGTCACTCAGTCATGTCTGACTCTTTGCGACCCCATGGACTGCAGGACGCCAGGCTTTGCTGTCCATCACCAAATCTCAGAGCCTACTCAAACTCATGTCCATTCAGTTGGAGATGACATCCAACCATCTCACCCTCTGTCATCCCATTCTCCTCTGGCCTTCAATCATTCCCAGCACCGGGGTCTTTTCAAATGAATCAGTTCTTCGCATCAGGTGGCCAAAATATTGGAGTTTCAGCTTCAGCACCAGTTCTTCCAATGAATATTCAGGACTGATTTCCTTTAAGATTGACTGGTTGGATCTCCTTGCAGTGCAAAGGATTCTCAGGAGTCTTCTCCAATACCACAGTTCAAAAGCATCAGTTCTTCGGCACTCAGCTTTTTTATAGTTCAAATCACACATTCAGACATGACCACTGGAAAAACCAAAGCTTTGACTATATGCACATTTTTTGGCAAAGTAATGTCTCTGATTTTTAATATGTTGTCTTTGTTGGTCATAGACTTTCTTCCAAGGAGCTAGCATCTTTTAATTTCATGGCTGCAGTCACCATCCACACTGATTTTGGAGCCCAAAAAATTAAAGTCTATCACTGTTTCCACTGTTTCCCCATGTATGTGCCATGAACAATGGGTCCAGATGCCATGATCTTAGTTTTCTGAATGTTGAGCTTTAAGGCAACTTTTTCACTCTCCTCTTTCACTTTCATCAAGAGACTCATTCTTTGCTTTCTGCCATAAGGATGATGTCATCTACATATCTGAGATTATTGCTATTTCTGCTAGCAATCTTGATTCCAGCTTGTGCTTCATCCAATCCAACATTTCTCATGTTTTACTTGACATATAAGTTAAATAAACAAGGTGACATATACAGACTTGACATACTCCTTTCTGATTTGGAACCAGTCTTTTGTTCCATGTCCAGTTCTAACCGTTGCTTCTACACTTGCACACAGATTTCTCAAGAGGTAGGTCAGGTGGTCTGGTATTTGCATCTCTTGAAGGATTTTCCACAGTTTCTTGTGATCTACACAGTCAAAGGCTTTGGCATAGTCAATAAAGCAGAAGTAGATGTTTTTCTGCAACTCGCTTACTTTTTCAATGATCCAATGGATGTTGGCATTTTGATCTCTGTTTCCTCCGCCTTTTGTAAATCGAACTTGAACATATGGAAGTTCATTGTTCACATACTGCTGAAGCCTGGCTTGGATAATTTTGAGCATGACTTTGCTAGCTTGTGAGATGAATGCAATTGTATGGTTGTTTGAGCATTCTTTGTCATTTCCTTTCCTTGAGATTGGAATGAAAACTGACATTTCCCAGTCCTCTGGCCACTGCTGAGTTTTCCAATTTGCTGGCATATTGAGTGCAGTACTTTCACAGCATCATCTTTTAGGATTTGAAATAGCTCAACTGGAATTCCATCACCTCCACTAGCCTTGTTCATAGTGATGATTCCTAAGGCCCACTTGACTTTACATTCCAGGATGTCTGGCTCTAGGTGAGGGGTCACACCATTGTGATTATCTGTGTCATGAAGATTTTTTGTATAGTTCTTCTGTATATTATTGCCTCCTCTTCTTAATATCTTCTGCTTCTGTTAGGTCCATACTGTTTCTGTCCTTCATTATGCCCATCCTTGCATGAAATGTTCCCTTTTCTTGAAGAGATCTCTATTCTTTCCCAGTCTGTTGATTTCCTCCATTTCTTTGCATTGATCACAGAGGAAGGGGTTTTTACTTCTCCTTGCTATTCTTTGGACCTCTGCATTGAAATGGGTATATCTTTCCTTTTCTCCTTTGCTTTTCACTTCTCTTCTTTTCACAGCTATTTGTAAGGCTTCCTCAGAGAGCCATTTTTGCCTTTTACATTTCTGTTTTTTGGGTATGGTCTTTATCACTGCTTCCTGTACAATGTCACAAACTCCTGTCCATATTTCTTCAGGAACTCTGTGTATCAGATCTAATCCCTTGAATCTATTTGTTACTCCCATTGTTAATCATAAGTGATTTGATTTAGGTCATACCTGAATGGTCTAGTGGTTTTCCCTACTTTCTTCAATTTCAGTCTGAATTTGGCAATGAAGAGTTCATGATCTGAGCCACAGTCAGCTCCCAGTCTTGTTTTTACTGACTGTATAGAGCTTCTCCATCTTTGGCTTCAAAGAATATAATCAATATGATTTGGTATTGACCATCTGGTGATGTCCATGTGTCAAGTCTTCTCTTGTGTTGTTGGATGAGGGTGTTTGCTATGACCAGTGCATTCTCTGGGAAAAACTCTGTTAGCCTTTGCCCTGCTTCATTCTGTACTCTAAGACCAAATTTGCCATTACTCCAGATATTTCTTGACTTCCTACTTTTGCATTCCAGTCCCCTATAATGAAAAGGACATCTGTTTTGGATGTTAACTAAAGAAGGTCTTGTAGTTCTTCATAAAACCATTTAACTTCAGCTTCTTCAGCACATCTGGTCAGGGCATAGACTTGAATTACTGTGATGTTGAATGGTTTGCCTTGGAAACGAACAGAGATCATTCTGTCATTTTTGAGATTGCAGCCAAGTACTGCATTTCAGACTCTTGTTGACCACTATGGCTACTCCATTTCTTCTAAAGGATTCCTGCCTACATTAGTAGATATAGCGGTCATCTGAGTTAAGTTTACCCATTCCAGTTCATTTTCGTTCGCTGATTCTTAAAACGTCAATGTTCACTATTGCCTTCTCCTGTTTGACCACTTCCATTTTGCCTTGATTCATGAACCTAACATTACAGGTTCCTATGCAATATTGCTTTTTATAGCATCAGACTTCATTTCCATCACCAGTCACATCCACACCTAGGTGTTGTTTTTGCTTTGGCTCCATCTCTTCTTTCTTTCTGGAGTTATTTCTCCACTCTTCTCCAGTAGCATATTGGGTACCTACAGACCTGGTGAGTTCATATTTCAGTGCCCTATCTTTTTGCCTTTTCATACTGTTCATGGGGTTCTCAAGGCAAGAATACTGAAGTGATTTGCCTTCATTTTCTCCAGTAGACCACATTTTGTCAGATCTCTCCACCATGACCCATCTGTCTTGGGTGGCCCTACACAGCATGGCTCATAGTTTCATTCAGTTAGACGAGTCTGCAGTTCATGTGATGAGATTGGTTAGTTTCCTGTTGTGGTGGTTTTCATTCTGTCTACCCTCTGCTGGAGTAGCATTAACAGGCATATGGAAGCTTTCTGATGAGAGAGACTAACTGAGGGGGAAATTGGGTCTTGTTCTGGATTGTGGGGCCATGCTTAGTAAATCTTTAATTTTCTATTGATGGGCGGGGCTGTGTTCCCTCCCTGTTCTTTGACCTGAGGCCAAACAATGGTGGAGGTAATGAAGATAATAGTGACCTCCTTCACAAGGCCCCATGTATGCACTGCTGAACTCAGTGCCCTCAATCCTGCATCAGGCCACCACCAACCCACACCCCCACTGGAGACTCCTGTACACTCACAGGTTAGTCTGAGTCAGTCTCTTGCGGGGCCACTTTCTCCTGGGTCCCATTATAAAACACAAGGTTTTGATTGTGCTCTCCAAGAGTCTGTTTCCCTTGTCTTGTGTAAGTTCTGGCAGCTTTATGGTGGGGTTAATGGCGACCTCCTCCAAAAGGCTTATTCCATACCCAGGTCTACTGCACCCAGAGCCCCTGTCCCTGGAGCAGTCCACTGCTGACCCGTACCTCGACAGGAGACACTCAAACACAGTTCTGTCTCAGTCTCTGTGGGGTCTTTGGGTCCTGGTGGGCACAAGGTTTGTTTGAGCCTTCTGAGCATCTCTAGCAGGTATGGGGTTTGATTCTAAACATGATTTTGCCCCTCATACCATCTTGCTGGTGCTTTTCCTCTGCCCCTGGACTCAAATAAAAATCTTAAAAGAAGAAGAAACTTAAAAGAAAATTTGAGTATCATTTTTTTAATGAAGTTTGACCTTAGTAGTTGTCTTTTGAACTACTTAACCATTTTATAATTATTGAAGAATATTATACTGAATCTCTGAAATAAGCATATTTTTTGGAAAATCATATAAATTACTTGCTCACCTAAGTCAACTTCAAAATAATGTCTACATGAACTGACAGTCATTGTGGCTGATAGTAACTGTCAGAGAGCAAAAATTTGTTAACCATTCATCTATGTCTTCTAAATTTTCACTTTCTGATATTAAACTGTAAATGAACCACAGTAATATTTATAGATGTACAATCTTACAGTTAACTTTTTAAAAAGACACTATGCACTTTGCTAGATTCTGTGCATTGTAAGTTGCTTCAGTCATGTCTGACTCTGTGCAATGCTATGGATTGTAGCCTACCAGGCTACTTTGTCCACAAAATTCTCCAGGCAAGGATACTGGAGTGGGTTGCCATGCCCTCTTCCAGGGTATCTTCCTGACCCAGGGATCAAACCTGCATCTCTTATGTCTCCTGCATTGGCAGTCAGGTCCTTTACCACTAGCACCACCTGGGAGATTTCTGTAGATACTAAAAAATGACAAGATCCTCAAAGGATGTATAACTGTGTATGACAAGTGGCGTGATTTGCCAGTCAAGGGAACTAAGGATATGACATTTCTTCAGATGTTTTGTTCAGTATCAGGTATATAAAAATGGAATTAATTCAGATAAAAATGAAGAAGTAAAGAAGAATCTAAGGGACTCTAAATTGACATATGATGGAAGGCAGCATGGCATTTTAAAATAGCAAAGAGTGAGCTCACAAGGGAATTAGGTATATCTCTTCAGTATTTGAAAGCCTGTCATGAGCAAGGGGATTAATGTCTGTTTTAGATAAGTATTTCAAAAATAGATTTGTGTTTAAGTGAAGGCAGAGTTTTGTGCCAGAGGGATTCAACTGTGTCTGCTCCCTGAGATAATGAGTACCCAGTTCCTATAGGTGTAAAAGCATTGATTCGACATACATTAAAGATGAACGGCTTGGAAGAAATTTAAGAGTCATGTAGGGAATATCTATTCAGTGCTTGGAATTAATTTGAGTTTTCTACTCAATTTGAGCAACTTGATGGCCCAAACATATAACATTGTCATATCTTGGGTGTGTGTATATTTATAATCAGCCACTTCATTGACTGTATTGATCAGATCAGTGAGTTACAATGGCAGTGGAAGATTCAGTCTTAACAGATACAGTATATAAGTTGAAATTTCTAAAGGAAATAGGCTGAACAGAGTATGAATCCTGTTTTAACAGGATTCAAATATTTTTGACAGAAATATTTGATGTCCTTAACACTCAATAGTAAATAAATACCAGGAATGTTAAACATAGTAGAAAAATAATAGTTTTTTTTTTAATTCAGGCATATCCAGATTGTAGTTTCAGCTCTGACATTTGCCAGCTGTTACCTATACCACTTGGATTCTGAAGAGGATTTAAGTATGAAAATAAAGTTATGTGCAAAGGTTCTATTCAATATATGAAACTATTACAGGCCCATAAATGTTAATTTTGTTTTCTTTAGGTTAAAGTGAAATTACTTTAAGTCCTAGAATTGAAAAAAAATAACTTTTATTAATAAGCTCCAACAGGTATGAATACAATTTAAGTATGACTCTTAAAATAATACCCACTAAACTTCCATTTATTTGCCCTACACTCCCAACCCACCTCATGTTCATCCATCCTATGGATACAAGGCTAAAATTATGGAAGTAAAAATGGTTTATAACTTTTCACTACCCACCCTACAAAGTGATTCAGTTATACACATACATATATCCCTGGTGGTTCAGATGGTAAAAAGTCTGCCTTGGGAGACTCAGATTCGATCCCTGGGTTGGGAAGATCTCCTGGAGAAGGAAATGTTTACCCACTCCAGTATTATTGCCTGGAAAATCCCATGAATGAAAGAGCCTGGAGGGCTACAGTCCATGGGGTCACAAAGAGTTGGACACGACTGAGCCACTAACACACACACATATACACACATATTTCTGTGCTTATAGCTAAACCACACCTGCCATTCTCTTTTATTGTTAGGTATGGCATGTGGCTGAATTATAGCAAAAAAAATATTTATTCATGTTATAGACCTGGTCCATAAATAAACTTCATGGGCTTTTTCAACATTTTTATTCCATTTTCCCTCTTGTACTGGTGACATATGATATCAAGAGTGACCTTGGAAACCATATATTGACAGTAGCAGGGCTTCTGTCAGCCTGCATCATTGAATGACCACAGAATTTCCTCTCCCTCCACATCAATGATCAGTAGCATCCTTCTGAAACTTTAATTGTAAGGATCTGGGATATGTGTGAAATCTATACTATATCGTGTATCACCAAACCTACTTATTCATTCAGCAGCTGTTTACTGATTGCCAGGTATCTGCCAGATATTGTATTTTGCAGTGACATATAATGCTTACTCTATAGCAGAGATTAATATAGCACTTATGCATAAATTCTTTTAATCATACTTCAGCCCTGGAAAATGACTGCCATCATCCTTATTTTACAAGAGAGGAGTCTAGGATCACAGAGAATTTATATCACCTGCCATAGTTTACACAGCTGATAGATGGCAAGACCAAGCCAGGCCTCCAGAGCCCATGCTTATAATCTTAGTGCTGTGTTGCCTCACATGTTCTAATTACTGGGATTAGCAGTAAACAACCACACAAAACGGCCTGTCCATAGACTCTCAAACACTTGAGACATAAAAATTAAATGGATGATCCAGAATTAGACCCTGAAAAAGCAAAGAAAAATATAATGGACAATATTATGACAATTTAAAAAATATAAATATGGATGATTTATTAAATAAAAATCAGTGCTAAGTTTCCTTATTTTGTATTTTTTTTTAAATAATTTTGGTGGGAAGTATAACAACTCTACTGATTTCTGGAGATGGATATAGGTATAGGGAGAGAATAATAAAGAAAAAGCAAACACAATGTAAATAACTGTTGAATCATAATAAAGGATATATAGGAATTCTTGAATTCTTTCAACTTCTCTTTAGTTTATTTAAAATTATAATAAAAAGAAAAAATACCACAAAGTGTGTTTTTTTTTTTAATCAATATGTACTGTGAAAAAAAATAAAGAGAATATTGGGAAATCTATCTCAGGAAGAACAGAGCTATGTGAAGCTATGTGAAGGAACATGTTATGGGAAGATGTGCTGTGAGAAACAGAAGCATAAAGGTGCTGAGTAATGCCCTTGAGGAACTGCAAAAAATTTTGTACTACTAAAGCAGAGGGAGCATCAGGGAGTGACACAATAGGCAGGAGTCAGGGTCTTATAAATAATGCTAAAATATTTGAATTACTTTATAAGAGTAAAATGGAATTAAACTGTTTGGGACGAGTGAATGATATGATCTGATTTAGATTTAAAAATATAATCTGTGTATAGGGAAGGGTGTAAGGGAGATAGAGTAGGAAGTAAGGAGAACTCATAGAAAACACTACAATGACTCGGGTGTAGAAGGTGGCTTGGCCTGGAATGGTTGTGGTGGAGGTGATGATAAACAGTCACAAATGGCATATGCTTTAAAGGGAAAAGTATAGGCATTTTCCATGTATTGCATGACATCTGGATGAGTGCATAGGGGAATGGAATGCCATCAAGAGTCAGCACCTGCACTGAAGCCCAGTAATCTGAGTGAGCCATATGTGGGCATCTTTTCCATTAATATCTAAATTGCATTCTTAGACTACATTTTTCTCTTAAGACTACAACAGTCTAGCACCTCCTCAGTACTACTGAAGAATCATGAAAAAAAATCTGTTTTTTAACTAGTTGCTGCTTTTTGCATATCGTTTAAAATTGCCATGCACTGCTTTTCATTCTGGAGAAGGACACGGCAACCCACTCCAGTACTCTTGCCTGGAAAATCCCATGGACAGAGAAGCCTGGTAGGCTACAGTCCGTGGGGTCGCAAGAGTCAGACACAACTGAGTGACTTCACTTCACTCACTTCATACTTTATCACTGGAGAAGGAAATGGCAACCCCCTACAGTAATCTTGCCTGGAGAATCCCATGGACAGAGGAGCCTGGTGGGCCATGGTCCATGGGGTCGCAGAGAGTTAGACACAACCGAAGGGACTAAGCCCACACACACATGCTTTTCATTCATTCATCATTGGTCATCTAATTTCTCTCTCTTGCTATATTTCTCTCCAGCATACTTCATTCACAAAAAATGGAACACACCACCTAACTCATTTACCCAGTGTCAATAATACAAGTTTATTAAAACTATTAAGATTTGGAGATATCTATATATGAAAACTATGAAGTGGATATTACTGTATTTAAATTTTATTTAACATGCTAATTAATTGTAAAGGAATTTCCTATGGCTGACTCATTGATTGGCTTCCCATGTGGCTCAGTGGTAAAGCATCCACCTGCCAATGCAGAGACTTGGGTTTAATCCCTGGGTCTGGAAGATGCCCTGCAGGAGAAAATGACAACTCACTGCAGTATTCTTGCCTGGAAAGTAGCATTGACAGCAGAGCCTGGCAGGCTACAGTCCATAGGGTCACAAAGAGTCAGACACGACTGAACAGCTCATCTAACTGATTAGACTCTTAGGTGCTTCTAAGGTCTCTGGCAAATATTGCCAGTAATCTCACACAAATGCCAAGAACCTCTCAGTTCAGTTCAGTCGCTCAGTCGTGTCCGACTCTGTGACCCCATGAACCACAGCACGCCAGGCCTTGCTGTCCATCACCAACTCCCAGGGTTCACCCAAACTCATGTCCATTGAGTTGGTGATGCCATCCAGCCATCTCATCCTCTGTCATCCCCCTCTCCTCCTGCCCTCAATCTTTCCCAGCATCAGGGTCTTTTCCAGTGAGTCAGTTTTTTGCATCACGTGGCTAAAGTATTGGAGTCTCAGCTTCAACATCAGTCCTTCCAATGATCATCCAGGACTGATCTCCTTTAGGATGTACTGGTTAGATCTTCTTGCAGTCCAAGGGACTCTCAAGAGTCTTCTCCAACACCACAGCTCAAAAGCATCAGTTCTTCTGTGCTCAGCTTTCTTAATAGTCCAACTCTCACATCCACACAAGACTACTGGAACAATCATAGCCTTGACTAGATAGACCTTTGTTGGCAAAGTAATGTCTCTGCTTTTTAATATGCTGTCTAGGTTGGTTATAACTTTTCTTCCAAGGAGCAAGAGTATTTTAATTTCATGGCTTCAGTCACCATCTGCAATGATTTTGGAGCCCCCAAAAATAAAGTCTGCCACTGTTTCCACTGTTTCTCCATCTATTTGCCATGAAGTGATGGGACCAAATGCCATAAGCTTTAAGCCAACTTTTTCACTCTCCTCTTGCAGTTTCATTAAGAGGCTTTTTAGTTCTTCTTCACTTTCTGCCATAGGGTGGTGTCATCTGCATATCTGAGGTTATTGATATTTCTCCCGGCAATCTTGATTCCAGCTTGTGCTTCTTCCACCCCAGCATTTCTCATGATGTACTCTGCGTACAATTTAAATAAGCACAGTGGCAATATATAGCCTTGGCATACTCCTTTTCTTATTTGGAACCAGTCTGTTGTTCCATGTCTAGTTCTAACTGTTGCTACCTGACCTGAAAACAAGATTTCTCAAGAGGCAGGTCAGGTGGCCTGGTATTCCCATCTCTTTCAGAATTTTCCAGTTTATTTCCACAGTAATCCATACAGCCAAATGCTTTGGCATAGTCAATAAAGTAGAAATAGATGTTTTTATGGAACTCTGTTGCTTTTTCAATGATCCAGCAGATGTTGGCAATTTGATGTCTGGTTCCTAAGAACCTCTCAATGGAAGCTCAAATCCACTGTCCTCATAATAACTTTTGCATCCAGAAATGGAAATTTTATACCACTGAATGCAGGTTTGCTGCCCAATGTCTACAAATACACCACTGCAGAATAGAATTTTGCTTTGTTTTGTATATTTGAAAAGCAGGCAGGGCCACAGTCCCACTTCCCCTTTCTCACACACACACATACATGCACACTCCTGCACAGTCATGTAGTCCTAAGTTCCAAAGATGTGCCTCTGATAGCACAAAGAATTTTCAGCATTTGTGATTGTTTTGTCTTCTGAATGCTTCAAAGATAGCAGATAAAAATTTTACATATGGCTTAAAATCCCTCCTAAAAGTCTACAGTGAAAGGTATTCTCAGCAACACTTGCACTGTTTTTAATTCTAGAACAAATCCTAGTGATAGTTTTCAACATATTAGATAAAGAGAATGTTGAACAAAGGGGTGGGATATTTGTAATTTGATAGAGTGAATACCCCATTTCTATTTAGACATGTAAATCATTGAAACTGTGTAGAAGACAAGAATAATAAAAGAAAAGCAGGCCCTGGCAGGGGCTACAAAAGAAATTTATAATTATTGATAAACTGGAAACTATAAGGAATGAGACTCTTGGAACAAGTCCAGAGGGAACAGTTCATAGTCTTGAAAACAAGATATGATCCTGGGGTCGGAAAATTGACCCCAGACTGTTTCTTAACTGGCGTCTCAAAGTTACATGCTTTATATATCTGATGGAAAATCTATAGATAAGAATATTAGTCTGAGTTACTGATTTATTATTGATTATTGTTTCTTAGTTACTCAGTGGTTAATGATCACTGTTCTTGGCCCTGAAGGCCACTTGAGTTATAGCTTAGCTCCCCGCATATTCTTTCCTTCACGACTGAAAGTATAATAAAGCTGACTCGGATTCAGTTTCGGCACCTTCACCTTGGAGTGGTGTTGGTCCCCTGATCCTTGCTTTTCACTGAATTCTCGAGTCTTGTTTCTCATTCTCTTACTGTATCGCGCTGTCCTGCTTGTCGAGCCAGTCTCGACAAAACTGCTAGGAATTCGAACTGTTACTCCAAAGCAGCAGATAATATACACTTGACATTTTTCCAACTATGTGGTCTTGTGTTGTTTGTCATCCCAAATGTTCATAGGCTTTTGTTCTTTTGGTAAGTGTGAACATGATAGAAAGGTATATTTTTTTTCTTACCAGTTACAGAGTTTAAAAGATTGATGATGATAATGTTCATATTACTGTATAAACTGTGACTATAATAGGCTCCTGATCAGAATCCCATTGAATTAGCTGTCTATAGCTCAACTCTGGACTCACGGATGCTGCAGTGTTGCATGTTAGTCATAACCCGATGCCTTGGGTATGGCATTCCTCATTGGAGAGGACAAGAGAAAATTAGGGAACAAAATCAATGCTACTTCTGTGTATATTGATCTTGTCAGAATCGGATACAATCAGTGAGCCAGCACTTTGCTGATTTGTCACTCTCATCTTCATTCAATTGCAGCAGCACCGTCATTTCCTAAAAGCAAATCTGAGGAGCAATATAACTACTAATAATTTTGACTCACCTACAGCTAACCTGCACTGTGAGTTGGATATGCTTTATTATAGTCACTGACAGGTTAGAAAACTTGGAATTAAATCTGCAGTATGCCAGAGCAACTAGAAAATGTAAGGAAAAAATTCTAGAAAAATATCTTGCCATGATCCATAGCAAGGAGCCTAAATGTTCACAACAAATAAGTTGCTGTTTTAATCCTACAGTATGTTATTTTAGGTAAAAAAAATTGTATTCAGAATTAATGGTCTTCACTACTGTTTGGCACAGGTAACTTTGCTCAGTTGTATGACAACCTAAATGGAAGGGGAGTTTGAAAGGAAGTGGCTACATGTATATGTTGGCTGAGTCACTTTGCTGTATACTGAGACTATCACAATATTGTTAATCAACTATACTCCAATATAAAACAAAAATTTATATTATAGTTCATTAAAATGAAAAAAAATCTCTTCAACAACAATAATAATGGGTAAATGGAATTTTGGGGAGAAAACATTTATTTATTGTCTTAGTGGTAATGATTTAATGAATATATCCTTATCCCCAAAGTCTTTCAGTTGTGTATATTAAATACATACAGCTTTTCACAAGTCAATCATAATCAATGATTTTAAAAAATCTATGTTTTAGCAGAAATTTCAAAGATCCTTATTTCCTCCCTTATTTTTACCCAGCTAGGTGTCTTACAACATGTATAAACTATTTTCTATCTAACCAGGTGTCATAAGTTTTCCAAGAGTATATTATTTATATGAAAGTGGCTAAAAAACACTTCATTTAAATAGAGCTACTCATTCAATAAAGTTAACTTTATCAAAAGCATTATTTATGAAAGTATGGCCTATTAACATGATATAAATTAATTTATATGAAATTTATTTATGTTCAAGCACAAAAACTCCAGCAATTGCCTGTATGGTATCTAATTTTAGTTTTTATTTAAATATTAGAATTCTGTAGTGTCTTTCTACTGTAGAGTTGTGCATGCTTATGATAATAAATAAAAATTGTTGATTTAAAAAAGAATGGTCTTAAAGAGATATAAGTTAATTTTTGTGGAATGTCTTCAGTGTGGCACTAAATATGTATATTTTGTTTCATAATTTAAAATGAATATTTGCCATTTCTCATGAACATAGTTCAATCTTATCCAATGTCTCTATTACTGATCCTTTCCATTAGGGCCCCCACAAGGTTTCTCCTGCCCTGAGTTGTTCACAACTCTAGGAGGCTGGGCTCAGTTCATAAGAAAAGAAAAGTTTTATTCTATTAATATTTTGATTTTATTGAACTATATGTGACCTCCAATATTGTGTTAGTTTCAAGTGTACAACAAAGTGATTCAGTTATGCATATACTTATATTCATTTTTTTAAAGATTTTCTCACATAGGTTATCACAGAATAAATGGAAACATACGTCTACCATCTGGAGTCTGCGCTTTCCCCAGCTGCCAGGCAGATTTGTAGGGATCTTATAATTGGGAAAGGGGCAGAGTTCTCCTAGATAGGGTGCAGCTGTGGCGCTCATGCCCTCGCACGCCAGAGAACCGCGCAGGCGCGTCGTCTCCGGGCACACCCTCCCGCAGCCATTGTGGATTGAGGGCCGTGGGCAGCTTCTGCGTGCGGCTCCAGAGCTGGGGAGCAGGCAGCCGTTTCAGTCTATGAACGGTGGTCTGAAGTCCTGGGTGAGAGGCTTGTGGATGCAGCACCCTATAAACAAGTGAAGCTGGACTAATGTCAAAGGAGAAAAGATTAGACTTTATTTTATTACCCAGATTCTACTTTTATTTCCCAGGAATTACTAATAAGCTTCGCCAAAGGAAATTACACACTTGGAAAGAAGGTTGTGTTACAACAGGTGATAATTCCAAAGTCCTCACTAAAGAACTTATTTAAGTATCTTTTTTCATACATGCAAAAGGGAGTGGAAAAGTATCTTTTTTCATACGTGCAAAAGGGAGTCTTTTTACTCCACTAAATGTTAAAGTCAGTGCGATGGAGTTCTGGAAATGGGTGAATTCCAACGCAAAAGCTAAAGTTCCCCTTGATCTATCTATAGTATGAAAACTTGTGGCATATTTTGGGAGGGAGACAAAATTTATTTTCAAAACTTCACCTAAAGTATTTGAATATAGTGAGTTCATCATAAGGGTAGAATTGTTTTCTTCTTTTAAAATTATTCCTGGTGTTTCCCAGTCTTTACAAGCCTATTAAATCCCATTTTAATGAATACTACAAAACATTTAGCTAGGGACCCATTTACTTTTAAGAAAAAGTCTAACATTTCATCAGGATCTCATATGTAATTATTTTCGAGAATCTCTGGATAATTATTTTCTTTACATATCCATGCTAGCTATTACATATTATAGTGGCTACATGTCTACTGTCAGATTCTTCTTATTAGCTTTATATATCATCACATCTCCATAATAGTAATGTCCTGGAGAAATGCCTTTCCTACGCTTGCTACTACTTGCACATAGCGGTTTCATTTCAACTACAGTCTTACCTTTATTATAGGAGGTGATTGCTGAGATTAGATTCAGTTCAGTTCAGTTCAGTCACTCAGTCGTGTTTGACTCTTTCGACCCCATGAATTGCAGCACACCAGGCCTCCCTGTCCATCACCAGCTCCCAGAGTCTACCCAAACTCATGTCCATCGAGTCGGTGATGCCATCCAGCCATCTCATCCTCTGTCGTCCCCTTCTCCTCCTGCCCCCCATCCTTCCTAGCATCAGAGTCTTTTCCATTGAGTTAACTCTTGGCATGAGGTGGACAAAGTATTGGGAGTTTCAGTTTCAACATCAGTCCTTCCAATGAACACCCAGGACTGAACTCCTTTAAGATGGACTGATTGGATCTCCTTACAGTCCAAGGGACTCTCAAGAGTCTTCTCCAACACCACAGTTCAAAAGCATCAATTCTTCTGTGCTCAGCTTTCTTCACCGTTCAACTCTCACATCCATACATGACTACTGGAAAAACCATAGCCTTGACTAGACGGACCTTTCTTGGCAAGTGATGTCTCTGCTTTTCAATATGCTATCTAGGTTGGTCATAACTTTCTTTCCAAGAAGGAAGCATCTTTTAATTTCATGACTGCAATCACCATCTGCAGTGATTTTGGAGCCCCAAAAAATAAAGTCTGACACTGTTTCCACTGTTTCCCCAGCTATTTCCCTTGCAGTGATGGGATGAGATGCCATGATCTTAGTTTTCTGAATGTTGAGTTTTAAGCCAGCTTTTTCATTCTCCTCTTTCACTTTCATCAAGAGGCTTTTTAGTTCCTCTTTACTTTCTGCCATAAGGGTGGTGTTATCTGCATATCTGAGCTTATTGATATTTCTCCAGGCAATCTTGATTCCAGCTTGTGCTGCTTCCAGCCCGGCGTTTCTCATGATGTACTGTGCATATAAGTTAAATAAGCACGGTGGCAATATACAGCCTTTATGTACTTCTTTTCCTATTTGGAACCAGTCTGTTGTTCCAGGTCCAATTCTAACTATTACTTTCTGACCTTCATTCAGGTTTCTCAAGAGGCAGGTCAGATGTTCTGGTATTCCTGTCTCTTTCAGAATTTTCCACAGTTTATTGTAATGCACACAGTCAAAGGCTTTGGCATAGTCAATAAAGTAGAAATAGATGTTTTCCTGGAACTCTCTTTTTTGATCATCCAGCAGATGTTGGCAATTTGATCTCTGGTTCCTCTGTCTTTCCTAAAACCAGTTTGAACATCTGGAAGTTCACAATTCATGTATTGCTTGAAATAGGGTGTTATTAAAAGTTTTTGAGATAATATAAGGGAAGTACAATGTCTACCTGTGGCCAGTCCTGCAGCTAGGAAGCCCTGACCCATAATCGCAGAACCCTGACAGGTGTGGCACTGCCTAATCAGAGAGGCTCCAATGAGCCCAAGCCTTTCCTCCAAAACATGTGGTACCAATAAGCCTATCCCTATCAGTGGATTTAGTCTTCACTGCATGAGGGCAACAGACAACAAATGTTTTCCCTCAACTTTGAATCAGACACCTTTCTCCTTAGTCCTCATTTTCCTGTGCAAATACTTAACTCCCATTGAGATAATTGATGCTATTTGCATCTGGCATCTTCAAAGGGACCCTTTCTCTATTGCCATAAGAAAGGACATCAGCAGACAAGAAGTAAACTATGCCGTGAGCAGAAAGCACACACTTGAAATTCATTTATGTTCTTGAAAAGAAGTTAAGACAAAATGGTGAAAACTGGTTGTCCAGGTACTCACAACTTTTAATCTGAATCTGTTCTCCCTCTAAATTAGTGCACAAATCATTGAAAAATACTAATCCTTAACATTTTCCTGACGTATCGGTTAATTATAATTGATGTTTTAGAAGTTCCCTAATGAGCAGACACACTGCTATAGACTGAAGGAAATAATTATATTCAACATAATAATAGATTTTGAAAGTATTTTTCTTGCCTGGAACACCTTTAATCCATCAGTATTGTTTTCTATGAGATAGAATTCACTGTGAATATTAAGTACATCACATGCATTTATTTATGATAGTAAAGGTATTTGCTTAACCAAATTAAGCATCATGGATTCATTGAGGAGAAATTAATAAGGATTATCCAGGATATATGAGAGGAACTTATTGACTATGTAATTAATTTAAACACATATAAACAGATTGTTATGTGAGCTATTTAGGCATATAATTATAAATCTTTGGATTGCACATGAATTAATTTAGGTAGCTATAAATGGTAATGATGTTGTCTGATGTTTACACTTGCTTAAAATTTATTCAAAATGTTAATTTTAACTATTTTCTTTGTTTTCATATTGCATTATAGCAATAGTATTCCCATTTGTCTTCATTTAAACATTACCTTTTTATTTAAAAATGTTAAAGTCACAAGCCTATAAAAAAGTTAGAATTACAATATAAAGAATAATTTTTTTTCAACTATTTAGGAGTAAATTATTGATCTGATGCCTCATCTTCCCTACATACTATAGTGTATTTTTCTTATAAACATGAACATTCTCCTGTATTGAAAAAGGGAGAAGCAGGAAGACTAGGTAATTCAACAATTAAAAATTAACACTGATAATTACTAATATCTAATTTCTCAGATCCAATCAAATTTTACAACCTCTCAATAATATCCTATAAAGCAAGATGATCCATTTCAGAACCATTTGTTGCATTTATTTGTTTCTGCTTTACTAGAGTTTGGCAAATATTATTTGTATTTATCAATTAAACTCCAAGGACTTCCCTAGTGGCTCAGTGTGAAGACCTTGCCAGCCAATACAGGAGATGTGCTTCATTCCCTGAGTCTGGAAAATTCCCTGGAGGAGGAATGGCAGCCCACTCCAGTATTCTTGCCTGGGAAATCCCATGGACAGAGGAGTCTGGCAGGCTACAGTCTGTGGGGCCACAAAGAGTCAGACATGACTTAGGGACTCAACAACTGCAAAGACATCCAAAGTACACAGAGTGATGATTTGATATAATTTTGCAATATGCTGTGAAAGGAATTCCACAGTCTAGTTAATTAACAAATCCATCACCTCAAATCTCACATATTTATCTTATTTTTCTAATCCTCTCACAAATTTCAATTATATACTATGGTGTTATAAACTGTAGTCACCATGCTTTACATTAGAACCTCAGACATTAGCTTATAGCTGAAAATTTGTACTCTGTTACCAACCTCATTTTTTTCTTACCTCATTTTTGAGCCACTGCAACCACTTTTCTACTCTCTTACCAAGAGTTTAACTTCTTTTTTAGATCCCACATGTAAATGAAATGCAGTATTTGTTTTTTCTCTCTTATTTATTATATTTAGCAAAATGCCTTGAAGATCTATCCATGGTGTTGCAAGTAGAAAGATTTCCTGTTCTCATGACTGAATAATATTCATATATATACACACATATATTTGTATTATATATGTATATATACATTGTTGTTGTTGTTTAGTCACTAAGTCATGTCCGAATCTTTTGCAACTCCAGGGATTGTAGCCTGCCAGGCTCCTCTGTCCATGGGATTTCCCAGGCAAGGATACTGGAGTGGATTACCATTTCCACCTCCAGGGGATCTTCTCAGCCCAAGGACTGAACCAGCCTCTCTTGTATTGCCAATGGGTTCTTTATCACTGGGCCACCAGGAAAACCCTTTTATTAAATAGCTATTGTCAGTCAATACATTTGGATGACATGACTTTTTAGTCTCCTCTCTAGAGTTATTCTTATTCTTATTCTAGAGTTATTTTTCTTTGAAGATTGAAGGTCAGTTGTTTAGCGTTGTCCCTTCATTTATGTTTTTCTAGTGTCTTATCATGATTATATTCATGTCATGTATTTTCAGCAAGAATATTACTGAAGTGATGTGTTCTTTCAGTGTATCTTTTTAGGTGGTATGCAGTTCTAGCATAACCCTTTACTGGTTTTTATGTTGATCACTTGATAGTTGGAATGTTTCAAGTTTCTCTATTATAAAGTTTTTCTTTTCCTTCTTTTTTAAGATTTGGGGAAAGATGTAATTTGAAGAATTTGAAGCTCTGTCAAAATCCCACTCTTCATAAAATTACACACACACACGCACATGCTCATGAAATTTTAAGTTTTCTTTGTATCCATTGGATTATGAACATTTTTTGGCCACTCAGTCTGGCTTTCTGTTCTTCATCATGTTTCTATCATTCCTTTGGCATTTTTTTGCACAATAAGAAGTGCCAGACTTTCTTGTACTTTTCCTACTCAATCCTAGAATCACCTTTTTGCCCAAGTGTTCTAATTTATTTTAGTAGAAAATTTAGAAAGTAAAATATGATTGTTAGAGGTCCACTTATTGATATCAAATTCTTTCTGTTCCCTTGCTACATAGACACACACACACAACTCTGTACATGTTTACTTTTGGTTTATCAATCATCTTATTATATCTATTTAAATTGAAAACTGTGAACTCAAACCAATACTCAAAATTCCTATTTAATATCATAGTATTGTATTGTAATTCCATTGCTTAACATTGAGAAAACTGTATTTCTCTGTATTTAATAAAATTACTGATGATCATTTGTCCAATTTAATAGCAGTTTCCCATCTCAGCTTCCACTCCCCGCTCTGTGTGAATGCCGTCCTTGTCCTGCTTGGGCTCTACTACCACATCCCAGCAGCTCGTAGTTAGGATGACCTGCCCCACACTCAGACTCTCAATCTCCGCAATAAGCCAAATGTAGATTTCCTGTTTGCCCTATTTGGCTCTCATCCACTAGACAAGGAAGGATTCCAGCATTTCCACGTGAACGTCCTTCTCACCATACTTGGAATCCTAAACCACTCTGAGCTCTCGTTGTATGAGTCAGGGTGGAGGGACAATCTGTACTACTTTTGCTCACCTTCTGTTACTAGCTTTAGAGTTGAATTATTTAGAGATTTCAAGGTGAGGAAAAGGGAAAGATGCAAAAAGGAAGAGGATGTAAAATAGGAAAAGGAACATTTTAAAGGTTTAACCTAAAAAAGTAATAGTGTGTCACATATGAAAAACTGAAAAACTTGAAAATTTGACTTCTCTATTTTGAGTATGTCTATTATATGTAATAAACACTTTCTGTTACATTTCGTATGAATACATCTGTGTTTTGCTTTTTTATTTGGCTTTGGTAGTCACTGATATGTTATATTTCAAATAATTTAAATCTATGTTTTGGGATTCCCTGATAGCTCAGTTGGGAATCCACCTGCAATGCAGGATTCCCCAGTTCAATTCCTGGGTCAGGAAAATTCCCTGGAGAAGGTTAAGGATACCCACTCCAGCATTCTGGCCTGGAGAATTCCATGGGGTCACAAGAGTCAGACACGACTGAGTGACTTTAACTTTTCACTAAACCTATATTTTATTACTAAAATATCTAAAACAAAAAAGAAAAAATGTTAGGCTTGTTAATTGTTGATTGTAGAAACATGGGTGCTTTTTATTGCCTTTTTTTATTTTTTTGTGCACTGTAAAACATTTAAATTATACTAGAGTATGAACTTATATGGGGGAGCAAATGAGTCATTAAAGATATAAAAATAGTCTGTAAATCCATTTTAAGTTCCTACTAATTCTATAGACTATTTCAACTAGGCAGTTGGCAAGTGAGACTCAGAGCTTTGAGCTAAATATAAACTTATAGTTCAGTTACCTTACTTGCCACAGTTTTGCGTGACAAAGATCATTCAAAATGAATAAAACTGAAAACAGCCCAAATATGCATCAACAAGTGAATTAGTAAACAAATTGTGAATTTAGAATTTAGCAGTAAAACAAAAGAAATGATTGGTACAGCAACATGGAGGAATCTTGAAATAACTGTGCTTAGTGAAAGAATCCAGATGGATTCTGTACAATTCCATTTATATAAAAGTCTAGAAAATAGATAATAATCAGTGACAGAAAGCAATTTTAAAAAGGAGAGGAAGGGTGAATTATAAGGGAGTATAAGAAAGCTTTTTGAGCTAATGGATACCTTCATTATCAAGACTGTGGTAAGGATTTCATATGTAAGTCAAAACTGAGCAAATTTTAGACTATAAAGATTTGTAGTTTATGCATATCAGTTTTGTTATTCTCTAACAAAACTGTTAATATTTTTTCTAGTCAGTTGAGCTATATTTCCTTTATTGGCTCTTGGATTATTTTTATCCTTGCTGGGTTTTTAGTCATATTCTATAGATCCAAGTATCATTATATATATATTCATATATATGTACACACACATAAATATAAAACAATAAATTATATCCATTTTCTTGCAAATTAATATAGGTAAAATATAATTAACAATAATTCAATTCTCTTTTAATTGAAATAAAATGACCTTTGTAATAGAATAATTTCCTACACATATTTAGCACAATTCCTATTTTTATATTGTAATAGTTAATTTATCCTGTGCCAGTATCATACTAGTTTGAGTGAAGTGGATTTTTAGTAAATTTTGTGATCTCATGGTTGGTGGTTTAGTCACCAAGTCATGTCCAACTCTTGTGACTCCATGGACTATAGTAGCCCACCAAGCTCCTCTGTCCATCAGATTCTCCAGGCAAGTACTAGAGTGGGTTGCCACTTCCTTCTCCAAAGAATCTTCCTGACCCAGGAATCGAACCTGGGTCTTCTGCATTGCAGACAGATGATTTATGATCTCATAGCCCTTCCTAAAATTTAGCTTTTTCAAAATGGATTTGGCTTTTATTTAACTGTTTTTATTATTTTGGAATTTAAAATCATTCTTTCTATTTTTTTTTCTTAAACTCTGGACCCTGATTAGAGTTCCATTAATTACATTACATTAATAGACTTTTACAATAGTAATCTGATATTCTAAAAACATTTAGTCTGATATCTCATTTGATGTCTTTCAATAACACCTCCTAGTTTGAACTATGTAAGTGCTGTCCTTTCCTATGAAATATTTTTATGCACCATATAGAAATACTTTTTTTTTACCAATATAACAAACTATTTTAACATATAATTTATGTTATATAAATCTATTTTCCTATGTAAGCAGCTGTTTACTTTGCAAGTCAGATTTAAAATTTTTCTGACTATATGTTCTTTTCTTATTATACTAGCCATAACCTAAAATATGGTCTTCCCAGGTAGCTCTAGTGGTAAAAAACCTGCCTGCCAATGCAGGAGACATAAGAGATGTGTGTTTGACCCCTCGATTGAAAAGATCCCCTGAGGAGACCATGGCAACCCACTCCAGTATTGTTGCCTGGAGAACCTGCGTAGAGATGACTTGATGGGCAGTGGCCCATAGGGTCTCAAGGAGTCGGACATAAATGAAGCAGTGTAGCATGCACACAACCTAAAATATATAGTTAATAGTAATGTAGAATGGTGTGCAGGTATTTAATTTTAAAACAATTATATAAAGAAGATTAAATATGCATCATAAAAATGTTAATATAGTATAGCATATTAGGAAAGAAGTTGCAGAATTAGACACTGCCAGACATCATTTACTAGCTCTTTGACATTTAAAACTTATTTAACCTCTCTAAACTTCAAGGTCTTTACCTGTTAAATTGATAATGATCATACCTACTTCCTGATGTATTTGAAGAATGTAGTAACTTAACAATTAGTAACCATTAAATAGAATTAATCATTTTTATTGTTTGCTAAAATTAAAGAATTTTATATATAAAGCAACTTGCTCTTGAAGTTAGTAATGAATATTTAAATAACATAAGGCATGGTATGAATACCAAACAAATCTTGTTTAATAAACAATGAAATTTAGCTATTTTGGACTGACTTTCTGGCATGTAAATTAGTGATAATAAATGATTTTACTAATTAAGTTACTGAATCCAAAAAAGGTGAATGAATTTCACGTCGCTTTGTAAAATTCTAATTGAGGAACAAGTTGGAACTTAAGGCATTTTATGGACATTAGTTAATAGATATAATGTCTTCCAGTCCAGGAAATGGTGAACTGAAAATAGAAAGAAAAATACTTGTTAGTTTTTCTGATGCAAACAGAACAACAACAAAACATTGTTTAACTTTTGCAGCACCAAAGTGTATTTGCTAAAGGTCTTTGAATATAACATTCTCCAGTATATTTTAAGGATTACTCTTATTGACCTACAAATAATCAATTTTTTAAAAAATATGATTCCATGCAAGAAATCTGTTTTTCTTTGTAGTTCTTCCACAGAATTACTGTCATAAGAGTATTCATTTCAAATATCTAAGTATTGTGCAAGCATTAAGAGTTTGGAGTCACCAAAAATCACTTATTGGGTATTTATCTAATAATTATTGATAGCTTCCTATATCACTAATATTCTCTTTTGCTCTTTCACCTTTTTAGTCTCATTTAATTTGGCCAAATTATTGTGAAGAAAGTAAGGTACCTCAGAAGAAACTTGTACATCTGACATAAGATCACAACTAGGTAAGCCAGAAATAAAATTTGGAGATAAAATCAAATTTCCATGATTCTAATACCAAGATCAGTATTCTTTTCTCCAGTAATGACAACTCTAAAGAAAATTTGTTCACCACCAGTTAATTATTAATAGTAAAGCAGTTTATAGGAATAGAGATACCGTTTGCTTTAATTCACTGAAACTTTAGCTAGTTTGTTATAATATCCATATGCCAAAATCAATTAAGGGACTAGTCTAAATTCTGCAGAAAGGTTAAATCAAATGAAAATATTAAGAATTGAGAACAAGAAACAGGCAGAACTCTCAAAATATTCTCAACTTCAGTCGGTTTTCTTGTGTAAAGTAAACCTTGGAAGGAAAGCTAGGGCAATCTCTGGAATGATTGCAGTGGAGAATGAATGGAGTAGCTAGAAAGTTTTTTAGCCAAGCATTTGTTTCTTCATTCTATCTAATGGATCTTTAAGTAATTTTAGACTTTGTGATAGACATCTTTGGCTTATCCAACCAAGAGCAGATTCTTTTTTTTTTTTTAATTGTATCCTGATATGCAGCAGATACATTTCTGCCAAATGTGTCTGGGATATGAGGAGTCAGTAAATCCTTTTAAGTAGTAAAACTGAAAAAGATTGAAAATATAGTGTAGGAAACAAAAGGAATTTCAACTTTTTCTGCAATATATTTTGTAACTAAAATTTCTAAAACAAAATGCCAAAATCTTATGCTTGTTAATTATTGGTTGTGGGAGCACAGGTGTTTATTATTGTCTTTTTTTTTCATTTTAAAACATGTTAAGACATAAAAATGATCTATGTACTACAGTATAAACGTATGTATGAAGAAAAATGCTTCCCTGTAACAAATTGTAAACAAACAAAAAGCCCACTTTTTTGGAGTCACTTTGAGTTTGTGATGACTCTTAGATTACTCAAACATGAAATAATGTTTGCAAGTAAGACCCAAAGCTCAGTGCTAAAAAGACCATTTACATATCCTGTATTAAGCTCTTACTTGAAAACACTCTTGAAAATCTGTCTCTGCTCTTCAAGATAGTGCTTTTGGAAATGTTTAATTTTAACTCATTTCTAAAATATCAAGTCTTTTAAATTTTGTGGGTGTTTTTTCTCTTTAAAAAAAAAAAAACAACAGTAACTACTTACGCTGACTATTTCACATTAGATATGTTTAGCTTAAAGAGCACTAAGTAGAAGCCAGTATGCCTGAGTCTGTAACTCACACTACTCAGTAGTCATGTGACCTTGTCCATTCCTTACTTTGCTTATTTGAAAAGAGTGGGGAGTGTTGATCTGTACAAAATGAGAATGGTTGTTTTCGAATGTTTCCTTGTTTTATTTTCTCTTAATATGTGAAAGGTTTTGTTTATAGGAACTCACATTTCAGAGAGTAAGGAGATAAAAAATTTTCATCCCTTTTAGGGTAAAATATCCTAATTTATTGGCACTATGAAAGCAATAACTCATCCAAAATTCTTACATTACAAGAAATAGAATTTGTATATTGCACATAATTGGTCAAAATTGTAGACTCCAATGTGCCTTGATGCATTGGGTATATTTTTCAGGTTATGGTTTTGCAAATTGAGTTTACTCTCCCAAACTATACTGCCCATATTATAGAACCTTTAACTATTTACATTTAAATTATAGATTTTAAAACTGGGTCACACCAGTCACATTTCCTGTTTTTAATAGCCACATGTGGTTAATGTCGCCATTGGACAGTTCTTTCATTGCAGAAAGTTTAATTGCTGGCACTGCTCTATAAAGTTAGATCCCATTGTTAAGCTTGAGCTGTATATATGGGTGATTATCTGCATGTTAGCAGTACAGAAGGGAATCATTGTCATGTGGTAAAAAGAAAGTCATACAGATTTGTTTTTAGCAAGATTAGGAAACTGGGGACAACGTAAGTAGGATGACTGAACCTAAAAAGAGTTCAGTTAATCATAAATGTTGAACTGTTGGAAACTATAAATGTTCTCTCATCTGTATTAAGTTTATAGCTGTCTGTAGAGTATGGTACAAATTTCTGTTATACTGAAAAATCTCTGACTTTATAAATAGTGAGTATCGGAAATTGGTAATAATTATGAGGGTTACTGTAGACAGGCTTAAGAGTGTGGCTTGTCTGACTCAGAAAGTATTGTCAAAGCCGATGCATTTACCTTAAAGAGAGCAGGCTGTGCAGCTGCTCCTATCAGTCTTAGAAATTAATCTACGGATGCTCTACTGAATGTAATGGAGTGTCAGAATATAATGAGGCACTGGTAACTGGTCTTGGCTGATATGCAAACTAAAAAAAGTATTTGGGAGGATTTGGTGGAAAAGAGGAGAATATAGAAAGAAGGAGGGGATTGTTGCTTTACCGTGCATCAGTTGTATCGTTGAAGTATTGAATGACCTTGTTCTGAAAAGGCAGTTGTCCTCAAATAGGAATAAAAATTAAAGTTTCCTTTTTTTTTTTAATTTTGTTTTTGTTTTTTTCCTCTGTTAGTCTCCTTTTCTCCTTATCTTTACTGAGGGATAATATACAAATAAGAACTGGATATAAAGATGTACAACTTGATGTTTTGATATATATATATGCATTGTGACATAATCACCACAATCAAGTGAATTAATACATCCATCACTAGACAAAATTATCTTTGTATTTTTCTTCTTTAATTTTATTGTTTTGTTTTCATGATAACAATACTTATGATTTACCCTTTTAGCAAATTTTAGGTATCTAATGCAGTATATCTATAGTCATATATGTAGTGATTAGACCTCCAGAATTTATTCATCTTGAATAAATGAAACTTTATTCCCTTTGACTAACATCTCTCCGTTTCTCCCTCCCCTGGCCCTTAGCAATGACCATTCTGTTCTCTGCTTCTGTGAGTTTTACTGCAATTTTGACTGTCTTGTTACTGAGAAAATCTACTGACTCTTTGTCTGATAACCAAGAGGCAGTCCTTCTATAGTATTTGACTTGATGATAATGGTTTGAGACTCAGGATGCATTACTCAACTTAAAATTACTAACAAAGTGGTGGTATTTAAAAGTTAATTTTGAATTTTTTGAAAGTAGATGGCCATTTCTACTGAAGATATTGGCAATTAGTTGAATGTTAAATTTTGACTGCAGAAGGAAACAGTTTGACATGTAAAATACCTGACTTCTTTCTCTTCCTCACACAGATAAACACCTATATTCATAAATTTGCATTCCTTATATATTCTAAGTGCAAATTCTTGCATCAGAAGCAGAAGTATATTTACTGTGTTCTGGGCCACATATATTCCCAGCTGTCATGAGAAAACCTATAAATACATACATCACACTGATAAAACTTGGTTAAAAAAATGCCACATCAAATGATATGGGGATCAACAAACAGTTCATTTCAATATTGTAATAGTTCTTAGGAAAAATGTGTCATAGCAACAGCCTATAAGTAAAGATGTTAAAGGAAAGAAAGTGAGGTCACTCAGTTGTGTCCGACTCTTTGAGACCCCATGGACTGTAGCCTGTCAGGCTTCTCCATCCATGGATTTTTCCAGGCAAGAATACTGGAGTGGGTTTCCATTTCCATCTCCAGGGGATCTTCTGACACAGGGATTGAACCCAGGTCTCCCATGTTTCAGGCAGACTCTACCATCTGGGCCACCAGGGAGTTCCTAAAGATGTTAAGAGTATGTACAATATTACTAGTTCAAGCAAATATAATTCTGACCAGTTTATCAAATCATGTTTGTCATATCTCGAGGGAAAAAAAAGTGAACTACAGAAATTTCCTCCCACTATATATCACTGGCCTAATTACCCCCCTTCCTCACCAGGAGTTAATAAGAGCAGGCAATAGATATCCCCTAAAATAATTAATATTGCCTAGAAAAAGGGAATAAATTATTTCATATATAATTTCCTTTCCTAAGAAAGATATTTCCTTATTTTACTTCCCTGATGTAGTGGGAAATATCATTTCAGGAGCCTTTTAAGTTACTTCAGTAGATGGAAAAAGTAATGATTCATTTAGACCTGTAATTTAAGTGATAAAAGGAACTTCAAATCAATGTTGACTTTTATATAGCCCTTTCTAGTGTCCATTACCCTTTATTTATGTTTATAGCTCATAAAGGAAATAAGACAAGAATAGTAATGAAATATGCATCAGATGCCCTTAATGTGCTGCCTCAGATTTTTCAGTCACTTGGCTTCTTTCTTCTTGGTCACCTCTGTAGAGACTGAGAGCTGCTAATGTTTGTAGTTTATCAGCATCAAGGCGGAGGTAGCAGGCTCCTCCCCTCACTTTCAGAGATGTGTGAAGCATCTGGTCACAGTCATGGGATATGACTTCCCCAGGGAGAACATAAGTAACCAGGTGATATAACCTAGAATTTGAGAGGGGTGAAGTTTAACCAGTGAAGGAGAGAAGATGGGAGGGTGGTCAAGGTAAATCACTTCCACCCTTTTTTCTGTTGGCATGTGTAGGGCACAGTGGTATCTCACATGGATAAGTGAATGGTTATGTCTGTGCTGACGCAATAACCAATTTGGTTGTATTCTGTCATCTGTGGTTTTCATTTTCACTCTACTGGGATTGACCTGCTAACAATGAGCAGTTAAAATCTCCTTGAGTAAAGAGCATCTTTGGTTGAAACTTGTCTTCCTTTGCCAGAGGATCCAATCCACAAAATCTTCAGTTACAGGGATTGTAACTTAAAAGAGTTATTAGAATTGTAGGCTTAAAACATAGAAAATATACCACAGCTTGTCTGCCAGCTTCCAGCATTGCCAGTTGGTTTGAATCCCTCTCAGAAACTCTTGATTACTGGGTATTCAATACAAATGACCAAGTAGAAAGTTCATGTAAGTCACACACTATCTTTAATACACAGAGACTAGTATGAACTGGATGTTCTTTATAGTGGTGGGAAAAAACACATCACATTTTTTTCTTTGTCTACTGAAGAGATTGAATATTAAGTATATGTACACATAATCCCAATATATTTTGTTTGCCTAGCAGTGTTCTGAATTTTACTGGGGTGTATCAGCCATCCTTGGTACCAGTATGATAACATTACAGCCAGCTCCAATGAGACTGAGGTTCTGACTTACCAAAAAAGAGCACTGAATTCACACAGTGAATACCTTGCATGTCAAAGAGTAAAATACAGTCTTATGCTAAATCCTGGGAGACTGTCTGATGGCAAATCACATGGAGTTTAGTTATTCCTATCCCACTAGCACTTCCCTTTATGTACTTTTTCCAATTGGCCAAATTCTGGAATTTATGGGACAAGGAGGCATAAGTATAAAACATGTCAATCCCTACTACCTGTGTTTATGTGAAAATGACAACAGTACATTGAATTAGCTGAAAGGGCCCCTCCATAAGATCATTTTAACTTCTGTGAATGTTGGCAAAACTCTAATAGCTCAATCCAAGTTATCACATTCCCCCCAAAACTTAGTAGGAGGGTGATTTGCAGGTTTGTAGCCAAAGAATGATCACCAAGTCAAATACTACAAGAATGACTATTTCTTAGTCATCAGATGTAGAATCTGCCAGTTTCCTCAGTTACAACACATAGATAGATAGATACAGAAAATGAGTTCTGGTAAAGGTGTTCAACATTATTAGTCATTAGGAAAATGCAATCTAAAATCTAAAACCACAATGAAATAGTACTACACACAATAGTTTCTGAATAAAGATATTACCATCTTATCATAAAACTAACAATTCAAAATTCTAGAATCAGAGCAGCTAGAAATCTCATAAATTGCTAGAGAATGCAAAATGATGCAAACAATTTAGCCAAACAATCATCAGTTTTTTTAAAAAATTTATTTATTTTAATTGGAGGCTAATTACTTTACAGTATTGTAGTGGTTTTGCCATATATTGACATGAATAAGCTATGGTTGTACATGTGTTCCTGATCCTGAACCCCCCCTGCCACTTCCGTCCCCATCTCATCCTTCTGTGCCATCCCAGTGCACGAGCCCTGACCACCCTGTCTCATGCACCGAACCTAGACCGACAGTCTGTTTCACATATGATAATATACATGTTTCAATGCTATTCTCTCAAATCATCCCACCCTCACCTTCTCCCATGGAGTCCAAAAGACTGTTCTACACATCTCTGTTCCTTTTGCTGTCTCGCATATAGGGTTATCATTGCCATCTTTATAAATTCCATATATATGTGTTAGTATACTATATTGGTGTTTTTCCTTCTGGCTTACTTCACTCTGTATAATAGGCTTCAGTTTCATCCACCTCATTAGAACTGATTCAAATGCATTCTTTTTAATTGCTGAGTAATAGTCCATTGTGTATATGTACCACAGCTTTCTTATCCATTTGTCTGCTGATGGACATCTAGGTTGCTTCCATGTCCTGGCTATTACAAACAGTGCTGCATTGAACATTGGGGTACACATGTCTCTTTCAGTTCTGGTTTCCCTGGTGTGTATGCCCAGCAGTGGGATTGCTGGGTCATATAGCAGTTCTATTTCTAGTTTTTTAAGGAATCTCCACACTGTTCTCCATAGTGGCTGTACTATTTTGCATTCCCACCAACAGTGTAAGAGGCTTCCCTTTTCTCCACACCCTCTCCAGCATTTATTGTTTGTAGGCTTTTGGATGGCAGCCATTCTGACCAGCATGAGATGATACCTCACTGTGGTTTTGATTTGCATTTCTCTGCTAATGAGTGATGTTGAGTATGTTTTCCTGTGTCTTTTAGCCATCTGTATGCCTTCTTTGGAGAAATGTCTGTTTAGTTCTTTGGCCCCTTTTTTGATTGGGTCGTTTATTTCTGGAATTGAGCTGCAGGAGGTGTTTGTGTATTTTTGAGATTAATTATGTGTCCATTGCTTCATTTGCTGTTACTTTCTCCCATTCTGAGGCTGTCTTTTCAGCTTGCTTGTAGTTTCCTTTGTTGTGCAAAGCTTTTAAGTTTAATTAGATCCCATTTGTTTATTTTTGCTTTTATTTCCATTACTCTGGGAGGTCGGTCATAGAGGATCCTGCCGTGATTTATGTCGGAGAGTGCTTGCCTATGTTTTCCTCTAGGACTTTTATAGTTTCTGGTTTAGATCTTTAATCTATGACTAAAGTGCAGTAAGATTAGATGTCAATTACAGGAGAAAAACTATTAAAAATTCCAAGATATGGGGGCTGAACAACCAGCAAGTCACAGAAGAAATAACAAAAGAAATCAATATGCATAGAAACGAATGAAAATGAAAACACAACAACCCAAACCTGTGGGACAGTCTAAAAGCAGAGCTAAGGGGAAGGTTCATAGCAGTACAGGCTTACCTCAAGAAACAAGCAAAAAGTCAAATAAATAACCTAACTCTATACCTAAAGCAACTAGAAAAGGAAAGAATGAAGAACCCCAGGGTTAGTAAAAGGAAAGAAATTTTAAAAATTAGGGCAGAAATAAATGCAAAAGAAACAAAAGAGACCATAGCAAAAATCAGCAAAGCTAAAACCTGGTTCTTTGAGAAGATGAATAAAATTGACAAACAATTAGGCAGACTCATCAAGAAACAAAGGGAGAAGAATCAGATCAGCAAAATTAGTAATGAAAATGGAGAAACCACAACAGACAACACAGAAATACAAAGGTTCATAAGAGACTACTATCAGCAACTATATGCCAATAAAATGGACAACTTGGAAGAAATGGACAAATTTTTAGAAAAGTATAACTTTCCAAAACTGAACCAGGAAGAAATAGAGAATCTTAACAGACTCATCACAAGCAGGGAAATCGAAACTGGAATCTTATGTCAATGCCCAAATCTGCAAATAATCACAAAATGCTTCAACTAGTAAATGGATAAAAATATAGAACATATTCATACAACAGAATAGTACTAATTAATAAAAATAAAACAAAATAAGAAAAAAACTACCAATTCACACAAAACAGATGAATTTTTTCTTTCTTCACAACACAAATGAATTTTAAATGGAGTGTGCTAAGTTAAAGAAGTCAAACTCAAAGAGCTATATGATTCAATTATGATTCAATTTCTGTGAGGGAAAGGAGGTAAACAAGTAACTAATGTATACTTGGTAAAAATAGAGAATAAATAATAGAAAAGTTTAAAAACAGCAAAGAATGAGGATAAGGAATGTTGGATGATAGATATGGCAATTGCTAATGCATTGAAATTTAAAATGCATTAGCAATAAGTGTTTCACCAAAATGTTGCTTTGAGTAAAGAACTGTAGCAAGTGAGAGGGCAAGGCACAAGTTACAAGTAAATCATCAAAAAATAACAATGCCATATACAAAGGGTCAATCTAGGATTATATTCAATATTTTGTTACTATTTTGTAACTATATTTTGTTACATAGCAGGTTACTATGTCTCTGACTTGAGTATTGAAACATGTATGCATTATTAGTTCCATTTAAAAAGCATTATAATTATATATAAATAGTTTCCATGTTAATAAGAGAGGGTTCTATGATATACATAGACCTACTATATAGCACAGGGAATTATACTGAAAATCTTATCATAACTTATAGTGGAAAATAAGATACCCCACGTCCAAGGTAAGAGAAACCCAAGTAAGACGGTAGGCGCTGAGACAGGACATCAGAGGGCAGACAGGCTGAAACTACAGTCACGGACAACTAGCCAGTCTGATCACATGGACCACAGTCTTGTCTAACTCAGTGAAACTAAGCCATGCCATGTGGGGCCACCCAAGATGGATGGGTCATGTTGGAGAGGTCTGACAGAATGTGGTTCACTGGAGAAGGGAATGGCAAACCACTTCAGTATTCTTACCTTGAGAGCCCCATTAACAGTATGAAAAGGCAAAAAGACAGGACACAGAAAGATGAACTCCCCAGGTCGGTAGATGCCCAATATGCTACCAGAGATCAGTGGAGAAATAACTCCAGAAAGAATAAAGAGATGGAGCCAAAGCAAAAACAACACCCAATTGTGAATGGGACTGCAAGGTTTGATGCCGTAAACAGCAATGTTGTGTGGGGCCTCTCTATTTTCCTTTTCTCTCCGACTCTCTAACCCGCCCTGTAGCACTCCAGGGCAGGAGTCAGAAAGCCAGGCGAGCCCTCGGCCTTGGACAGAAGGACCCTCCGAAGTTATCCTCCGAGGATTGGAGCCTCAGGAAGATCGGCCCCAAGGAGGGGGTGAGCGGACCGTCCGCCCCATAGCCTCCCTCACCCGGAGAGAGACATTCAGATGTGGCGGGGGTTCTGTCAAAGCAGTTCCGTTTTATTGAGCTGGAGGGCGAGCTTATATAAGCAATCAGTGCAGGAGGGCAAACGGCGTGGGGGTTTCAAACGGGGCTTTCCGGGAGCTTGGCCAATCACTGTAAGGGTCACGTATCCAGGTGGTGGCACACCAGTGTATACTGGTCACCTCCCAGCATTGCTAAGGAGCCATGGTCAATCGCATTTTTTTGTAAATAGCCTCAGTCCCGCTCTCTTGATCTCCGCCAAGCACCATCTTGTCATGAGCACATGTGAGGTGCCTTAAAATATTGCATAGGTATCTGGAATGTTAGGACCACAAATCAAGGAAAATTGGAAGCGGTCAAACAAGAGATGGCAAGAGTGAACATCAACATTCTAGGAATCAGTGAACTAAGATGGACTGGAATGGGTGAATTTAACTCAGATGACCATTATATCTACTACTGTGGGCAGGAATCCCTTAGAAGAAACGGAGTAACTATCATAGTCAACAAAAGAGTCTAAAATGCAGTACTTGGATGCAATCTAAAAAATGACAGAATGATCTCTGTTCGTTTCCAAGGCAAACCATTCAATATCACGGTAATCCAAGTCTATGCCCCAACCACTAATGCTGAAGAAGCTAAAATTGAACAGTTCTGTGAAGACCTACAAGACCTTCTTTACAACTAACACCCAAAAAGGATGTCATTTTCATTATAGGGGACTGGAATGCAAAAGTAGAAAGTCAAGAAACAGCTGGAATAACAGGCAAATTTGGCCTTGGAGTACAGAATGAAGCAGGGCAAAGGCTAATAGAGTTCTACCAAGAGAACGTGCTGATCATAGCAAACACCCTCTTCCAACAACACAACAGACATCACCAGATGGTCAACACCGAAATCAGATGGATTATATTCTTTGCAGTCAAAGATGGAAAAGCTCTATACAGTCACTGAAAACAAGACCAGGAGCTGACTGGCTCAGATCATGAATTCCTTATTGCCAAATTCAGGCTTCAATTGAAGAAAGTAGGGAAGACCACTAGACCATTCAGGTATGCCCTAAATCAAATCCCTTATGACTATACAGTGGAAGTGAGAAATAGATTTAAAGGAACTAAATCTGATAGACAGAGTGCCTGATGAACTATGGACAGAGATTCATGACATTGTACAGGAGACAGGAATCAATACCATCTTCAAGAAGAAGAAATGCAAAAATAGTGAATAGGCTGTCTGAGGAGGCCTTACAAATAGCTGTGAAAAGAAGAGAAGCAAAAAGCAAAGGATAAAAGGAAAGATACACCCATAGAATGCAGATTTCCAAAGAATAGCAAGGAGAGATAAGAAAGCCTTCCTGAGTGATCAGTGAAAAGAAATAGGGGAAAATATTAGAATGGGAAAGCCTAGAGATCTCTTCACGAAAATCAGAGCTACCAGGGAACATTTCATGCAAAAATGGACTCAATAAAGGACAGAAATGGTATGGACCTAACAAAAGTGGAAGATATTAAGAGGAGGTGGCAGGAATACACAGAAGCACAGTATAAAAATATCTTCACAACCCAGATAATCATGATGGTGTGATCACTCACCATCACACTCACTTAAGGCCTAACATCCTGAAATGTGAAGTCAAGTGGGCCTTAGGAGGCATCACTATGAACAAAGCTAGTGGAGGTGATGGAATTCCAGTTGAGCTATTTCAGATCCTGAAAGATAATGCTGTGAAAGTGCTGCACTCAATATTTCAGCAAACTTGGAAAACTCAGCAGTGGCTGCAGGACTGGAAAAGGTCAGCTTTCATTCCAGTCCCAAAGAAAGGCAATGACAAAGAATTTTCAAACTACCACACAATTGCATTCATCTCACATGCTAGTAAAGTAATGTTCAAAATTCTCCAAGCCAGGCTTTAGCAATATGTGAACAGAAACTTCCAGATGTTAAATCTTGTTTTAGAAAAGGCATAGGAACCAGAGATCAAATTTCCAACATTCCCTGGATCATCGAAAAAGCAAGAGAGTTCCAGGAAAACATCTATTTCTGGTTTATTGACTATGCCAAAGCCTTTGACTGTGTGGATCACAATAAACTGTGGAAAACTCTGAAAGACATGGGGATACCAGACCACCTGATCTGCCTGTTGAGAAACCTGTATGCAGGTCAGGAAGCAACAGTCAGAACTGAGCATGGAACAACAGACTGGTTTCAAATAGGAAAAGGAGTACGTCAAGGCTGTATATTATCACCCTGTTTATTTAACTTATATGCAGAGTACATTGTGAGAAAAGCTGGGCTGGAGGAAGCACGAGCTGGAAACAAGATTGCTGGGAGAAATATCAATAACCCCATATATGTGGATGACACCACCCTTATGGCAGAAAGTGAAGAACTAAAGAGCCTCTTGATGAATGTGAAAGAGGAGAGTGAAAAAGTTTGCTAAAGGCTCAACATTCAGAAAACTAAGATCATGGCATTCAGCCCCTTCACTTCATGGCAAGTAGATGGGAAAACAGTGGAAACAGTGGCTGACTTTATTTTTGGGGGCTCCAAAATCACTGCAGATGGTGATTGCAGCCATGAAATTTAAAAATACTTACTCCTTGGAAGGAAAGTGACTTGACCAACTTAGCATATTCGAAAGCAGAAGTCTCAGTTTTGAAAGGTAAAGTAGAATATCGCTGGCAAAAAATTCAATAAATATAAGGCAAGATATCAAACTGTCCATTAAAGATGGCTTTACTTGTGTTCACAGAAAAGCCACACAAATAAGCAAAACAACCTGAAACTAAAACAAAGTACTAATAGTAGTGATATACTGGTTTCATTTTTCTTTCATGTGCATTTGTTATTTTTTTTTAACAATAAACCTGTATCAAAAAAATCAGAAAAATGCACATTAAAATATTTCTGAATACCAGTTTTGAGCAAAACTAGAGGAAAAAGTAAAATATGCTGTAGAAAAGTGGAATAAAGCTTTCATTATACCCCAAATTGAAAAGCATATTCTCACTTTTACAAAATCTTAAAGGTGAGAACATAAGTAATAACAAGGTTTCATAGTGTACCATCAAAAATCATCTTTAGTTGACACCAATTTGTGATGTGCTTCTAGAGCTTCTTAATGTTTTTACTGTTTACTTCATTCAATTTTTGTGATTTCCTGCTTGTAGGAGGACTTCACTGTCAGAGGACCGCAGATGACAGTGTTAATAAAGGTGCAATAAAAGTATTATAAATCTAACTATGCTTTATCTTCTTGTAAACTTTGTGTCTTTCTACAGAGTAAAACCAAATGTTAGAAAGGTGACTTCCTTTTTTCGGTCTCATCATCTTTTTTGTTTGCATGTTACACCTTGATCATCCTCCCCCAAATAAAAATAAATGAAGTGCCACATATACAGCAAAATTTTCTTATTTGTGTCCTCATAAATGTTGAAATTTCTGAGGCCTTTCATTTATTTTTTTACATTTTTTGTGAAGTTAATTTACAATGTTGTGTTAGTTTTAAGTGTAGAAGAGTGACTCAGTTTTTATATATATATATCTTATATATATATATCATATATATGATATACACACACACATACACACATACATACATATATAAGTACAGTTCAGTTACTCAGTCGTGTCCACACTCTTTGCAACCCTATGAACTGCAGCACGCTAGGCCTCCCTGACCATCACCAACTCCCGGAGTCCACCCAAATCCATGTCCATTGAGTCAGTGATGCCATCCAACCATCTCATCCTTTGTCCACACTTCTCTTCCTGCCCTCAATCTTTCCTAGCATCAGGGTCTTTTCCAATGAGTCAGCTCTTTGCATCAGGTGGCCAAAGTATTGGAGTTTCAGCTTCAACATCAGTCCTTCCAGTGAATTAGCCACAAAATATAAATTGGACAGAAAAATAGCTTGAGATTAAACCAAAAAATTCAGTTACATAATATTATGGAAATAAGTGAAAGATTAAAGAATGATTTTTAATATAAGTTTCAGAATTCAACTACTGTTTCTGAAGAATATGACATGACATATGTGCCTTTTCAGAAAAAATGTACGTGCTTCTGGGAACTAGGAATTTATTGTAAAATTTTCATTGTAAGTTAAGTACTTAAATAATTTTTAATGTTATACAAGAATGAAAGTTAGAGGTGCTAAGGTTATCTTATGTTGCTATGCCTTTTATCCTTTTATTCAAATTATTTTATGAGGATTTTGATGATATTTGATAGATAGTAAATGTCTTTGACCTGGAGATGAAATACTTTTATCTCATTTATTCAAAGGTGAACATTTATTCTCACATTTGATTATCCCAGCTGGAGATTTGTCCTGTAATCAATACCAACTTAAACTTGTAGTTTTTCAATCAGCAAAATGATGTACTTTTCATTTTCTGTGCATGTGGTCAAGAGCTGTTATCAGTTAAACCATGATTATGTTGAGATATATATGTCTAACATATAAGTCATATCTCTTTTCTTTGTCTCTTTATTTGTGTGTGTATGTGTAACTATATATATGTGTGTATGTGTGTGTGTAATACATATGGGAGAGGAAGAGAGAGATTTATTGCTTAAAATAGCTTCAAAAACATTATAAGCATTCAGCATTTAAACAAAGTAATTTGCATGTATAAAACATAAAACTAGAACAGCACAGTGTATGATAAAAATCAGTGTGTAAAATAATACACAGATTGTTTTACAATAGAAATAAAATAGAAAGTTGAAGTAATATGGGTACTTTATTTCACAGGTTAATTAACAATACTTTTACTTTTGATGTATGAAGTATAGGTAAATATTATAATTTGTGGTATATTAAATTCAGTGGGATAGAGAAATTAGCTACAAATCTATGTGTAGAGTATAATAATTTCCTCATGTGATTATAACCTCTCTGACTTTCAGTTTTTCATCTGCTAAAAAAGAAAAAGTAGCATTTCATTGACAGTATTTTTGTAAGAGTTTGTGGAATGATGTACAGGAATATGCATTGTAAATGTCAAGTTACTGGGTGGGTGTAATGAATTATTTCCTGTAATTAAAGCATAAGATAAGATTATCAGAATTAGAAATAAAAATTTAATGAGTATGGGAACATGACATTTTACCAGCTAGAAACCTCTTGAAAGTGTCATGAAAGTAATTAATGAAAACAGTGTAGAGTTGAGGCTGTATAATAGGCAATTCAGTAGAATACAGAATACACCCCAGAAGGAAAACATAAAATGTGTAATATATGATCAAAGAGGAATCATTAAATAATGATGGAAGAAATATTTGGAAGTACTGAGATAAACTTTACCCATGTTTAAAGAATAAATTTGAATGAATTTAAAACTATTTAAATAAACTTAAATAAATTTAAATATACCAAATCTTCAAATAAAATTTCCAAATCATTTAGATATATTTATTAAATTTAAAATTCAAGAATATTAGAAGAAATCATTGACTATAAAATTGGGGGAAGTAGGAATGACATGTTTTACAAAATTAAATGTTTTCCTCTATTTACTAACATTTTATTCTCTCGTTTAAAAGTTAGATATGATAGTTATAAAAATGTAGAATTGTATGAGAATGTCACCACCAACAACAGACATTGCTGTTTTATTTCTGGTAAATATGTTTTCCGGAGTTCTTGCCATACATATGTCCTTATTTAAACATGAATAATGTCAAGCCTAGTTGTTTTTAATCCTGCCTTTTGCATGCATCACAATTTAATGTCCAAAAATATTCATGACAGCTTTGGCTTCCCTGGTGTCTCAGCTGGTAAAGAATCCGCCTCCAGTGCAGGAGCCCTCGGTTCGATCCCTGGGTTGGGAAGATCTCCTGGAGAAGGGAAAGGCTACCCACTCCAGTCTTCTGTCATGGGGAATTCTATAGACTGTATAGTTTATGGGTTCAGAAAGAGTCAGACATGACTGAGGGACTTTCACTTTCACTTTACAGTATTCAATTATATGAATGGAGCATAAATTATGTAAACATTATGCAGTTCATGAACATTTAACTTATTTCTAACTTTTGCACATTATGAAGTGATTCAGTATATGTCTGTTGCATAATATTTGGATGATAGGAATAAAATACTACAAGTTAAGTCTTGATTTATTGCCCCTAATTATTGTCATTATTTACATGTCTACCTACATTACGTGAGGATAACTCTGTCCTACACTCAACCAAAATGAAAAAAATCATTTTTAATTTGAAAAGATTATGGGTAACTTGAGGATAGGTTATTCTTACTTTAACTTGCAATTTTATCATTAATAGGCAGGGGTGTTTTATTGAACATTTCTATGTTTTATTCTATGAATGTACATTTGCCATCTAAAAACTATTGTGCTATACCTAGAAAATTCAAAATTCTAGCTGTATTTCTAAGATGGTATGTAATAGTATATAACTCATAAGGAAGTTGAGGCAAATGAATATTTCATATAGAAAGTAATTGACATTGTCATATAATAAATGTACATCAAACATAAACTATGATTATTTTATAGCTATTTTATTGAGTATTGTTGCTAATATTAACAGAATGATATTAATAATAGAACAGCTGTTTTACAGTAATTTAAACATAAAAGTATAGCACAATATATATGATTCCATATATTCATTTACTTGCAACACTATGTATATAATACATAGTTACATGCCTTGTTTTTGTTATAAGTATTTTATTTTCCTGAAGCAACTATTAACTGTCTAATATAAAGAAAATATTATTTTAAATAGATCAGTCCCAATAGAGGGAGCCCCAATTTCCATGTAAATCCTGTCAGATATAAACAAGTATATTTAAGTAGCTGATGCAGAGATCCCCGTAATGGCTCATTGCCACATGGGCTCACCAGTTTATCCTTGGAGAGGACTGAAAAAGATGACTTGACACTGGTAAGCATGGTTTCATAGCAAAGCCTGAGTCCTCTGTAGAGAGAGGTAATTCTGACAAAGCTATGTACCTGATAAGATTTGGCACGTGAGAAACTCATGTACCTTGGGGGAGTAAAAAGGATTGCAAGACGAGAATGAAGGAGATACTGGGAAACAAGTGAGTCTGCACTGTGCTTGTGTGTGTTACTGAGGACTAGATGCAGCAGTCATCCAGAAGGAAAGTGAATCTATCACACTAATCTGTCACCCTAATAACTTAGATGTCAGTTTGGAGAAGACAGTTCAGTCCTCAAGGGTGACTATCTGCAGATACCTGCCTAGGCATTCAACAGAGAGAGTGGCAAGGTACCCCTCACAGACACTATGCGATATTTAGAATATAATTCAAAGAAAAGGCAGAACAGAAGGGGAAATATGCATAGTGAACACACCTGGTATAACTTTTGAGGCCTCCAGGGAACAATTACAGCATTAACTGCAGTGCATGTGATGGAGCCCCAGGATAATTTCCTTAAATGCTAAAGACAGGGGTAAACTAGATTAGTCTCTTTTTGTATTCAGTAGATTTCATTGCAGGCAAGCAAATTCTGGAAGATCTTTGAAAAACAAATTGAGTCTGGTGATAAGAATCAAACTTCAAGTGTTAACGTGTGGATAAAGTGAGAATAAAAACACTGTTCTCTCCACTTTGAATAAAGCAATAAATCTATTATCAGACTCAACAATCAGTCAAAACCAGAAACGGAACCACAGGATAATGTCTAAAGAGTAAAAATGATAGACGTAGGATATCACTCATCACCTAACAGTCAATGAAGAATAAATTGCCATCTGTGTCAAAAGACTGCTTTTATTGATCAGCCAACCCTAGTCAGCAAGTTGAATTATGGATAATGTCAGTCACTGCTGTTCTGTTGCCAGACCGCCTGCCCACTTGATTCTAAAGGATGTCAGAGAAAACAACTTACTTCCCTGGATATAGTGATGGACAGGGTACAGAAACTGCAAAGCTGAACTGGGGTGGGCGACACCACAGGGACTGGGAATGGCATGGTATGCAATCCCACCTAGCAGTGCATAGATAAAATGAAAAAGCGTCATGCTTTGGCATCTGCTTAAGTGACACAGCAAAACACTTAAAGCAATTTTAAAAGTAATGGATGTGTTCATGTCCCTGGTCTGATAGAGGAAAACCTAAGGACAAATAATTCTTTATTTTTCCTCAAATCCAATCTTACTTTATACTATTATGTATTTGTTGTCTTCATTATTAAGTGCCAGAGTATCACATAATCTAAACACCATATTTCTTTAGGTATTTTTTCCAATTTTATCATGGTTAGACATAATCTAACATCATTATCTAACATCATAATCTAACAAATCGAATACAATTTGCCCTTGTTTTCATAATTGCATATTTACTATATAACAATGTTCTAGAAAGCCTACACATATACATAAGCAAATTAAAAACACACTCCTTAATATTCACATATGCATAATTTTCTATTTCATTCAGTTTCATTTCTATCTCTGACCTGTATAGTTCAGGTTTCACACTTTAAACTTTTAGAAATTTGTGTTGTCTTTAACTGCTTATCCTATGAACCTTATCCCTCAATATGTTTTAAAAATGTTTTGACATTTTTTTTGTATCTATTGAGTTCCAATTTTTTAAATGTTTTTGGAATTCCAGTTTTTGTATATTTATATGTATAATTTAATGGATATTTTACTATATTTACCCTTCTTAATCAAGAACCAGTTTCTTTGTTTATTCAGTTTTTGCTCTCTTTACTGCATCAGTCACTTATCAGTATCTATACTATAATATTTATGTAAATATTTTATAATTGTCATTATGAATGGAATCTTATTTTTCTATATCAGTCTCTAAGGGGACACTGCAAATATATAAGAAGTTGATAAATTTTCGTTATTTATTAAATGATTAAATGATATCTCATGCCTCTCTTATGCCCTAAATAACTTTTATTCCCAGCTGACTTTATTTAATTTCCTAGGTAATATAATTTAAGAAATACATTAGCTATAACTACCAATGTCTATAATTATTTATTGAAAAATGATAATATGTGGAAGGGTAAAAATTAACTTTTCCTAAATTTAATGTAAATTTATCTGCTGCTATGTAGTCTTCTTTTTACTAAGTACAAGAATTTTTATACAGTTATTATAAATACATATAAAATCAAGACTAGAGGGCTAAAATTATCTATTAACTATAAGTATTTGCTTCACTTAGTATGTATTTTATTAATGTTCTATGATAGATATTCCTTTTAATAGCTCTTATCTGTTCTAATGAATGGTGATGAATTCCTCTTCACTATAGTATTTTTTAAAAATTTGCGTACCATTTAAAGGCCTTCATCTATCTATTCTGCCTTCATCACAACCTTGAAGTTTCTGTTTCCTTACACAAGATCGTTTCACACATCTACTTGACCTGTTTAGTCACAGAGTGCATAAGAATTTATCACATTTGTTCTAGATATTTTTGTTTACTCCTTCATTTGTTCTGATTGAAGTAATGTTTATTAAACACTGGCACAGTTATATTCCTATGTAGTGAATATGTTTACTACATACATTCTGTGCTCTAACTAAAGAAGATTTATGTTCAATTGATATTCGGTATACCTTAGGTGTTTTATTGAAGTGCCCTTATTTCCTTTGTGTATTGCTTTCTCTTGAATTGTATTGTTACCTATTCCTATTTGAAATATTACATTGAATTTAATTATATCTGTCAAACCCTTTATAGTAAAACCTTCTGAGTTATTGAGTTAAGGCTTTTTTCTATAGAATTTTTCTATAGGTTTTCACTTATGACTTAAATATCTTAACTATTGCATATGGAAATTGGTTACCATGTCGGATGCAGGGGTCTACAGTTAGTCTTTTAATTTCCCTCAGGGAAATTTAATAGGTATACTTCTAGCTTTGAATTCCAAAATGGAGTTTCTCTTTACTTTCTCTTACTATTTTCTTCTTGGCTTATCTGTCTTGTTTTCTTAGCTCTTGACACCTGTTTTACAGTTTATGGATTTTTTTTTTTGAGAATATAAAACTGACTTAGCATCTGTATTGTATGATAATTTTTTTTAACCATCAAACTATCCTTTTTGCATAATGGATGTTTGTTACAGCATTGTTTGTAACAGCAAATTACTTTTAGCAGTGAAGAAGTCCTTCAATAGGGCTGGCATAAATAAATTATGAGGATTCAATTTAGAGGGCTATTATACATATGATGGAAGAATGCCCTATGTACTAATGTAAAAAAGTACTTAAGATATTGTTAAAGAGGAAATGTGATGTTCATAAGAATGCATAGATTATTCTGATATATGTAATATATTGATACTTGTGTCACTTAAAAATGGGTAGATGTACATAATAAATATTAACAATGATTGTTTAACAGAAAGGAACCTGGGGTTCAAATGAAACATACATTTCATTGACTTGGTTAGTGATAGCTTACGGTGAACAATGTCAGATTCATGATCTCTGAAGAAGAAGATTTAACTTCAGGAACTGGGACCAGGCTTGATCACTCAAGAGCTTCTGTGTAGCAGAGTTTTATTAAAGTATGAAAAAAGGACAGAGAAAGCTTCTGACAAAGACATCATCAGAAGGAGGACGAGAGCGCCCTCCCCACTAGTCTAAGCAAGGGAGTGATATACTTTTTAAATTAGCTATTACAATAAAATCAAAAGAATGTTTCAAAGTTGTAAAAAATTTATCAGACCCACTCCCACAATTTACATTTTAAGGTAACAGGATCAGAACTTAACAATGGAAAGGTCTTACCAGACCCACTCCCATAATATACATCATAAGATAACAGGAAACTTTCTTCAAGCAGGATACATTGTTGTTATATAATCCTTAGTAAAGAGTTTAAACTAAGTTGTTTGTTTTGTAATCATCTGTTCCATGCTTAAGGAAATTAAAAAAAAGAAAGTTTTATGTGACTAAGACTAAGGAATGTAAAGAGGAGAAAAAAAAAGCTGTTTGTTCTTTCCTCCACTTTGAGAATTCCAGACCCCTATCTCCTCCTTGGAAACCCTAGATCCCTCTCTCCTCCTCAGAGCCCTGGGCTTCTTATCAACCTGCCTAGGAACTGACTTTCTCATTAGGAAGATACTATTATGAGGATATATATTGAAAAATAAATACTTATATTTTAATAATAGGTTCATAAAATATAAATGATATGTATATAATGTCTTATGTGTTGTAAAAATATATAATGACATTTATTGTTTTCTTTCAACTGTGCATAAGCTTAGTTTTTATTTTCAAATTATAACTTTAGGTTAAATACTGTGCAATATATGATGAAAATTTAATGTATTCAATCTCTAAAGTCCACTGAGCTCTGTAAATGCATGCTACTGTCAGGGGAGTGTAATCTTGGTTCTGTCTTATCTCAACAAAAATTTGAGGCGACAGACATTAAAGCCCTTGGTGTGGCACAGCTCTCAGACAGATCGTGTTATAGCTCTCAGGTCTCGAACAGAACACGATAGAGCTCTTAGATCAGTGTTACAGCTCCATGTTTATAGCTCAATTTTATTTAGAAAATACACCCTCAAGGCATGAGGGCATGCCGACCCAAAGGCGTGAAGAGAAGAGAGCCCTGGCCCTTAGGCTCCTCTTTTTTATGTTTTTCCCTCCCCGCTGGGCCTGCCGTATGTAAATTGGGCTAACCAGGAGTGCTGTTTGTTCTACCTGAGGTCCTCACTCTGGTCCTCAGACCTTTCTTTGTTCTATTTTCATGGGTTTTTCCCTTCCTTGACTTTTAGCCACCACCATTCTGGACTCCTGTTTCCTGTTTTAACTGCCTAAGACTACTAAAAGCTCTCTCTCTAGTAATAACTGTTAATTTTAGAAATTTACACTATCAGTTCATCTGCCCAGAAACCCAATTAGTATTCAGTTGGGAGCACTGTAACCATGCACAATCCCAGAGCTATAATCACTTTAGATTGTCTTATGTATATATTTTAAGGCTTTAGTGTTCACCTTCATTTATTTCCATGCCTCTCACATTAATATAATGCCATTATTAAACATTGAAACTTATGAAATTAAGGATTTGCTGCTGAGATACCATCTTGTCCATGATTTAGTATCTAGTTCAGTTCAGTTCAGTCGCATTCGACTCTTTGCGACCCCATGGACTGCAGCATGCCAGGCCTCCCTGTCCATAACCAACTCCCTGAGCCTACTCAAACTCATGTCCATTGAGTCAGTTATGCCATCCAACCATCTCATCCTCTGTCATCCCCTCCTCCTCCCACCTTCTATCTTTCCCAGCATAAGGGTTTTTTCAAATGAGTCAGTTCTTTGCATCACATAGCCAAAGTATCGGAGTTTCAGCTTCCACATCAGTCCTTCCAATGAATATTCTGGACTGATTTCCTTGAGGATGGACTAGTTGGATCTCCTTGCAGTCCAAGGGACTTTCGAGAGTCTTCTCCAACACCATAGTTCAAAAGCATCAATTCTTCGGTGCTTAGCCTGCTTTATAGTCCAACTCTCACATTCACACCTGACTACTGGAAAAGCCATAGCTTTGACGAGGTGAACCTTTGTTGTCTAACAAAGGTCCATTAGCTAACAGCTAATGTCTCTGCTGTTTAATATGCTTGCCTAGGTTGATCATAGCTTTTCTTCCAAGGAGCAAGTCATCATCTGCAGTGAATTTGGAGCCCCCAAAAATAAAGTCTGTCACTATTTCCACATCTATTTCCCATGAAGTGATGGGACCAGATACCATGATCTTAGTTTTATGAATGTTGAGTTTTAAGCCAACTTTTTTATTCTCCTCTTTCACTTTTATTAAGAGGCTCTTTAGTTTTCCTTCACTTTCTGCCATAAGGGTGGTGCATCTGCATATCTGAGGTTATTGGTATTTCTCCCAGCAATCTTGATTCCAGCTTGTGCTTCATCCAGCCTGGCATGATGTACATGATTTTGAATGATGTACACTGTAAAAACTTAAATAAGCAGGGTGACAATATACAGCCTTGACATACTCCTTTCCCGATTTGGAACCAGTCTGTTGTTCCATGTCCAGTTCTAAGTGTTGCTTCTTGAACTGCAAATAGGTTTCTCAGGAGGCAGGTCATGTGGCCTGGTATTTCCATCTCTTGAAGAATTTTTCACAGTTTGTTGTAATCCACACATTCAAAGGCTTTGGGATAGTCAGTACAGCAGAAGTAAATGTTTTTTTTTCTGGAACTCTCATGCTTTTTTGATGATCCAACAGGTATTGGGAATTTGACCTCTGGTTCCTCTGTCTCTTCTGAATCCAACTTAAACATCTAGAAGTTAACGGTTCATGTATGGTTGAAGCCTGGAGGAATAGAACTGTTATAGCAAAAATAACAGAATAAACACAACGACTTCTAGTAAATTAGAGAATGCAGTATAAAGAATATTCACTGCCTACAGAATCTGCAACAGTTTTAATACTGGCTGTGCTGGAACAGTGAAAGGAGGAAAGAATACAGAAATAAGTATTTACCTGGAAGGAGAATGGAATTCCATTCTCCTTCCAGGTAAATACTTATCTCCAATTTGTCTCTGACATCAAAATGACCAGTGGGAACCACTGTATTAGAGACTTATGAGGCAACACAGCCTAAGCCATAAGAATGTGAGAAATAAAAATTACCTTTAAGAAAGATTTTTCTTCCAGAATATGAAGATGAATCTAAAGGGGTAAACTGCAGAGATTAGAATTCAATTTGAGCAGGGCTGCCCAGGATAAAGTAAATGTTGAAACAGACCTTAAGGAGCACAATCTAGTAACTTTCTGGTGGCATCTTTAGGGTTTTCCTATCTATAGTATCATGTGATCTCAGTGAGAGTTTTGCTTCTTTTCCAATCTTCAGTTCAGTTCAGTCACTCAGTCGTGTCCGGCTCTTTGCAACCCCATGAATTGCAGCACGCCAGGCTTCCCTGTCCATCACCAACTCCTAGAGTCCACCCAAACACATGTCCATCGAGTCAGTGATGCCATCCAGCCATCTCATCCTCTATGGTCCCCTTCTCCTCCTGCCCCTAATCCTTCCCAGCATTAGGGTCTTTCCAATGAGTCAACTCTTGTCATGAGGTTAACATCAGACCTTCCAGTCAGACACCCAGGACTGATCTCCTTTAGGATGGACTGGTTGGATCTCCTTGCAGTCCAAGGGACTCTCAGGAGTCTTCTCCAACACCACAGTTCAAAAGCATCAGTCCTTCAGTGCTTAGCTTTCTTTATAGTCTAACTCTCACATCCATACATGGCTACTGGGAAAACCATACCTTTGACTACTAGGTGGACATTTGTTGGCAAAGTAATGTTTCTGCTTTTTAATACGCTGTCTAGGTTAGAAACAGTTTTTCTTTCAAGGAGCAAATATGTTTTAAATTCATGGCTGTAGTCACCATCTGCAGTGATTTTGGAGCCCAAGAAAAGAAAGTCTGTCACTGTTTCCATTGTTTCCCCATCTATTTGCCATAAAGTGATGGGACAGGATGCCATGATCTTAGTTTTTTGGATGTTGAGTTTTAAGTCAACTTTTTCAGGTGTTAACTCTTCTCTAAATGTTTGATAGTGTTCTCCTATGAAGCTGTCTGGCTCTGGACTTTTGTTTGCTAGAGGATTTTTTTTTTATCACACTTTCAATTTTGACCATTTGTTTATTAATGCATATGTATGGAATATATCAAATTGGCACTGATGAACCTATTTGCAGGGAAGAAATAGAGACACAGATATAAAGTTCAGATTTGTGGACACAGTGGGGGAAGGAGAGGGTGGGACAAATCGAGAGAACAGCATTGACATATATACACTACCATGTGTAAAATATTAATAGATAGCTACCTGAAAGCTGCTATAAAACACAGGGAGGGAGCCCAGTCCAGCACTCTCTGATGATCTAGAGGGATGGGATAGATGGTGGGGATTAGAAGGATGCTTAAGATTGTGGGGATATAGGTACATGTTTGGCTGATTCACATTTTCATACAGCAGAAACCAATACAACATTGTAAAGCAATTGTCTTTCTTTTTTTGTTGTTGTTTTTTTAAGGAACTGGGTCAGAGAGCAGATGAGAGAACTCTTATTTGAAACTTATTTATTGTGTGTGCATCTATTTATTCAGTTGGTATATATACAAATTAATTAATTTCACAAGATGAAAATACCTGTTGTTGAGGGTCAAAGTGTATCCCTCACAAATTCATATGATGAAGTCCTCATGACAGTACCTCAGAATGTGACTATAACTGCAGATATTATCTTTAAAGAAATAACTGCTAAAATGAGGTAATTAGGGTGGAAAAGTGAAAGTGAAGTCACTCAGTCATGTCTGACTCTGTGGCCCCATGGACTGTAGTCTTTCAGAAAGGCTCCTCTGTCCATGGGATTTTCCAGGCAAGAATACTGGAGTGGGTTGCTATTTCCTTTTCCGGGGGATCTTCCTGAACCAAGGATTGAACCTGGGTCTCTGGCATTGCAGGCAGACTCTTTACTGTCTGAGTCACTGGGGAATCAAATGAAAGTGAAAGTCGCTCAAACCTATCTGACCCTTCAACTCCATGAACTATACAATCCAGAGTTTTCCAGGACAGAATACTGGAGTGGGTAGCTTTTTCCCTTCTCCAGTGGGTCTTCCCAACCCAGGAATTGAACTGGGATCTCCTGCATTGAAGGCAGATTCTTGACCAATTGAGATATCAGGGAAGCCCCTAATCATATAATACCATGTTTCTCACAAGAGGAGGGCACAACCTTATACAAAATGAAAGCCATATAAAGACATAGGGAGGAGACGGTGGTCATCTGGAAGCCAAAGAAAGAGGCCTCAGACAAAACCAACACTGCTGACACCTTGATCTTGAACTTCTAGCTGCTTCATTTCGTCAACGTTGCTATTTGTATTTTTATGTATGTGGTACGTTATGTTTCTCAACCTTGGAGAAATGACCCTCTAAAGGAGACATCCTATGCATCCCAAAGTGTACCACCCTCTTGTCACTCAAGCTGTATGCTCTAGTGGTTGCCCCTAAGAGGACTGTGTAGGTCCTTCTTTTGTGGCAAGCTGATTATATGGGTGATGTGGTAGGTTTGTTTGACTCCTATTCTGGTTGTTTTCCAGGCCTTGCTTTGTGTATGCTACTTGCTGCTTTTTAGTATGGGCCTGGTTAGTAGATGGATGGTTGCCGAACCCTAGGTGGTCCTGGGGTGAGTGCTGGATCACTGGTTGATAGAATCAGGATATAGAGACTCCAGGGCTGTTGCCACCCATTGGCAGGTGAAGCCAGGTCCTAGGGTTAATGCCTGATTATTGATAGGCCGAATTGATTCCTGGAATCTGACTTCCATGTCCAGGGATCACAGAGCTCATTTCAGATTGTTGATGTGGGAGGCTGGTTCCTGACACAATTGGTCATTTTGTCCAGGGTGTTCTGACAGTTATGTTGCCCAGCCAGTGGGCAGGACAAGGGCCTAGCTCACTCCAGGGTAGGGTCTGGCCTGTTGGTGGACTTGTTCCATAGGCTATGGGGTCATAGTTATCTTGCTTCTATGTCTGCCCCTGGTGGGTGAGACTTGTCTGGAGGCTTACCTGTAGGAAGAGCCAATGCCTGCCCACTGGTGGGAGGAGCTAGTTCTTGGTCCTCTAGTGAGCAGGTTGAATGCTGGCCCTCTAGTCAAGGTTGAGTCTAGTGATGGCTGTGGGCCCAAGACGACTTTAGGCAACCTATCTGCTGATGAATGGGGCTGTGTGTCCCTTCCCAGTGAGTTGTTTGGCCAGAGGCATCCCAGCATGAGTGCCTACAGGCTGTTAGGTGGGGCCAGGTCTTGGGTATCGGCTGCCAGCAGCAGCGATGTTCATGCAGTTGACTGTTCCCAAATGTGTCTGAAAGCAGTATCCATGTCACCAGGGTTAGTTGCATCCGCCCCCTGCCTCTCCAGGAACCTCTACAAGTTATGTCTGGCCCAGGCTTTTATCAAATTCCTGCTTTTGTCCTGGGTCCTAGTGCACATAAGATTTTGTGCATGCCCTTTAAGAGAAGAATATTTCCCCCAGTCCTGTGGGACTCCTGCAGTTAAGCCCCACTGGTCTTCAAAGCCAATATCCTGAGGGCTCTTCTTACCTATGCTGGATCCCTCAGCTAGGGAATCTGTTGTAGGGCTCTGAACTCTCACTCTTATGGGAGAACCTCTGTTATAGAATTTTTCTCTAGTTTGTGGGTTGCCTACCCCAGGGGTAATGAGATTTGATTATATTTTCAATCTGCCCTTCCTAGACATCTCATTGTGGACCCTCATGTATTTAGTGGTGGAAGATCTTTTCTGATAGATTTCAGTCTTTTTCACTGATGGTTATTCTGAAGATGGTTGTGATTTTGGAGTGCTCATGAGAACGGGTGAACTCAACATCTTTCTACTCCACCATATTGGCTGCTTTAGGCAAATGATTTTTGACTTGCCAACATGACTTGCTTTTGCTGAGAGAATGTGAGGAGAAACAACACTGCCAATTCTGGGCAAAAAGGCTTAAGGCACTGCAATATTCCTTCTTGTTCATTTTGTGGTTCTTTTAACTGTTATGAAATGAGCATGTCTTGGTCCAAGGATAATGAAGACACATGAAGCAAATTTTAGTCCAACCTTCAGCCTGAAGCAGAGCCTTACAGCTGTTTCACAAACCTGTTAGCAAGAAAAGGTAAAAGTTAATTATTATAAACTACTGAGAGTATGCAGAAATACCTGTGTAATGCAAGTTGCTGATGCTGGAGGGTATTGGGAACTCTTATTCTATGCTGGTGGGAAGTTCAGTTGTTCTAGCAAGTTTAGAAACTGTTTGGTGATGATTGATAGGTAGGTAGCTTGCTAGCTAGCCAGCTAGATAGATAGATAATAGGTTGGTAGACAGATAAGTATAGACTAATAAATTTGGATATCCTATAAGTAAAAAAAGAAAAACAAAAAAACACTTCTAGTGAGAGGCCTAGCAAAAATGTGTGTGTTTGTGTACCCAAAGACAGACTTATAAAGGCTATTAACAATACATTTCTAGTCAACAAAAATGGATTACAAACCAGATTTTCATTAATAATGGATGGGTAAAGAAATCTTGGTATATTCACTGAATGGGGCCATCTTTAGAAATGAAAATAATGCTTCACACAACAGCATGAATCTTAAACATAAAATTGAATAAAAGAGGACTAACACAATGCAGGCAATACTATATTATTTACATGAATTATGAAACCACCCCAGTTTATTCTTCAATGATGAAGTATAGATAGTGGTTACTTTTAGGAATAGTGGTAATAAGTGGATGGGGACGTGAAAGGGGCTTATGTGGAACATGTAATATTCTGTTCTTTCAATCGGATGAGGTTTACACGGATGTGTTTACTATGTAAGAGTTTGAGCTGAAAGTTTTTAATTTGTGCCTATATTTTTGTATTTTGCATGCTAAAAGGATAGAGAAATTTAGTCTTTGGAGTTAGTTAGACTGACTAGATTTTAAAAACACATCATACACACTTTATTTACCTTCATTTGTATTATTTTATTGCTAATGACAGGGCAATAAAACCTGGATATTGAGATAAGGTGTCTTAAAATGACTGAATAGTCCATTTTCATATAATTGTTTTAAATCAGAAGAGGTATTTGGAGAATGCACATGTGCCTCTGTGCTGTTTCTGTCACCAGCCAGAACTATACACAAGATATGGGACTGGATTTAAGACAAGCCAGATTCAAACTGCAAAACTTCCACACAAAATTCTCAAACTTACATGTGGTTCGAGGTGACAAAGACTTAATTTACTTCATTCCCTGCTATCTCTTGATTTCCATATCAAAAGTAAATCCCAGAGGTGATGGATGTGTTACTGACTCAGAGAAGGGAATCTTTTCACAGTGTATATATGTATCAAGGTATCATGTTCTACACTTTAAATATCTTGCAATTTTATTTGTCAGTTGTACTTCAATAAAGCTGAAAGGCCAGGAGGATAACACATCTGGATTTAAGAAGTAAGCCAATTGGGGAAAAACAAAACAAAACAGTAAATCCCAGAGACAGCAGTCACAACCTCTTTAAAATGAGCATGCCTCTTTTCTGTCACGTGTGCTATTGCAAATCAACCAAGACTTCCTGTTCTCTTGTTAGAAGGTCTATATCACAGCCTTATGAGTTGTAGCCATTCAGGACTTTAAGTGCTTCTCTCTACCTGAAATTAATTCTTCTCCAGACTTGGATTCAAAAATTTGTTTGGAGAATGGGGACCAAATCAACCTTAACTTTGTTTCACTCTATCTTTGCTCCTTGGGATTATCATCAGGCAATTTTTATCCTTAGACTATAACAACAACAGTAATACTTATGTAGTTACAGTAATTTTCCAACTACTTCTGCTTAGGATTTTAAGCTTTCTTCCTCAACCAACCAACAGTAATCCTTAGCACACCTCATCTCAATTTCTAGGTTTTATTGCCCTGTCATTAGGGATAATAGAGTAGAAATACATCATACATATTTTATTTACAGTTTTACTGTGCATGTTTTAAAGTAGAATGTGTATTTTCCCCACAAATTTCTCATAATTTAAGACTTAGCAACAAGGAACAATTGCTTATTTTATGGAAATCTGGTATACCATTTTCTTTTTCTTTACCTGACCCATAAAAGTTGTATCTGATTATCCATAATTCTTTACTTACTGACATAGGGGAACCCGAAACAATAACCAAACAGTTAATAAGCATCCAAAATCACTGGACAATTTCCCATACATTTTTACAATAAAATTATTTTAATTTTTATAGTAATCTCAAGTTCTTTACCATCTGAGCCACCAGGGAAACCTTCCCAGTTATTTCCTACAGTAGCAATTAGTTTATCCATCATACACACATAGAAACTGAGGTTCTCAAAATGATATGGTATATATCAAATGGTATTTATTTTGGAGAGAATTAATTGAATTCAACATTCAGTTTCTCCATATATAATATTAGTAAGTTAGGACAGATAACTTAATGACTATTATGCTCAGTTAAATATACATTTAATATTTGATAAGCAAAATAGTATAAAAACTATAGTGTAACCACTTCAATAAATACTAGATACAGTTCCATTCAGAGAGATTAAAAATGTCCAGAAAATAGAAAAATCTTGTTAGTGGCAAAACCATGTTTCAAACTCATATCTGAAAGACTTAAAAGCTTGTATTTTATAGACAGATTTTATGGAAGTACGGTAATACTAGAAAACAGGCCAGGTTTTCTATCAAGTGCTCTAGACATGGTAACAATATTTTAGAAAATACTATGTTATTTCCACATTGCTTTAAGGCCGAGAGTGTAAAAAAGAGTTGCCATAATTATCCAGTCAAGTGTAAAGCTTATATTTAAAATAAAACTATATGTAATAAATTTGTTATTAAAATGACTAAAATTTAGCTGCTTAGTATATAAAATAGTAGTAAAAGCTAAAACAAATAGTAGAAGCACTGAATGCCAAATGCCACTCAAAATGTAAATGCAGTAATATATTAATAAATATAAAAATGTTCTTTAATTTAATGCAATTTGATGATAAAAGGAAACAATAGATATTCAGGAAAAAAGAGTCCCTAGTCTTGACTGTTAGAGCCAATCAAGCTAACCAAATATGCTAGTTTTGTTGTACTAACAGTTAATCCTGACTAAATAGATTCTTGCCTATTGCCTCTTCTCATTTAAAATAATTGATAACAGTCACAAAGAAGGTGAAGAGAATGACAATAAGCAGCAATTCAAAATATCGTTAGGTTTTACTGTGGAAAGAGACTCAGGATATCAGTTGAGTGACTATTTTCCTGTATGTTATCTAAAGACACCTGTGAAGTACTAGATTCATTGGGGTAAAACAGACAAACAAAAATATATCCCAGGCATACTATTTTTAAAGTGTATGTATATGTTGTGATGATATACATCCAAACATTTGGTAAGTGTGCAAGATTCAAACAACCATTAACTTTATGCACTTTCTCAAATTATGCAAGACAAAAATACAATTATCACCATGTAGAATGGTAAGCATATTTTACTATTATGTAATCTTAAGATTCCACTTCTATAATGGCTGAGAAGATCCTATCAAATCTGTCTTCCCACAGGTAATAACCATAAATCATAAAAATCAAAACATTAAACCTTCTTGAAGGCATTAGAAAATTAATGAAAGCAGGCAGAAACTAATGGAGAGTTTAAAATTGAAAGAAAAAGAAAAATACTAAGTAGGTTCAGGATTTTAGCCTAAACCATGTGAAGCAGCTAAAATTCAAAAGAAAATCTGCAGTTTTAGTGGTGTTAAGACGCAGAAGATAGAATTCAAAGAAACTAAAACTGTTGAGAGTTGAGGCAGGAAATCCTGGAAAAGAGAGAGGGAACCCAAATTCTTATAAATAAATCTCTTCAAATATCTGTTAAAACCTGAACCATGAATGCATGGGGAAAAATCCAAATAACCAAAAACTGACCAAAAATTTAAGCTGCCACTCTCCACAAAGGAGATAGAGGTTGCCTCTTCAGATTACTGTAACAAAATCTATAATTTTTATATTACATGCATTGATAAGTATCTCTATATTTAGTACTTATACCCATCAAATCTCAATAGTAGGAGCTTGTTCTCTGCTAACAGTGTTACCTCCTTTACAAATTCAGTCTCTCCCGGTATTTACATAGGTTACCCAGAGAAATTTGCCCAGAATTTCCCTATCTTGTAAACAGTTTTAGAACTATTTAGAGTTATCTTGCAGCATGCAAGAAGGACATGAATCTGGAAAGGCAGGGGAAGAGTGCTCTATACTGAATGTGTGTTTCCCCTCCCGTCCCCAGATTCATATATTGAAAACCAATTCCCAGTTTGGTGGTATTTGTTGGTGGGATCTTTGGGAGATGATTTCATCATGAGGACAGATCTCTCATAAATGAATTTAGTGTCCTTATAAAAGAGACCCCAGAAAGCTTCCACACAGCAAAGAAACCATCGAGAAAATTCAGCCTACTGAATATTTTAAAATATTTAAAAATCATATATCTGATAAGGGGATAATATCCAAAATATCATGCATCTCAATAACACAAAAAGAATCAATTAAAAACTTAAAAGAAATACCTGAATAAACACTTTTTTCAAAGAAGGTAATACAGATGGCCAACAAATTCTTGAAAAGTTAATCTATATTGTTAATCACCAGGGGAATGCAAATAGAAATCTCAATGAGATAACACTGTGTACATTTTAAAATGTACTGTTATCAAGAAGACTAGGAGTAGCAAAGGATGTGGAGAAAAGGGAATCCTCATGTACTCATTTTGGGACTGTAAGTTAATACGGCCACTATAGAAAACAGTATGAAAGTTCTTTAAAAAATTAAAAATAGAATTTCCATATGCTCCAGTAATTCCAATTCTGGGCATCTACCGTAAAAGATATACACATCCCTATGTTCACTGTAGCATTATTTAATAGCCAAGATATGGAAAAATACCTAACTGTTTGTGAATGAGTGAATGGATAAAGAAATTGTGCTATAAATATACATTAAGGTATATTTAAGGTGTAACTTCATAGATACAGAGAACAGGTTGTTGATTGGGAGAGTTAAGGGGTAGAATTGGGGAGAAATGGGTGAACTGTTTTTTATGTTGATGTTTTTAATTTAAATAAATTTAATATAAAAAGTGCTTTAAATTGCAAAGTAGTTAAACACAGAGCTAAAAGTTAAACTTAATTCTGTTTGATTACAAAAGCTATGAAATTTATGCCACAAAAACTTTCAGGCAAAATAATTCTAAAGGAAATTATTAAAGATCATTTTTTTAATTTAAAATTATATGTTGGGTAAAAAAAGAGTCATTATTTCTTGAAATGCTTGAAGAAATGTTTTAAATTTTTCTAATTTAAACTGTAAGTTTATACCCATACAGTTATATTGGTAAACTGGTTATATTAACCCAACATTTAAGTAAAATTATCAGGGAACCATAACTCAACCTTATTTTAATTGAGACAGCGTCTACAATTTAGAATATTCAATAAAAACTTTTTATTACTATGCAAGCTGTACATAAAATGTTGTATTTGAATGTGAAAACTATCCATCAACTAATCAAGATGGCTCTCCATTATTGTCACTTTTCTTGCAAGTATCAAAGTGGAAACCTGAATGCTATTTAAAAACTGAAAAATTAAGCTTTTAGTTTATAAGCAGGTTATAGACAAGGACGTTTATAATCTAAGCTATGACTTGTTTAGAAAAGTGGGCCAAAGAACTAAACAGACATCTCTCCAAAGAAGATATAAAAATGGCTAACAAACACATGAAAAGATGCTCAACATCACTCATTGTCAGAGAAATTCAAATCAAAACCACGATCAGGTACCACTTTACACCAGTCAGAATGGCTGCCATCCAAAAGTCTACAAGCAATAAATGCTGGAGAAGAGGTGGAGAAAAGGGAACCCTCTTACACTCTTGGTGGGAATGCAAACTAGTACAGACATTATGGAGAACACTGTGGAGATTCCTTAAAAAACTGGAAATAGAATTTCCATATGACCCAGCAATCCCACTGCTGGGCATTTGGAAACCAGACTTGAAAGAGCCACGTGTACCCCAATGTTCATTGCTGCACTGTTTACAATAGCCAGGACATGGAAGCAACCTAGATGTCCATCAACAGACAAATGGATAAGAAAGCAGTGGTACATATACACAATGGAATATTACTCAGCCATTAAAGAGAATACATTTGAATCACTTCTACTGAGGTGGGTGAAACTGGAGCCTGTTATACAGAGTGAAGTAAGCCCAAAGGAAAAACAATACAGTATACTAACGCATATATATGGAATTTAGAAAGATGGTAACGAGAACCCTGTATGCGAGACAACAAAAGAGACGCAGATGTATAAAACAGTCTTTTGGACTCTATGGGAAAGGACAAGGGTGGGATGATATGGGAGAACGGCATTGAAACATGTAAATTATCATATGTGAAATCAGTCGCCAACCTTGGTTTGATGCTTGATACAGGGTGCTCTGGGCTGGTGCACCAGGATGACCCAGAGAGATGGAATCGGGAGGGAGGTGGGAGGGGGGTTCTAGAAGGGGAGCACATGTATACCTATGACAGATTCATGACAATGTATGGCAAAACCAACATGATAATGTAAATAAATAAATAAATAATATTAAAAATATATATTTTAAGAGGAACCCAATGAAAAAAGATGATGGATGTACTAAAGAAAATGTCCTGAGTTGTATGAGCTGAAGACTGAATTTGACAGGTGCTGAAGATCATGTAGATCTTCAAGTGTTCATGTGTGAGAAGTATGTTATTTTATAGGGACTTGGGCTCTGAAGTCGGACAGACCTATTAATAAAATTAATTATTCATCTTACTTGTTCTATATAAGCCTATCTATTGAATGTTATTAATATAAAATTTTCTGTGACTTAGGTGTCCTATTTGTCAAATGAGGACTATTAGAATATTTAATAGAGAGCTTAGCTATTTGAAAATGAATTCTAGTTTCTGTGTAGAGGAAGGAAAATGTGAGTATTGGAAAAGCAATAGACTTCTTTATATTTTACATACTAAAAGTTCCTAAGTCATTATTCCTAGTATTGCCTGGGTTCTAGTCAGTTTAAGCCTAAAGGCAATACTTGAATTATATGAATGTAACCTAGTAGAAAACATTTTTTTTTCAAAAATGATTCATTGAATAGGACCATAAAAAACCCATCAAAATTCTCAATTCCTCGATTTCCCAGAGTAAAATAACTACACATTGTCCAGATTTTACATGTTTATTTAGAAAATTGAGAAAGAAAAGAAAATATTTAAAAGGAAAGCATCATTTGTTCTTCTGTGCTAAAGCTTTTACGTAGTTTATTTCATTTAACCATTTTAATCTCTGAAGGTTAGCTATTTTAAGTCTCTTAGGTAAGAAAGTTTATCTCACCAAAATATTTTATCAGTTAAAATAGATTACACTTTCTATAAAATTATTTTTATTTATACATCTTAATTTTGACTCCAGGAAGCTTTATTCACATGCTTTGCTCAGTTTATATCTATAATAAGTATATAAGATTGTTTCTTTTGAGGTAACAAATCACCTTTTGATTTTTTATGACAGAAGATCAACATTTTCCAGGTCCTGAATTTAATAACTCCTGTTCTTGCCGAAATCCTAACCAAAGTCTGACTATTCTTCCCATTTAAGTGTGTTGTTGTTGTTTGTTTACTTAGTTGAGGATAGACAGCTTCTCCTGTTTCTCTTCTATAACATGCCATGGTCATAATGTACAGATTTCTCATAGAGACTTTAATTTCTTCTGTATGGGTACCCTAAACTCAGCAGTGGCCACAGGACTGGAAAAGATCAGTTTTCATTCCAATCCCAAAGAAAGGCAATGCCAGAGAATGTTCAAACAGCCACACAATTTCACTCATCTCACACAGTAGTAAAGTAATGCTGAAAATTCTCCAAGCCAGGCTTCAACAATATGTGAGCTGTGAACGTCCAGAAGTTTAAGGTGGTTTTAGAAAAGGCAGAGGAACCAAAAATCGATTTGCCAGCATCCATGGTATCACTGAAATAGCAAGAGAGTTCCAGAAAAACATCTATTTCTGCTTTATTAACTATGCCAAAGTCTTTGTGTGGATCATAATAATGTGGAAAATTCTAAAAGAATTGGGAATACCAGATCACCTGACATGCCTCTTGAGAAATCTGTATGCAGGTTAGGAAGCAGCAGTTAGAACTTGACATGGAACAACAGACTGTTTCCAAATATGAAAAGGAGTACATCAAGGCTGTATATTGTCACCCTGCATATTTAACTTATATGCAGAGTACATTATGAGAAACGCTGGGCTGGAAGAAACACAACCTGGAATCAAGATTACCACGAAAAATATCAATAACCTCAGATATGCAGATGACACCACCCTTATGGCAGAAAGTGAAGAACTAAAGAGCCTCTTGATGAAAGTGAGAGTAGAGTGAAAAAGGTGGCTTAAGGCTCAACATTCAGAAAACTAAGATCATGGCATTCAGTTCCATTACTTTATGGCAAATAGATGAGGAAACAGTGGAAACAGTGGCTGACTTTATTTTTCTGGGCGCCAAAATCACTGCAGATGGTGATTGCAGCCACGAAATTAAAAGATGCTTACTCCTTGGAAGGAAAGTGTGACAAACCTAGACAGCATATTAAAAAGCAGAGACATTATTTTGCCAACAAAGGTCCGTCTATTCAAGGCTATGGTTTTTCCAGTAGTCATGTATGGATGTGAGAGTTAAACTATAAAGAAAGCTAAGTACAGAAGAATTGATGCTTTTGAACTGTGGTGTTGGAGAAGACTCTTGAGAGTCTCTTGGACTGTGAGGAGATCCAACCAGGCCATCCTAAAGGAGATCAGTCCTGGGTGTTCACTGGAAGGACTGATGTTGAAGCTGCAAGGCCACCTGATGTGAAGAGCTGACTCATTTGAAAAGACCCTGATGCTGGGAAAGATTGAGGGGAGGAGAAGATGGGGACGACAGAGGAAGAGATGGTTGATGGTATCACCGTCTCAATGGACATTGGTGTGGGTGGACTCCGGGTGTTGGTAATGGACAGGGAGGCCTTCCATGCTGCGGTTCATGGGGTTGCAAAGAGTCGGACATGACTGAATGACTGAACTGAACTGAACTGATGGGTACCCTAATGCAGCATAAATAAACCTATTGTCATTCTTCTTTGGATGTAAAGGAAGCAAAACAGAACCAGCAGGGAAGCAATCATATTCAGCAGGTTGGTAGTTCTTGCATTGAGACTTTGAATTGAACATGCTAAAGTTAGGCTGAATTAGGAAAACACAAATATTTATTTTGTTTCATAGCAGTTCAGAAATGTGATATTTAGTGCCATTACTTTCAGGAAATGTTGAGGAAAAATAAAGACAAGTAAACAAAGAACACCACATACAGACTACAAGTTCTTACCCAGTTTTTGTTGAAGGCTTCATCTTGCCTGTTGGCTTTTTTGCATTTTGATTGGAATCATTTTGCATTTGCATAAAGTATGTCTGTTCTTAAGTCTTTCTAAAGAAAGATGTTATATCTTTCAATTTATGCTGAAGAGAAACAAGTATTAAGGAAAAAAGAAAGAAAAATATTGAGGATGATTATAAATGAATGGGTAGTTATTTATGAATACAATTATTAATTAGTATGATTTTTCTGGAAGAAAATTTGCAAGATCTGTCAAAGTGTTACATCATCTAGACCTTCAAATTCTAATTTTAGAATATACTGTAGACCAACAAAAAATCCCAAGGGCAAATATATGCATTTAGATTAATATGCCATGTATTTATATGTAGTGCTATTTTATACAAATGTATTCATATACAACAAAAACAGTTATAATTCATAAATACTGTCTACTAAACACAAACCACTGTTGGACTTTGCTTACCCTACTCATTAAATCCTGAGGACATTTTTATTAGAAGAACAACATTCACTATCACTGATGTTCCATGTAATGTGATTGCAGGACACAGCCATTAAAGAAACCATGTATTGTAGTAGAAACTGGAAGGAACATAGAGTGTAAAAGATAGAAATTTAACTTTATTAAATAGAATTATTAGATAACTATGCAATGTAATAGCAATCACCATTTAAATGATATCAAGGAGACATTCATAGGCCTACAAAATGTTCAAAATACACAAACATATATGTATTTTAGGCAAATATATGAAAATGTATATGTACATGTATACAAATGTATATATGTATGTATACATATGCCTGAAGTATACTATGCAAAAATGATCTTCATGACCCAGATAATCACGATGGTGTGGTCACTCACCTAGTGCCAGATATCCTGGAATGTGCAGTCAAATAGGCCTTAGAAAGAGGCACTGTGAACAAAGCTAGTGGAGGTGATGGAATTCCAGTTGAGCTATTTCATATCCTAAAAGATGATGCTGTGAAAGCGCTGCACTTAATATGCCAGCAAATTTGGAAAACTCAGCAGTGGCCACAGGACTGGAGAAGTCAGTTTACATTCTAATCCCAAAGAAAGGCAATGCCGAAGAATTCTCAAATTGGCACACAATTGCATCCATCTCACACACTAGTAAAGCAATGCCCAAAATTCTCCAAGCTAGGCTTCAACAGTACATGAACCATGAAGTTCCAGATGTTCAAGTTGAATTTTGGAAAGGCAGAGGAACCAAAGATCAAATTTCCAACATCTGCTGGATCATCAAAAAAGCAAAAGAGTTCCAGAATAACATCTTCTTCTGCTCTATTTACTATGCCAAAGCCTTTTACTATGTGGATCACCACAAACTGGAAAATACTTCAAGAGATGGGAATATCAGGCCGTCTGACCTGCATCTTGAGAAATCTGTATGCAGGTCAGGAAGCAACAGTTAGAACTAGACATGGAACAACAGACTGATTCCAAATCAGGAAAGGAGTATGTCAAGGCTGTATATTGTCACCCTGCTTATTTAACTTATATGCAGAGTACATCATGGGAAACATTGGGCTGGATGGAGCACGTGCTGGCATCAAGATTGTCAGGAGAAGCGTCAATAACCTAAGATACGCAGATTACACCACCCTAATGGGAGAATGTGAAGAAAAACTAAAGAGCCTCTTGATGAAAGCGAAAAAAGAGAGTGAAAAAGTTGGCATAAAGCTCAGCATTCAGAAAACTAAGATGATGGCTTTTGCTCCCATCACTTTATGGCAAACAGATGGGGAAGCAATGGAAACAGCGAGAGAGTTTATTTTCTTGGGCTCTAAAATCACTGCAGAAGGTAACTACAGCCATGAAATTAAAAGACACTTGCTCCTTGGAAGAGAAGTTATGACCAACCTAGACAGCGTATTAAAGAGCAGAGACATTACTATACCAACAAAGGTCCATCTACTCGAAGGTATGGTTTTTCCAGTAGTCATGTATGGATGTGAGAATTGGACTATTAAGAAGGCTGAGCGCTTCTATTAAGAATTGACGCTTTTGAACTGTGGTGTTGGAGAAGACTCTTGAAAGTCCCTTGGATTGTAAGGAGATCTAACCAGTTCATCCTAAAGGAAAGCAGTCTGGAATATTCATTGTAAGGACTGATGCTGAAGCTAAAACGCCAATACTTTGGCCACCTGATGCGAAGAACTGAGTCATTGGAAGAGACCCTGATGCAGGGAAAGATTGAAAGTGGGAGGAGAAGGGGACGATAGAGGATGAGACGGTTGAATAGCATCACCCACTCGATGGACATAAGTTTGAATAAACTATGGGAGTTGGTGATGGACAGGGAAGCCTGACATGCTGCAGTCCGTGGGGTCACAGAGTTAGACACAACTGAGTGATTAACTGAACTGAAGGTTTAAGTATGTGTATATCATAGTTTATATGTACATTCATATGCATGCATACATAAACAAGCATGTATATACCTGTTTTTTTCATATATATATGCATATATCAACACATTCATTTATGCATGTGCATGGAGATGTTTTTCCTGATATCTTTGTATATGTTTCAAAATAATTATCTACCTACATGGAGACATATGCAAATATACACATGCATGTGCGTATCTGAATGCATATCCCATGTGTGTATATGTGTATGTAAATTCATGTGTAAATGTATATTCATGTATGCATGCATGATGTCTGTAGGTAGACATATTTGTATATCCTTTCTAACAATGTCACAAACATTCATATACACATGTATGCTTACATATAGCTTTCTTTAAAAATATTTGTAGGTCATTTTGTCACTGAAAGACTGCAGATTTTTCCAAATAATTTATGGACATATAATCTCTTTCTAAGCTGGGGAGATAAAATGGTAATGATACTGGTATTGATGGTATTGATCAGCTGTCTCACTCAATCTTTTGAAAAGAGAAACAAATTTAATTTGAAATATAACTGCAATAGAGCCAAGAAATAAGAAAGAATAGCATTAGGACAGTTTTTTCCAAATATTCCTGAAAACTAGGAAACAGATGTTAATTATTTGATGGAGAAATAAGACCAGAAGAAATCACAGCCAGAAGCACTTTGTAGAAACGGACTACTGAGGATTTTGACTGTTACAAGATTGGAACCTACTAATACAAAGTGTTAAGAGGAGATTTAAAAGATAATTAATTTATTTAGAAAAGCTGAGAAGATGACACTCTTTCACCTCTCCTACTTGAGATGAAGAGCAAATTGCAATGGCATTGTTTCTTGAGTCAAAATAATAGAAATTCCAAAAAAGGTAAGGTAGTTCAAGACTTAGGAAAGGAGTATAGAACAATGGATTGCAGATCTTGCCTCTGTGTTTCAATTGTGGGTTGACTCAGTGTGCCTCTGGTAATAGGATTACCAAAAGAGAGATAAAGCAACAACAAGGAATCCCCAAATATTTGATGAAAATAAGCATCATAGGAGAAGTTAACAGACATCAAAGTAAATATCTGAGGAATAAAGAAAATTGAAAAGTATTTCAAATAAAATTGTAACTTGTGTATGTGGAGAGCTTAGGAAAAATTCACCAAAGTTTTACTAAAACATGTATCATTTAATGCTGGCCTGTAGATAAGATATTGATTTAAAAAACTACTTTTTCTTTTGTCTGTTTTCCTACCTAAATTTCTTAACAGGTTTCATAAACCTCTTATTTGCTTCTGTTGGGCTTTTAAGAAATAAATTTATCTATAAAAATGACTGTTTTTCTTCTCAATATTTTGATCTTTTAAAAATATCTTGTTCTATTTCATTGGCTAAGGACAAAGAAGAAATGTAAACTCAATGTCAATCCATAGTACTTCATTTTAATAGGATTGCTTTTAATGTTTATTCAGTAATGTCAATATAACATATAATATAGAGGTCTGGTGGAGGATCTCGTATTTTTCAGTTATGTGAAAAAATAGGTATATTTTTGCATAAATTTGTTTTAGATAGATCATCTGTCAGTTACAACAGCAGGAGTCAAACTAAATAGATATTCATTTTCTTTCCATTAAATCTATCATAATTATAAAATTTAAAGTTCCTTTGATTTCCAAGAAAGCACATCAAATGTGTTAATGCTTTCTTCACAATTTCTGAACATAAATTTAAATTTAAAATAAGATTTAATTTGTTTGCAACTATTTACTATCACATATTCTGTTACATATTATTTTGCATACTGCCTTTTCATCTTTTATATTATTATCCTTTATCATTATTTCATATCATTAAAGAGACTTCACTCCTTGGCTACAAAACTTGCTAATATATGCTATTGGAATATAATTTTGAAGTCTCTTGTCTTTTATTATCATAGCTATTTGTTTTTAATTTGGTGGAATTCATACTTGCATATGTCTAATTAAACATGTCAGTCAATGCTCCAAAAACACTTTCTCCCTTAACAAATAACTTAAAAAATAGATCAAATTTTTAACATCTCTCTAATATAAATAAATACCTAGATAGATGGAGAGATAAATACATGGAAAGACAGATAGATACATAGATAGATGGATATTGGCATGGATATAATGTGCATAAGCATACTTATTGTATGCAAAACACACATGTATCTACATATATGTCTTTACATGTATGTGTATGGTTGCATGCATATATATTTACTACATATATTATGTATGTGTGCTTTATATATGACATAGCTATGTGGTAAAAAAATTAAAGTGAAGTTTCACTGCACACCAATAATTTTTAGATATCTGTGAATACATATTGGAGGTCAACCCTTTCAGGCAAAATATTTATTTGGAATTTTTATATTATATACAAAGGGTATAATAATATGCAGTTTTTTCACTTATTTTTTTCTTAGATTTGAATATCCATGTATATTTAAACCTGACCTTATTTCTTGAAAATAAGTACAAGCAAGCTCTGCCCATTCCTGTATGAGCATACAGTGCTCTGTTTCCTTTTTAAGAAATTTTTATGGTTAAAAAAAGGCTTACATTATAAAGACATTGTAGGAATTAAGTTAGTTAATATGTGCAAATAAAAGTAATGTTTGAGTTGAGCATTATTTAAGCTCATGATTAACCATGTTCATCACTTATTGTATTGACATTTATTTTCCATTTTGAAAATAATCTATAATTTGTTCATTTGGGGATATAGTTTGCAATTATTTCACTTAGGATATTTATATTTCAGTTAATATGTGAAATGCACCTGCAGGTACCTTTCTCCTAGATTGTAAGCATTTTAGACACACACGCACACGTACTTATGGAGACTTATGGTATACTTGTGTTTTACCAGTGTAAAACAATGCTTTTGGGGCATTTCTTCTTTTCTGTAGTTGTTGAAAAAGTAAATATGTTGGAGAGTGTTTTGCCTATGTTTTCCTCTAGGAGTTTTATAGTTCCTGGTCTTACGTTCAGATCTTTAATGATCCTCTATGACCCACCTCCCAGAATATTGGAAATAAAAGCAAAAATAAACAAATGGGACCTAATAAAAATTAAAAGCTTCTGTGCAACAAAGGAAACTATAAGCAAGGTGAAAAGACAGCCTTCAGAATGGGAGAAAATAATAGCAAATGAAACAACGGGCAAACAATCTCAAAAATATGCAAGCAACTTCTGCACCTCAATTCCAGAAAAATAAACAACCCAATCAAGAAGTGGGCCAAAGAACTAAACAGACATTTCTCCAAAGAAGACATACAAATGGCTAACAAACACATGAAAAAATGCTCAACATCACTCATTATCAGAGAAATGCAAATCAAAACCACCTTGAGGTACCATTTCATGCCAGTCAGAATGGCGGCCATCCAAAAGTCTACAAGCAATAAATGCGGGAGAGGATGTGGAGAAAAGGGGGTTCCCTTTTCTTAGACTGTTGGTGGGAATGCAAACTAGTACAGCCACTATGGAGAGCAGTGTGGAGATTCTTTAAAAAACTGGGAATAGAACTGCCATATGACCCAGCAATCCCACTGCTAGGCATACACACTGAGGAAACCAGAACTGAAAGAGACACATGTACCCCAATGTTTTATCACCACAGTGTTTACAATAGCCAGGACATGGAAGCAACCTAGATGTCCATCAACTGACAAATAGATAAGAAAGCAGTAGTACATATACACAATGGAGTATTACTCAGCCATTAAAAAGAGTACATTTGACAAAATCAGTTCTAATGAGGTGGGTGAAACTGGAGCCTATTATACAGAGTGAACTAAGCCAGAAGGAAAAACAATACAGTATACTAATGCATATAAATAGAATTTAGAAAGATGATAACGATAACCCTGTATGTGAGATAGCAAAAGGGACAAAGATGTATAGAACAGTCTTTTGGACTCTATGGGAGAGGGTGAGGGCTGGATGATATGGGAGAATGGCATTGAAACATGTAAATTATCCTATGTGAAATGAATCGCCAGCCCAGGTTTGATGCATGATGCAGGTTGCTCAGGGCTGGTGCACCGGGATGACCCAGAGGGATGGAATCGGGAGGGAGGTAGGAGGGGGCTTCTGGAAGGGGTAACATGTACACCCATGGGGGATTCCTGTCAATGTATGGCAAAACCAACACAATATTGTAAAGTAAAAAGTCTTTATTGAATTTGTTAGAATAAAAAAAAAAAATCCAGAAGAAGAAACAAATCTCCACTTAGCAGAATGGATACCAAGATCTGCAGTCTTTAAAAAAAAAAGAAAGAAAAAATAAATATATTTGGTGCTATCTATTTTATGAAAGTTTGGACCTTGTAAAACAGAGTGTAGGGGTTTTTTTTTGATAGAAGATTTGTATCTAAAAATTAATTTATAGTTATAATATTATTCATATTTTCTGTTTTTTGAGACAATTTTAAGTTGTATTTTCTAAAAGTTTTTTCATTTTACCTAAATTTATATATGCCTTGGTAAAAAATTCAAAGTTTCTTGTTTTAAAAGTTTAATTCCTAACATAATTTGTTTATGCATGCATGCTTAGTTATTCAGTCATGTTCCACTCTTTGTGAACCTTTATACTATAGCCCACCAGGCTACTCTGTCCATGGTATTTTTCAGGCAAGAATAGTTGACTGGGTTGCTACTTCCTTCTCCAAGGGATTTTCCCAACCAGGGATCATACCTCATCTCCTGTGTCTCCTGCGTTGCAGGGAGATTCTTCACCCATTGAGCCATCAGGGAAGCACAATTAGTTTGTAGATTACCTTTGTATTCCTAATAGAGAATTATTTATTAGTCTTTTATACAGGATTTACACTTGTCTCCAGGGATTAACCTTGTATTTGTTTGTTAGTGAATAGTGTAGTCTTTGCTAATACTTTCCTTCTATCAGTATATTGCTTGGATAAGTAGGATTTTAACAACTTTAAGACAAAGGTTTATTTTTATGTTTTTCAACATCCCCTTTCTTTTAATATAAGCATTTAATGGTATACTTTAAGTATTACTTTAGATGTTTTCTATGAGTTTAAAGTTTAGTATTTTTATTATAATTAAGTGTGAAATATTTATGACATACTTTTAGTTATTTTTTTTCTAGGTTGAATTGTTTTTCAGTTGTCCAATATATTTTTATTTCCCTTTTTATATCAGAGTATTATTGATTTACAATATTGTGTTAGTTTTTGGTGTATAGGAAAGTGATTCAGTTACAGGTGTACATGTGTTCATTCTTTCTTAGATTATTTTAAGATAAACTCATATAGTTTATCACAGAATATTGGGTAGAGTTCTTTATGTTATGCAGTAGGTCCTTGCTGGTTAGCTATCTTATGTATAGCAGTGTATGTGTGTTCATTCCAAGCTTCTGATTTCTCCCTTGCACCACATTTTCCCTTTGGTAACCATAAGTTTGTTTTTCAATATCTGTAAGTCTGTTTCTGTTCTATAAATAAGTATTTTTGTTTATTTTCTTGAGGAAAAAAAAAGCTAGATTCCACATATAAGTGATATCATGATATTGTCTTTCTCTGTATGATTTACTTCACTTAGTATGGTAATCTATATGTCAACCCATGTTATTGCGAATGGCTATTTTGTTCTTTTCATGGCTGCATAATATTGCATTGTAGATATGTATCACATCTTCTTTATCCGGTCCCCTGGGAGGGACATTTAGGTTGCTTCTTGGTCTGGGCTATTGTAAATAGTCCTTCGGTGGATATTAGGGTGCATGTATCCCTTCAGATTATGGTTTTTTCTGGATATGTGCCCAGGAGTGAGATTACTAGATCATATGGTAACTAGTTTTAGTTTTTTTAAGGAACCTCCATCCTGTTCTGCATGGTTGTTGTGTCAAAATACATTCCTACCAACAGTGTAGGAGGGTTCCCTTTTCTCCACAACCTCTCCTGCATTTATAGTTTGTAGACTTTGTGATGATGGCCATTCTGAGTGGTGTGAGGTGATACATCATTATAATTTTGATTTGCACTTCTCTGATAATTAGTGATGTTGAGCATTTTTTTATGTACTTTTTGGCCATCTGTATGTCTTCTTTGGAGAAATGTTTACTTAGGTCTTCTGCCCATTTTCTGATTGAGTGTTGTGTTTTTTTTTTTTTTTTGCATTGATCTGCCTGTGCTCTTTGTATATTTTGGAGATTAATCTCTTGTCAGTTGCATCATTTGCAAATATTTTCATTGGACTGTCTTTTCCTTTTGTTTTTTATTTCCTTTGCCGTGCAAAAATTTAATTAGGTCCCATTTATTTATTTTTGTTTCTATTTCCATTACTCTAGGAAGTAGAAACAAAAAGATACTGCTGCAGTTTATGTCAAAGAGTGTTCTATGTTTCCTGCTAGGAATTTTATAGTGTCTGGCCTTAAATTTAGGTCTTTGATCCATTTCAAGTTTATTTTTGTGTATGCAGTTAGATCCATCTTATGTTTTTTTAATTCCATTTTTCTTTGCTTTCTCATTTGTTTCTTTATACTCGTTTGAGATATAATGAATAGTCTAATCCAGTTTATTTTTTTCCCCAATAGTTGCTATTAAAATTGTTTTCAAATTCTTGATGAAATCTAAAGTAAATGGAACTTATTTTGTCCCTGGAAAATGCAAGAGCTTTAAAACACATTGTCTCCTATTCTCTCCTTACATAATGTGTCATTTTTCTTCTGTAGCTTAATTATTTTTAATCACACAAATTAGCTCTTATTATGTAATTTTAAGGTTTCACACAGACCATGTTTTGACTCACTTCACCAGTTTCATTGTGTACACATCTACCTTGTGGTTAAGATACTTAGTCTGAGATTGTTTTATTTCTTCTAAAGAAAACTCTTTAATTTAAAAAGACCACTCCTTTAATAAACCAGTTTAAAAAGCTAAACTTCCATTTGCCCTATTCCTTTATACACAGATTCTTATAAAATATATGTAAAATATTGCCATCGCATTCTCCATGTATTTATATTCCTAGTCATTTTATGTTTTTCTCAATTGTGTATGATATCTTTATTTCTGTCTCTCATGTCATTTACTTTCTTTTCAGCCTTATCCATGTGTCTAGTTACACATCCATAGAATTTGATGTATATGCATATATATGTATATACATATTTATATACATACATGTATAATTAATGTGTTTTTCAAGTTCACTGGAGGACTTACATTTTGTAACTATTTCATACATGGCTGATATATTTAGGATTTGATTTACATATGTATTTCAAATCATAGTTTTTAAGATTTGTATCTGGTAAGTAGGGGATATTTCATGTATACGTTGTTGATGTGGTTGCCAAACAGATTTGCATGAGATACAGCTTTTATTCAGCACCAAGGTTCACTAATGAATACAAAATGATACATGTCAGGAATTTCAGTGTGCAGTTTCAGTGAACTGCATTATCCATATTGGTTTGAGTCTTTGGTTGTATACAACAGAAAGTGATGCTGAAAACATTGATTTAAAAAATAGATTTATTTGAAAAAAAATGTTGAATATTTGATTTAGGATAAAATATTAATCAGCAGATTAGTGAAGTGAAAAATACAAAGAAAAAGAAAGTTTAACTATGTTTTACCAGTTTACCAGTCTAGCTAGGATGCTTCAGAAGCTGCAGGACCTTGTCAACACCTCTGAACATCACTGCTAAGTAAATTTTAGAGAGATTTTTAGAGACAGATCATGTCGCAAAGATATCTAGAAAGATTTCCTTTAAATCTGGAAACAGACATTTATTTCATACTTAATATACCCCAGACCCTCAGCATATACTGTATCTGTATTAGCGTATATTGCACAAAGACTTTGAGGTACTTTGAGATTGTTTTATTCTTTTTGTTAAATTAGGAATTTGAGGCTCATAGAATTTTTAAAAGTGAAAGGTCATATACATCTAGTAAGAGTAAAATCCAGACTATGTGCTTATATTTGTCTGGTTTTTCAACTATGCCTGCTAAATATTCCTTTATTTCACTGTCTTGTTTTTAAAAACTAATGGCTCTTAAGGCCTTCTCAAAGCAATTGATGGGACTTTTGCATGATGAACATAAAGACTTAGAGACTAGATAGCACTGCCTGAAAATTACTTTTTTGTTAGTTTGTTTGCATCTTGAAACTTCTGCTAACTTAATCTTATGTCTCATCCAGCGACCTTGGACTTTTGCGCTATGTTAACTTTCTGATACTGGCCAGATTTTCTATTCTCACCAAGGTATTGAGGTTATTCAGGACTCATTCTTGTTCCGTCTAATGGGACAAGCCTAAACAATATTTCTTAGAGTTCAGGAATGAAAAATTGATTGGATTTTTTAAACTGAAAAAGGGTAGAGAAGACAGTCATGACTTTAAAAGGAGGAAAGTAAAAGAAGCATTTCTAGAAACAAATAGAAATGTATTTTACTGGAGATTCAGATTGTTTGAGAGAAACTATAACTAAAACTTTTGGTATCCTAGGAGCAAAGAAACCAACTAATGTGTAAAAAAAAGAAAAAAAAAGTACTTCTTTACAATAGTACTTTACAAAAGTACTTCTTTACTTCTCAAGACATTGTTGAAAACAACAAAATTTAAAAAACCATCTAACTTTCCCTTAACCAATGATTGGCTAAATCACTGGTTTCACCAGTGATAATTTTGTCTCTCAAAAACCATTTGGCAGGGAACTTACATGGAGGTCCAGTGGTTAAGATTCTGCATTTCCACTATAGGGGGAAAAAGTTCAATTCCTGGTCAGGGGACTAAGATCCCATGTGCTGTGGGGCACCCCACACCTCAAAAAAATATTGGAAATTTTTGGAAACATTTCTTGTTTTGATTGTCATATCTACATTGGGAACAGCTATAGGTGATTAATAGAGATCAGTGATGCTGTCAATGCATAGTACAGTTCCCACAACAGGAATTATTCAGCCAAGTATGTCAGTGGTGCCAAGAATGAGAAACCCTGATTTACATCAATCAGAACACTTAAATAACATGAAACATAAGGAACCTTTGAAAGAAGGTAGTAAGCAAATGTCCATACTGTCATGGAAAGATCCTCAAGGCAATTATATTTTTGATAAACAAAGGTAAATGTTTAGTATTATTACTTCATTTAGACATTAAAAATAAATTAAAAAAACATGTAAAATTAGTTGTATAGTGATGATGGTAATGATACTGAACATCCCTGGTGGCTCAGATGGTAAAGCGTCTGCCTACAATGCAGGAGACCCAGGTTCAATCCCTGGGTCAGGCAGATCCCCTGGAGAAGGAAATGGCAACTGACTCCAGTACTCTTGCCTGGGAAATCTCATGGACAGAGGAACCTGGTGGACTACAGTTCACGGGGTCACAGAGAGTCCGACAGGACTGAGCCACTTCACTTTCACTTTCACTTGTCATTGTCCTAAATTTTTTAAATATATTGAGTTATTTAATCCACACAGCAATCCTAACATATAGATACTATTAATATCAATGTTTTACTGATGAAGAAAGAGACAGAGAAGTGAGGAAATTCACTATCATACAACCATTGGGTAGAAAGTCTGAAACACAAGTCCATACAATCTGACTCCAGGAAGTTTATATCTTCTTTACTTTCCAATGAGATTAATTGAAAGGACAAGAAAAAATAATTAAATCATTGATTTCTGGGGAAACAAATCAGGATATGAAATTCATGGAAATAGATGCTCTTTAATTTTCTCTCGATATTTAAGTGCGATACTGAAGTCTTCTCAAAAATTTTTTCTTCATTGTTTTTATATATTTTCAAATAATAAGCAGGGATATGACCTATGACAAAGAAATTATTCTAACTTAAGAAAAGGAAAATTTCCAGTAATGTGTTGAAATGTTTCATAAAGATTGATTAGGTCGCCATTGAATTTAAAAGGCCAGAAAGTATCTCCACAGCACTATGAAGAAAAAAAAAGAGACAAAGAAAGTAGTTTGGCTAAAGTAATACTGATAACTTATTGTATGTAGAATATTTGTTAAATAGCCCAAGAGGATATAACTTGATTCAACAGTATTTTCCATTTATCTGGAAATTTCACATTTGATATTTCAGTCTCACAAACTCATTAAAGTAGATTTTATGAGCCTTCATATATCACTTTTTTTCCCTTGTGATCTATTATCATGGCATCTTATTTTTAGCACAGAGAAAAATTGAGTTTTCTAAGCTTTTTTCATGATAGCTTCAGGTTAGAATAATTTATATTCATTTTATCTATCACTTTCATGTTTTTGCATGTTGGCCATCAAACTGGAAGTTAATTGCTTTTTACAGAATTTCTAAATAAATATATAAATTAATATTTAAGCAAAACAATCTCAAATACGTAGGAAGATACTTTATGATTTGAAAGTATGGAATGTGAACAATATGCTGATGTATTAACTGAATAATTTGAAAGACATAAATGGATAAGTATCCAATATGTATCCAATATGAAAGTGAAGTTACTCAGTCCTGTCTGACTCTTTGTGACTTTATGGACGTAGCCCACCAGGCTCCTTCATCCAAGACGCTGTGTTGCCATGTCTAATTAGATATGAATTGGGAAATTAAGTTGATTTTTGTTAGGTAGTTATAATCCAACAGTGTTTCCAGAAGGTCGGAGATCATCCTGCAGATGTGAGGGAGTCTCTTCATTCCAGTTGATAGTGTGCAATTTGATATGAAACAACTTCTCAGTTTTATTATGACATTTAGATAATTTTAAAATGGTACTATTTCTTTTTCATATACATTCATATCAATATGTATTCTCTGAATTTGAGAGCATATTGAGTAGTGAGCTTTGGACAATGAAGCATTTTATGACCCATGAGAAATTAAGTCATCTTACTGTGTATCTGTTATAATACTCTCAAATTTCTCAATGCATTTGTTATTGTTTTTGTTGATATTGTTGCTGTTTATATGAAATTCTGTATTTCATAATGCTAGTGGTATTATAGATAAGTTATGAAGTCAAGAGTGAATTTCTGTGTTCTTTTGCTATTCTTTATTCTTTATATTTCCAGGTGTAAGAACATATTTCTTTAATAATGAAAATATAAAATAACATTTTACAGTGATGTGATTGCATAATGATAATGAAAGAGTAAACAATGTGGACTTAAACTGAATTGGCTCCAAAGCTTAGAATAATGTGATATTTTTACTAAAGTTATTTAATTTCTCTGAGATTTAATTTCCTGATCCTCAAGGTAGGACTAGCTGTAACTTTTGTTGAAAAATTAAAGGTACTATTGTATGTAAATGACATACGATAATTTCAGTCATCATTATTTTGAATATATTTCACATTATTTGACTCAAGTTTCAGCTCAGATAACATAGCTAGCAGTCCTCAGAAAGTCTGAATAGTCCCATTCCCCTATGACATATATACAAAATGACCTCAGACCCCTTTGGAAAAGAACCAGGAAAATATTTTATAATTATATATTTTGATCCTTAGAAATCTCTTTTGCTACAAGCCACTGTAACGGACACCCTTTTGTAGAGAGAGTCGAGTGCTCATATCTAATTTTATTTTCTGCCCCCAAAGACCAAAATTGTCAATTTACACTTTCATATATATATTCCCCTGATTTAGCAATTCCTTTGGCACATAGTCTGGCTATAAAGAGACATGTCCTTGAAAATCAGCAGAGAGTCCATGAGGGTAATGATAGCAGATCTTAAGAACAATCAGTCTTATATGATGAGGTGTTTTCTTCAGGTGAGTTATTTGCATGGTCATCCTGGAATTTTCACAGGGCAATCTGGAGGCACAAGATGCTCAAGTTCATCTATCCAAATGTCCCTATCCTGTTTCTCAGGACCCTACAATTTTCTAATTTGCTCCTATTTGCAGATATGGTACCATTAAAATTAGAAACTAGTCATAATTCTGCATCTAGACTTCCCTGTGTCTGACAGTGTTACTGCGTTGCAGTGGTTGTTGTCTTCCCTGGCCATGTCATTATTGTTTTCAGTGTTATCAATGGATTTAAAATAAATAACACTTCTGTAATCAATTATAATTTGCCAAGTACCAAATTATAGTTTGTATAATAATTAGTATAATTTGCCAACTATTTAATGTCATAGTCATCATATTCCTATTTCTTATGTCCCATCTACATCTCATTCTAAATAAAACATAAAGGACAACTTTCATAATTTGATATAACTGCTGTTGTCACAACTGCTGTTCACTGTTACCTCAAGCTTGCTCCCAACAGTGGGATCCTTAGTGCCATCGGTTCATAGTTCTAGAATCCTATCTTAACTTTAGTGCAACCCTCTTAGTATAGTCTCAGAAAACAAAGTGCGAAACAGAAGATTTGCATGTTATTACTTAATTAGGAAGTATAAATCAATGAGTAGATGTTAAGGACAATAAAAGAAAAGTGAGAAAGGCAGAAAAGCCCATGCAAAGTTGCATTACAGTTACCTGCTGAGATGTCCAACTGACTATTTAAATCGATTGTATGTCTTGCAAGAATCCATATAAACGGAGTCATTGGATGCGGGATGATGCAGGATCATCATCATCCTACAGTCCATGAATGTGGGAGGGGAAAGAATTTATCTATTGACTCAAGTCTCTCACTGATCAAATGTTTACCCATGAAGTTTTACCTCCTCCCCATTTTTGGTTGTCGCAGGCTAATTTCAAATAGGGGTGTATCTGTCTTGTATCAAAGAAGAAACACTGGAGCAGGATTTGAGAGAATCAGAATAGCCAGCTAAGAAGCCGGGATCACTAAGGTTTTATCTGTAGGTAATATGAGACAACAGGATTGTTTCTCATAAATAGTTCAATCTGTAACTATAGCATTTGCAGAGGCTTCATGACTATAGAAAGAAGGTAAATCATAAAAGAAATAAAATGTGCAGATTCAGTAACAAAGTGCATTACTGAAATTTAATATAGTAATATATGCCAAAATATCCACCAGCTAAATTCCCTCTAGGTCAGGTCATGACTTTTACATCATCTCTATTCCCAAGTGGTAACTGGAGTTACATGGCCCCTGATAGCAAAATATCAAGAGACGTTTTTTTGCCACCCTGTATCTATTACCATCCCATGGAAATGAAAATACTCAATCATTTAAGCTATAGTATTTCACCTTATGACTAGGGTAATTTTCAAAGTTGCTGGTTGTCTACTCAAGCTCTGAGTGATTGATTTCTTTGTCTCTTGTGTATTTTAAATAGGGATTGCATAAACTGAACACAAGCTAAATTCACTTAGTATTTTTAATTTCCCAAATATTTTGATTTCTCCTTCTACAGTATTGCAAAGACTTTTGCAGATCTTATGTATTCTAACATGGATCACCTTTGAGACAATTCTCTGTTTACCTACAAAATATTAGAATGAAACAATCTGTTATCCATAGAACTTTGAACCCTAATGAGTGCAACTGAAATTATATTTCTCCAACATTATTAGAGAATTATCATACCTCAGATGCACCCAAAGGACCTGCTTTATGTTGTTTTGCTACTTTTTTTCCTTCTGAGGACACACTTGAACCTAACTGTAGTTCTGAAGACAATGGAGGGAAGCAGAAGTGGAACTGTATTGCTTTTGCAAAAGAATTCTCTGAGGCAAAAAATAGCAAAATTGTAAAGAAGGAATGGGAGTCTCAATGCAGAAAGGAGACTGCAGTGGACAAGCAAGCAAGATGTAGTATTGGATAGGGCATTAGGGAACTCTGGTTCTCCCTATATTATCAGACATCCTCATTTCAAGTCTCCTTATATAACTTCAACTGACTTTTTCTTGTAGCAACAGGTAAGCTTTTCCATTATTCTAAATTTATAATTTTGTGATGCCTGTGATCAAATTTAAAGGTTCTTAACAATCTTAGTCCTGTAGTGAAAAGGTCAGGGAATTGAAGTACTTTTGTTGTTGTTGAGTTGCTAAGTCATATCTGACTCTTGTGACCCCATGGACTGCAGCCTGCCAGTCTCCTCTGTCCATGGGATTTTGCAGGCAAGAATACTGGAATGGGTTGCCATTTCCTTCTCCAAGGAATCTTCCTGACCCAGGAATTGAACCTGCATCTCCTGCAATGCAGGGGTATTCTTTACCACTGAGCAACATAGGAATGTCCAAGTATATTTATAGAAAGCCCATTAATTTTGCCCTAGGTACTTGATCTGGTCAGTTATTTTCTCTTTAACTTAGAGATACCCACACTTCCCCATGATCCTTGAATTACTGATATTCTTTACCCTAAATTTTTACAACATAAATATATTTTCCTTAAGTTAACTTTTGTAGACATTTTGTACTGTTATCATAGATAATCGTTTAATTAGCCATTGCAGCATTATTTGACATGAATTGCAAGATTTCCATCTGAGAATGTTAGCACAACATTTATATCGTTATTCTTCAATTCAGTTGACAGCTATTACCCAGATTTTCTGCATCATTGGCATTGATCTGAATCCTTGGTATGAAATAGAAACTAATGATGGAATCATTTAGAAAAAAAGAAAAAGAATATTAAATACTTAGGTACAGAATATTGGTCTTAGTCAATGAGTAAACTGAAAATAAAAAGAAAGATATAGCAATTATGTTTTATTAGTTTAGTTATGATACTACAGACAGTTTCATTTTTATAGCAATTTATAATTCTAAGTTTTGAAAATGGAGATAAAGTGGTTAATATCCCTTAACTGCAAAATGATAATAATAACTATTTTATAGGGTTACTGTTTTTCATTCCTAGATTTATTTTATTGACAAATTTTAGATGACAAGTAGAAGGCATCCTGGGTGGAACATTTTTCTATAATTTCTGATTGAGTTTTTTCAACACAATGGCAAACACATATATGAAAGAAAATAAAGAATACTATTTGAGATGGTGCACTTGAAGAGATTTAATGATAGATCTTAAACTAGTTTTACAGTATTAGTGTCCGAGTTCCTACATTATTAAATCTTTGTGATTTAATTCAGTTCAGTTCAGTTTCTCCATGTGTCTGACTCTTTGTGACCCCATGTACTGCAGCATGCCAGGCTTATATCTAGTGTTAAAATATTGCTCAGTTAAAACTATTACAGTTGTCACTGGACAGGTATGATGATGAACCATCACCGAATGATAAAAAACTTTTTTCAGACCTCTTATCTACAGATCTTACAGAGTTCTGCTAATATTTGTGGAGTATGGGTTTGTATATGTGTGTGTGTGTTTGGGGGGGTAATCTGTCTTGTAGAAGGCAATTACTATTTCCTGTAATTTATTTGAGAATTATTAGGATAGAACAGAATATACCCCCAAATTTTGCAATAGACTTTAGGTCTCTAGTTATGCCAATAGCTGTCCTATGAAACAATGAGCCACTGTCATGTGTTTTGAGAAAATAGTAAGGTATTTGAAATTAAATAGCTTTCTTTAGAAATTTTCAGAAAAAAATTATTGTATTAATGTGTGTGATAAATATAAAAAACACTTTGAGGGAAAACAGTTCTTATTTCCGTAAGATTCTGTCTCATTCCGTTATGTTATAAAATAGATTCAGGGCGCTGGGTGGTCTGGCTGGTCTAAGTTGATCATGGCCATCTTTCTTGTTTCAGGGGTATAGAACTAAGTTAAGGCGTGTATAGCATTGCCTTCAGATAGAATTACGTCTGCCAAGAGGCCTGTGATTCAGAAATACAACAGTAAGTTTTCTGATGTGTTTTATGATTTTGTTTTCATTCCGATCTCTAGGAAGAAGCATTGCATTGTGTTTGTTTTGGGGCATTGTTGTTCAGATATGTGATCGTTCCTTTGACTACTAACCTGAGAATAGAGAGGAGATTTGAGAATGAAGCTGAGAATTAGAAGAAGTTAGGGAGAGAAAAATGAACCAAAATAAATTCTTTAAATTAATTCAACCCTGAAACTTATGTTCACTTTGGACTTCTAGCTATACATGATAATAAATTTTGTTATATTTAATTCCATTTGATGTATATCGACTGCTGAGAAAGTCTAACATTGTGATGTAAAAGAGTTTTTGACAATGAAATAGTTTTGTTCAGAACACCAATTTATAGAACAAATTTTAGAATAATCTAGCATGGGAGGAAAGGAAGATTTATAAAATCAGCTGATCTGGCTTTAACTGCTTTCTGGTTAATTGGCAATTACTTTGCAGTAATATAATCTCTATATAATTCATGTTCCTATGTTATAAAATTATAATAAAACCTCATATTAATATAAAAATTGTTTAAGGATAAGTAAGATAATATGTGTATTGTACATGACAGATGGTGCATACTCAGTAAATTTTTCCCTCTTATTATAATTTTACCTGGGTTGTTGCTGCTACTGCTGCTGCTAAGTCGCTTCAGTCCTGTCCAACTCTCTGCAACCCCATAGACGGCAGCCCACTAGGCTCCTCCATCCCTGGAGTTCTCCAGGCAAGAACACTGGAGTGGGTTGCCATTTCCTTCTTCAGTGCATGAAAGTGAAAAGTGAAAGTGAAGTCACTCAGTCGTGTCCCACTCTTCGCGACCCCATGGACTGGAGCCTACCAGTCCCCTCCATCCATGGGATTTTCCAGGCACGAGTACTGGAGTGGGGTGCCATTGCCTTCTCAGTTATCATGGGTAGATAATACTTAATATAAGATAAATATTAAGTTGAACAGGGCATTAATCAAAACTATCAAGACTGTTTTTGTGTCCTTACACAATATATGCTGTACACATTCTAGAAGAGTAATATACAACAATTAAAAAACATGAGGAAGATCCCTGAGTAATATTTTAAGGTTTTACACGATTTAGTATTAACATGCGTTAACAAATTTGAAAAGCCTAATTTAGGATAATAAAAGTTTCTGTCATTGATGTCTACATAATCCTGATATCAGACATAAAGCCATAGGACCATAAAATTCTAAAATTGAAAAAGACTTCATAGATAGCCAAGCTTCACTATAGAAATGGAGTATCTTAGAGTATCTACCTGTTCTTATCAAATGTCTTCAGCAGAGACAGATTGAAAATATATTAATTTGCTAGTCAATCAGGTCATTAATTTTTTAAATTTCAACCTAAAAACCACAAATTTAAATAGGAAAAATAGATAATAATCTAAAGGGGAGAAATAAGTCTTCAAAATAAAATCCTATTTCAACTATTTAAAAATAACTTATCTTTCTGAATAAAACCAATATCTCTAGTTAATTCTGTTTTGAGTGTATCACATATATTGCTGTCAGCATGATTTTAAATAGTATTTTTGTTCCGTTGTTTTGCTGAATGCTTAATGTGTTGTACCTCATTTAATTATTACAACAACCCATCTTACCAATAGGAAATTGAGGGGCTCTAAAGTTTTTAGCATTTACAAGGTCAGAGATCATTGTTTTTCGTTGTTGTTATTGTTGTGTTTTTTCAATTATGTTAAGTTTTAAAATGTAAGAGAAAAAAGTTTTGAAGGTTTTTCATATAGTGCATAACTAAGAAAGACAACAGGCAAATGCAATTAGTGACTCTAGATTACCTCCTGGAGAAAAAAATAACTTTAAAGACCAATGTTCAGACAATTGAAAAAATTTATGTACAGACGCTGTTAAATGAACAGTTAGATGATGGCATTGATTCAGTATTAAATATCTTGATTTTGATAATTGTGATTATATAATAGAGCCCTCATTCTTAGGAAATACGTACTGAAGTACTGAGGGATAAAGGACATTGTGTATCTGACTTATACTCAAATTGTATATGAAAAAATGTATATATGCATGTTATTCACAATGACATGTTTGGAGAAAGAGAAAGAAGAGACAAAAACAGAGATATGAATATAGAGGGAGAGAATGATGATATTAAGACAAATTGAAAACATTTTATTTGATGAGTCTGAATACAGGATATATGAATCTGTGTACTATTTTTCCAAGTTTTCTGTTAGTCTAAAATCATATCACAAAAATAATCATATACACAAACGTGCACATACATGTAACAATTTATTCTTGAAACCTGATTCCTTAGTGTAAAATGAAAATATCCATGTCTTCATTTCTAGAGTTCTGTGCAAGTTGACTATAATAATTTCTCTAAGCACATATATAGAAATAAGAAATGTTTTGTATTATTTTACAGTAAAAGAAACAAGAATTGACTATTAAGTAGCTTGTTGATAAGGAGATTATATTGACAGAAATTAGTGTGTTGTATGTCAGAACACATATTTTCTGATCCCAAACTAATAACATTATATTAAAATTTAATTTGAAATCAATATAACTGTAAAGAAAAACAGTGATATGATTACCTGAAAAGTTTAATTTTATCATTTTGTAACTTTCTGCATGTTTTATTTTATTTCTACCTGTTTCTATAATTCCAGATAAAATGAGTAAGGGATAACTTAGATTCTTAAATATTTCAAACATAGGTATTTGTTCACAGGAATTCATTTGTATTCAATTTATAAAAGATGCTGCTATCATTATTTTATACTTTATTCCAATTAATAGCTTTTGTAAGAAAAATGAAAACAAAAATAGGAATCAGATAAAATTGAGCAGCACAATCTAAAACTCTATGAAATATTTCGTCATGATTCCAAAATAAAGATGTAATGAAGATAAATATTGCAAATAGTGTAAATTCACAGATGTAATACATTAACTTTCCATCAACCTTTGAAGAAAAAATATGTATATTTGAATCAGAGCAAAGTGAGGATTTTAAAGTAGTCAGTTTGAGACCAGAAAATAAATTAAGGAATGCTAAATTCATGACATCACATCCAAAACCAACCAAGTTGTAATTTACAAGTTTGATATAATTTAGACTTGAATATTCCTTAGTTTGTAATTATTTATTTATAAAAATTAATTATATGTCTCACAATCAACATAGAATATAAATGAAATAGGTTACAACTCAGGAAATAACATTTGCCCATGTCAGCATGAATGGAAAACCCACTGCATTCATAATTGGTCTTTTACATAGGATGGTGAAAACAAGTTTGTTAAAAACATGATTTTTGATTTATAAAATATTTAACAAATGGTCTATTTTAAAACATTAGAAAGCTACTTAAATGAGAAATAGAGAGGCAAAGAATCTGGAGAAATGAGAACATTGAAAAAAAAGCTGAGTTGAAATAGTACAGCTACTTTGCTTGTGAGGGCATTTTACAATTTTGGACAGAGGGAAAAAGGAAGGTGTCTGGAATCAAGATTTAAGCTCTGTTGGACAGATATTTACAGTTCATGACTGTAGGGAAGATTCTTAGTGAACAGTCTTTAAAGATCGCCAAGGGCTATGTCTCTGAAACAGAGACAACCCAGAGGTAAATAGAACCTTTCAAAACTTGAAACCCAGACTTAAGCTAACTTTGATCTAATTAAGGTAATTCAGGGCTGCTTTATTTTTCTAGAACAGGAAATAATGAATCATCTCTGGAAGAGGAATATAACATCTACATACTCCATAATGTGTGTGTGTGTGTGTATAGGCACATAATTCAAATAAAAATTACTAGGTATTACAAAGAAGCGAGACCATATGAATGAAAAGCAAGAGAAAATGAAAAGAATCTTTTTTTTTTTTCATCTTCAACGTTCTTTTTATTTTTATTTTTTTTTGACATCTAAGTGGCCTCTTTATTTTTTATTTTATTTTTTTTATTGTTTTTGCCATACATTGTCATGATATCACCATGGGTTTACATATGCTTCCCCTCCGGAACCTCCCTCCCTCCTCCCTCCCCCCCGGGAAATCTCGCTGCACCAGTCCCGAGCATCAATCCTGGGCTGGCGATTGATTAGACACATGACAATTAACATGCTTCAGTGCCCTTCTCCCATATCATCCCACCCTTACCCTCATCCACAAAGTCCACGAGTCTATTCTATACATCTGAGTTCCTTTTGTTGTCTCCCATGTTGGGTTCTCATTACTGTCTTTCTAAATTCCATATATATGTGTTAATATACTGTATTGTTGTTTTTGCTTCTGGCTTACTTCACTCTGGATAATGGGCTCCAGTTTCGTCCATCTGAGTAGAATTGCTTCAAATGAATTTTTTTTTAATGCTGAGTAATATTCCATTGTGTATATGTACCACTGCTTTCTTATCCATTCGTCAGTTGATGGGCATCTAGGTTGCTTCCATGTCCTGGCT
>ML661897.1:8923327-8947101 GCA_007570785.1 Antilocapra americana
GGCTGTACTAGTTTGCATTCCCACCAACAGTGTAAGAGGGTTCCCTTTTCTCCACATCCTGAAAAGAATCTTATAGGCTATATATATATATGAGTTAGTAAACAAGATTTTTAAACAATCATGATGAATATATTCAAAATATGGAATAACAAGGACATAAGTAGCAATATGAAAAATTTTAACAAAACTTGATTCTATGAAAAGGGATAAAGGAGAAGCATTTCTAGAATAGAAGAGTAAGGATCTCTTAAATTTTACTCATCTGTAAAGGCAATGAGAATACTAGTAAAAAGGATAAAATGAGAATTGACTTTTTCAGAACTTTTGAGATAAAGGTTTGTGCAATAGTAGCATTTTTGTTTTGTTTTGTTTAAACGCTGAATCTAGGTAATAACAGTCACTTTTGTGGGGTTTAAACTTGTCCTATCCCCACCCCAGTCCTGCTGAGCCTTAAAAATAACTTCGCAACCATGGAAAAATTGGAGTCTATCCATTGGAGAAGCAGGCATTATACGCTCAGAGCACTACAAAAAAGCACCATGTCTCCCATTATTGTTACTGTTTGATCTGTGGGGAACATCTCTAGAAATGCCCTATTCACAGCAATTGTCTTTATTTGACCTGACTCATCTCTAAACAAAAAAACCTGCTTTTTTGCAGGAAAAAAAAAATCAACGTTTTTTTGTCCAACATTGAATCTGTCTGAATTAGTAATAACAATACAAGCTACTAAAATGCTTCTAAGGAAACCCTGTGGAAAAAGATGTCCATAGCTAGCTTTAGAAAGTACCCATATATGCCTGAGAATGTAGAATGCAGCACACATCTGCTGGACTATGTGCATGCTCATGAAAGATGTGATTTTTAACTCAACTAAAAATGGGCACAAGATTTGAATGAACACAAACATTAAAACATGCAGAACACCTGCATGACATTATAGAATGGCAAATTTAAAAAGCAAGGAAATAACCACACCTATTAGAGTGGCTGAAACCCAAAACACTGATAGCATTAAATGCTGGGGAAGAGTAAAACAAAAAGAACTTAAATTCATTGCTAGTGGGAGAGAAAAATGATACAATCATTTTGGAAGGCAGCTTAGCAGTTTCTTACAAAACTAAACTTAATCTTACCATATACCATTTTGTTCACTGTTTACTCAAATGGATTGAAAACATATACACAAACACTAAGGTTTATAGCAGTTTAATTGTCAAATATTAGAAGCAGACATGATGTCATTCAGTAGGTGAATGGAAAAACAAATTGTGGTACATCCTTACAATGGAATATCACTGAAAGATAAAAGAAGTAAGATATGAAGCCATGAAAATGTATGGAAGAAACTTAAGTGCATATTGCTGTGTGAAAGAAGCGGAGTCTGAAAAAGCTACACACTGTACTACTGTAGTAATACTACATTCTATAACAGATAAATTATAGAAATTAAGATCAGTGGTTGTTATGCGTTATCTGAGAGAATGAATAGGTGGAGCACAGGAGATTTAAGGACAGTAAAGCTCTTCTATATTGTAATGGTACATACGTATGTATTAACCTGGTTTTCTAGTTTCTCTATCTTATATTTTGACATTAGATGACTACCTTGACCAGAGAAGAACTGCGCCTCCCAGGGTTAGTGAATTCCTAGGGATAGCAAGATCTCTTTTGGGAACCTCCTTTGTTTATGCAAAGTGATCAATTCAGAGCCCATACCCTCACCTGGCTTCTTGCTTATTTGGACTCTTGTGACACTAATTCCGTCTAATATCCCCAGGGTCAGACATCTAAAAATATAGACAATAGCAAGTTTGAAGAGGATATGTAGATTTTTTAAAATTATGCATAATTAATAGGTTTATAAAATGGTACAACCACTTTAGAAATGCATTTGGCAATTCTTCAAAATATTAAAAATAGTATTACCATACTACCTAGTAATCGCACTCCTAGTAGAAATGCAAATATTGAAAATATAAGCCCATTTAAAAATTTGTACTTGAATATTTAAAACAGCATTGTTTGTAATAGCCAAAATTGGAATTATCTCAAATGTCCATCAGCTGATAAATGATAAATAAACTGAAAAGTGAATAAGAATATTTTGTGGTATATCAAAATATTATATTATTCATCTATGGAAATGAATTGCTGGTTTATGTTACAACATTTTTAACCTTTGAAGATTATGTACAATAAATCAAATATTTTAAATACATTTATGATATTACTTATGGGCCTTCCCAGTGGCTCAGCGGTAAAGAACTACTTGCAGTTCAGTCCTAGAGTGGGGAAGATATCCTGGAGGAGATCATGGCCACCCACTCCAGTATTCTTGTGTGGAGAATTCCACGAACAGAGGAGCCTGGTGAGCTACAGTCCACAAGGTCACAAGGAGTTGGACACAACTGAAGCAACTGAGCACACACAATATGCTATTTATAGCTTAAAAAAAGCTGTATTAGAAAAGGATGAAGTAAAATTTCTAGAACTGAAAAGTTGAATGACTAAAATTAAACTTATAAAAAGATTGAATTGAATAGAAATTTATTGTTAAGTTTTATTCTAGAGATCATGGATGAGATGATATCTACAATTTCCTCTAACTTTTCTTTTTGAAAATTATAATAGAGTTCTTTAGATTAGGCAAAATAAATAAAAAATATAAGAATTATAAAGGAGGAAATATACCTGTTGCTATTGTTACAAAACATGATTGTGTATAAATCTAAAATAGCCTACAGTTGCAGTTAAACAATTAAAAGAGTGAAAATTTCATAAGGCAAAGTAAGGAAGGAGTACAAGAATGACTATAAGAGAGAAAACGGAGAGGTAAGTAAGAAAGAGTAATTAAATTCACTAACTCTTGTATAAAATCAAGTAATAAGTGTAACTTTTTAAGCCAGCAGATTCACAAGGAAATGTTTAAGTAAATTTAAAAGAATAGCAAGAACAAACTATAATTTTTTAAATTTAATGATGCACAAAGCAAGCAAAGAAGGAGAGAGAAGCAGATGTAAGAAGGCAACTTTATTAATAATCATAATAGGGAATCTAGGGATACTGTCTAAAATTAGTATGTGGAGATGAAAAGTAAAGAAAACAAAAGTGTTAGTCACTCAGGTGCATCCAACTCTTTGTAACTCTATGGACTATAGCCTGCCAGGCTCTTCTATCCATGGAATTCTCCAGGCAGGAATACTGGAATGGGTAGCCATTCCCTTCTCTGGGGGATCTTCCTGACCCAGGTGCTGAACCAAGGCCTCCTGCATTACTGGCAGATTCTTTAACATCTGAGCTATCAGGGAAGCCCTATGTGGAGCTATATACATATATGTAATTTATTTGTATAACTGACCATGTTCAGTTCAGTCGCTCAGTCATGTCCGACTCTTTGTGACCCCATGGACTGCAGCACGCCAGGCTTCCCTGTCCATCATCAACTATCGCAGCTTGCTCGAACTCATGTCCATTGAGTTGCTGATCATCCAACCATCTCATCCTCTGTTGCCCCCTTCTGCTCCCTCCTGCTGTCAATCTTCCCCAGCATCAGGATCTATTCAAATGAGTCTCTTGTTCACATCAAGTGGCCAAAATATTGGAGTTTCAGCTAGAGCATCAGTCCTACCAATGAATATTCAGGAGTGATTTACTTTAGGATTGACTGGCTGGATCTCCTGGCAGTTCAAGGGACTCTCAAGAGTCTTCTCCAACACAAATGCTCAAAAGCATCAATTCTTTGGTGCTCAGCTTTCTTAATAGTTCACCTCTCGCATCCATACATGACTACTAGAAAAACCATAGCTTTGACTAGGGGGACATTTGTTGGCATAGGTAATCATGAGAACAGAAATATAAATAATCCTAAATTTAGAAGTACAAGGAGTAAAGGGCCCACATAATTCAGCTGTGTTTATTTTATTTATACACATTAGGTTTGCTTTCTGTATGCATATACAGTATTTATAAAATAGTATGATAGAATTTAGAGAAAATATTTAAGTCATAAGTTGGCCGAACATGACAAATGAAACAAAGTAGTTTTCCCATTAACTTACAAAATAAAATTTAATTATATGCTGAATATGGCGCACATCTAAAACAAAATAATGTGCATAAAAGTATGGACAAAGATATATCTGGCAAGTGTGAATTAAAAGTAAAGAGAGGCCTCATCAGTTCTCTGTAATGCATAAAAATGACCATTAAGTGATGCTGAAGTACTGAGATAAAGATAAAACTGAAAAGAAATAATAGAAACTATTCTATCGTAAATTCCACTATTATTTCTATAGTATGTATTAAAATACAAAGCAAAATCAGTACTCATATCAGAATTTTAAAATAAACTTTCTAAGGTTAAAAAAGGAAAGAGAGGGCATTTATATTGACATTATTTAAGGAAGAATTGGACACATGATAAATACTTTAAAAAGTTCAAAAAGGACATTTTGATGAGGTCTCTAATTAATCATGAAGATACACGTTTTAAAAAATATAAAGCAGAAACTGCAGGACATGGACACTACAGAAGCTATACTCTAAAACCACTCATCACTGAAAGGAACTCAGGTTCCTTGAGACGCTAGTTGATTCTAGGTCTGGGAACATGTATGGCTGAGATAAGCCTGTGATATCTTCAAAGATGAGAAAACACATTTTCACAAATTCACAGTTGTGTCAAATGGATACGGCAGTCTCTTAATGAAACCCTACCTCTCACTGAAGGACATTTGGAAAAAATTCAGTTCAGTCGCTCAGTCGTGTCTGACTCTTTGCGACCCCATGAACCACAGCATGTCAGGCCTTCCTGTCCATCACCAACTCCCGGAGTCCACCGAAACTCATGTCCATTGAGTCGGTGATGCCATGTAACCATCTCTTCCTCTGTTGTCCCCTTCTCTTCCTGCCCTCAGTCTCTCCCAGCATTAGAGTCTTTTAAAATAAGTCAGCTCTTCGCATCAGGTGGCCAAAGTATTGGAGTTTCAGCTTCAGCATCAGTCCTTCCAATGAATATTCAGGACTGATCTCCTTTAGGATGGACTGGTTGGATCTCCTGGCAGTCCAGAGGATTCTCAAGAGTCTTCACCAACACCACAGTTTAAAAGCATCAATTCTTTGGTGCTCAGCTTTCTTTATAGTCGAGCTCTCACATCCATACATGACTACTGGAAAAACCATAGCCTTGACTAGATGGACCTTTGTTGGCAAAGTAATGTCTTTGCTTTTTAATATGCTGTGTAGGTTGGTCATAACTTGCCTTCCAAGAAGGAAACGTCTTTTAATTTTGTGGCTGCAATCACCATCTGCAGTGATTTTGGAGCCCAGAAAAATAAATCAGCCACTGTTTCCCCATCTATTTGCCATGAAATGATGGCACATATGCCATAATCTTAATTTTCTGAATTTTGAGTTTTAAGCCAACTTTTTCACTCTCCTCTTTCCCTTTCATCAAGAGGTTCTTTAGTTCTTCACTTTCTAACGTAAGTGTTGGAAATATTAGAGATTAAAGTAAAAATAATACTAATGGATCAACACACATAGAATATTGGGTTAAGGTTAGTGACTATATGATACTCTAAAAGAAAAAAAAAGAAAAATGTTTTGTCACTATTTAAGGTGCTTATTAAAAGAACTCCTTAATTTGGAAAAAAAAAGTAATTAAAAAAACATTAAGCATTTATCAAGCTTTTCCAGTAGAAAATCTTTTGCAATGTGACTGGATTTTTATGTCTAAGAATCATCAAAACAAGCTTCCTGTTTTGCTTTTATGGGTCATAAAATGCATAATGATTCCACACCCTCAGGGTATTTGGATCAAAAATCATACAGTAATAAATTCTAGTTTAAATAGTAAACTTGGCAAACTCATTTAGCAGTTCGTTCCCACACTCAAGAGATTTCCCAGTTTTATCACTTTTCCTTTGTTGTGCAATTTTGTATTAGCTATTATCCTTTTTTTCTCTGAGGGGAAAATAATTGCAAAATCCTGGAGTGTCACAGATACCCAAGAGCTAACACCTTAGCCAATTAACTGGCTTATTATTCTATCTTATTGCTAAAGATAAAATGTTAGCAGGAAAGTTTAGCATGAACATTTAAAATATAAATACATTTGGGAAGTTTAGAAATACTCTATAAGGATGCAAATGACAGGAGAAACTGCACTGATACTTCTAGTCTAAATTATTTTATTTTCACTAATATGGAAAGAACAGTCAAGACTATAATATGGTAATTAATAAATTAGTAATTAATAATTACTTTAAAGTATTATGAATTCTCTTTTCACTCAAGTCAATCATTAATATTTTTCCCAAATCACTGAACTATTAGATAAATTGCTCCGTTTTTAGATTTTAATTGATGTTGATTTACAATGTTTTGTTAGTTTCAGGTGTAAAGCAAAATGCTTCAGTTATACAGTAGAAAACATACTGCAACTCACTCCAGTATTTTTGCCTAGAAAATCCCAAGTGCAGAGGAGCCTAGAAGGTGAGAATTCATGGGGTCACAAAGAATTGAACATGACTGAGCAACTGAGCACATATATACATATATAAGAATTATATATATATATTCTTATATATAAGAATATATATATATATGATATATAAAAGAATATATATATTTATATATAAGAAAATATATATTTTGTACATTATTTTCCATTACAAGTTATTACAAGTTATTGAGTATAGTTCCCTTTTGGATTAAATAATTCACACTACTGTATATACAGTAGATAATCTACAAGGACCTACTAAGTAGCTCTATTTTTAAAAGCAGTACACAATGGCTTGAAATCCTTCCCATGTAAAGTCTGACTGAAATGGATTTAAGGTGAAGAAAGTGTATTAGAATAATGTCTCCCACCTGCTTCACTGTAATCATCAACTAGAAGAATCAGTTTAATGAGAACACTTAGCCATATTAAAAATAGTGAATATCAATCTAGTGAAAATAAGAAAGGCAAATCAATAATGACAAAAGTTAGGTCAATCACTGTGTTTCCAATAACTGGTTTAGGACCAAGGCAAAGTGCAGAGATTAATGAACCTTAAATCAGCACTGAATAGAGTTAAGACTTGGAGAAACAATGTTGCAATTAACACACAAGCTGGGAACATCAACTGAGATTCCTAAATACAATATGAAAAGGTCATCAAGAGAAGACTGCACTAGAATGGGGATAAATCACAACCTTCAGAATACTAATGGCCTACCATCAGTTGACAAGTGGCCTACTCAGACAAAAACTCCTGTCTTTTCAAAGTTACCGTAAAATACAAATCTCTTTAAAAAAAAAAAAAGACTCAGGATTAAGGTTTCTTCCATTAGGTCTCATAATATGACCGATTGTCAGTTGCAAAGGGAAATGAAAGTTGATGTTGTCAGATATCAAACCACTGTTTCTTTAATATTCACATGGGTTTTTTGTGACAAATGCCCCCCTTGACAAAACTGATATAAACAGGATTTATGCTCCATCTGATGACACAAGTTCCAACTATCTTCTTTAGATTTCCCTAACCCAACAACTGCTTCTCTCATCCTGAATATTTCACATATATTTTTATATACCATATTGTTTGATTAGTCAGGATTTTCTCTATTATAATGGATAAAAGCAAGCTTGAACTAGCTTAGGTCAAAAAGGAAATAAGACCATGTTGAAGGATGGTCTAGGTTGAAGTAAGGAATCTGGGATAATTGGATATAAGGGTGTTAATCCCATCAGGACTGGTCTGTTTCCTGTAGTCTTGACTTCTTTCTATAAATCTTGCATCCATTTCTATAAATCTTCCTCTTGCATCCATTTTTTTTTTCAACTGTGAGATTAGAAATGTCTAGGCTCCCACATGCTCAACCCCATTACCAGTATGGTAGAGTTGAAGGAAGAAAAATTTTTTCTTTCTTCCCTTCTAGATTTTTTGGCTGACCTAATTATTAAATTGACACAATGCAGATTAACAACAGAAAATTCATTGTGTGCATATGAGAATGTCAAAGATGTGTGTTCTCTGGTAGTTAGGAAATTGAGGCTTGTATGTCATGCTGAGCTAAGGAGAAGAGAGTAGGGATCTGGAACTTCCAAGGGGAGGAAAAACAATTCTAGGAAGATGAGAAGAGCAAATGGTTGGTAAACAAATGTTTGCCATGCCCTGCAGTTAGGCCTTTATGATGTTAAAAAAAAAAAAAGTCACCTTTTATAATAATTCTCCTCCTGATACAGGCTCCCTATCTAAAATATTTTAGGTCGTTAGAAGGTAAGTTTTTTCTTGAGTCTATTGGGCCTTGATTGTCTTCAGTTCCATGTGAGTCACATGACAAAGTGACACATTTTGGGGTGCCCTGTCCTGAATCCCATTAGAACCTCTCTTCTCATCACTCTTTCCAGGGAATGTTGTAATTTCTTGGTTCTGTCTCACTGTAGCAAAATATTTGAAGTGATGGATGGATCAGTGTTACAGCTTAGTTTTATTTGGCAAGCAAAGGAGAATACATTCTTGAGGCGTGAGGGCAGCCATCCCAAAAGACGTGAAGAGAGAAGTCCCCCGGCTCAGTTTTGGCTCCTCTCTCTGAGCCTGCCCTGTGTAAACTGGGTTAGCCAGGAAGGCTTTTTGTTTTTACCTGAGGTTCTCACTCTGGTCCTTGGGTCCTCAGACCGTCCTTTGTGCATTTTCGCAGGCTTCTCCCTTCTGTGTCTTTTAGCCACCACCATTCTGGACTTCTTTTTCCTATTCTAACTACCTAACAACTCCAACAATATATCCCAGAGAAAAATTTTGATTTGAATTACCTCTGTGTGAAGGAATGACTTAGAAACAATTTAGAAAAGAGAACTTGATTTACCAGAGATGTCAAGGTGTCAGACTTAAAAAGACTGAATAATGAAATAGAAAACAAAAGATATTTAAAGAGAAAATGCAATATTACCAATTAGTATATTCAGATATGAAAATTTTTTTAATGGTTGTCATATTTATAATGGCATCATCTTTGAAAGAGTCAAGGATAAATTTGCTTTTCTTACAGAATCAATAACTTATAGGAAAATCTCAGGAATTGACTTAGTTTGGGCACTAAGACAAAAGCCTTGCTACTTTTGGTTTATCTCAGGGTACAAAATGTTCACCAACTCACTTCCCATCAAAGAACATGCTATTCACACATTGCTAATATTGGCAGGAAAATGTGTTGATTTTGTTCCCGTAGTTCCTAATTATCAAGAGGTTGTCTTTAAAACATGTTTATCCCATAAGTTTGTTTTGTGATTTTATAAAGCAATTATCATTAATTTTATGCTTTATTTGACCAATTTCACCTGCATAGATGTAACAAGAGGTGTTGATTAATTCACAGAAATCTCCTTACTTCAACATAACTAGAGCCATATATTAAATAACAAAAATTTAACTGAGTAAATTTTAGTGATAAAATTGTATTTATTAAACAATCGTGAATCAGACAATATCCACATAGCAACAGAAGGGAGCTCAGCTCTGTTACAGAGCTACAGAAAATGTAAGTTTTCAAAGGTAAAATTGGAGAGAAAAAAGGAAATTATTAACAGTGAATGCATTGTTTTACACAAGGAGCCCCAGGGAGAATGAAAAGGGTCTGTTAGAAGATTTCCTCCCAGTGCTGACCAGAAAATTCCAGGTTGCCTGGTTAAAGGACATTCCTGGGAGTTGGATTTGAAACAGCAGTTAGGTTAGCTATTAAGTCTTGGTTTGCTGATCTGGGGTTTAGCACAAGTGATTCCATTTTGGACCTGCTGTCTTTCTTTTTATAACACAGAAATTATTATTACTTGAAGTCATTGCCCGTACGGAGGCCTCATAGTTTCCCTAAGTTACAAGTTCCCATTGTAACTTCAAAAATTTATTCTTTTTGCTATTATTAGTTCATTTACCAAGGACAGGAACAACGAATCATTCTACTTACCTCAGCTGGGCTGTTCTGCAGTACTTGTAATCTTAACAGACTAAGGAACTCTAGATTAGTTTGTATATAGATTTCTTTCCAATGCATCATAAGCTGATTTTTGTGGTGCTAGACTTGTCATTGTGGATTAATATGGGGAAGAACATAATGCTCTGCTATAGTTTGTCAGCATCCAGACTCATGTTTCTTGACCTATTTTTTGTTTCCCAGAACATTCTTATTTTCCTTTGAGTAAGAACGTATAAAATGTATGCACATATAAACCTTCATATTTCTCAGAAGGCTAAGAAAATCTGAACAAATAAAAGTTTTTCTTTTTTTTTGTTTTTTCATCTCTACATAGATTGAGACCAATTTTATAGTTATATAAATCAATGAAAATGTATTGAATATTTTTACTCCATACCATATAAAAAAATTATTTATCTTTACTAAGTACACTTAGAGTGTGCACAAATATTTGTGATTAGCTAGTCTTCAAAGATTCCAGAGAGAGAGAGTCAGACAAGACAAAAACTAGAGCATGAATCTGAGCAAGAAAGCTGGCCATATAAACAATTGAATGTCTAAGTTTGCTTTCCTTTTCAAGTCAAGCTTGCTTCTATTTCTCTGCCTGTTCTTATTTTCTACCCTAACTTTTCCTATGTCCTTCCTCTTTTATAGAAGTTCTTGATGTTATCATTTTTGGAGTCAATCTGTGTTGGAATCACATATGCAGTCTGTGTCTTGCCATATTATTGTCTATGAAATTAAAATGTTGGCTTTTTACCAATGTGAAGAATAATTATTTACCTTGATAATAATATGTAAGAAAAAAAGTTGGAAAAACATCATACCAGAGGGGGGCAAAATCTTGATATTTTAACTCTCCCTAAAACAATATACTATTAAAACTGAGAATGTGAATATAAACAGTGGTTGTGTAAACAGTTTTAATAATTTCATAAGATTGTTTCTCTGCATGCATTTGCAAGCTTCTATTCACAATGGATTGTTTTTAACAGATATGAATTTTATGCTGTGAGCTAAAGTAAGTTAAAAGTATTAAATATAAGTGTAAGCATTCATCATAAAAATCATTTTAGACCAGTATCACATTTGGAAATGAATTGCTCAAACACGTTTTTTTCATTCTAGTTTACTTAGTTTTACTGATTGCTTTAAGATTAAATTTACTAGTTAACATTCACTCATCAGGAATCCAAAACTTAACACTTCCCAAACTTCCTAGATCACAGTTTTACAGAGACTCTTCTTATATTTTCTACAATTATTAATCAAGTGTTCAATTTGTATTTTCTAAATAAAGTAAGAATATGTATGAATGTATGTGTGTGTTTGTATATACACACAAACTGTATGCATAGTTATAACACACATTTCACCTCTAAAGTGTAAATATGCATTTTTTAAGTATTTTATGTTTTTTAATTAGCCTTCATAAAGTGTTTTCATTTTGTTTCCACCTTATGTATTACTATTTCATGGAAATAACTTGCATATATATACCAAGTCCATTGTATTATTTTCTTATTTTTATTGAAATATAGTTGAATTACTGCTGTATAACAAAAAAGTGACTCAATTATACATATATACACACACACACATTCTTTTTCATGTTCTTTTCCATTATGGCTTATAGCAGCATGTTGAATATGTTCCCTGCGCATTATTCAGTAGGATCTTGTTGTTTATCCATTTTGTATATACAAGTTTGCATCTGCTAGTTACAAAGTCCCAAACTAGCCGCCTCCCAACTTCCTCCCCCTTGGCAACTACCAATTTATCTTCTATGTCCCTGATTCTATTTCTGTTAATTCTTCTTTGTCTCTGATTCTATTTCTGCTAAACAGAGAGACTCATCTGCATCATATTTTATATTTCACATATAAATTATATTATATAGTATTTCTCTTTCTCTGCCTGACTTACTTCACTTTAGTATGATAATCTCTAGTTGCATCCATGTTGTTGCAAATGGCATTATTTCCATCTTTTTATGGCAGAGTAGTATTCCATTGTGGAGAAGGAAATGGCAACCCACTCCAGTATTCTTGCCTAGAGGAGCCAGAGGAGCCTGGTGGGCCGCTGTCCATAGGGTCGATCGCACAGAGTTGGATGCAACTGAAGTGATTTGGCATGCATATATGCATTGGAGAAGGAAATGACAACCCACTCCAATATTCTTGCCTGGAGAATCCCGGGAATGGAAGAGCCTGGTGGGCTGCCGTCTCTGGGGTCACACAGAGTCGGACACGACTGAAGCGACTTAGCAGCAGCAGCAGCGTTCTATTGTGTGTGTATACCACGTCTTCTTTGTCCGTTCATCTGCTGATGGACCTTTACGTTGTTTGCATGAGTTGGCTATTGTGAATAGCTCTGCTGTGAACATAGAGGTGCACATATCTTTTGGAATTGTAAATTTTTCTGAATATATACCCAAGAGTGGGATTGCTGGATCGTATGGTAATTCTATTTTCAGTTTTCTGCAGACCCTCCATACTATCTTCCACAGTGGCTGCGCCAACTTAGATTCCTACCACCAACAATGTAGAAGTGTTCCCTTTTCTCCACACCCTCTGCAGCATTTGTCATCTGTAGACTTTTTAACAATGGCCATCTTATAAATCCATTGTTTTCTCATTCATTAATAATTTTATTATAAATGAGTCTCATATTTCCTGTGAGTCTGTTTTATTTGCAAGCATCTTGAGCAGGACTTCCTTTTTATACACTCTCATAATAAATTAAAGGAAGTATATCTTCCATTGGGGAAATGTTTGCTGAATTCTTTAAACTTTAATATGATGTATTCACATTGACATGTATTACTGAATACTTTAGAGTTAAAATTCTACTATTTTTCCTTCCTTGATAATGATTGAGATTGTTTCACAATTTCCTAGAATGTTAATCCAGCCAGGGAAGGACCTATTTCATTTGTTCTTAAGTTCTCAATTTAACACATTTCATCAGAATATAATTAAAAGCAATTTTAAATACTTGTAGAGATTGTAAGTTGAAACTTAACCTACACTCTTTTATATACATTGTGTATAAAAATATTTTACATGTAGAATATAAAATAGTTGAAGTCATAGATACAGAGAGTAGAATGGAGGTTACCAAAGCTAAGGTCAGGAGAAATGGGGGAATGTGGGTTAAAGGATACAGAGTTTTAGTTATACAAGATTAATAAGTTCTGGAGATCTAATATAGTATGTTGTTGAGAAGGAAAAATAATTTTCCATCTGCTCCTCTAGGTGTGTGGCTAAGATAGCTCTGTAATAATAGAGAGAACAACAAGAGAAAAACATAACTTAATTTTGTACCTGTGGAAACCCCAAAGATGCCGAGCTCTCTGACAGTCAGACTATTAAGATTTGTATGGCATCCTGAGTAAAGGAGAAGGGGTAGGGGTCTGGAACTTCAAAGGGGACTAAAACAATTCACAGGAAGATGGGAAGAACAAATGAACATAATTAAATTATCTTAAATTTTTGCTGATATATCAGATTTTGCCCAAATTATTCTTACATATTAATGTATTTTCTTTCAGTATTTTAAAGTAACATTTGCATGTTTTTATAGTCATGTTAACGATTATTATTGAGAAAGTTTTATTATTTTTACCATCTCTACTTTTTTAAAAATTATATTTATTTGTTTAATTAGTTTTTGGCTGCATTGGATCTCTTTTGCTCTGCATGGAGTTTCTCTAGTCTACTCTCTAGTTGCAGTGCACAGTCTTCTCACTGCAGTGACTTCTCTTGTGGCAGAGCACTGGCTCCAACGTGCCAGGGCTTCAGTAGCATGGCACATGGGCTCGGTCACTGTGGCATGCGGGCTCTAGAGCACACGTTCAGTATTGTGGTACACCAGCTTTGTTGCCTCACAGCATGTGGAATCTTCCTGGACTAGGTAATCGAATCCATGACCCTGCATTGGCAGGCAGATTCTTAGCCAATAGACCACCAGGGAAGTCCATTTCTACTTGTTTTGTAGTTCTTTTATTTTGACTATTTCCTTGACTTGAAACATTGCCTTGGGGTCATTTATTGTTTGATCAAAATCTCTTCCTTTACATTTTGTGGTTATTAATCCATTGCCTATTCTGTTTTATATGTCTCTTCCCCAGTGGTGATAATTTTAGGATTTATTTGATACAGTATACTTCAATATCAAAAATTTCATCAGTATGTATCTTTGTTGTGATAATATATGTGATAATTAGAATAATATTCTAATTATTAAGTTAATCATAGGAAGTTGAAATTTACTTCAGATCAAGAAAGTTGTATCTTATCATTTCAGTTTGGTAGATACTAAAACATTCTCGGTAGTAGTTCAGTGTGCTCTATTCATAGAGTCGGCTCATACTCTATCTCACAGGGATCCAGGCCCAGCTTGATGCCCACTCCATTCTTCTGCATCATGGTTTTCTGGTTCGCTTCTTATACAGAGTTTCTGGTAGGAGACTTGTCCCTCTGTGCTTTCCAAAGGATGCCTGGGGCTGCTATGTGGAGCAAGAGGAGATATCTCCCTACTTTGACAAATGTCTTCCTGAGTGTTCTGATTATTACCCTGGAGAAGTTGTGTTCTGAAAAATGTGATGGAATACTAAGTCTTCTGGAACACTGGAGTTTCCCTCAGGGAGTAGCCAATTAATTCTTTGGTATTATGCCTTGGCAAAGATACCTGTGGATATTCCATTTGACATGTTCCCTGCTGCCAAATTTGTTATGAGATGGCTTTGAAAGCATACAAACGGAGCATTGAACTTCCAGTTCTATTCTAGCCCCTCAGCTCTTACCTCAGCAAAACTTCACAACTTAAATAAAAGCTCTTTGTAGTACTTAGGGAACTTCTAGCAGTAGGAAAACAAAAGAATACTGAGAGTTCAAACGATGTTGATCCCTTGTTGACTTTGAAGCATTTAAAGATGAATTTCTATCAGTCTGCAGTTTACTGAAAATTGACAATTGGCAGTCTTCACTATACTCTTGGAGAACAACAAAGCTGAAGTCGGAGAACAACATAGCTGAAATCAGAGACTCTCTTCCAAGCTAATGACTAAAGATGAGGTGAAATATATCAGCAGTTTGCTTCATAGCAAAGGAGTGGAAATCAGTTGTTTTGCTGCAGGACTCATAGACCATCTGACATCTAAATAGCAGCTTTGAATATCCCATGGTCTTCAAAGAAGTGCTCTTCTCTAGGATTTGTGTAGAAACATCCAGAAATGGGCCAAGTTTCAGGTGTAATATGAAAACATTTGTGACCTACAGATACGTCAAGGCATTTTCACACTTCTTGGCACTAATGCTGAAAACTCAGCCTCTGTACACCATGCTGAATTGATCTCGGAGACAGTATTTGTGGTGAAAAAAGAATTACTGCAGATGCTGACTGCAGCCATGAAATCAGAAGATGATTGCTTCTTGGCAGGAAAGCTGTGGAAAACTTAGACAGTGTGTTAAAAAGCAGAAACCGACAAAGGTCTTCCCAGTGGTCACATATGGTTGTGAGTTCTGGACCATAAAGAAGGCAGAATGCCAGAGAATTGATCCCTTCAAACTGTGGTTCTAGAGAAGACTCTGAAAAGTCCCTTGGGCAGCAAGGAGATCAAATCAGTCAATCTTAAGGGAAATCTACCCTGAATACTTGTTGAAAGGACTGATGCTGAAGCTGAAGCTCCAGCATTTTGGCTACATAATGCGAAGAGCTGACTCACTGGAAAAGTCCCTGATGCTGGGAAAGCTTGAGGAGAGAAGGAGAAGAGGACATCAGAGGATGAGATGGCTAGATAGCATCGCTGATGCAATGGAAATGAACTTGGGCAAACTCCGGGAGATAGTAAGGGACAGGGAGGCCTGGAGTGCAGCAGTCCATGGGGTCACAAAGAGTTGGACCTGACTGGGTGACTGAACAACAACACAGAATGGCTTTATTGCTTTGTTGGCAAAGGGAAACACAGTGGGCTCATGCCCTCAAAACTGTGTGTCCCAACCCAGGGGTATATGGTGAAGAACTTTATAGCAATGATTCAAAAACCAGCTTACTGATAAGGACCAGTGTGTGTGCAGGGCTTGCATCTCTTTAATCTGATCTCCTGATGACTTTCTGTGGTTCTTCAGGTTTTCAAATTGTGATCATCTGTCTGGTATGAAGAATGCTTCATCAAGTAGTCAACATCCTTCCTTTCTTGGGAGTTCTAGCTCTGTAGAAGAACTCCAAGATATTGTTATGGGTATTTTTTGAGGCAGAACCAGGATCCTGTCCCAAGGCTGCACTACTATTTCTTGACTGCTCCTCTCTGTCTCTCTCTTCCTCCTCTCTCTTCCTTGTTTGATCCTGCTTTTGGAACTCAGGGACAGTCATGGTCATGAAGACTAAAGCCTAGTCCTAAGAAATGAGGGGGCGGGGCACATAAGGGATTCTGTACCCAGGAAGTCTACAGAGTTTTGCTTGGTTTCAGCCTACTGTTGTCACCATGGGCTATGTATCATGTCTGTAGCAAAAACCTCAGAAAATATTGCAGCTATTGCATGGATTGCTCACCAGGCTCCTCTGTCCATGGGGATTCTCCAGGCAAGAATACTGGAATAGGTTGCTATTCCCTCCTCCAGGGGATCTTCCTACCCTAGGGATTGAACCTGGGTCTCCTGCATTGCAGGCCAATTCTTTACCACTTGAGCCACCAGGGAAGCCCCAGATGTTGGGATACATTAGAATAAATATCCCTGATCTTGGGGAGATTACCTTCTAGTTTACCTTCAAATTAATATGTAGCTGTAAAAATCAGAGATTTGTTTCTATAAAGACAAGTAAAAGACTATAGAAAAAATTCAAAAGGCCTGGGTTAAAGGCAGGAAGTAGGACACAGATAATTTCCAAATTCCAAAGTATAGAGCTTAAGGTAATCAAAAAACCAAAATGTTTAGACTTCATTCAAATAGACTAATGGACATGGGGAGAGGTGAGGAGAGGGTGAGATGTACGCAAAGAGTAGCATGGAAACTTATACCATACGTGAAATAGATAGCCAACAGGAATTTGCTCTGCGGCTCAGGAAACTCAAGCAGGGACTTTGTATCAACCTAGAGGGGTGGGATGGGAAGGGAGGGGATATGTGTATATCTATGGGTGATTCTGGAGAAGGCAATGGTACCCCACTTCAGTACTCTTGCTGGAAAATCCCATGGACGGAGGAACCCAATAGGCTGCAGTCCATGGGGTCACTAAGAGTCGCACATGACTGAGTGACTTCATTTTCACTTTTCACTTTCATGCATTGGAGAAGGAAATGGCAACCCACTCCAGTGTTCCTGCCTGGAGAATCCCAGGCACGGAGGAGCCTGGTGCATTGCTGTCTCTGGGGTCGCACAGAGTTGGACATGACAGAGGCAACTTAGCAGTAGCAGCAGCATGAGTGATCCCTATTGAGGTTTGACAGAAAACAGCAAAATTCTGTAAAGCAATTATTCTTCAATAAAGAAAAGTAAATTTTTAAAAATGTAAAAATATTAGGGAATAACTCTAACAGGGCAACCAACCAGAAGAAAGGGGTTCAGAATTTGAGAATAACAGAACTTGAAGCAGTTCCCTGAATCTTTGCCAAGTAGCCATAGGTAATTTTTATTGGAGAACAATTGCACTCATCTCACACTCTAGTAAAGTAATGCTTAAAATTCTCCAAGCCAGGCTTCAGGAATATGTGAACCATGAACTTCCAGATATTCAAGCTGGTTTTAGAAAAGGCAGAAGAACCAGAGATCAAATTGCCAACATCCGCTGGATCATTGAAAAAGCAAGAGAGTTCCAGAAAAACATTTATTTCTGCTTTATTGACTATGCCAAAGCCTTTGACTGTATGGATCACAACAAAGGGGAAAATTCTGAAAGAGATGGAAATACCAGACCACCTGACCTGTGTCCTTAGAAATCTGTATGCAGGTCAAGAAGCAACAGTTAGAACTGGACAGGGAACAACAGACTGGTTCCAATTGGGAAAGGAGTAGATCAAGGCTGTATATTGTCACCCTGCTTATTTAACTTGTATGCAGAGTACATCATGAGAAACGCTGGGCTGGAAGAAGCACAAGCTGGGATCAAGATTGCTGGGAGAAATATCAATAACTTAACATATGCAGATGACACCACCCTTACGGCAGAAAGTGAAAAGGAACTAAGGAACTTCTTGATAAATGTGAAAGAAAAGAGTGAAAATGTTGGCTTAAAGCTCAACATTCAGAAAACTAAGATCATGGCATCCAGTCACATCACTTCATGGCAGATAGATGGAGAAAGAGTGGAAACAGTGGCTGGACTTTATTTTTCTGGGCTCCAGAATCACTGCAGGTGGTGATTACAGCCATGAAATTAAAAGCTACTTACTCCTTGGAAGGAAAGTTATGACCAACCTAGAAAGCATATTAAAAAGCAGAGACATTAGTTTGTCAGCAAAGGTCCTTCTAGTCAAGTCTATGGTTTTTCCAGTAGTCATGTATGGATGTGAGACTTGGACTATAAAGAAAGCTGAGCAAAGAAGAATTGATGCTTTTGAGCTATGGTGTTGGAGAAGACTCTTGAGAGTCCCTTGGACTGCAAGGAGATCCAACCAGTCCATCCTAAAGGAGATCAGTCCTGGGTGTTTATTGAAAGGATTAATGTTGAAGCTGAAATTCCAATACTTTGGCCACCTGATCTGAAGAGCGGACTCATTTGAAAAGACCTTAATGGTGGGAAAGATTGAGGGCAGGAGGAGAAGGGGATGACAGAGGATGAGATGCCTGGATGGCATCATTGACTAGATGGCCATGGGTTTGGGTGGACTCTGCGAGTTGGTGATGGACAGGGAGGCCTGGCGTGCTGCGATTCATGGGGTTTAAAGGAGTTGGACACGACTGAGTGACTGAACTGAACTAGATTAAGTTTTGTATGGAAAGGGAGCTGTTAAAGAAGCAATTCTAACTTGATCAACCTACGAAGACTATGTTTCTGTTAATTGTATAACAGTATATTTCCCAGGATGCTTGGCAGGAGACCCTAAGATAATGCTGTATAATCATAGCATTTTAGAAAATGCATCTTCTCACTGAGTTCAGAACTTGTATAATTTTTCTGTACTGAGTAACTAAAAGGGTTCACTAGGAATGAATCTTACTGGCCCTCATATAAGAGTGTCATTATTGTGAAAACTGAAGCAAACACAGGAATACTCCCGACGGTGCAGGGATTTCCAGTGTTACCTCATGAATTTCTCTCATAGTGTTTCTGTTCCTGAATCAAACTTAGGTCCACTTGCCCACTGGCAATAAAGCCAGGCTACTGACACTGGTTGTGATGAAGGAAATAACAGCACTTACTGTAAGGAGCCAGATAAGCATTCTGGAGCAGTTAATGCTCAAAAACTCAATTCCCTGAGTGGGTTTCAGGAAAGTGTTTTAAAGCAAGGTGAGGGAGAGTAGCCACAGCATGTGTGATCAGCTGGTACGCAATTCTCTAATTGGTTGATGGTGAAGTAACAGGGAGGTGTCACAGGGGTTAACTAACTTACCAGTCCTTAGGCCCTGCTAGGTCTGGGGGCTATGTATGTATTCATGGTCATTAAGTCATTAACTTTCAGTTGGCAGAAATTTTACCATCTGTAAAGCAACTTAGCAAATGTGTATTAGATACTGGTATTTACTTACTGCAGAGAACTAAAGATTCTGTGACAGCTATATGGCTGACATATTGTTTAAATTGTTGCAGGTTCTCTCCCTACAGCTGATTTTGTAACTACATGTTCATATCCTTTCAATCATCAATTCTTAAGTCAGGCTTTTGTGACTCAGGGGAGGCCTGGGAGACTACAGCTTTTCCACTAACAAAAAGCCAGCAGCTATCAGGGGAGGAATGGCTCCATAAGGTCCTGCTTAGTTACATTTTGTTGATCTTTCTTTTCTGTTTTGAAGGGGGAGGGAAAGTCTTTAAAACCCCTAGATTTCATTTAAGCATCAAAAAATGGCAAGCATTAGTTGGAAAGTTTCTGGAAGTTTGGTACAGTTGAATTCTAAATTCATCTTTACTGTTGGTTAAACAGAAAGCATGCAGGAGAACAGGAATCTGGAGGTTGGTACAAAAGGATGCAGGGATTTACATTCCTGGGAATATCCTGCAGTCTATAGAATCTATAATCAAAAAGGCACTGGTAACATACAGGACTCAGGCACTGAGACTCAAGTGTCGCAGTGGCTGTGTGTGCTGTGCTCAGACGTTAAGTAGTGTCTGACTCTTTGCCCAACAGGTTCCTCTGTGCATAGGGTTGTCCAGGCAGAATACTGAAGTGGGTTGTTATTTTCTCCTCCCGAGGATCTTCCTGATGCAGGGACTAAATCGTAGTCTCTTTCATTAGCAGCTTATTCTTTACCACTGAGCCACCTGGGAATACCTGAGTATTATAGTACTATTCTGAAATGTAATAAGAACGTAGGGTCACAGTGAGTCCCTAGATTTGGGGATTGCTTTTTGAGTGTATAGTGGAAATATTCCCAGAGTTGCTGAACTTCAGTGGATGTTACTTCTCTCAATCTCCAAGGCTAGATAGAAATTTTAGCATAGATTATCATAAAATTGGGTTAGATAGCTGCAGTATCCAAACCAAGAGCGAAAACACAGAAATAGGAAAGCATAATAAAATAAGGAACCAAAACTTGAGGGCCATAAGAGATTTTCATAGCTCCTGGGTTAAACAGATACATTGTCAAGAACATTAAGACAGTTTAGGTAATATGGTCTTTAGATGATGAGAGTCATAAAAATACTTCTATTATTGTTTATAAATTCCTATTTCATTATATGTAGATAACTATTTTTTTGGATTTTTTAAGTTATATAAGTACAAATATTCTTTGAAATAAAGTTTAAAGTCAGAATTAAATCGGTTAACTTCCTTGGTTGTATTACTTTGAAATGTTAAGGGCAAAAATGAAATAAATTGAGATTAAAATATACCAAAGAATTCTCAAACTACTGCGCAGTTGTACTCTTCTCACACGCTAGTAAAGTAATGCTCAAAATTCTCCAAGCCAGGCTTCAACAGTACATGAACCGTGAACTTCCAGATGTTCAAGCTGGTTTTAGAAAAGGCAGAGGAACCAGAGATCAAATTGCCAACATCTGCTGGATCATTGAAAAAGCAACAGAGTTCCAGAAAAACATGTGCTTTATTGACTACACTGAAGCTTTGACTATATGTATCACAACAAACTGTGGAAAATTCTTAAAGAGATGGGAATACCAGACCACCTGAGCTGCTTCTTGAGAAATCTGTATGCAGGTCAAGAAGCAGCAGTTAGAAGTGAACATGGAACAGCAGACTGGTTCCAAATAGGAAAAGGAGTATGTCAAGGCTGGATATTGTCACCCTGCCTATTTAACTTATATGCAGAGTACATCATGAGAAAAGTTGGGCTGGATGAAGCACAAGTTGGAGTCAAGATTTTGGGAGAAACATCAATAACCTCAGATATGCAGATGATATCACCCTTATGGTAGAAGTGAAAGTGAAAGAGGAAAGCGAAAAAGTTGGTGTAAAACTCAACATGCAGAAAACTAAGATCATGCATCTAGTCCCATCACTTCATGGCAAATAAATGGGGAAACAGTCACAGACTTCATTTTTTGAGGCTCCAAAATCACTGAAGATGCTGACTGCAGCCATGAAATTAAGACTTTTGCCCTTTGGAAGAAAAGTTATGACCTACCTAGACAGCATATTAAAAAGCCAAGACATTATTTTGCCAACAAAGGTCCATCTAGTCAAGGCTATGTTTTTTTCCAGTAGCCATGTAAAAACATGAGAGTTGGATGATAAAGAAAGCTGAGCACCAAAGAACAGATGCTTTCAAACTGTGGTGTTGGAGAAGACTCTTGAAAGTCTCTTGGACTGCAAGGAGATCCAACCAGTCCATCCTAAAGGACATCAGTCCTGAATATTCATTGGAAGGACTGATGTTGAAGCTGAAACTCCAATACTGTGGCCACCTAATGCAGAGAGCTGACTCATTGGAAAAGACCCAGATGATGGGAAAGATTGAAGGTAGGAGGAGAAGGGGACGACAGAGGATGAGATGGTTGGATGGCATCACCAACTCGATGCACGTGAGTTTGAATAAACTCCAGGAGTTGATGATGGACAGGGATGCCTGGTGTTGTGCAGTCCATGGGGTCACAAAACGTCGGACACTACCGAGTGACTGACCTGAACTGAGCTGAAAATATAAACATAGTCTATTTTATACTTGTTTTATGAATTAAAGGAAAAATAATTTCTAGGAATCAGCATTGATGTTTTGAAATTTTGTAATATGATATCAATAATTTGAATAAAGAAAAATGTAAAGTACTGGTTCATTGATTTAAAAGAATGTATGGCAGAATTTGAAATAAGCAAGGAAGTAGCTATTCCTATACCTTCTATTATCTTCTATTCAGTAAGTACTCTCAAATGTCCTCCCCCTGCATTCTCTCCTCCGTATTTCAGATTCTCTTACAATTAAATATTTGCCATCAGCTTTGGGGATTCTCATTAACATAGGTGTCTGAAATCCAGGGTCTCCTCAACTGCACTCACACATTTCTATTTCTTTGTTAGCATCAAGAATGGTGGTTTGGTTCTTTAAGGAATCAGAATTATATGATATTTTCATGTTTGATCCTGTTGTAATATGTCTTGACTGTAATATTTGTTTATAAGAGGGTATATTGCAGAGTGGTCTCTGAATTTGAAAGCCCAGTTTGGCTTCTGTGCTCTACAACTTTCTTCCCATAGTGGAGTTCCTTGTTTCCTGATATATTTTCTAATTTTTCAAGTAGTATGTAAGTTCCAAAAGAACAAAATCAGTCAAAATAAAATCATAGAAATTAAAACACTAGCTCATACATAATAGGCATTCTACAAAATATTTTATTAAGCAAGTGAACAAATGAAATTAAACTGTCTGTAAACTGGTGATGAGATATATTTAGTGCTGATGATATATATTTAGTCTCAATTTTTCCCAGAAAGCTTGAAAAAAGTATCAGATTTCTTCCATTTAATATTTTCAGCTATAAACAATAACATGAGTAACCTAGATAGACTAATGTATTGCCTACGTGACAACCATCAGAATTTTGAACTCTCTAGGGATCTTATGGTCCTAATAAGCCTCATCTAGATTAAAAATGTTGAATGCTGATATTTCAGTGGAATCAACACAGTCTGAAGCCATTCTAGAACAGAATGTGTGCTGTTCATTTAATTTCCCTAAATGATTGTCATCACAATATGATTTCTTTTTTTTTTTTATTTATTTTATTATTGTTTTTGCCATACATTGTCATGATATCACCATGGGTTTACATATGCTTCCCCTCCGGGTCCCCCCTCCCTCCTCCCTCCCCCCCGGGAAATCTCGCTGCACCAGTCCCAAGCATCAATCCTGGGCTGGCAATTGATTAGACACATGACAATTAACATGCTTCAATGCCCTTCTCCCATATCATCCCACCCTTACCCTCATCCACAAAGTCCACAAGTCTATTCTATACATCTGCGTTCCTTTTGTTGTCTCCCATGTTGGGTTCTCATTACTGTCTTTCTAAATTCCATATATATGCGTTAATATACTGTATTGTTGTTTTTGCTTCTGGCTTACTTCACTCTGGATAATGGGCTCCAGTTTCATCCATCTGAGTAGAATTGCTTCAAATGAATTTTTTTTTAATGCTGAGTAATATTCCATTGTGTATATGTACCACAGCTTTCTTATCCATTCATCAGTTGATGG
>ML661897.1:8960576-9035361 GCA_007570785.1 Antilocapra americana
CTGGCGAGTGATTTCACATATGATAATTAACATGTTTCATTGCCATTCTCCCATATCATCCCACCCCTGCCCTCATCCACAGAGTCCACGAGTCTGTTCTATACATCTGCGTTCCTTTTGCTGTCTCGCATGCTGGGTTCCTGTTACCATCTTTCTAAATTCCATATATATGCATTAGTATACTGTATTGTTGTTTTTCCTTCTGGCTTACTTCACTCTGGATAATAGGCTCCAGTTCCATCCACCTGAGTAGAACTGCTTCAAATGAATTTTTTTTTAATGCTGAGTAATATTCCATTGTGTATATGTACCACTGCTTTCTTATCCATTCCTCAGTTGATGGGCATCTAGGTTGCTTCCATGTCCTGGCTATTGTAAATAAAGCAGTGATGAACATTGGGGTACACGTGGCTCTTTCAATTCTGGTTTCCTCGGTGTATATGCCCAGCAGTGGGATTGCTGGGTCAAATGGCAGGTCTATTTGCAGTTTTTTAAGGAACCTCCACACTGTTTTCCATAGTGGCTGTACTAGTTTGCATTCCCACCAACAGTTTAAGAGAGTTCCCTTTTCTCCACATCCTCTCCAGCATTTATTGCTTGTAGATTTTTGGATTGCAGCCATTCTGACTGGTGTAAAGTGGTACCTCATTGTGGTTTTGATTTGCATTTCTCTGATAATGGTTCTTTTCTTTATATCTTTGGCTGTAGAAGATATTTTATGCTAGTCTTCAGATCATTCATTGATAGTTGCTCTGAAATAGTTGTAATTTTGATTGCCTGTGGGAGGAAGTAAACTCAGGGTCTTCCTAATGCATTGTCTTGTCACTCTTCAGTCCCTCCCAGTATTTTAAAGATGTTACTTTATTGTCTTCTAATTTGCTTAGTTTCTGATGAGAAGCTGGTGTTTCTATTTATTTTGCTCTGCTGAATATTTTGGTTTGAAACCTAGATATCTTTTGACTATTTAAACTCGTGTCCATTGAATGAGTGATGCCATCCAGCCATCAGATCCTCTGATGTCCCCTTCTCCTCCTGCCTTCAGTCTTGCCCAGCATCAGGGTCACATGGACCACAGCCTTGTCTAACTCAGTGAAACTGTGAGCCATGCTGTGTAGGGCCACCCAAGACAGATGGGTCATGGTGTTGAGTTCTGACAAAATGTGGTCCACTGGAGAAGGGAATGACAAACCACTTCAGTAGTATTCTGAATGTTCTTTCATTTTTATCACTCTCTTTCTTGATATAGTTCAGTTTGAAAAATGTGTATTAAATCTGATTTTGAGTTCAGACGGTCTATATTTTGCTGTTTCCAAACTATCTAGTGTTTTTTTTTTACTTCATTTTTCATGCTATGTATTTGAATTGTAAATGACTCTCATTTACTTTTTTCAGTTTTTAATAATCTATTAAAAGCAGTTCACTCATTGTTTTTAGTTTTTCAGAATAAATTACTTCAACATTGCTTTAGTCCTGCAGAGGCTCTAATTTTTAGCCTCCCATTTACTGCTCCCCACCCCATGGGATTCTTTAGGGTAGCAAATAATGAGTTTTGGATTCAGCCAACCATGTGATCTGTATCTGTATATTGATCTGGGTCTCCCACAATGTGTTTTTTTTTTTTTTTTTCTATGAAAATGCCCCCTCGTTTCCTGATCACTCTTACAGTATTGAACTACAAACACAGTTGGTTTACCCTAGTAAGACTTCTCTGCTTTCTGCTTGAAATTAATTCCCTCTTGGACTTCAGTAAACTGGGAGATGTTTTGAGGGGGAAAATCATTTAGAACGTGGTGCTCTCCTAGTTTGCCGTCTTCATTTCAAGGATCAAGAACCATTTATTTGTTCACATATTAGGCTGCCTACCACATGTTTAAACATTTAAAAAATGCTTAGCCTATCCAATATTCATAATTTTTATTGGCAGTTGTGTTTGTTTAGCAAAACCTGTTCCACCAATATAATGGGTAGAACCCATGTATTTTTTAGCTGCCCTTTATGCCTTAAAATTGGCAAAATTTTCTGCCTTCTGGATTGGGAAGATCCCTTGGAGAAAGGAAAGATTACCCACTCCAGCATTCTGTCCTAGAAAATCCCATGGACTGTATAGTCCTTGGGGTCACAGACTCCAGCATTCTGGCCTAGAAAATTCCAGGGTCTCAGAAGAGTGACTTTCCCTTTCACTTTTACATGAGGTAGTGTTATCTATGTCAAGTGTTCCACAAATTTTCTGCAGTAATTATGGAATTGGCAGATACCTTGAGAGTCTTTCAACAGCTCTGGAAAATTTAAATGGCTATTGTTGTTGTTGTTATCTTTTATTTGGGAGATGGGGAGGGAGTACATACAATGGCTCAATGGCTATTTCCTTGTTCTTACTGCTTATGCTAGTGTTGTTTACTTGCATATATTTATAGGAAAGTTTTAATCAATTACCACATTCAACTTTTAAATTTAGAAAATGCACACATGTTAGATTGTCTACTATCTATCTCCATTTTTTTGCAGGTCTTTCTTTTCCCTTAATCACAATTGTATAGTTTAATCAAAGTTGTGAGTCAAATATCTTGCCCAGCCTTTTGCTCTAGTAATGATTATTTAATTCCTACTATGCTATTTAGAGTCCTGGTCAAGGAATTTTAGAATTGGAACTTAAGAAAACTAAATTTTTAATTCCCTGTGGCAAAACTATAAATATGTAAAGGCCATGACTACAGCCTCATGAAGACATCTATAATGAGGGAGTTATATTAGCAAAGAGAAATAGAGACAGATGAGAAATGTAGAATCTTGATTGCATTGTCCCTTGATTTTAGCCATCACTGAAGCTCCTCTGTCCTGTGCCAAATACTAATTTTCTTTGTGTTACCTAAACTGGTTTGGATTAGGTTTCTCTGTCCTGCATTCAAAAGAGAGCTCTGGATCTTATGTGTATACAAGTAATTCATCCTTTTACAACTACCTATACCACAGATAGTTATTATTCCTATTATCCAGTTTCTAAAACCAAGAAAGGAGAAATGGAAATAACTACTTCACTGTCAGTTAAAGAGTAAGAAACTATGAAATTTTACTTTGAGTCATATGCTTGTGGTAAAGAATAAAATGGAGAGCAAAAAAGCAGAAGTTCAATAAAGCATATTTTATATCTGCCTTATTTCCTTGCTATCTCTTCAGCAAAATGCTTACTTTATCCTTTTTATAACCCACTTAGTAGCATAAACCTTAATTGTTTTAAGAGAGTAGCTCTTCCATTGCTATACTTAATTAAAGGGCATGATTATTTGAAATTGTGACAGCTTATCACTGCTCTGATTTACTTCTAATTGTAGAGTATACTGAATTGCAACTATTTATGAAACTACATAAAGATAGTGGTTAATTTTACTGCCTTGACCAATACTTTGATTGCTATTGCTTTAATCAAGATTTTCATCTACCTGAATCAGACATTACATACTCAAGAATTGAACATTTTCTGCAAAACACTTTGGCTATATTTGTATATAACCACTTCAATAGAGAATTAGAGACATGCCATGTATCAGCAGGCTTTGTAGTTGAGCAACTCCAAAGTAATGATCTGTTATAAATAATTGTAGAGATTACATTGAATAATGGTCATTTTATTTTATTTATTTTTTTATCTTTTGCCCTTCAGCATGTGGGATCTTACCAGTGATCAAGCCCACAACCGCTGCTTTGGCAGCACAGCGTCTTAAACACTGGACTCCCAGGGAAGTCCCTAATGGGCCTTAAATGTGCTCACAGTTGACTGGTGTTGCACTCAGCACTCTTTACACTTTTCACCATAGACAGTGGGTAATATGGTAACAAGCAAATATGCCTTCGCTATCCAAATTGCCCAAGTACAGCCTTGAGCTTAACAACCTCAGGGACACCTACCTGATATGACTGTAAACATTTAACAGAGTGAAAACTTGAAGAATCATTTAACCAGTCACAACAGGTAATGTTTTGGTAAGAAAAATCCAAAACTCAGTGACTTAAAATAACAAAGATTGGGACTTCCCTGATTGTCAGTGGTTAAGAATCTGCCTTGCAATGAAGGGGACACAGGTTTCATCCCTGGTCAGGGAACTAAGATCCCACATGCCTTGGAGCAACAATCCCAAGATTGCAGCTAGAGAACATGTGCAACAAATAGAGGATCCATGTTCTGCTACAAAGATCCCATGTGATGTAACTAAGAACCGATTCAGCCAGATAAATGAGTAATTTTTTTTTTTTTAATAACAAAGGTGTATTTTCACTCGGGTTTTGAGAGGGATAGCACATCATATATTAGAATAACAAAATACCACATTGGAGTATACTATCAAGGATTGTAAAAGATGTGAGGAAAGAGAAACCTCAGATACTACTCTAAGGAGGATAAACACAGTCGTCTTGGAAAGCAATCTGGCATTATTTATTGAAAATAAATGTATGTTTGCTCTGTGGTTTAGCAATTCCACTTCTAGGTGTATATCCTAGAAAAAGTCTCACAAGGACTGTAAGAATGCACACATAATTCTGGGTGATAGACAGGTAATAATATTTGTAGTATAATACTTTTACGGAAATTAAATCATTTATACCATAACTACTCTCTCTATATATTTAACAACACTGCACATATACTTGACTACCTATATGAAACTCATAGCATAGTTCCTAAAGAACATCAGCAAGTAAGAGTGGTGATGAAAATTGAGAAAGTTTAGGTATAAAATGTTCTATGCTAACCTAATGATGGAAAGAATAGTGTTATAAAATGAAGATTATAATTTACAAATTCTTTTGTCCGTTGTCAAATCAGACAACATTTTCAGAAAGATTAGGGGGTCAAAATAATCTCTAAAGACACTTATTTTTGTCCCAGCCATTATTTTTCCATTTTGACCAGGCATACAAGAGAAATTTATTTCTAGATATGGTCATCACAGATGAAATATATTTTCTCTACCTGGGGCATCTATTCATCCATTTACTTAGCAGCTTAATTCTTATTTTCTTCTAGTCACTGTGATATAAAAAAAGAACAAAATTTTTGTTTTTCCTTTACATGCAAAGATAATAGAGAAATTAGCAAGTGTATCAATAATAAATGATTAGGAACCAAAATTATGATGCAATAAATTATAAAATATCAGATTCAGTTGGAATGAGAGGCAAATACAGAGGTTAGAATTTTGGAAAACTATGTCACTGGTTGCAGTGGAAAGTTTTACAGCTAAGTACATTCATTGCTTTTAATTTAGTCGATATGGACTGTAGCCCATCAGGCTCCTCCATCCATGGGATTTTCCAGGCAAGAATACTGGAGTGTGTTGCCATTTCCTTCTCCAGGAGATCTCCCAACCCAGGAATCAAACTCAGGTTTGATTATAGGCATTATAGGCAAATTCTTTACCATGTGAGCCACCAGGGAATCAAATTTTAGTCGATGTCCACTCTTAAACGAACAATGCAGAGGAGCAGAAGAAAACACTAGAATAGGAAAGACTAGAGATCTCTTCAAGAAAGTCAGAAATAATAAGGGAATATTTCATGCACGGATAGCATGATAAATGATAGAAATGGTAAGGATCTAACAGAATCAGAAGTGATTAAAAGAAGCAGCAAGAATACACAGAAGAACTATACAAAAAAGATCTTAATGACCCATATACCCATGATGGTGTGGTGCTTACCTGGAGCCTGACATCCTGGAGTCTGAAGTCAAGTGCTTACTTAGGAAGCATTACAACAGACAAGTCTGATGCAAATGATGGAATTCGAGCTGACCTATTTAAAATCCTTAAAGATGATGATGTTAAACTGCTTCACTCAATATGTCAGCAACATTGGAAAATTCAGCAGTGGCCACAGGACTGGAAAAGGTCAAGTTTCATTCCAAACCCAAAAAAGACAGTGACAAAGAATATACAAACTACTGTACAGTTGCACTTATTTCTCATGCTAGCAAGGTTACACTCAAAGTCCTTCAATCTAGGCTTCAGCAGTATGTGAATTGAGAATATCCAGATGTACAATATTCACTGGATCATAGAGAAAGCTACGGAATCCCAGAATAAAAATATCTGCTTCACTGACTGTGCTAAAGGCTTTGCCTCTGTGGATCATAACAAACTGGGGAAAATTCTTAAAGAGATGATAATACCAGACCACCTTACCTATCTCCTGAGAAAACTTACTGCAGATCAAGAAGCAACACTTCCCATCTCTTTGAGAATTTTCCACAGTTTGTTGTGATCCACACAGCTAAAGGCTTTGTCATAGTCAGTAAAGCAGAAATAGATGTTTTTCTGGAACTCTCTTGCTTTTTTGATGATCCAATGGATGTTGGCAATTTGATCCTGGTTCCTCTGCCTTTTCTAAATCCAGTTTGAACATCTGAAATTTCACGGTCAACATACTGTTGAAGCCTGGCTTGGAGAATTTTGAGCATTATCTTGCTAGTGTGTGAAATGAGTGCAGTTGTGTGGTAGTTGAAGCATTCTTTGGCATTGGAATGAAAACTGACCTTTTCCAATCCCATGGTCACTGCTGAGTTTTCCATGTTTGCTGGCATATTGAGTGCAGCACTTTCACAACATCATCTTTTAGGACTTGAAATAGTGATGGACAGGGAGGCCTGCATGCTGCAGTCCATGGGATCACAAAGAGTCAGACTCTACTGAGCGACTGAACTGAACTGAAGCAACAGTTAGAACTGGACATGGAAAAATGGACTGGTTCAAAACTGGGAAAAGAGTACATCAATGATGAATATTCTCACCCTGCTTATTTCATTTATATGTAGAATGCGTCATGCGAAATGCTAGGCTGAATGACTCACAAGCTGGATTCAAGATTGCTGGAAGAAATATCAAGAAACTCAGATAGGCAAATGATACCACTCTAGGGGCAGAAAATAAAGAGGAACTAAAAAGCCTCTTGATTAGAGTGAAAGAAAAAGTGACAGAGCCAGCTTAAATCTCAACATTCAGAAAACTAAGTTCATGGCATCTGGTCCCATCACTTCATGACAGATAGGTGGGGAAAAAGTGGAAGTAGTAACAGATTTTATTTTCTTGGGCTCCAAAATCACTGTGGATGGTGACTTCAGCCATGAAGGAAAGCTATTACAAATTTAGTGTATTAAAAAGCTATGGTTTTGACAGTATGTGAGAGCTGGACTATAAAGAAGGCTGAGCACACACAAAAAAATTCCATGCTTTTGAATTGTGGTGCTGGAGAAGATTTTTGAGAGTCCTTTGGACTGCAGTGAGATCAAATCAGTGAGTCCTAAAGGAAATCAACACTGAATATTCACTTGAAGGACTGATGCTGAAATTCTAATACTTTGGCCACCTGATGTGAAGAACTGACTCATTGGAAAAGACCCTGATGATGGAAAGATGGAAGGAAAAAGGAGAAGGCAGCAGAAGATGAGATGGTTAGATAGTATCACTGACTCAATGGACTTTAATTTGAGCGAACTCTGGGAGATAGAAAAGGACAGGGAAGCCTGGAGTGCTGCAGTTCATGGGGTCACAAAGAGACACAGCTTAGCAACTGAACAAGTACAACAACCCACCCATCAGCCATCCATAAATATTAACTGATAGGTTTCTATTACTTGCATAAAGTTTTCTGCATTTTAATATTTAATACCCACAATAGCAAAAGCCTCTTCCTTATTGAAGTTTTTATTCTAGCTGTGTTGTCAGAATTTAGAGATGGCCACTGCCTTGAGATTGAAAACAAATCAGCTGGACTCCTAATTTTCCCCCTAATATGGACTTTATCAAATGTGCATTATATGGCTGATTAAAATTAAATATTTAGCCCTCTTGCAAAATAAAATATTTTCTATAGGAGACAGATTTCATCACACATCTGTGAAAAGATCAGATGAAGCAATTGTGAATAAAAATCAGTTAGCATCAAGATTTCCATCTGTCATTTCTTTTAACACTAACTAGCATTGAAAGGGAGAAGGCAATGGCACCCCACTCCAGTACTCTTGCCTGGAAAATCCCTTGCACGGAGGAGCCTGGCGGGCTGAAGTCCATGGGGTCTCGAAGAGTCCGACATGACTGAGTGACTTAACTTTCACTTTTCCCTTTCATGCATTGGAGAAGGAAATGGCAACCCACTCCAGTGTTCTTACCTAGAGAATCCCAGAGACGGCGGAGCCTGGTGGGCTGCCATCTCTGGGGTCACACAGAGTTGGACACAACTGAAGTGACTTAGCAGCAGCAGCAGCAGCAGCACTGAAAGGATATTTGTTTTTCAAGATTCATTTGTCAATTCTAACAAGAGATAAATTTTATTAAATAGTTAACTGAACCATTTCTTTGAGTTTAGGGAAATAGGTTTGGTTTTGCAACAGCAGTGATTGAATTCTGTTTGGAACCTGAGACCAAAGAAATGCAGATAAGTGATTATTGACAAATGTTTGAAACTGGAATGATGAATTGCTGTTTTAGAGTTTTACCCCCAGAAGTAAAAGAAGGAATGCCAGAGCTTTAGTTTAGTAAAGTGGAGAAAGCAATCGGTTGAATCATCTGTTGCTGTTTTTGAGACTACTTTGAATATATTTAAGGTCCTCCTGGGCAGCTCAAATGGCAGAGAATCTGCCTGCAATGTGGGAAACATGGGTTCAATCCCTGGGTCAGGAAGATCCTCTGGAGAAGGGCATGGCAACCCACTCCAGTAGTCTTGCCAGGAGAAGTCCATGTACAGAGAAGCCTTGTGGGCTACAGTTCATGGGGTCACAAAGAGTCGGACACGACTATCTGACTGACTAACTAACTGAATGACTAACACTTGAATATATTTGCTTTTTCTTACAAAATATACTGTTTAAAATTACAAGTTTTCTGATTTATATTCCCAAATAATTTCTTGTATAATACTTATGTTTTTATTTTAATACTATTAGTTACAGAAAACTAGTAAACACATAACATTTGAAAACTTTAATGTAAATAAATATAAACAGAGTATTCCATGTACTTCTGGCATTGTTTATTTACATACACACACATTTTATATATACATTGTATAGATTTTGAAATCTTATTTATTGACAATATTTCTTAAGTATTTTCCATGTCAAAAATTAATCTCTAAACCATTAATATTTTTATTTAAGTATAACTTACAGACAATATAATTCTCAATGACTTTTAATATATATTTTATTTGTTGTTTCGTTGCTAAGTCATGTCCAACTCTTTTGTGACTTCATGGACTGTAGCCCACCAGGCTCCTCTGTCCTTGGGATTTCCCAGGCAAGTTTACTGTAATGGGTTGCCATTTCCATCTCCAGGGGATCTTCCCAACCCAGGGATTGAACCCGAATTTCCTGATTAGCAGGTATATTCTTTAACACTGAACCACCTGGGAAGCCTTTAAAATATGTATGCATGAATATATATTTTTCATTCCCTCTGACACTCCCCAATGTTGGCATATATGCTCATGTAATGAACACCCCATTCATGATAAAAAATTATTTTTTCTCCCTGAAGAGAGTTGCCTTCTGCTTCTTAGTAATCAGTAATGCCAACTGTCCCATCTGGTCCTCCTGTGTCTAGCAACTACTAATCCAATTTATGTCACTAGAGATTGCCTTTGTCTTTTCTAGGAGTTCATAAAAATTAAATTATAAACTGTCTATCATTTTGTATCCAGCTTTTTAACTCAATATAATGTTTATGACTTTCATTTATATTGCATATATTACTAGTTCAGTTTTTACTCTTGAATAATATTTCATTCACTATATGAATATGCCATAATTTGTAATCCATTTAAATAGTTTCCAATTTTGGGCTAGTATTAATGATGTTACTGTGAACACTTGAGACAAGTCTTCTGTGAACATATGCAACATTTTATTAATAGTTATGTTTGATTCTTATATCAATATACCTGAAGTGTTTATTTTCCTCTTTTGAACTTTTCCTATCAAGATCAATTCTGATGTAGATGAACATGTTTTTATCTAAATAATTTTGCAGATAATTATTTACTGAAACATAAATTCCTAGAATTTTAATTGCTTGATCAGAGTTTTGATATATACATAGATAAATATTATATCAAAATTATTGGGCAAGCTAAAATTTCTGCCTTTATTTTTTCTTAAGTAGAAAATGAGAAGTATAATTCATTTTTTCTTTACATTTCTAGAGATAGTGTGGAAGTATTGTGGCAAAAATTAGGGTGGTCTAATGGAGGGATATGCAGGCAGAGGGACCCTTTGTCCAGTGTTGCTTTAATTGAATTATCATATACTTCGAGCATTTTTTATTTTCACACACACAGTTTATATATACATTATATAGATTTTTGAAATCTTATTTATTGACTTAATATTTCTTGAGTATTTTCCATGTCAAAAATTGACTGTTCCTTTAACATACAAATACACAGTGCATATATATATATATATATATATTAATAACAATTTATATAATAACAGGTATATAGGTACATTTATGTATGCATGAGTATTTATAAACCTCTAGAATGAAAAAAATCAAAAATATTTAAATAACTTCTAGTGGATGTGTGCCTTTTCCTGCTCTGCAGCATTCTTGAAACAGTGTCTTATTTCCTTTTAATAATCCCTTTCCATCCTGTGTGCAGTCTAACTTCCCCTAAATGAAGAAAACATGCAATGACTACCACTCAGATATACACTCCCCCAATACTGTATCATAAAATAGAGACACAAATAAATAGCAACCTTACCAAATCATTTCTGACAGAGTAGCAGCATCCCTACTGTCAAGTGTCACTCATGTTAGCGTTGCAAACACAGTATTTATATTCAGTAGATGGAGCAGCAGTGTTTTCATGCAATCAGTTCTGTAGATCCTTTTTGTCATGGTTCACTGCTGTTTAGCTCTGTGCCTCATTCCATAGCTTCTAGGAGCTACATAATATTCTTTTAGAAAGTACTGTTTTTGTTTAAATTAACTTGATACTACATTTCAGTTGCTTTTATTTAAAAAACTTAACAGATAAATGAAGTAAACCTGAGCATAGTTTCCCACTTACTTAAGTCAACTGTCTTTCCATTTCTATGCATTTCTTCTTGATGTTTCTTTTTTCAGTTATTTGTCTTATGGCAGATAGTAGTCTCTCTTACACATGGAAATAATTTATCTACCTTTATCAAGATTATAGCTTGATTCATTTTCTTAATTAAAAGGTATACTTTAAGGTTGAAGGTCATGTATATTGGGCAAATTCCTTTCCTCCTTCTCCATGTGTAATTTTCTGTACTTCTTACATCTATACTAGTTCATCTTAAATGTAAAAAGAGAAGTTCTTACAGTTAGACCATTGTTGGAGCAGACTGGTTCTTGCTCTTTGTCTCTGACTTGTACAACTTTCTTTCTAGCTCTGTATAACTGCACAGTTTTCTAGGAGAAATACATCTCATAAAACTATGCCCTAAAGGATTATTGAAACTGTCTATTGACATGAGTGTTTTAAAACTGTTTTCATGCATTTTTGTCTTTTGAACCTCATGAGAGATGTATGATATTGTCAAGGAAATCTTTATTTTATTAACTTGCAATGATACTATAAGAAGTTGAGAAAAGTAAGTTTATAGGATTTGGAAATAATTATTAGAATTTTATCTTTGAGTGATGTTATTCTATTAAATTTCCTACGAATCAGGAATTATGTATTTTAATTTAATATTAAGTAAATAAAATTTATTTAATTTAAATAAATAAATCACAGTATAACTACCTTCATTTATGTCTGTCACTGTCTCTGTCACCTTTCCATATGATAATGAGCTTTGTTCAGGTATCTTTAAACAGTATTCTCTTCTTTTTCTTTTTTTACAGCTTTAGTTTACAGAAAAATTTCATTTATTGTGTCATTACCTTTAATTTTTGTGAAAGTAAATTTTATTTGGAATATGGCTGCTAGCATCACAGGCTTCCTAGGCTGTAAAGAATCCCCCTGCTAATGCAGAAGACGCAGAAGTCACAGGTTCGGTAACATCATGCCCATTACAGTCTCATATTTGTGTCTGTGGTTCCTGCAAACAAATACATTCTCCTATATAATCACACTGTAACCACAAAATCAGGAAATTGACAATAATGTATTCCTACTGTCTCTTCATAAGCAGTCTCCAATAGTCCTGATAATGCCCTTATAACAAAATAGACACTCCAGAATCTGGTGTTGTACTTGGTGATAAGATCCCCTCAGTCTCCTTTGATCTGAAATAATTTCTCTATCTCTATTTGATTTTCATAACTATCACGCTTTTGAGAATTCAGGCAATACTGTTTGTAAAATGTTATTCAATCTGAGTTTGCCTCTTAGGCAGGAATATCAGAGATGTCATGGTTTTCTTCTCAAAACATCCTATCTGATGGCATAGTATTTTGACTTTTCTGTTACATAGCTCTCTTGAGTAGAATCTCACTGGATTCTCCATTGTAAAAGTATTCTTTTTACAATGAATACTTTTTTATTGTAAACAAAAATACAATTTTTTTACAAAGTAAAACCAAAAGATTCTCCATTTGGTTTTACTTTGTAATTAATGATTATTTTATACAAAAGTACTTTTAAAGTGTATAAATATTCTAGTATTCTTCAAACTTTCAAATTATTCATGTATTCTTTTACATCACGATGGACTCATCAACTCCTATCTTATTAAAGGAGTATCACATTTTGTTATCATTATTTATTTTGATACTTAAATTGACTAGTGTAATCAGCTTTAGGCTGGCTTCTTTGTTCTTTGTCCTCTTCTGGAACTTCCTCTCACATGAATGCCCTCTCTTCAGGATCAGATTTTGACATCCTACCTCAGATTTTGACATCCTGTATCTGGTTAGCATCACTTCCACTTCCTATCACATGGAAATCTTCTTCCTCTTGTTTAGGCTCTGACTTTCTAATCTGGGTCACTGGGGCTCCCCTGACTCCCCACCATGTCCACACCAAACAACAATTATTTGACTAAATATTTCAAGTAGAGAAGGAAAATACGGAGAGGGGAGATAGAAGGGGAACAGGAGGGAAACAGATATCTTACAATTATGAATAACAGTAGAGTGAACAATATCTTGATTTGCTTTTGCTTTGTTTCCAGAATCACTGTTTCTTACAGAGTTCAGTGAATTGTGCTTTTAAACTCTGATTTTTTTCAATTTGTGATAATAACAGATCCAAGTATAGAGACCAGTTGGAGACCAAGTTTTGACCTGCATAGTGAAATCCTCTGTGGAACATGAGCATAAGAATTATAGCTGTAATAATAAAGCCACTGTTAATATTGCTGAGGAATTAGTATATAAGTATTAATGTGACACTACACATATTTCAGAGGAAAAAAATATAAGGTTAATTTAGAGACATAACAACAAAGTAATATATCCATGCTAAAACTTTTTTAAAAATTGCTCTTTGATAAAATTAATACAGAGGCAGATATAACTGCCACATCTGTTAGAAAATACAGAAGAAAATTAGCCAGATAAAAGTCTAAACATCTGGGGGGAGTGTGTGTGTGTGTGTGTGTGTCTGTCTGTCTGTCTGTCTGTTAGTCGCTCAGCCGTGTCTGACTCTGCAACCCCATGGATTGTAGCCTGCCAGGCTTCTCTGTCCATGGAACTCTCCAGCAAGAATACTAGAGTGGATTGCCATTCCCTTCTCCAGAGAAACTTCCCAACATCTGGAGCCTTAAGCAAAAGGCTGACTAAGAAGTACCATGTGAAATGTGGTTATCAATTTAAAACTGAGCAGATATCTGCATTCATTTCACACTTCAAAATATTTCATAGTCTTAAGTGATTTCAGATTTAAAATTTTTCTTTTACATCAGTAATGTTTCAGCTGGTCCTTCAGGAAGCAGATGCAGAGTAGGAGTTAGTAAACACTTTTTCTTTTTTTGAGCAATAAATCCAGTGAAAGATAAAAGAGGAGGGAAGGGCTGAATTTGGCAGAATAGACCCACTTTGAAACCTGTGAAAGAGAAGAGAGATGGACAGGGACTGGGCAGGGCTTCAGATTGTGATACAAATCTGAAAATATATCAGATAACCTAGTGGGAATTTCTGATTCAATATAGCCCCTTAATGGAATCTTGTATTGCTGTAATTTGCACACCACATTTAATCATTGGCTTATGGCTGCCCATGAGAGTTGTTTTAGTCTCTATAAAATGAAACTTATCTTGAAGACATTGAAAGTGAGTGTGGTCACACCCAAAATCATTCAGAAGTAACTAGAATATGTATTTTCAAAAAACGAATACATAATCATTCAGCAATGAGAAAATATAACATCAACAGACTAGAAAACCTTAATAAAACTTTCTTAATAAAGTAAGAAATTTTAGTAAAAAAGAAAAAAGTGCAGTGTTGAAGAAGAAAAGTCAACGAGCAAAAAAAGAAAAATATACTGTGAATGAAAAGCTTCTAAGACAAACTCTTAGATACAACCCACAAAATAAAATCAGTTAGTTGTGCAGTATTGCCATGAATCTAAGCTTCCCTGGTAGCTCAGCTGGTAAACAATCTGCCTACAATGCAGGAGACCCTAGTTTGATTCCTGGGTCACGAATATCCCATGAAAAAAGGATAGGCAAACCACCCCAGTATTCTTGGGCTTCTCTGATGGCTCAGACAGTAAAGAAACTGCCTGCAATATGGGAGACCTGGGTTTGATCCCTGATTGGGAAGATCCCCTGGAGGAGGGCGTGGCAACTTACTCCAGTGTTCTTGCCTGGAGAAACCCCATGGACAGAGGAGCCTAATGGGCTACAGTCCATGGGGTTGCAAAGAGTCGGACATGACTAAGCAGCTAAGCAAAGCACATTGTCATGAATCTACACACATTAAAAAAGTATTCAAATATTTTATATTTCACAATAAAGCCTTTTGAATTTTATTATTTCTCATATTTTCTTTATAATTTTATTAAAATGTTTATTTTATTTTTTGCTAGTTAATCTTTTATGGTAAAATTGTCTTATGGACACTCAGTTATGTAGCCAAAATGTTTGTTGTGAAATGCTTACAACAAAAATGTCCATGATAAAAGCAACCTTCAACAATAACACATAGAATCAGTAAACTACAGTCTTAGAGTAAATGAAATCCAAATAGGTGATCCCTGGGCAATAGTCAGGGGAATTAGCTGAAAGAGGGCAGAACCAGTAGACTACCACACTGCTTCCTTAGTCCCTGTATACACAACACTTAAACTGAATGACAAGTAATAATTGCACACTAAAGGAACTAACTCTCTGGGGGAATTTTAGTGGAACATAGTCCAAACAGAGTGAAAATAATCATGTATGTCTGGTCTAGTCCTTGCTTTTGTTTGTTCAAAAACATTAAGCATCAATACATAGATACACTTCTAAAAATATGTTCATCTAGTACAGAGCAATTCTTTCTGTTATGATTGAGAATATGAGTGCCCACTGACCAAAAATTATCACTGCAATATCTTACTATAATTTATAAGATATCCATCTACTCCTCATGAATTTCTCTCATAACTTGGTACTGATGTTCTCTAACTTTTAAATTGTAAAACTTACTGTAACACTTAACAACATTTTTTTTTCTGTTTTGACAAGGACAAATCAGTTCATGATCATAAAATATAGATCATATATAATTAATTTGCAATAAATAACTAATTGTTTCTCCAGGGTTATGTTAGCCATTTTTCTTAGTCACAACTACAGGCCATGGTAGTAGAAAGATCAGTCTAAGTAATATTAACTCCATGTGGATAAGCTTATGTATAATCTCTTCTTCCTCTACCATGGTCAATTTGATTATGATCTAATTAAATTAGAACAGAGAGTCAAAAGAGGGAAGGAGAATGTTTTTCCTATGTAGATCATGTAGTCTGCCTGATTATTTAGAGCTGATTACACAGTAGAGACTGGTGATACGATTTTATGAGAATACAAATTCTCTGTCACTCTAGGTTTAGTCTGAAATATCTAACCATATATAGCTTCACGAAGCATACTTAAAATTATTTCTCTAAGTTTTCCCATTCATTTCCCTGACCTTCCTGTCATTCCCTTAATCACTATATGAAAAATTGGGGTATTTTTAAGCATCTGTCTTTCCTTACAGATAAAATATATCATGAGATTGATTATACTACTTGGAGGTCTATGTTTTGATATGAATATCCATTTTCACATTAATTCAAAGCCTTCACTCTGTTGGGCGATAAGGCTGCAGCTGTTTATATCCAGCTGATCTAAGACTATCCTATCCATAAGTACATAAAGCAGACTTACTATAGACAAGTCATACAAAATAATTACTTTTAAAGTTGATAACCATAAAAATTATTTTAAGCAGGAGATTGTAAGATTCATAAATCTTTAGTAGGATAATTCTAGTAAAAAATATGAAAGGTAGATTTAAAGGAAAATAATAAGTACTGTGTAATTATGTAGAATAATTACTAATCCAAATTGTTGTTTAGTCACTAAGTCGAGTCTGACTCTTTGTGACCCCATGAACTGTAGCATACCAGTCTTAGTTTGCTCAGACTCATGTGCATTGAGTCAGTGATGCCATGCAGCCATCTCATCCTCTTTCGCCCCCTTCTCCTCTTGCCTTCAATCTTTCCTAGCATCAAAGTCTTTTCCATTCAATCGGCTCTTCACATGAGGTGGCCAAAGTATTGGAACTTCGGCATCAGTCCTTCCAATGAATATTCACAGTCGATTTCCTTTAGAATTGACTAAGTTAATCTCCTTGCTATCCAAGGGATTGTCAAGAGTTTGAGAGCATCAAGTCTGAAAGTTGCAGTGTTTCATAACCGTCCCTTTCCAGCGTGGACCACACTGCTACTTGTCATTATACCCCAGCTGGCAGTGCAAACGATGTGCGTGCGACCCCACCACTGCTCTGCCACACCTGAAGCCAAACATTGCTCTACTCCAGAACCTCTACAAGGATGTGGAGTCTGTGCCTTGTCCTCCTTCTCTGGTTGTTGTCTGTCTACTGTGGATTTGAGGGTTTCATCTGATAGGTATAGTCAAGGTCACATCCTGGCTCCTGTTTCTTAAAAACAAGTGTGTTCTAGTTCTACTTGCTACCAAAATTAATCCTTCTGGATATGTTAGTCCTTATAAAATTTCAATTTACCCATTTATAGACCATTAAACTATATTGAATTTCTTTAAAAAGGAGCCAGTTGGTTTTTCATAAGAGATTACATTGATGGCATACTAAATTAAAATTCAGCCAGTTCACTAGCTCAGTTGTGTCCAATTCTTTGCGACCCCATGGACTGCAGCACACCAGGCCTCTCTGTCCATCAACAATTCCTGAAGTTAACTCAAACTCATGTCCATTGAGTCACTGATGTTATTAAAATTAGTCACTAAAAATTGTGATTGTGTGGTTCAAGAAAGCTATTAGATGACATTAAAATATTTAATGTCAAGCCTTCCATATCCTTAACTGTACAAAAAAGATCTTCATGAGCCAGATAACCACAATGGTGTGATCACTCACCTAGAGTGAGATTAATGGAATGTGGGCAACAAAGAGTCAGACATGACTGAGTGACTGAACTGAACTGAACTGAACCACATCCTTAGTGAAAAATACATGAACATAATAACAAGCACAGTAAAAGTAAGTTGTTATGCAGCACAATTTTCTAGAAATAATTCCCACTTGAATCTGACTATGAATGCTCAATTTAAGTCTCTTCTCCAGTGTACCAGCCACTCTACTGTTGATCAATTTAATCCTCAGTATTCTGAACCTGCAGCACTTGTTCATAGATTTAAAACAAATGGAATTTTAAAGTTGGAAGGACTTTTTCAGAACTTATCATCCCATATTTTAATTTAATAAATAGTAAAATTTAAATCTACAGATATGTTTCACTCTCAAAAGTTTACTTACAGATCTAGTAGCAACTCCAGTTTCACATCTCATGAGACACGCTGTTTCTGCTCTTATGGAGTAAGTTTTTGGGTCACAGATCTGATGCTAATACATGCTGTGTTTTGTTGTTAGACACATATTTATGTACACATGGCTTGTGTCCTCTCTTGGACCATTAATTCCCCAAAAGCAGAAAATTATATTTTTAATTTTAAATATATATTGTCTTATTTCCTGTGACTTATGTTTTTGTTTCAAAATGGTAGATTTAATATGGCAATAAATGTTTGTCTGTTGGTTAATATAGATATGATTTAATGCAAAATATTTAGAATTTGATGCACTGTACAAGAATAAACTTAATACTCATTCCAAACAGTGTTCTATGAACTCTACATATTCCTTTAATCTTTACAAAAGACATATGCTATATGTGCTATCATTATTCTCCTTTAAAGGTAAGAAAATGTGACACAGTGAGGATAACTAACCTTCCAAGGGCCACACAGTAAATGGTGGAGCCAGGATTCAGAATCAGGTGATCTGCTTCCACAGGCAAAATTCTAGCATCTTTTGCATCCAGATCCAGTTGAGATGAAATATATGATCCCCTACCACCCCCTGCCCAGAAAAGTATACCAGCTAACAAATTTCCTCCATTGTCAACAATAGTAAGATTCACCCAAACTTTATACAAAGGAAGAAAAATTGAAAGAATGTTTATTTTATTTTTAATTATTAATAAGACAAGTATTCATACATCTTTAGCCAAGGAGAAAATGTTCCCCACGTGGCACATTCAGATTGCCAAACCCTTGTGTGTTGCTCTAGACTGCTATAAGAGATGTACACTGAAAATTTACCCTAAACTTTTTCTCCCTGGGAATTAACAACAAGCTGTTATTACAGAAAAGAAATAAAACCTCCAGCTGGACAAGACCTCAAGAGTGGCAGATGCTTGCCTGTATACACGTTATGTGTATGGATTTAAGTTCTTTTTTTTTTTTTTTTAGTGCGAAGGTTGTTGATATCTAAATAAACTAATATAAAGACTATATATTTAGGCATGATAATTTTAGGTTTAGAATGTATCCTTCACAGATACCAACACTTGGTAGCTTTGCAGTGATGAGTATTGCTCTATTATTTGTACATTTGGTAAACTGTAAATAGCTTAAATGTCCATCAAGGGACTCTTTAAATAAATGTGACAGAGAAAGGAATGAAGTACATCAAAGTTGTATGATTATGGCTGGCTCATAAAATCTTTTGTTGACAGATAGAAGAAACCCATAACATGGGTTTACAGCCCATGAAGGTATGCCCATGAAGGTATACCATGAATGTATACAGCCATCCAAGGGGGAAAAAAGTGATGAACTTACCCTACAGAGCAAGGAGCGATAGCTATTTCTGAGTTGAATGCAATATAGCTGTATTATATTATCTCCTGTACATTTTATACAAGTAGACAGTTTTAAAGGAGATGAACTTGCATATATATATATATGTATATATATACACAGAATGATAAAAAAAAGGAAGGGTAATGATCAACAGGAAATAATAGGAATTTGAATTTTTTAAAAAAGCATATTTTAATGTTTCATTCAGTCTGGTAGAATTTTAATTCCCAGTATAATAAAAATGATAAATTGAATAATTAATTAATGCAGTAATATCGTTGTTGTTGTTGTTGTTCAGTTGCTCAGTTGTGTCCCAAATCTTTATGACCCCATGGACTGTAGCACACCAGGCTTCCCTGTCCATCGCCATCTCCCAGAGCTTGTTCAAACTCATTGTTTGTCAGTGATGCCATCCAACTGTCTTGTCCCCTCTCATTCCCTTCTCCTCCTGCCTTCAATTTTTTCCAGCATCAGGGTCTTTTCTAACAAATTAACTCCACATGAGGTGGCCAAAGTATTGGAGCTTAAGCTTCAGCATCAGTCCTTCCAATGAACACCAGGATGGAATGGTTGGATCTCCTTGAAGTCCAGGGAACTCTCAAGAGTCTTCTCCACACTACAGTTTAAAAGCATCAGTTTTTTGGCATTCAGCCCTCTTTATGGTCCAGCTCTCACATCCATACATGACTATTGGAAAAACCATAGCTTTGACTGGACAGATGTTTGTAAGCAAATTTATGTCTCTGCTTTTTAATACACTGTCTAGATTTGACATAGCTTTTCTTCTAGGAGCAAGCATCTTTTAATTTTGTGGCTGCAGTTACCATCTGCAGTGATTTTGGAGAACAAGAATATAGTCTGTCATTGTTTCCACTGTTTCCCCATCGATTTGCCATGAAGTGATGGGACCGGATGCCATAATCTTAGTTTTCTGAATGTTGAGTTTTATGCCAGCTTTTTCACTCTTATCTTTCCTTTGCAGCAAGGGGCTCTTCAGTTCCTCTTCACTTTCTGCTATAAGGATGGTGTCATCTGCTATCTGAGGTTATTGATGTTTCTCCAGGCATTCTTGATTCCAGCTTGTACTTCATCCAGTCCGGCATTTCACATGATGTACTCTGAATATAAGTTAAATAAGCAGGGTGACAATATACAGACTTGATGTACTCTTCTCAATTTTGAACCAGTCCATTGTTCCATGTCTGGTTCTGACTGTTGCTTCTTGACATGTGTACAGATTTCTCAGGAGGCAGGTAAGGTGGTCTGGTATTCCCATCTCTTCAAGAATTTTCCACAGTTTCTGGTGATCCACACAGTCAAGGGCTTTGGCATAGTCAATAAAGCAGAAGTAGATGTTTCTCTGGAATTCTCTTGCTTTTTCTATGATCCAGTGGAGGTGGGCACTTGATCTCTGTTTCCTCTGCCTTTTCTAAGCCTAGTAATATGGTACTTTATAAATGAGTTCTAATTTAATGAAAGCAATATTTTAATTTTATTAGTTTAGTTTAAAGATTAGCTATTATAATATATGAACATATTCTATCATTTAATAACTTTCAATGAATTTCCCCTCCCCTTAATGTTTTTCTTTCATCCTTACAAGTCTATTAGATAAAAATCAATGAAAAATAAAATGACTCCTTGGGGAAAATTCTGGGTTGTTTGAAGTGTTGGAAAGTAAGTTTGATATAAAAAATTAATATGTTTTTCATTGACTAATATTGAGTATATTTTTAAAATATATTCAAAAATATAACTCTTACACTGATACAGTGTAGAGAGAAATAGGAGATCATATTTATTGAACCTAAAAATATGGGATATTGAAAAGTAATAAAATGATATTTGCCCTATTCCCAGACACTTTCCTCTTATGGGGAAAAAGGAAACTATTAAGTCAAGCAAACCATATAAACTTTCTTACCAATTTAAAGGGAATTAACTAGTCTTAATAGGCTGAGCACCAAAGAATTGATGCTTTTGAACTGTGGTGTTGGAGAAGACTTTTGAGAGTCCCTTGGACTGAAAGGAGATCCAACAAGTTCACCCTAAAGGAGATCAGTCCTGGGTGTTCATTGGAAGGACTGATGTTGAAGCTGAAACTCCAATACTTTGGACTCCTGATGCGAAGAGCTGACTCCTTTGAAAAGACCCTGATGCTGGGAAGGACTTGGGGCAGGAGGATTAGAGGACGACAGAGGATGAGATGGCTGGATGGCATCACCGACTCGATGGACATGGGTTTGGGTGGACTGCAGGAGTTGGTAATGGACAGAGAGGCCTGGCGTGCTGCAGTTCATGGGGTTGCAAAGAGTCGGACACGACTGAGTGACTGAACTGAACTGAACTGAATAGGACACATAATGCCCCCACCCGAGAAAACATAAATAATATGCAGTGAGAATTAACATGCTCTTAAGTGTAATCCAGGATACACCACTTGTATAAATATACCATTTATATCAATATAAATGATATTATATTACCTCAGAAATGTTTGTGATTTTTGCTCAGTTGTATCTGATTCTTTGTGACCCCATGGACTTTAGGGTCATAAAATTAATGTATATTTTTTAATTATGATGAATTGTTCACAATTATGTCTTTAAAAATCACATAACATAACGTCCATTTCAGTTCTCCAATTTTTCACCCCAAATTCCCACACCATGATTAAATTTGTCTTAAGCATTAGAAGCAATTTATTTATTTTTTATAAGGAAGCCAACCATAGTGAAACATCTATATCTTTGTATCAGGACTGTTTAAATGTCTAGATTAAATTTATGCATTAAAATTTAAAAACAGATACCAAAATAGAAATTTGAGAATGATAAGGGAGAAGGTCTATTTTATTAAAAGAAAAACAATGCATATTTGTCAATTTTTATATTGTTAAAATGTGAAGTGAAACCCTTTTCATAAGAGAAATTTGAAAATCAGTTGAATATATAAAATTTTTATACCAAATAATGACATTATCTGAGCAGTATTCTTTTTAGAGTCCTAAAACTCAAACAAGCTTTTGCAGATACCTGTGTGAAATATTAAGGCTAGACCCATAGATATAAGTAAATTGCCTCCCTTCACAGTTGTTTCTGGATCTATTGTCATTCTGTCTCACATACATTACCATCTTTATGCAAGTAAAGCAGCTAGACAATTATCTTTCACTATCAACTTTTTTTCAAAAAGTCTATATAGTATTGTATTGTTTGTCTTTTTACATTGGTCATGAATCAGAGAAAACTACATTGGGGAAATTTTTAAGAAAACAGTATTCTTTTATAATTTAGCTGTCAACTCAGCAAAAAGAATCAATTTGCAAAATTATTTTTTACATTTGCTTTTTTCTGTTTTCTTAAAGTGTGTGATTGTATGTAGCTATGTGTGTGTGCTTATATGTGCCGTGTTTCCAGAAGAGTGAGTTTGGAGTTAGGCAACCATAGATTTGAATTATAGTTTTTCCATTTAACTGTACACTTGCAACAAATGTTAATTTTCTAGGTTTTTATGCCTTCATTTTATTTTTAATGAATAAATAACTTCCCCATATGATTTTATTGTTAACAGATGGGTAGGTATGTAGATAGATGATAGAGGTGATAGATACATAGATAGTGTCTAAAATACTTGAGATTATTAATACCATAGTAATACCAACTAATACGAAATTTTTCTTTCTCTACTTTGCAAACCCAAACATATACTTCATAGTTCAGTCAAATGTTATCTCCTCTCTTTTTTTTTTCATGCACTTCCAGGTTATACTGTATATTTATTATGCTGTTGATTTTTCTATTATATTATATATTGCTCTATATAATAGATATTAACATTTGTAATTCTAATCTCTATCCACTCCTGTGTTCTTAAGGATTGTGATTTTATTTAGTCTTCATAGTAACCTCAGGGAAAAAAAAAATCCCTGAATCTGTATCTCAGTGGCCTTTAAAAATGTGAACTAAGAAAATATTATTAATAAATTATTCATTTAGCAATTATTACTTACAATTGAAAGGTTTTGTAATTTAAAATGAAACAGCTGTACAAAGAGTTATCAGAACTAGATTTAAGTTCAGCTATATGACTAATTTTCTAGGTGACCTCTGGGGAGTAATTTTCTTTCTATTAATTTGTTAAAAGTAATGATAGATTGAATTATATCTGAATTCTTTTCAGCTATAATATCCTATAATTCTATACTTTTAAGTGTCTTGATGCAAAGTAAACAACAATTTATCTATCTGACAACAATTTGGAAATTTATATTGAAAGGAGTATGTGATATATCCATGAATAACAATCCAAAAATCTCAGTCATTCTAATGCTGTAGACTTTCTTTCAATTTTACTTTTCTCTCAGCAACAAGCCCCTCTTGTAAGCAGAGAAGTTTCACTGTTGCATTAAGCATTAGGCATGATTTATTACACAAGCCGGTTCAGACTATTTCACAGGAATCCTCTGGTTAATGTTGCCAGTCAACATCTACAGGACGCAGTGACACTGTTATTAATCATTGAGAATAAAGGAAAGATATAAAGAAACCAAGAAAGAAAAAAGACTAGGTCTCTGAAAGGGAAGGTTCTTCAATTCAGTTCAGTTGCTCAGTTGGGTCCAACTCTTTGTGACCCCATGAACAGCAGCACGCCAGGCAACCCTGTCCATCACCAACTCCCAGAGTTTACCCAAACTCATGTCCATTGAGTCAGTGATGCCATCTAATCATCTCATCTTCTGTCGTCCCCTTCTCCTGCCTTCAATCTTCCCCAACATCAGGGACTTTTCAAAAGAGTCAACTCTTCGCATCAGGTGGCCAAAATATTGGAGTTTCAGCTTCAACACCAGTCCTTCCAATGAACACCCAGGACTGATTTCTTTTAGGATGGACTGTTTGGATCTCCTTGCAGTCCAAGGGACTCTCAAGAGTCTTCTCCAACACCACAGTTCAAAAGCATCAATTCTTCTGTGCAAACTTTCTTTATATTCCAAGTCTCACATCCATACATGACTACTGAAAAAACCATAGTCTTAGTCTAATTATAATGACCTAATTAAAAACTGAGGATTCAAAAATGGCTTAGCAGAGAGATGAAATAAAGGAAATGGAATATTCTGTGCTTTAACAAGTTTGTGTTAAAATCCTAACCAATGGTGTTTTCTCTCCTTAGTTTACCTTGCTTCACTGTATCTTATGAGGGTGGCACTTAAGGAGCATTTAGGAAATAGTTTCCATAAAATGAATGATTGACAATTGCTCTAATATAGAATTATAATTCATTACACTACATTTAGAACTAAAACTAACCTGAACAACCTTTTGTTCAAAAGCAGAATTTTCAATAAGCATGATTGATTAATGAAAGCTTGGAACTGAAATGTAGTGATAATTTCCTCAGAAATGGAGAGTGACCAGAAATTGGTAGAACTTTATAATTGACTCAATCTCTCCTGTTGCTTACCTTCTGCACTGCATTTTTCCACGTCAAAGCCAAGCAGTTTCTATTTCTTGCTTTCATGTCAGAATATATCAGTAGTTCACTGATGACCCTGAATTTATAGGAAAAAAACTGGCCAACAAGGGGTCCTGACTACCCTCTATGTCTCCAATGTCTTATTACATCATCCAATGGGGTGGAACACATGGCTTGTTTAAAGTATTTATTACTCGTCTAATTAGTCATGTGAAATTGGATATTGGCGCAACAATGGCTGTGAGGACCCACTGCTATGGAATAGATAGGGAGATATCTAAGAATTGATGCTTTTGAGCTGTGATGCTGGAGAATACTCTTGAGAGTCCCTTAGACTGCAAAGAGATCAAACCAGTCCATCCTAAAGGAAATCAGTCCTGAATATTCATTGGAAGGACTGATGATGAAGCTGAAACTCCAATACTTTGGCCACCTGATGTGAAAAGCTGACTCTTTGGAAAAGACCCTGATACTAGGAAAGAGTGAAGGCAGGAAGATAAGGGGACGACAGAGGATGAGATGGTTGTATGGCATCACGGACTCAATGGACATGAGTTTGAGTAAACTCCCAGAGTTGGTGATGGATAGAGAAGCCTGGTGTGCTGCAGTCCATGGGGTCACAAAGAATCAGACATAAATGAATGACTGAACTGAACTTTGTGAGATGCACTTTCAATCAATCTATCAGTCATTCAATCTATTTGATTTAATAAAGATAATGTTTCAAAGGCTAAGAAGATGCCTAAATATATCTATAGAAAGTTTAGAATCTTAAATCTTAATGTCAAGAGTTTCACCATTTAGAGTATTCTTTGAGAAGAGAGTTTACACTCAAGTTACAGGACTAAAAAGATTTAACAGGTTATTGACCAGAGACACATTATTACATCCTGTGTTACTTGAACATTATTGACCAGAGATGTATCAATATTCCCTTACATAACAAATTACCAGCCACAGGCATCAGTTTCTGAAACTCCCTCTCCCCTATCAATGAGATGTTAAAAATTATTTAGTCCAAAGCCTTTTTCTCCCTCATACAAAGTTTATAAAGGATCTAGTCCACTCCCCTTGTTCAAAGTTGTCTTGGCTATAAAAGTTATATACATTACACTCTTTTAAAACGCTATTTAGACTTATAGTGCATTATACATTATTTTGTAATCTGTAAGATTTTTAGTTCAGTTCAGTCACTCAGTCGAGTCCAACTATTTCTGACACCATGAACTGCAGCATGCCAGGCCGCCTTGTCCATCACCAACTCCCAGAGTTTACCCAAACTCATGTCCATTGAGTCAGTGATGCCATCTAACCATCTCATCTTCTGTCGTCCCCTTCTCCTCCTGCCTTCAGTCTTTCCCAACATCAGGGTCTTTTCAAATGAGTCATCTCTTCACATCAGGTGGCCAAAATATTGGAGTTTCAGCTTCAACACCAGTCCTTCCAATGAACACCCAGGACTGATTTCCTTTAGGATGGACTGGTTGGATTTCCTTGCAGTTCAAGGGACTCTCAAGAGTCTTATCCAACACCACAGCTCAAAAGCATCAATTCTTCTGTGCTCAGCTTTCTTTATAGTCCAACTCTCAGAGCCTTACATGACTACTGGAAAAACCATAGCCTTGACTAGATGGACCTTTGTTGACAGAATAATGTCTCTACTTTTTAATATGTTGTCTAGGTTGGTCATAACTTTTCTTCCAAGGGGTAAGTGTCTTTTAATTTCATGGCTGCAGTCACAATCTAGAGTGATTTTGGAGTCCCCCAAAATAAAGTCAGCCACTGTTTCCACTGTTTCTCCATCTATTTGCCATGAAGTGATGGGACCAGATGCCATAATTTTAGTTGTCTGAATGTTGAACTTTAAGCCAACATTTTCACTCTCCTCTTTCACTTTCATCAAGAAGCTCTTTAGTTCTTCTTTGCTTTCTGCCATAAGGGTGGTATCATCTGCATATCTGAGGTTATTGATATTTCTCCCGGCAATTTTGATTCCAGCTTATGCTTCATCCAGCCCAGCATTTTGCATGATGTACTCTGCATATAAGTTAAATAAGCAGGGTGACAATATATAACCTTGACATACTTCTTTTCCTATTTGGAACCAATTTGTTATTCCAAGTCCAGTTCTAACTGTTGCTTCCTGACCTGTGTACAGGTTTCTCAAGAGGCAGGTCAGGTGGTCTGGTATTCCCATCTCCTTCAGAATTTTCCACAGTTTATTGTGATACACACAGTCAAATCCACACAATTTATTGTGATCCACACTTTGACAATGCATAGTCAATAAAGCAGAAATAGATGTTTTTCGGGAACTCTCTTGCTTTTTCAATGATTTAGTGAATGTTTGCAATTTGAACTCTGGTTCCTCTGCCTTTTCTAAAACAGCTTGACCATCTGGAAGCTCACAGTTCACATATTGCAGAATCCTGGCTTGGAGAATTTTGAGCATTACTTTACTAGCATGTGAGATGAGTGCAATTGTGCAGTAGTTTGAGCATTCTTTGGCTTTGCCTTTCTTTGGGATTGGAATAAAACAGTCGTTTTCCAGTCTTGTGGCCACTGCTGAGTTTTCAAATTTGCTAACATATCAATAAAGGACAGAAATGATACTGACCTAACAGAAGCAGAAGATATTAAGAAGAGGTGGCAAGAATACACAGAACTATACAAAATAGATCTTCACGACCCATATAATCATGATGGTGTGATCACTCACCTAGAACCAGACATCCTGGAATGTGAAGTCAAATGGGGCTTAGGAAAATTACTAGGAACAAAGCTAGTGGAGGTGATGGAATTCCAGTTGAGCTGTTTCAAATCCTAAAAGATGATGCTGTGAAAGTGCTGCACTCAGTTTGTCAGCAAATTTGGAAAACTCTGCAGTGGCCACTGCGAGATATTATATACGCCATTTACATTTAAGGGGTATACACAGTAATTTCAAAAGTACATAAAAAATGTTAGCGCATCCTTTTACTAATCATTGAAACATTATTCATTCATTCATATAATACTGAATATTTAATATGCTCTATTTCCCAGCCCTCTGGCCTCTCCTCAATTAACTATACTTTGAAATGTAAGGAATGATTACATTTTCCAGGCTTGAGTTATGTAACAGTGAGTATCTAAAAAGACTTTAAGAAACCTTTAATACTTTTATTCACATTCTTAGTGCAATAAGTTTAGCTGAGGCAAAGAGAATGGCTAGTGTAGTGCAGTCGAGTGCAGTAGAATAAGCATTCCTAAATCCCAGTTCTTAGGGAAAAAATATCCTTTCAACATGCTGAAATTTCCTCAAGATAAAAAATTTAAATTTGTAAGTTTGGCATCGAGTCTAAAACTGTACTTCTGATGCCAAGCCTATTATACCACATTCTGTAATGTGAGCTTGTCACAATCAAGACCGTATTCCTTTAGGCTTTTGAGAAATAATTCTTGTTTGAAAAAAAGACTCTCAGAAACATTTTCTGTCCTTTTCAACATTTTGTGATTGATTTCTGTTTGGAATTACACACTGTTTTTGCCTATGAATGTATTATATTTGTTGCTAACTTTTTCATATCTAGGATAATGCCTTTAAATTTTATCACACACTCTAACATAGCACAATATTGTGAACAATTCTTAAAACACTAAGTGTTCATGTAATATAATTTTCATGGCTATATATTATATCATAATATAGCTGTACCATAATGTAGTATCCTTATTCACGTTGACTGCTTACTATTTTGGTTCAACTTTTGCATTTTAAAATAATGGCACATTTCACATTTTAAAATGATACAATTATCATGTGTAAATTTACATGAAGATATTTTCTATTCGTTTAATTAATTGTTCATGTCGTTTGTAGCAGCCATTTCCTTTTACTTTAGAAACTCACCACTGCACCCCATTTTTATTTCCTACCTCTTTTATTCCTGCAAAAATCACACAGTTCACATTGTTATGTGCTTGATGTATCTCTTTTGAGTCAATTTTCTTATATATATATATATATATATATATACACACACACATATGCACACACATATATATACACGTATGCTTAAAACAAACTGTTGCTTTTAAGTTGGAGTTGAAACAATATGCCATTTTCCTCTTAAAATTATTCAGAACTATATATCCATGATTTTTATTAACAGTGAAGTATAATTTATTCGTTTATTTTTAATTATTACATAGTGTTAATTCCTATACTGATATGCATTTAGTTTACTTCAAATTTTCATTATCTGTAACAATACTACAGTAATCATTCTTTTACATATTTGCTTTTTAAGTTAAAACAAAATATTCAATTGCATATACCTTGAAGTGGAAATGATTATTCTTTCATAATATCAGTTTTATTAGGTGCTGTCATGGTGCTGGCTAACATGGCTGAAAGATTAAAGAGCCCATCATAAAGGTAAGAGTTACATTTTCTCCTTCTCATTGAAGAAAGAATTTTATTCTTTTCATTTTCTCCCATTTTAAGTTTAGAAATATAGTTTTTATTTAAATGTGTGATTTTATGTTTACTGTTGATGTTGATGTTCTTTCTGTGCTTTCATTGGTTATTTTAAGCTCCTCTTTTCTGAATTGCCTGGTCATATACTTCATCCATGGTTTCATTGTATGATTTATTACTTTAAAAATCAGTACAAGTCCCTTATACATTCCTTTTTTGCATATATAAATAGTTTTTAATTGAACATTATATAACTATTTTACTTATAATTTTTATGCTTAATTATGTAGAATGAGAATGTGATAAACTATCATATTCATTCAATGATGGATGCTTAGGTTGTTTCCATGTTTTGGCAATTGTAAATAAAGCTGGTATGAACACAGGTGGATATATCTTTTCTAATTAATGTTTTTTCAGTTATTTGGACATTTATCCAGAAGTGGAATTGCTAGATCATATGGCAGTTCTATTTTACTTTTTTTGAGAAACCTCCATACAGTTATCCATAATGACTGTATCAATTTACATTCCTACCAACAGTGTTCAAGGGTTTCCGTTCTCTAAAATGGACTTTTTGACATATATATGTTTTGTATAATGCAATAATACACCTTACCCTGTTGGTTTATCCTAAGATCCTGTGTTGTGTTTGGTTGAATAGATGTAGTGACTGTAATTAACATATGAAAACCTTACAATTAATTAAAATGCCAAGGAAAAACCATTTGTAAAGAGAGGACTTTAAAGATATTTCAGAAACAGAAGGCTTCAGATGACTAAGAAGAGCATCTTAAAATGAAATAAAATAATAAAAATAAGTAAAGGCAATAGTATTATTATTTTTTCACTCAAGTTCTTTTAAAAAGAACTATAGTATAATAAGTGCAGTACTTAGAATTCATCTTGGGAATACAGTGTGTTGCTGCTTTTGTAAATAGAATGAATGCAGTTATTTCTACAGAGATGATTTCTGGTTTGAAATGAAAAAAATCCCCTAATAAGCATTTCTTTTAATATGAGAATTATAGGATATCAGCAATTTTATTTGACAAAAGCAAACTCAGAAAAACATATTTATTGGTAATGAATCAATACTATTTAAGATTTCAATCAATATTTCAAAAAACTTTACGTGTATACTGATTCCTATTTATCTAATTGATAAATTATGGTAATAGTCACAAGTCCAACACACTCTATTTCTTAAATATTTTATCCTTCTACTTTTTTATATTATATGCTCACTCATAACAGACTTCGGAGAAGGCAATGGCAACCAACTCCAGTACTCTTGCCTAGAGAATCCCAGGGACGGCAGAGCCTGGTGGGCTGCCATGTATGGGGTCGCACAGAGTCGGACACAACTGAAGCGACTTAGCAGCAGCAGCAGCAGCATAACAAATTAGCATATTCTCTTATACTATTGTATTTTTACATGTAGTTGTATTTCCTCCTGGGCAATATATTCTAATACTTTTTCCCCATATCAGAGAGAAAATATTCTTTCCAAGTTTTCATTTTTAAAATCAGTCTAATAATTTCTGGTTTTTTGTTGGTCATAGCTAACATTATCCACTGATCTCTATATTCTTCTTTGTAAAAATGTAATCTGAAGTTTTACCTGTATACATGACTTCCCAGTTAGAGACTACATTTCTCATCCCCTTTTAAAGTTTGTGTAATTATTGCAGGACATGATAAGATAGTAAAAATAATAGATATCAATTATCCATTGTGACCCTTTAACAAATGTGTGTGCATTCCCTGCCTCCTGACTCCTTTACCCTATCTGCTGTCTATACGTGATGAAAATTTGAGTAACAAACTAAACCTGAAGCAAGCAGAAATAAGCAATTTTTAAAAAACAGGATGGAAATTAATTGCAAAAACAGTAAAAAATAATAGGGAAAATAAAAATAGCAAAAGTTTGTTCTTTGGAAATTTCAGTAAATTAGGCAATCCATTAGCTAGATTGGCCAAGAAAAAAATGAACATTCAAAAATCAAAAATGAAAGAACGGATATTACTGTCCTTATAGAAAAAAAAAGAAATATCATAAGGGAATATGCTATGAATGTTTGTATTCTAAGAAATTAGTCAATCTAGTTGAAATGGACAAATTCATAGAAAGATACAAACTATTAAACCTGACTTAAAGTTGAGTGCCAAAGAATTGATGCTTTTGAACTGTGGTGATGAAGAAGACTCTTGAGAGTCCCTTGGACTACAACGAGATCCACCCAGTCCATCTTAGAGGAAATCAGTCCTGAATATTCATTGGAAGGACTGATGCTAAAGCTGAAACTCCAATACTTTGGCCACCTGATGCGAAGAACTGACTCACTGGAAAAGACCCTGATGCTGGAAATGATTGAAGGAGAAGAGGACAACAGAGGATGAGAAGGTTGGATGGCATCACCGACCCAATGGACATGGGTTAGAGTAACCTCTGGGAGTTAGTGATGGACAGGGAAGCCTGGCATATTTCAGTCCATGAGATTGCAAAGGGTCGGACACTACTGAGCAACTGAACTGAACTGAACTGAAGGAATATACAATCTGAATGAACCTATAACAAGGTATGGAATTAGCATTCAAACACCGTATGTGGTGCATGTTCAGTCATGTCTGACTTTTTGCGACCCCATGGACTGTAGCCTGCCAGACTCCTCTGTCCTTGGAATTTTGCAGGCAAGTATACTGGGGTGGGTTGACATTTCCTTTTCCAAGGGATCTCCCCACTCAGGGATCGAACCTTTGTCTCTTGAGTCTCCTGCATTGTCAGGCCAATTCTTTACCTCTGTGCTGGCTGGGAAATCAAAAACTACCCATACAATAAAAGCTCAGGCCCAGATGGCTTTATTGCTGATTTCTACCAAACATTTGAAAAATGTAACGTCTTTACAAATAGTTCAAAAAATAAAAAAAGGACCAAACTCATTCTTTGAGGCCGATATTAACCTGATACCGAAAACAGACAAAGCAAAAAAAAAGGTAACTGCAGACCAATAGCTCATGAATGTAAATGCAGTATTTTTAAGATATGCCTATACTCTGAAAACTATAAAACGTTTTTCAAATATATTGAAGACCTAAACTGAAAGACAGTCCATGTTCTTGGATCAGAAGACAATATTGTCAAGATGAAAATACTCCTGAAAGTGATCTACAGATTCAACATACCTCCTATCAAAATCTTATATTGCTTCAATGCAGAAATCAACCCTAAACCTCAAATTGAAAATGCAAAGCAACCAAGAAGAGCCAAAACGATATTGAAAAGAATAAAGTTGCAGGACTCATATATAATAATTTTAAAACTTAGTACAAAGCAATAATCAAGACCTATGATATAGACCTAAGGTCAAACATATCTATAAATAGAACGTTATTAAGAATCCAAAGATAAACCCTCACATTCATGATAAATTTCTTTTGTCAAGGTTTGTAGAAATGTATTAAGTAAAGATGAATATTTTCAGCAGATGGTTCTAGGACAAGTGTATATTCATGAGTAAATGAATAAAATGGGACTTTTCTCTCATGTCATTCACAGAAATAAATTCAAAGAAATCATAGGCCTAATGGCCTAAATTTAAGAACTAACCTATAAAGCTCTTAGAAGAAAATATATGCATAACTCTTTAAAATCTTGAGTTAGGCAAAGCCTTTTAGATATGACACCAAGCAACAAGAGAAAAATAGTGAGTTGAATGTTACCACAGAGGGTAAACAACCACAAAAATGGAAAAAAATAATTTATCTTAAAATAGCCTTGTATCCAGAATAAGAATTCTTAAAAATCAGTAAAATAAAGTAACCCAATTAGACTATTAGCAAAGAACTCAATAGTTAGTTCTCCAGAAAAGATATGTAAATGGCCAATAGGTACATGAAAAGATCCTCAGCATCATTAGCTATCAGGGAAATGAAAATCAAAACCATAGTGACATACTATTAATACTTTATACTCACGAGGATGACTATAATCAAAAAGATAATTACAAGTATGAGTAATGTTATAGACAAACTGGAACTCTCATACACTGTAAGTGGTACAACCACTTTGGAAAACTGTTGGTTTCCTATTTCATTATGATGTCATTTTTTACCAATAAAGATAAATGAAGTACTGACACAGCTGTAGCATGGATAAACCTTAAAATAAGGTATAAGAAATTAGTCACAAAATACCACATAGTGAATTATCCTATTTATGTGAAGTGTCCAGAGGATATATTGTAGTTGCCTAGGGCTGGAAATGAGGAAATGAGGACTGGCTATAATAGAGTTAATTTTTAGTGTGAAGAAAATTGATTGTGGTATTGTTTTCACAGCTCTGTGTATTTACTAAAAAACAGTAAGTTGTATGCTTGAAATGGGTGACTTGACTATGAATTTTATCTCAATAAGCTGCTATTTAAAAATAAATGCATGAAAGATGCTGAGAAGGCATAAGTATCAGAGAATTAGATACTGAGAATGCATAAGAATGTGTTGTTATTAAGCATTTTGAGTAAGGCATTTTTCTCCCATGTGGCTCATCTATGGGAAAATAGCTTCCCTGGGGTAAATCTTGGAAAGTAAAACTGAAAATGGCAGGATGGAGTAGTTTATGGATGACTTTGAATATCAGGGCAAGTAGTTTAAAAGTAATCGTGCAGGAAATAAAGAGCCTTAGACGCTTGACCTGGGAAATGACAAAATTAGAGCTGAATCTCTGATATATGTAAGTAGCAGTAAGTAAGTGATAAATTAGAGTGAGGAGACACTAAGAAAAGATTGTGTTCTGGGAAAGTGATAAATGGGTTGTGAGAGAAAAGAGTAAGTAATTCAGGTGAAGTTATAAGCTGTTTGATATGAAATGGATTATTTAAATAAAAAAATAAGAGGAGTTGCAGCTTGAAGTGGATCAGTAATAAATTTGGTTTGGATTATACTGAGCTGAGGCATTGGTGGAATATTGAGATGAAACTATAAAGCAATTATTTTATAATGTGACCTAGAAGTTTGGGAGAAATGACATCCTTCAGGTAACAAAATTGTTCCTGAGTATGCTAATTAACTTAGAATGACACAGTTTTTATTCCCTATGCTCCTTTAAACTATTGACTCTTCGTACTTGATACAAAGAGACTTTGAGATCATGCTGATAATGTGAAAAACTAAATGAGGAAGGCCTTAGTTCATATGGAATTTTTGTGATAATTATAGAAAGGCATCTCTCTTTATTGTATGCAGCCTTGTGCCAGGATGCATGACTTGGCAAAGACATTTAATTTTAGTGCTCACACCTTTCCTCAGCTGGGCTACTTTGAGCAGCATCTGTATGACAATACCCAGGGTTTCTGAGCAAAATAACATCTAATGTAGTTTTTCTAGGTTTTACTTTAAAAAAATAGATTAAAACTGTGTACACAAAGGGTGATATTTAAATTGGATCCATGAATAAACAGCTCCTCTCTAAATATCATTGACAATGTATAGTAAAATCACTGTATGTTGTGCCTCATCGCACTAGAATCCCATAGTGAGATTTTACTATCCGTTAAATCACTAGAAGCTCCTTGTGAGTGCTCTTGGCTTTTATCAAAGGGTTACACTTCACATTACCACCTTGAATATTCCATCTCACACATCACTAACTCACAGATAATCAGGGCTGGACTCCTGAGGCTTATTGTATTTTGATTACAGGACTAGTTTAATTGCACGTGACTGATGCAAACTACCTTCTTTACTGAAAACCTATTGCATTGTTTTCCCCCTCTACCCTTAGAATTTTCATATGTGACATCACTCTTACGATAACTGTATTTTTTATATTACAATAAAGAAAAGAACAATAAACTATGCTCAGACTATACAAGTTAGAAACAAGCTGGTTACATTGTACATTTGATGATCTCTGGGACTTTGAACTTTTGGAAGTGTCTAAGTAATTGATTATGTATTGTTAAATTGATAGTTATAGAATTCCAGCAGAAAACGTGTTTACCTGGATTTAAAAAGTAATTCAACTGTAATTTAATTTATTTTGCTGCCTATTCAGAAATTTTCCACAGTATTATTAATATTATGAAAATAGTTTAAGTGGCTTTTTGCATATTTAATATATATGTAGCTATCATGATTTTATTTTTAAAAAACCCTTAGTTTACCTGCAGTAGAGTTGTATGTGGCAAGGAAAGCCTAAAGTGTTTACTGTCTAGCCTCTTTCCTTTAATGTTATTATATTTTAATAGTCTTATACTTCACTGTGATATCAAATTATCTATATGATTTATGGGAAATGAAGGATCACGTTTTTCTCTATTACATTCCTTTAGATAAAATTTCCGATATACATCAAGCTAGATATAATGACTCTAGATATTGATATGAGAGGGCAAAGATATAAGATCAAAAGATAATGTAAATGAAGTTAAAGAACCTGCTATACACAGGAAAGGGACATGTTCCATGCACAAAATTGCTTTAGAATGCATACAGAATTACAGAATTCCAGCAAGTCACCACGAAAGTAAGAAAGAATGTAGTAATAGGATTAATATTGTATGCATGCAGTTTCCATAAGTAGAAAAGTAAATTTTTATTGAACATAGGAAAAAAATCCTCCTTATCACTAGTAATAAGAGAAAACCTATTTGAACCAACAATGCAGTATCATTATATGAATTTTATTGTCAGAAAATTTAACAGTCAGAAAGTTAGAAAGTATCATCTTTTGTCAAAATATAAATAGCTGAAATTTAGCTACAGGTCATGTGCAAAGATATTGCAACACATTAAAGAATAGTCTAAGACCCTGTTCTTCTTTTTCTAAATATATTGATAGTTTCTATCCAGATTAACTTTAATATTTTTATACTAGAAATTTATATAAGCATGCCCACATAGGTATGGCCTCTGTTAGGAAAAGTTTAGAAAGTGTAAAAGTGTGTAGTAGGAAAATGAATGAAGACATTCCTTTATACGCATGGAAAATATAGTGTTGAAAGTAAAATGAATTAATTATATCAAATTTAAAAGTGTAAATAGAAACTTCCCTGATGATCCAGTGGTTAACAATTCACCTCCCAAAGCAGGTGGTGGGGTTATGATCACTGGTCAGGGAGCTAAGAATCACATGCCCCACAGACAAAAAAAGCATAAAGTAGTAGCAATGTTGTAATAAATTCAATAAAGACTTTAAAAATGGTCCAAATTAAAAAATAATAAAAGTGTAAATAAATATCTAAAAGTATTGAAGGAGAATAGCAAGTTACATATCACTCTGGCCATCTAGAGATACTGAACTTTAGGACAAATAGCATGACCAAAAAGGTCTTGAGACCATCTTTCTTGAGGAGAAGATGAGGTTATATTCTACAACATGATTTGTATGCTAACTACTTCCTCCATCAGATCTAAAGTAATTCCATACATTTGTAGTCTGGGGTCTAATTTTGGAGAAAATCAAGTAATGAAGAAGCTCTGTGCTTCTGAGAATTAAGATAAGACATCTTTTGTGTAGCACTACCTAATTTCTAGTCATTCTCTGAGGGCAAAATAATATTTAACCCATACTTAGAAAAGACAAATGAAGAGTAGTTGTCAAATACTCGTACAAAGGTGAACAAACCATAAATGTGACTGTGTCTTACAGAATCATAATATCATCTAAAATTTTCAAACACAGTGAATATCTAATAAGATTTTATTACCAGTTAGTAATAATACCATGAAGAACATATAAAATTATGTTAACCTATTTACCAACACACAGTTTTGGCTTTCTTGCTGAGAGCAACAACTCCCAAGGTCCCACACTCTTAAATGTCATCAGAAATCCATTATGGCTTTCCAAGTACAAGAATAATCTATAATTTTAAGTATCAAGAGAGAAACATCTGCTCTAATTAAAAGAACATATAAAGCAGCTATTTTACTGTGTGAGAAAACTGAACTTAATACTATTTGATAATAATTACAGGATGTAGACAGCCCCAACTTGCAAAAGGACTCTGCAGCACAATTTCTAAGATACTTAATGAACTTAAAATTTCTTTATCAATAGAAACTATATCTTAAAAGATGATTTTGTTTATAGATGTTTTATAAAGAGAAATTTAACCAATAAATTCCTGAAATTAAATTTTTCTGTCTAATTTATATTTCTCTGTAGAAATGGCTGATTGTCCTTCTCCCTCTTTTTTTTATTTTTCATTTCTACTAAATGCCCCTATGCCACAATCTAAAAAAAAAAAAAAATCAAAAGTAAGTTTACAGATACCACAAAATTCCTCATTGTGCTTTATGAATCTGTATATTCTACTGGTCTTTTCTTCATACCTCTCTGAAATGATATCCTATATCCATTCATAATCTACACAGGCTTATGCACTGCCAGAAATAAGCTTTAGTCCAGGTAAGATGCACTGTGACCTTTATCGTTTGAGTTCTCAACATCATGCTAAACATCTAGGGCAACGTACTTGAGGTTTGAAATTTAAAACATATTAAATAGTATCAGAGAAGTCATTATGATTAAGGAATGTTCCTTTCAGAATATTAGTATCTTATTATGTCTGGAGAGACACTGCAGTTACTCCATCAATTTCTGAACCATATCATTGCCTAGGCAAATTTACTGAATTGACAGGCTCTTCTTCACACACTTGGGGCAAAATTTTCACATGACCTTATAAGAATATGCTTTTATCCACCTATACATAGCAAGCTGTATTAGGTTGGATGACATGCTCAGCTCAGTGTTCACTCTGAGATCACCATAATAGTGATTTTTAAAGAGATAAGTTTCAACATTCTCCCCACATTTTATTCTGTTTTATTTAATCCTCACAAAAATATAATAAATCCTGCAATTAGGTCATTTTGTAAGTAAAACTTAAGAGTCAGAGAGGTTAACTAATCAACCAAGATCACTTGAAAAGTTATGTGGCAAGGCTGGAACTGGAAGCAAATCTAGAAGCCTGCAGAACATGATTTCTTTATTATTAATCTATAATATTTTATTTCTAAAAGCTACATTGACTGAAAAAATGTTTAAAAGAAAAATTAAATTTCCCCCAGAAAATATTTAGTTCAAAACATACTTGTTTAAAATTCTATAAATATTGAAGCTACTAGTATTTAATTTCACCTAGGCACTTAAGTAATTCACTCTTTATACTATCTGAATAATTTGCTGACTTTTAAAAATGCACCTTTCCTTTGAAAAAGTCTTAGCTGAACATTTCCTTATACAAAAGCTTTCTTGAATTGAAAGTATTCCAACTTTCTAGTGCTATTTTATTATGCCAATATTCTTTATTTCTATATTCTTTGATATCCACAGTGCCTGGGAGAAGGTCTGGCACGTAAAATATACCAATAAATATATATTTTTTAAATTTTTTATTTTAATTGGAGGCTAATTACTTTACAATATTGTGGTGGTTTTCCCATATTCACATGAACCTACCAAGGGTGTACATGTGTTCCCCACCCTGACCATCCCTCCCACCTCCCTCCCCATCCCATCTCTCAGGGTCATCCCAGTGCACCAGCCTTGAGCACCCTACCTCATGCATTGAACCTGGACTGAAGATCTATTTCATATATAATAATATACATTTTTGAATGCTATTCTCTCAAATCATCCCACCCTTGTTTTTTCCCACAGAGTCTAACAGTCTGTTCTTTACATCTGTGCCTCTTTTGCTGTCTCACATATAGGGTCATCATTACCATCTTTCTAAATTCCATGCATTAATATACTGTATTGGTGTTTTTTTTTCTGACTTACTTTGCTCTGTGAAATAGGCTCCCATTTCATCTACCTCATTAGAACTGATTGAAATTCATTCTTTTTAATAGCTGAGTAATATTCCATTGTGTATATATACCACTGCTTTCTTATCCGTTTGTCTGCTGTTGGACATCTAGGTTGCTTCCATGTCCTGGCTATTTAAACAGTGCTGCAGTGAACATTGGGGTACATGTGTCTCTTTCAATTCTGGTTTCCTCGATGTGTATGCCCAGCAGTGGGATTGCTGGGTCGAATGGCAGTTCTATTTCCAGCTTTTTAAGGAATCTCCACACTGTTCTCTATAGTGTCTGTACTAGTTTGCATTCCCACCAACAGTGTGAGAGAGTTCCTTTTTCTCTGCACCGTCTCCAGCATTTATTGTTTGTAGACTTTTTGATAGCAGCCATTCTGACCGGCATGAAATGGTACCTCATTGTGGTTTTGATTTGCATTTCTCTGCTAATGAGTGATTTGAGCATCTTTTAATGTGTTTGTTAGCCATCTGTATGTCTTCTTTGCAGAAATTTCTGTTTAATTCTTTGACCCATTTTTTGATTGGATCACTTATTTTTCTGGAATTGAGCTGCAGGAGATGTTTGTATATTTTTGAGATTAGTTCTTTGTCAGTTCCATTGTTTGCTATTATTTTCTCCCATTCTGAAGGCTGTCTTTTCAGCTTGCTTATAGCTTCCTTCATTGTGCAAAAGCTTTTAAGATTAATTAGGTCCCATTTGTTTATTTTTGCTTTTATTTCCAATATTCTGTGAGGGGGTCATAGAGGATCCTGCTGTGATTTATGTCAGAGAGTGTTTGCCTATGTTTTCCTCTAGGAGTTTTATGGATTCTGGTTTTACATTTAGATCTTTAATTCATTTTGATTTTATTTTTGTGTATGGTGTTAGAAAATGTTCTAGTTTCATTCTTTTACAAGTGGTTGACCAGATTTCCCAGCACCACTTGTTAAAAAAAGATTGTCATTTCTGCATTGTATATTCTTGCCCCCTTTGTCAAAGATAAGGTCTCCTTAGGTGCATGGATTTATCTCTGGGCTTTCTGTTTTGTTCCATTGATCTTTGTTTTTGTCTTTGCGCCGGTACCATCCTGTCTTGATTACTGTTGCTATGTAGTGTAGCCTGAAGTCAGGCAGGTTGATTCCTCCAGTTCCATTCCTCTCGCGATTGCTTTGGCTATGTGAGGCTTTTTGTAATTCTATACAAATTGTGAAATTATTTGTTATAATTCTGTGAAAAATACTGTTGGTAGCTTGATAGGAATTGCATTGAATCTATAGATTGTTTTGGGTAGTATACTCATTTTCACTATATTGATTCTTCCAATACATGGACATGGTATATTTCTCCATCTATTTGTGTCATCTTTGATTTCCTTCATCAGCGGTTTATAGTTTTCTATATAGAGGTCTTTTATTTCTTTAGGTAAATTTATCTCTAAGTATTTTATTCTTTTTGCTGCAATGGTAAATGGAATTGTTTCCTTAATTTCTCTTTCTGTTTTCTCATTGTGAATGTTTAGGAATGCAAAGGATTTCTGTGTGTTAATTTTATATCCTGCAACTTTACTATATTCATTAATTAGCTCTATTAAATTTCTGGTAGAGTCTTTAGAGTTTTCTATGTAGAGGATCATGTCATTTGCAAACACTGAGAGTTTTACTTCTTCTTTTCCAATCTGAATTCCTTTTATTCCTTCTTATTCTCTGATTGCTGTGGCCAATACTTCCAAAACTATGTTGAATAGTAGTGGTAAGAGTGGGCATCCTTGTCTTGTTCCTGACTTTAGGGGAAATGCTTTCAATTTTTCACCATTGAGGATAATGTTTTCTGTGGGTTTATCACATATGGCTTTTATTATGTTGAGGTACGTTCCTTCTATTCCTGCTTTCTGGAGGGTTTTATCATAAACAGATGTTGAATTTTGTCAAAGGCTTGCTCTGCATCTATTGAGATAATCGTATGGTTTTTATCTTTTAATTTGCTAATGTGGTGTATCACATTGACTGATTTAAAAATATTGAAGAATGCTTGCATCCATGGGAGAAAGCCCGCTTGGTCATGATGTATGATCTTTTTAATATGTTGTTGGATTCTGTTTGCTAGAATTTTGTTAAGGATTTTTGCATCTATGTTCATTAGTAATATTGGCCTGTAGTTTTCTTTTTCTGTGCATCTTTGTTTGGTTTTGGTATTAGGGTGACGATGGCCTCATAGAATGAGTTTGGAAGTTTACCTTCCTCTGCAATTTTTCTGGAAGAGTTTGAGTAGGGTAGATGTTAGCTCTTCTCTAAATTTCTGGTAGAATTCAGCTGTGAAGCCATCTGGTCCTGGGCTTTTTTTTGTTGGAAGATTTCTGATTATGGTTTCGATTTCTGTGCTTGTGATGGGTCTGTTAAGATTTTCTGTTTCTTCCTGGTTAAGTTTTGGAAAGCTATACTTTTCTAAGAATTTGTCCATTTCTTCCACGTTGTCCATTTTATTTGCAAAAATATACCAATAAATATTTGAAGAATGAAAATTAATGTGAGGACCTCAACTATTTTGAGTATAGGATAGGAAAAGAAGCTTCCAACTGCCCTGGCCTATTCGATCTCTTATATCATCTTGAGCTATCTAGGTATAAAACTTAATTTATTTTCTGTAATTAACTTTTTAGTAGTGAATGTATTACTATAACCTGTAGTTAACATATTGATTTCATATTTAGGGAATACAGACATCTTTATCAAGTACGGTAAAATTTTATCCAAATCAGAGAAAGATTGCTGATCACAGTGTTCAGCATTTCCCCCAGAATGAGGGAAAACTTTTACTCAATATTTTGAAGTAGAGTCAGCAGTTGAATTTCATCATTTGTACATCTAATTACAGCTTTCTGAATGCTATCATTTAATTCAACTGGAAATAGTTACTTGAATTTCATGGAAGCACAGGTTTAACTCTATTTACTCTCACATATGATCTTCTATTTTTACTTAATGTTATTTGTTCTATCTTTTTCAATTTGAAGTCCTTTTTCTTCCTGTATGAGAGAAAAGCAAAATATGGCATATTAGACACTAAGAATATCATGAAAATAAGTGGCAGAGGGACAGAGGAGTAGGGAAGAAAGAATGAAAGAAATATGAAGGACTGAGAAAGGAAGGAAAGGTATCCAGTGAAGGGAGAATGAAATGGGGCTTGTTGCTTATAATACAGGGAAAATTGGATTTGTTTTAAGACTCTTCTCATATTATTGAGTTCATCGTTCTGCTATGTGACCTTGATTTTGCCAAAGTTTTAAAGTTTAAAATAATGGCAGCTTCACTTGTTTTACCTGTTTGCTCTTAGAATCTCAGAAAGTCAAAGCCAATTCTGAATTGTGAAATGGATTACAAATATAAAGCATGCACAGTGATCTTATTGTGTTAGATTGGCTGAATTTGAATTATAGCTTTGCCATTTTATAGACTGCTTTACTTACCTTTGCCTGTTACCTGTATTTTAGAAAGACAGAGAAAATTGTAAAGGTTAAATAGTAAAATGCATATGAAGTATTTTTAAAGAGTTTTGCATATGTTAAGTGAAGCTGGTCTAACTTGATTTACTCAACCTATATATGAGCATGCACATAGTCAAAATTGTTACTATTTTATGTTAAGCAAAGCAAAACAAACAAACAAAAATCCTTATATAAAGTAAGTAATGGACTTTTCTTGAAGAGATTTCTATCTAGTCTTTCCCATTCTATTGTGCTTCTCTATTTCTTAGCACTGATCACTAATTAAGGCTTTCTTATTTCTCCTTGCTATTCTTTGAAACTCTGCATTCAAATGGGTATACTTTCCTTTTCTCCTTTTCTTTTTGCTTCTCTTTTCACAGCTATTTGTAAGGCCTCCTCAGACAGCCATTTTTCTTTTTCGAATTTCTTTTTCTTGGGGATGGTCTTGATCCCTGTCTTCTGTACAGTGTCACAAACCTCCACCCATAGTTCATCAGGCACTCTGTCTATCAGATCTAGTCCCTTAAGTCTATTTCTCACTTAAACTGTATAATCATTAGGGATTTGATTTAGGTCATACCTGAATGGTCTAGTGGTTTTCCTTACTTTCTTCAGTTTAAATCTGAGTTTTGCAATAAGGAGTTCATGATCTGAGTCACATTCAGTTCCAGGTCTTGTTTTTGCTCACTGTATACAGCTTCTCCATCTTTGACTGCAAAGAATATGATCAGTCTGATTTCAGTGTTGACCATCTGGTGATGTCCATGTGTAGAGTCTTTTCTTGTGGTTATATAAGTAACCTCAGATATGCAGATGACACCACCCTTATGGCAGAAAGTGAAGAAGAACTAAAGAGCCTCTTGATGAAAGTGAAAGAGGAGAGTGAAAAAGCTGGCTTAAAACTCAACATTCAGAAAATAAAGATAATCACATCCAGTCCCATCACTTCATGGCAAATAGATGGAGAAACAATGGAAACAGTGGCAGACTTTATTTTGGGGGGCTCCAAAATCACTGCAGATGGTGACTGCAGCCATGAAATTAAAAGAAACTTACTCCTTGGAAGAAAAGTTATGAACAACCTAGACAGCATATTAAAAAGCAGAGACATTACTTTGCCAACAAAGGGCCGTCTAGTTAAGGCTATGGTTTTTCCAGTAGTCATGTATGGATGTGGGAGTTGGACAATAAGAAAGCTGAGCACTGAAGAACTGATGCTTTTGAACTGTGGTGTTGGAGAAGACTCTTGAGAGTCTCTTGGACTGCAGGGAGATCCAACCAGTCCATCCTAAAGGAAATCAGTCCTCAATGTTCATTGGAAAGACTGATGTTGAAGCTAAAACTCCAATATTTTGGCCACCTGATGTGAAGAGCTGTCTCATATGAAAAGACCCTGATGCTGGGAAAGATTGAAAGCAGGAGAAGAGGACGACTGAGGATGAGATTGTTAGATGGCATCACTGACTCAATGGACGTGAGTTTGACTAAACTCTGGGAGTGGTGATAGACAGAGGCCTGGTATGCTGCAATTCATGGGGTCGCCAAGAGTCGGACATGACTGAGCAACTGAGCTGAACTGAGTGGACTTTTATTCTTCAAAAATTTTACCGACAGTAATAAATATTTTACACTATAGTTTGAACAGTGTTGTATAAAAGGGAGACAGAAGAGGTTTTTTTAAATATTTGAATAGACAAAAAAATTATTTTCACTATAAATTGTGGTGTTAGTTTCTACTGTTGCCTTGCACTAAGGAAGATTCCTAAAATGATAGAACATTATCATATATGAGGAAATTAAAATATAATGAAATTTAAAATTCTATAAGTTGAATATTCTACTGCTGCTGCTGCTGCTAAGTCACTTCAGTCATGTCCCACTCGGTGTGATCCCAGAGACGGCAGCCCACCAGGCTCCGTATCCCTGGGATTCTCCAGGCAAGAACACTGGTGTCGATTGCCATTTCCTTCTCCAGTGCATGAAAGTAAAATCTGAAAGTGAAGTTGCTCAGACATGTCCAGCTCTTAGCGACCCTATGGACTGCGGCCCACCAGGCTCCTCTGTCCATGGGGTTTTCCAGGCAAGAGTACTGGAGTGGAGTGCCATTGCCTTCTCCAGAATATTCTACTGATTACTTTAAATTAAGAAATTCAGCCTTTTTTCCCCTTAAATGTCTTTACATCATTCCTCACAATTATGTATTGGAAATGACTAGAGTATATATCAGTGTGGCTAATTTAATACTGTATTTCTGTATAAAGCAGTTGATGTCTCTGAGTTCCACAGGTTCATATTGTACTGCTCAGCCTCATAGTTATTTCATGAGCATATTTAACTGGTCAAAACATGAACTGAATATAATTATGTGGCCCAGTTAGCACAAGGTCTTTCATTCAATTAAAATCAAGCTATGCACATAAATGGCAGAGTAGGTGAATAGCACCACGTGTTTTGATCAAGAAAGTCCACAGTTTAAGAGATTTCAAAAGTTTTCAAATTATATAAAGACAAACGCTAAGTAAAAACAAATTTAAAAAATCACAGAATGGCAGAATTAGAAGAAACAGAGAGGTCGAGTGCTATAGTTAATATCTAATGCTTGTTCCACTTTAGACATCAACAAGTTTGATTTTTGCTTGATTGTGGTTGTTTTCTTTTTTGTAAAACCTGAATTATAAGGTTATTATGGAAAGAACCCTAAGTACAATCAATTTCTAACAACCTTACATTAACAAAAATTATTAAATATGATAATGTTCTGTTCACAAATATTGTGTTGATTGTGTGCTTGGATTCATTTAAATTCAGTTTGCATTGATTTTCATGATGTTGATTAAAAAGGATTAGTGCTTTCAATATCTCAATGGAAAACTCTTGGTACATCAGTTTAAACTGAGAAGAAAATCTCAAAATTGACATCAGATTTTAATTCACTTTAACATATATGCAGCTATATTTAGATCCATTTAAAAATTTATCACTGAGACACTGATATATTCCAGATATTGGATTTCCTGTTAAGGTATGGAAATTTTGATAGAACACAAATCAGACTTTCGAGAAGTTCCAACTGCATTATATGATATGAATTGTGCTTAGTCATTCAATTATGTATGTCTTTGTGACCCCATGGACTGCAGCCCACCAGCCTCCTCTGTACATGGGGATTCTCCAGGCAAGAATACTAGCATGGGTTGCCATGCCCTTCTCCAGAGGATCTTTCCAACCAAAGTTTAGAACCCAGGTCTCCAGCATTGCAGGTAGATTCTTTACCATCTGAGCTACCAGGGAAGCCCATATGATATGAAGATACAGAATAATAAGCACAGTACTTATGCTCTGTTAGTCACCCAATGATGTTTTCTAAGAGAAAACAGAGAGGAGATCCAAAAGTGATGAAAAGGCACTATATACAAAGATGACATTCATATTATTTTGAATACTGTGCTTACCTACCAGCAGGATTTCAAGTTTAGGAAATAAACTAAAGAAATGAAGGAGGGAAAATACACTTGCAACAAAATTTGATCCTTCTGGCACTACAGTTCAGTTCAGTCACTCAGTCATGTCTGACTCTTTGTGACCCCATGAACCTCAGCACACCAGGCCTCCGTGTCCATCACCAACTCCCGGAGTTTACCCAAATTCATGTCCATTGAGTTGTTAATGTTATCCAACCATCCCATCCTCTGTCATCCCCTTCTCCCTCTGCCCTCAATCTTTCCCATCATCAGAGTATTTTCAAATGAGTCAGCTCTTCACATCAGGTGGCCAAAATATTGGAGTTTCAGCTTCAACATCAGTCCTTCCAATGAACACCCAGGACTGATCTCCCTTAGGATGGACTGATTGGATCTCCTGGCAGTCGAAGGGACTCTCAAGAGTCTTCTCCAACACCACAATTCAAAAGCATCCATTCTTTGGCACTCAGCTTTTTTATAGTCTAACTTTGCGTCTATACATGACTACTGGAAAAACCATAGCCTTGACTAGATGGACCTTTGTTGGCAAAGTAATATCTCTGCTTTTTAATATACTGTCTATGTTGGTCATAACTTTTCTTCCAAAGCCTAAGCTTCTTTTAATTTCATGGCTGCAATCACCATCTGCAGTGATTTTGGAGCCCCCAAAAATAAAGTCACCCACTGTTTCCACTGTTTCTCCATCTATTTGCCAAGAAGTGTTGGGACCAGATGCCATGATCCTAGTTTTCTGAATGTTGAGTTTTAAGCCAACTTTTTCACTCTCTTCTTTCACTTTCATCAAGAGGCTCTTTAGTTCTTCTTCACTTTCTGCCATAAGGGTGGTGTCATCAGCATATCTGAGATTATTGATATTTTTCCCAGCAATCTGGATTTCTCATGATATACTCTGCATATAAGTTAAATAAGCAGGGTGACAATATACAGCCTTGATTTGAAACCAGTCTGTTGTTCCATGTCCAGTTCTAACTGTTGCTTCCTGACCTTCATGTAGGTTTGTCAAGAGGCAGCTCAGGTGGGCTGGTATTCCCATCTCTTTCAGAATTTTCCACAGTTTATGGTGATTATGCCTTAACATATTTATAAATGAAGCAAACAAATAAGCATCAACATAATAAAATCTTCACTTGGGAATATTAATAAACTGTAAAATCATCATGACTTATTTGTAAAACAGTACACACACTCATACAAACATACCCCATGTTATTGTTATTATAATAGCCCAAAGTGTCTCCCATGTGTGAACCTGCAGCATATACAGTAATTTTTTTGGTGAAATAAAGGCTATGGGAGTCAGAGGACACTGAGCGTAAGAACTCAATTGTCAGAATCCATGGCCTCAGTGAAGTGGAATGAGATTATTAAGACAGATGAAAAATATGCAAATACCACCAGAAAACAAACAAGCAGGCAACAATATTTTATTCATCAGAATGCAGAGCCATTGTTCTTCCTACTTGGAGACAGAAAGATTTTTTCAAACTGCATCCTAACTAAATATTTCCTCTTCCAGAAGATGAAGGCATGAGTGATAATATTCAGGATGATATTGTTAGACAAGCACTTAAATTTTTATGAAAGTTTATGCTTGTAACAAGACTAGATAAGGTGAATTTGGCTTTGCGCTTGCTGTTCTTGGAATTTCATACACAGGGTATTTTTCTTGCCAATTTGCATATTTTGTCTTTCTGTGCCAGTAATTTGTTTGCTAAAACGTTGTGTTAAGCTAACTTCTATTATTGCCAGAACACATAGAAGCATAGTGAAACTTCCTTAATAGCTGGAAAAGATCTAGTTAATCACATGCATATGACAGCTGGAGGTTCATATCCTTCGGAGTGAAGTTGCGATTACACAAAGCAAATAGAAAACTTTTATCCAATGAGCTTCCTTAACTGAGTTTCAATGTCTCCTAATCATTTGTAAATAAGTTCCAGTAGACGAGGAGATTTTAGGCATTTAAGCATTTTAATATTTTAAGCATTTACAGAATGCTTAAAAGATAATACTTTTTCCCTGAAAAGCAGACTAAATCACAAGCAAAGATTTTAAACCAAATGTTAAATTACAGTTTGTGATCAGAGATGGAAACTTTGAAGTACTCTTTATATATTGGGAATAACAATAACAAAATCATGCGCAGGAAGTCATTTCTTCTTAGAGATTTAAGGGTAGCTTTTAACCTGTCAATCAGTCAAACATATTTCATGTGCCACAGTTAAGTTTAGAAAACATAGGCTCATACACATGTACATGCTACAGCTCTATGGAGTATACTTGCTTTTCCCAATACACACAAGTATATTTATGGTAACCGTCATTTGGACTGATAAAGTATGTGCAGAAGGGAAGAAAAGGTCATTCTTGCATAAAATATCAGAAGATGTCAGTAATTTGAGAACTAATGACTTAAAGGCTTAGGAAAATATGAAGAAAACAGAGTAGTCTTCTTGTATGATTTATTTGATTCGTATCTAATGACATGTGCTCAGTAAATCTTCCTTATTCCAGAATATGTGTGATGGTCCTCAGAGATTGTCCTAAGCTAAAGAGGTAGGTAAAAAACCAAAAAATGTGAAGCATGAAGATTAAATAGAGTTTATTAGGATAGTAGGAAGACTTTTGAAAGTCAAAAACTATGAAATAATACATTCCAGATCTACTGATTTACTATTTTGACCATCTAGAAATAAATGACCCAATATATTTCAGTCCATGAGTTCAAGAATAGTTTAATTTAGGAACTAGACATTTGTAACTTTTTACCACTTAAGTCATTGGAGAATAGTATGCAATGCTTTATTTTTAGATGTATAAAGGGCAAAATTTAAATAAAAAATCTGTGTCAAAGAATGTAATTATTTAAGTATAGTAATTGTTACAGTGGAATGCTATATAGCTAAACATTAACATTATATTTTTGAAACTAATGAGAAATTCATATACTATGAGAAGAGATGAAAGAGTACATGAAAAAAGTATAAAATGGATATATTGTATGATACCATCTGCATAAAAACATTTTTTATATTTACATGTATTATGTAAATATATTATGTAAAATATTAAGAATTTAAAATTATTTTTGAACAAAGACATATTTTGTTTAAATATTATATACTTTTCCACACTGTTTCTTTTTTAATTTAAAAAATATAATGCTCTTTTAAGATAAAATTATTATATAACTTGTTAATATAGATTTGGAAGATGTATATCTTTATAAAAATTGAAGTATGGTATAGCTTATTGTAAGTAAAATTGAGAAAATTTAAGGATATCACAATATCCTTGCTGTTTTGGTCTGAACACCAGTTTTCCTTTCAGTCGGTCTCTACAGGGTGCACCTAGTGATGAACAATTTTCTCCATGTGGGGCAGGTTACTTTCCTGTGTCTGAGCGCAATTCATAGTCTTATTAGAGTACTTTGGTACAAGATCAGTGTGGATAGTAAAGCACATCGGAGCCTACTTTTACTTATTCACAAGGAAAACAAAATGTGTTTGAAATTTAGGAAAGTGGTATTTGAGATTACTATTGCCTTACTGTATTGAGGAGATACTACTACTCTGAATTTTATAAACTGCCATAGCAATTGAGGCAGACATATTTTGAATTAACACATTTTTGAAATGAGTAATTTTTGTACAGTTTGTTTATGCTTTTTTTAAGAAGGGAAAGGAAGATAATTGTGTAGACTGAATTATGTAGAACTGATTATTCTTTGCTATTTATTGAATTTAATCACAAGATTAAAGTTAAGTTTGAAAGAGATTTGTCCTATTTTTTTCTCCCTGTATTCGTAAGACCTCTTTATATCATGAGAAACAATTTTTAAGTGTTTTCCCCCAAAGTAAGAAATATTTTTTTTCTAGATTTTCAGCTCATTTGGAGCCTTATGAATCAGATGAACTAATTTTTTCCTTATATGAGTAAGCAAAAGGGAGTGAAAGTATCAGTTACAAGTATCAATGAAAATATGAATAACAGCCCAAGCGCTGATCTAGTGGATCTGTTGCTTAAAGGCTGAAAAGTGCTAACATGAGCAAAGGTCGTAATGAAAGTCTTCTTTGTTCACTTTACTTAATCAGTCTTATACTTGCAACAACAAAAGACCTAAAGCCACTTGGGAAGTTCTAGATGTCATCAGTCCTGAAAGAATAAGAATTTATCTCTAAAAACAGATGGATTTAGATAGATATTGAGTAGACACTAGTGCTTGATACTGTATTAAGTGCTTTGCATAAAAACTCATTTAATTTTCCAAGTGATCCTGGATATTGTATTGCCATCCCCATTTGCTAGAAGAGGAAAGGAAGGATTAAAATTTTTGATAAACTTCCAAAAAATACACAGCCTATTTATTGCAGCATTAGGAATCTAACCTAGATTTATGTGACTCCAAAGTCTATGTTCTTAATCCACCATTTTTATTACTAAGCTAAACTAAGCTAAGCTAATATTACTTATATTACCATAAGACCATATGGTAAATATTATGAGCAGGTATTTACCCATTGGCAGGGTCCTCTGAGGCATTGGGTGCTTGGGGAAGTCAATTGGAGATTTAAAAGAAAAGGTGAGGTAATTGTGGTTTTGTTTAAGCACAAGGACACCATGTGCTCCTTAATGGGAGGCGTGATCATAAAATGGCTGTGTGAGCGTGTTCTGAGGGTGGAGTTTTTGACTCTCTGAAGACAGAAGGTCACTGAGCAGACACTCCAGCATCCCCAGTTACAGAGTTGGTGGCCTTGACCAGCCTTAACGGGCTTGAGCTCAAACTGAACACAGCTTACCCCAAGTTCCTGAAAAATCACCTTGGCAAACATCTTATTATCTAGACTAGTGATGCTTGAAGAGCTGTTAAGGTTTCTGCAGAAACAGTAAAGGTGAACCTGGTCAGTGAATGCAGATTACACTTCATTATTAAGCAAGTTATAGTTTAATGCATCTAACTGACAACTAGCCTTAATTTCAGTATCCTGGCAGAAGAGTTAATAACATTTTTTGCCTGTACTAACAGGAAAATTAGAATGGTACTTACAATCTCAGATCTGGGTAAATGATTTTCTAACAAATTCTGAAATTTCCAACTGACGTCTCATTTTGCCTAAAATAAATAAATAAAAACTATAAATATGAATACATAAGAAAAAATGAAATAAAAAATGGTATAATTTCAAAAACAGAAAGCTGACAAACAGTAAAGGAGTTTTATTAGCATTTACTAGACCATGCACTGACAGTTCAAATATAAAGAGCTTTTTGTCAATCTAGTCATCCATGGGCATAAAGCAGACTCAAGAATATACTTGGATGTAATCATGTGCCATGTCTTATAAAAATGTAATAAGACTCAGATAGAAAGGGCCTCATCCAATGAAAATATCTCTGAATGCTCATGGTTACTAAATAAATTGCAAACCTTAGTTTTATGTTAGTTTCATGTTATCACCTCTCTTCTGGAGAAGAAAATGGCAACTCACTCCAGTATTCTTGCCTGGACAACTCCATGGACAGAGGAGCTGATGGGCTACAGTCCATGAGGTTGCAAAGAGTCAGACATGACTGAGTGATTAACACTTTTATTATCACCTCTATTAGTCTATGCTTAAAATATTTTACTACACATAATTGTTATAAATTGCATGTTTATTTTATATCTAAAACCTGTCTGAACTCTTAAAATTGACAATTTGTATAAACAAGCTAAAAGAAAAGAAAACTTTTATATAACTCTAACTTTTATATAACTTTAACCCAAAGTCTTATTTATTCAAAGATTCATGATTTATACAGGATTACACAAAAATGTGTTTGAAGTATGAATTTACAAGTGTCTCTTTCTCATTTGCCTGAGAGTTGACCTTGGCCCTAGTCTCTTGTTTGAAGATTGATGTCAATAGAGGAATTAAATTAGGTTTGACTGTTTAATAATAAGTGTTACTAGAGTTGTGAGGCTGTATTGATATGACCACTCATATACATTTTCCTGCCATAGAAAACATTTGTATTGCGATCACATACGTGGATGTGATATAACCATTTTTATGTAGGATGCTCCTTTTATGTTCATTTCTGCTGCTCATACTCAGTTATTTTCTTCCAAGGTTTAAAACAGAAAGTTCATGCTTAGTTAAACCTACCAGTTTCTATAACATTCTGAGAAAATGTATCCTTAGCTCTCAAAAATGATTATTTTAGAGATATGGACTATATTTTTTCTATTCTGATAATTATTTGTTTATCCATGTGCCTCTCTCTCTACAATCATATATTTTCTTTAAGTTATTGCAGTTGTGAAGTGCTTTTGCTTAAATATACAAATTATTGCCTTCAGTCTTCCTTATGCCATCATCACAACAACCTTATTGGGTAGACTGGCAATCCTTCAATTTGAGAAATGAAGTCATTTGTAGGTTAAGCGATTTATTTAAATCCCTCTGGCTAATTATAGAAATAATTAATTTTGCTATTACCATGCTTTCATTTGGATGAAGAATAGGGGAAGTAAAATTAGAAAAATAAATGGCTTGTTATGATCTTTTGGCTAATTGAATAAGAGGCACAAATATAAGCAGGAAACAGGGAGCTTGGTGATGTGCTAGTGAGATCCAAATGCAACCAGAATTGTGCTCAAGACCCAGCTGTTAAAACATTGCAGTTGCTTAATAATTCTGATATCTTGTCATAAACTTTTTCACTGTGAAGAAGTGTTGTATACATACAGCTGTGTGTATGCGTGTAATATGTTAGTTTAGGGATAGGTTTTCTGCTGGCCAATACTAAGGCCTGTGACAAAAATTATTCTGTGAAAAATGGGTGAGTGAAAAACACACAAAAGGGAGAAACGGTGAATTCTTCCCACAGTCTATAAGTTCACATTAATCTAGGGACAGCTTTTATCACAGTTTCATTTTTTATTATAAAACTTAATTTGTGTGTGCATATATGTGTGGTTGATTGGTTTGTTTTGGGCTGATTTTATTCCAAAGAAACATGTTCTTTAAACTACAGCACCTTATAAGCAACAACAATAGCCAGTATTTTAGAAGAAAATCTTTAGTTTTTTAGGCTGTGGTACAATAAGAATCATCTGCCAGTATCAAATAAAATCGATTACAGCTTTTCTGATTAGAAATGTGAAAAGAAGTAAGACACGAGAAATCCAGGAAAGATCATGCTTAGTTGCATTTTCACAGCAAATCCCTTTGTAGCAGAGCTGGTCAGCTGCAGTTTTATTAGTATCATTAATAATCATGACATGTCACAGAGGCTCTCAGCTATATGCTACTCTCCTGGGTAGCTGAATACCTATATTTTTAGAAGGCTGTGAATGTTACTTAACCTAATCTGCAGCCTGGCTTGCTCACAGAGCAAAGGTTTGAGTGAATACCAAAGGAGAGCTAGCCAGCTGCATACCAGCCCCTTCCTGCCCAGAGGCAGAGAGGCAGGCTTGCAACAGATAGAACTGGAAGGCAAGGGGCTGCTGCAATCTCAGTCCCAGAGACAGCATCTTCCACCAAACCATGAGAAGGATCCCAGCTGCTAATCACATTTTCCTGAGATTTTGGATGGCTGACATCTTCCAGGAGGGTCGCAGCCTGAGATCAGCTCTCCAGAGGAGACATATGGCACACCTGAGAAGGTACTCTCATGGCGCACCTGGAAAACCATGCTGCCGGGGCTGGGGAGGTGATTAAGATGCATGGCTCACGTGCAACGGTGCACTTGCCAAGCACTTGGTCACCTGAGCTGCTCAGACCTGGGAAGGGCACAAAATGTACGTCCAACCCACAGAGACAGAGCTAGAACTATATCTGAGTGTCTCCTGTGGAGGTATGTGTCAGTAGTGGCCTGCTGCAGGATCAGGGGCTCTGGGTGCAACAGACCTGGATATGGCATCAGCCCTCTTGGAGGAGGTAGCCAATAACCCCATCATAGAGTCACCAAAACTTACAGAGGACTGGGGAAACAGACTCTTGGAGGGCACAAACAAAACCTTGTGTGCACCAGGACCCAGGAGAAAGGAGCAGTGACCCCACAAGAAACTGATGCAGACATAACCACAGTGTGACCCAGACATACCCATGAGTGTCTAGGAGTCTCCAACAGAAGCATGGGTCAGAAGTGGCCTGCTTCAGGGTTGGAGGCACTGAATGCAGCAGTACATCATGGAACCTTTTGAAAGAGGTCTCAAATATCTTCATTACCTCCACCATAGTTTGGCCTCAGGTCAAGCAACAGGGAGGGAACACAGTTCTGCCCATCAACAGAAAATTGGATTAAAGACTTACTGAACATGGGCCCGCACATCAGAACAAGACACAGTTTTGTCAAGAAAACTACAATCACAGAAAACTAACCAATCTTATCACATGGACCACAGCCTTGTCTAGCTCAATGAAACTATGAGACATGACTTGTAGGGCCACCCAAGACGGATGGGTCATGGCAGAGAGTTCTGACAAAATGTGGTCCACTCAGACAGGGAATGGCAAACCACTTCAGCATTCTTGCCTTGAGAACCCCATGAACAGTATGAAAAGGAAAAATATAGAACAATGAAAGATGAACTCCCCAGGTTGGTAGGTACCCAATAAGCTACTGGAAAAAGTAGAAAAATAACTCCAGAGAGAATGAAGAGATGGAGCCAAAGCAAAAACAACACCCAGTGTGGATGTGACAGGTGATGGAAGCAAAGTTATAAAGAGCAGTATTAATTGGAACCTGGAATGATAGGTCCATGAATCAGGGCAAATTGGATGTGGTCAAATGGGCGATGGCAAGAATAAACATCAACATTTTAGGAATCAGTGAACTAAAATGGATTAAAATGGAAGAATTTAACTCAGATGACCATAATATCTACTACTGTGGGCAAGAATCCCTTAGAAGAAATGGAGTGGCCATCATAGTCAACAAAAGAGTCCAAAATGCAGTACTTGGATACGGTCTCAAAAATGACAAAATGATCTCTGTTCGTTTCCAAGGCAAACCATTCAATATCACAGTAATCCAACTCTGTGCCTCAACCAGTAATGTTGAAAGAAGCGGAAGTTGAAGGGTTCAATGAAGACCTATAAGACATTCTAGAAATAATACTCCAGAAAGATATTATCTTCATTATAGGGGACTGGAATGCAAAAGTAGGACGTCAAGAGATACCTGGAGTAACAGTCAAATTTAGCCTTGAGTACAAAATGAAGCAGGGCAAAGGCTAACAGAGTTTTGCCAAGAGAACACACTGGTCATAGCAAGCACCCTCTTCCAACAACATAAGAGAAACTCTACACATGGACATCATCAGATGGTCAATACTGAAATCATATTGATTATTTTCTTTGCAGCCAAAGATGAAGAAGCACTATACAGTCAGCAAAAACAAGACCGGAAACTGACTGTGGCTCAGATCATGAACTGCTGATTGCCAAATGCAGACTTAAATTGAAGAAAGTAGAGAAAACCACTAGACCATTCAGGTATGACTTAAATAAAATCCCTTATGATTATACAGTGGAAGTGACAAATAGACTCAAGGGATTAGATCTGATAGAGTACCTGAAAAACTATGTATGGAGGTTCATGACATTATACAGTAGGCAGTGATCAAGACCATCCCCAAGAAAAATAAATGCAAAAAGGCAAAATGGTTGTCAGAGGAGGCCTTAAAAATAGCTGAAAAAAGAAGAGAAGCTAAAAGCAAAGGAGAAAAGGAAAAATATACCCATTTGTGTTATGGCCCTTTAATGGGCCTGGGCTTGGGGGTGCAGAGTCGATGATAAGAAAATAGAGGAAGAGAGAAAGAGAGAAATGAATAGAGACATGGGGACCAAGACTCTGATGGAGGAAAAGCGTTTATTCAACATAATATGGGCATATATATATATATACTGTCTTACAAAATAGCCTTTTCAGCGAAGATAAAGATCAGAAATCTTACATCTTATCCAGGAAACTTAAGGCTAGAATCCATCTCAAAGAGAGGGGGTTGTAAAACTCACTTTCCATAACAGAAAGGGAAGAAGACCATAAATAGTTACTTTTACTTTAATAATGTATGCATTCCTTAGCCCATCCCACCCCACCCCCAGAAGTTTGCCTCTCCACTCATCTCTGAATATTCAGGGATTAAAAAGGGACATCAGAAAACAGCACACAGGAAGCCACCTGCCTAATGCTTCCTGACATATTTGAATTCAGACTTCCAAAAAAAGCAAGGAGAGGTAAGAAAGCCTTCCTCAGTGATCAACCCAGAGGGATGGAATTGGGAGGGAGGTGGGAGGGGGGTTCTGGAAGGGGAACACATGTATACCCATGGCAGATTCATGTCGATGTATGGCAAAACCAACACAATAATGTAAAGAAAATAAATAAAACAACAACAACAACAAAAAGAATTAGAGGAGCACAATAGAATGGGAAAGACTAGAGATCTCTTCAAGAAAATTAGAGATACAAAGGGGACATTTCATGCAATCATGAGCAAAATAAATGACAGAAATTATATGGAACTAACGAAGCAGAAGATATTAAGAAGTGACAAAAATACACAGAAAACTATACAAAAAAGATCGTCATGACCCAGATAACCACTATGGTGTGATCACACCCCTAGAGCCAGACATCCTGAATGTGAAGTCAAGTGAACCTTATGAAATATCACTTTGAACAAAGCTAGTGGAGATGATGGAATTCCAGTTGAGCTCTTTCAAATCCTAAAAGATGATGCTATGAAGGTGCTGTACTCAATATGCCCGCAAATTTGGAAAACTCAGCAGTGGCCACAGGACTGGAAAATGTCAGTTTCATTCCAATCCCAAAGAAGGTTCAAACTACCACACAATTGCTCTCATCTCACACACTTGCAAAGTAATGCTCCAAATTCTCCAATCAAGGCTTCAACAGTATGTGAACCATGAACTTCCAGATGTTCAAGCTGGATTTAGAAATGGCAGACTAACCATAGATCAAATTGCCAACATCTCCTGGATCATTGAAAAAGCAAGAGAGTTTCACAAAAGCATCTACTTTTGCTTATTGACTATGCCAAAGCCTATGACTGGATTGCCACAAACTGGAAAATTCTGAAAGAGATGGGAATACCAGACCACCTTATCAGCTTCCTGAGAAATGTGTATGCAGGTCAAGAAGCAACAGTTAGAACTGGGTATGAAACAACGGATTTGTTCCAAATCAGGAAACGAGTACATAAAGGTTGTATATTGTCACCCTGCTTATTTAACTTATATGCAGAGTACATCATGCAAAATGCTGGGCTGGATAAAGCACAAGCTGGAATAGAGATTGCTGGGAGAAATATCAATAACCTCAGATATGCAGGTGACACCACCCTTGTGGCAGAAGGCGAAGAGATACTAAAGAGCTTCTTAATGAAAGTGAAAGAAGAGAGTGAAAAAGTGGCTTAAAACTCAACATTCAGAAAACTAAGATCATGGCATCTGGTCTCATCACTTCATGGCAAATAGATGGGGAAACAATGGAAGCAGTGAGTAACTTTATTTTGGGGGGCTCCAAAATCACTGCAGATGGTGATTGCAGCCATGAAATTAAAAGACACTTACTACTTGGAAGAAAAGCTATGACCAACCTAGACAGCATATTAAAAAGCAGGGACATTGCCAACAAAAGTCTGTCTTATCTAAACTGTGGTTTTTCCAATAGTCATGTGTGGTTGTGAGAGTTGGGCTATAAAGAAAGCTGAGCATGGAACAATTGATGCTTTTGAACTGTGGTGTTGTGGAAGACTCTTGAGAGTCCCTTGGACTGCAAGGAGCTCAACAGTCAATCCTAAAGGAGATCAGTCCTGAATATTCATTGGAAGGACTGATCATGAAGCTGAAACTCCAATACTTTGGCCACCTGATGTGAAGAACCGAATCATTTGAAAAGACCCTGATGCTGGGGAAGATTGAGGGCAGGAGGAGAAGGGGATGACAGGGGATGAGATGGTTGGATGGCATCACCAGCACGATGGACATGAGTTTGTTTCGGCTCCAGGAGTTGGTGATGGACAGGGAAGACTGGTGTGCTCCAGTCCATGGAGTCTCAAAGAGTAGGACACGACTGAGCGACTGAACTGATCTGAACTGAATGTTAATTTAATTACTTAGCAGTTGGTTGGCTCACTTAAGTTTTATGCACTCATATAAATCTTCAGTAATCTACTCCTATTTAAGTAATGTAGGAAATAGTATAACACATTTGACGTAAGCCTTGATAATAATACTGCTGCATGCACAAATGATTATCACTGAAATATCTAAATTTTTCAGATTTATTTTTATTGCTAATTAAAGTGCGAGTATTCAGGTACTATATTTAGTCCCACATTTTAAACTAAATGTTTTATTTCACCAGTATTTTCCTTTTCCATATTGTCATAATCTTGAACTTGTGTTAGATAATAAAATGCTCAATTTAGGAATACTTTATTTGCAACCTATTCAGGAAGAAATATGTTTTTAAGAATGCATTAATGTTAAATTTGTTCATCAATGCTTGGATTGCTCTAATCAAGAACTTATTCTGTAAAAAAGAAATTAAATCGTGCAGAGAATGGATAATTCCAATTGTTGTGTCAAAATAAAATGTTATCCTCAAAAAACTAAAGTTTTTAAACCTTATTTGATGTTACTTACAACCATATTAAGTTTCTTAAAAATCAAAGTTCTGTATCCTAGCTTTATGCATCTGAAAAAACTGGTTAAAATATAATTTTCAAACAAGCCAAGTATGTTTTTATTATATATATTTTATTATATATTCCAAACACAGAAATAATCAGTTTACTTATGTAGATGTGGGTAGTCAAAATCTTGGTTTATGTTTTCAAATGCTATAATAATTATGGGGAGATAGATGGTGTTTGTGGAAATAGCCACTGCTAGTGTAAGCAATTATTAATGTTTACAGTTCATCTAATAACATTTGTTATATATCTGAAATTGGGGATCAGAAGGAGTGGCTCCTTTTTAAAATTACATTTCATTTAAGCTGTCATGTCAATTTATATTAATTCTTCCTTTATATGTGTGATAGTTTTGAATCATTTTACATTCCACCCAGTAGTGCTCCAGGGTTCCAGTTGCTCCATATTCTCACCAACGCTTGTTATTTTTGTTTTTGGTATTGTGATGGTTGTCATACTAAGGATGTGAGACAATATCTCATTGTAGCTTTCATCTACATTTCTCTGATAATTAGTGATGTTACGCATTGTTTAATATGCTTGATGACTTGAATATTTTATTTCTTTTCAGAATTGTCTATTTAGGTTTTTTGCCTATTTTCCTTTTTTTTTTTTTTTTCTGTTCAACTGCCAGAGTTTTATATTTTGGATATTGACTCCTTAGCAGATGTACAGTTTGCAAGTATTTTCTCCCATTATAATAGGTACCTTTTCACTCTGCGGATTATTTTATGTGGAAAAGCTCTTTAATTTAATATAATCTTCCATGTCTGTTTTTGCTTCTGTTGCCTCTGATTTTGGTCTCACATCAAACAAAACATTGCAAAATTCAATGTCTGGGAAAATTTAACCTGTGTTTTCTTCTAAGAGTTTTATTGTTTAAGGTTTAATTATTTAATCCATTTTGGATTGACTTTCATGTATGGTATAAGATAAAGGTCTAATTTCACTGTCTTGCAAGTGGATATGTAGTTTTCCTAACATCACTTGATGATTTGACAATCATTTCTCCACTAGTTAGTCTTTACCATGTTTATCAAAGATCATTTGATCATATACATAAGGGTTTGTTTCTCTTCTATTGGTCTTTATGTTTGCTTTTATGCCAGTGACATACTTATGTTTTGATAAGTGAAACTGTTAGTCACTCAGTCATGTCCAACTCTTTGCTACTCCATGATCTGTAGCCCACCAGGTTCCTCTCTCCATGGGATTCTCCAGACAAAAATACAGGGGTGGGTTGCCATTTGCTTCAGCTTTGTAATATGCTTGGAAATCAGGAAGTATGATTTGAAGTTAGGACTTGGTAGCTTTGTTTTTCTTTCTTATAATGGTTTTGCATATTTGAGGTCATTGGAAATTTTATATGGATTATTAGATTCTTTTTCTACTCCTGAAAAAACTGCCAATGGGATTTTGACAAGAATTACTTTGAATTTGTAGATTATTTTGGCTGGTCTTGGCATTTTAACAACATTAAATCTTCCCATCCATGAGCATAGGATGCATTTCCATTTATTTTCTTTAATTCCTTTCAATAATACTTTTTATTTTTCAATGTACAAGTCTTGCCTCACCTTGGTTAATTTTATTTGTAAGTATTTTACTGTTTTGATGTCATTGTCAGTGGTTATGTGTTATTAATTTTCTTTTTAGACTGTTTATTAGTGTGCAAAAACACAACAGATTTTTGTGTTTTGATTTTATATCTTGCAACTTGGCTGAAGTTGCATATGCATAATATTTGCTATAATCTATATATAAAATCATATCATCCTTGAACAGACATAATTTTCCTACTCCCTTTCTGACTTGGATCTCTTTTATCCCTTATTTTTGCCTAATTACTTTGGCTAGTACTTCCAGTATTATGCTGAATATTAGGGGCAAAAGGAGAATATCTTGTCTTGTTCCTGATCTTAGTGGAAAAGCTTTCAGTTTTCCACCACTGAGAATGGTGCTTATTCATATATTGCCTTTATTTTTTTTAAAGAAATATTCCTATTTTTCTAGTTTCTTTAGTTTTTATTATGAAAGAATGTTGAATTTTGTCAAATGTTTTTTCTGCATCAATTGAGATAATTGGGTATGTGTGTTTTTCTCTTCCATTAACATGGTATATATTTCATTGATTTTTGTATGCTCAATCAATCTTAATAATAGAAATAAATTCCATTTAGCCATGGGGTATAATTCTTTTAATGTACTATTTTAAAGCAGTTTTATAGCTTTTTGATGGAGATTTTTACAGCAGTATTCATCAAGGATATTGGACTGCTGTTTTCTAATAGTATCTTTGTTTAGTTTTGTCAGCAGGATAATACTGAGTCTTGAAATGCGTTTACAAGTGTTTCTTCCTCTTCATTTTTTTACAAGAGTTTGAGAAAAATTGCTATTAATTTTTTAAATGTTCAGTAGATTCCCCAGTGGAACCTGGACCATCCCTGAGCTTTGCTTCATTGGGAAGTTTTTTATAATTACAAGTATAACTTGGTTTATTGCACTTTACTGTACAGGCTTTGCAGATTCTGCATTTTTTACAGATTGAAGGTTTATAGCAACCCCATATCAAGAAAGCTTATTAGTGGTATTTTCCGTTAGCATTTGCTTATTTCATATCTCTCTGTCATGGTGATCAGTGATATTTGATGATTTTATCATGATTGTTTTGGGATTCCTTGAACCGTGTTCATGTAAGGCTCAGAGACTAACCAATGAATATTGTGTGTGTTCTGACTGCTCTACTGATGAGTTCTTTCCCCATCTCTCTCCTACTCTTTGGGTCTCCCTGTTATTTGGAAAAAAAAATACTGATATTAAGCCAATTTATGATCCTAGATGGCCTACTGTTCAAATGAAAGGAAAAATCAAACATCTCTTCAGTTCAGTTCAGTTCAGTTCAGTCGCTCAGTCATGTCCAACTCTTTGCGACCCCATGAATCACAGCACGCCAGATCTCCCTCCGTATCACCAACTCCCAGAGTCTACCCAAACCCATGTTCATCAACATTACATCAAAAGCTAGAAATGTTTAGCTTAGTGAGGAAGGCATGTTGTTTCAAACTAGGCATTTTGTTTCACAGAGTTAGCCAAGTTGTGGATGGCAAGGGATATTTCTTGAAGGAAATGTAAAGTGTTACTCCAGTGAACATGTGAATGATTAGAAGGTGAAACAGATATCGCTGATATGGAGGTTTCAGTACTATTGTTAAAAGATGAGGTGAGCCATGACGTTCCCTTAAGCCAAAACCTAATCCAGAGCAAGACCGTAACTCTCTTCAATGCTGTGAAGGCTGAGAGAGGTAATGAAGCTGCAGGGAAAAAAAAAAAAAAAATGGCACTTAAAGATGTTGATTTATGATATTTAAAGAAAGAATATGTCTCCATAACATTAAAGTACAAAATGAAATAGCAAATGCTGATGTAGAAACTGTATCAAGTTATCCAGCAGGTCTCGTTAAGATAATTAATGAAGGTAATTACACCAGATAACAGATTTGCAATTTAAAAACAGCCTTTTATTAGAATCAGAAACAATCTGGGGCTTTCATAATTAAAGAGGAGAAGCCAATTCCTGGCTTCAAATCTTTGAAGGAAAGCTGACTCTCTTGTTAGGGAGGTATTTCAGCTAATGACTTTTAGTTGAAGCCATTGTATGTTTATTATTCCCTAAATCCTAGGACCTTTAAGAACTATGCTAAATCTACTCTGCCTATACTCTGTAAATGGAAGAAGAAAGCCTAGATTGCAGCACACTTATTTATAGCATGGTGTACTGAATATTTGCAGCCCACTGTCCTACTGCGCAGAAAAAAGATTCCTTTCAAAATTTTACTGCGCATTTACAATGCATCTGTACACCCACAGTCTCTGATGGAGATGAACAATGAAATCAATATTGTTTTCATGACTGCTAACACTTCATCCATTCTGCAGATCAAGGAGTTATTCTGACTTTCAAGTCTTATTATTTAAGAAATACATTTTGTGAGGCTATAGCTGCTATAGATAATGACTCCATTGATGGATCTGAGAAAAGTCAATTGAGAACCTTCTAGACAGGATTTACCATTGTAGAATCATTTGTGATTCATGGCAAGAAGTCAAAATATTGATGATAATAGGATTTGAAAGAAGTTGATTCCAACCCAAATTAATGACTTTGAGTGACTTAAGAGTCAATGGAAGAAATAGCTGCACATGTGGTAGAAATAGTAAAAAGACTAGAAATTAGAAGTGAAGGCTGAAGATGTGATTGAATTGCTGCAATCTCTTTGTAAAACTTTAATGAAAGAGGAATTGTTTGCTATGAATGAGCCAAGTACATGGTTTCTTGAGATGCAATCTACTCCTGGTGAAAAGAAGAAAGAAAATGAAGTCACTCAGTTGTGTCCAACTCTTTGTGGCCCCATGGACTGTAGCCTACCAAGCTCCTCTGCCCATGGGATTTTTCCAGGCAAGGATACTAGAGTAGGTTGCCATTTCCTTCTCTAGGGGATCTTCCCAATCCAGGGATCGAACCTGGGTCTCTAGCATTGCAGGCAGATGCTTTACCATCTGAGCCACCAGGGAATGCTCCTGGTGAAGAAGCTGTAAAAATTGTTGAAATAATAATAAATTATTTAGAATATTACATAAACTTAATAGATAAAGCAGCAACAGGATTTGAGAGGATTGATTCCAATTTTGAAAGAAATTAATCTTCTCAGTGCCTGCCTGGGAGCAGAGTGAGTAGAGCTACAAATCCTACTAATTTCATTCAAAGTGAGGCCAGAGGTGTAGAGAGCTACTTGTAGAAATGACGTGTACCTGTGACTGGGCTCAGGAGTGAGGGGAAGGAACTGTAAACAAAATAACTAAGAGAATCAAGAGTGCTGGTAAAATACAGAGAAAACTCCAGGCCAGCCACATACTTTGGTTCAGTTCAGCAATTAATGACTGTTGTGCTGCTCAGGATACTAAATACTGGATTCAGCCAAGAAGGGGCTTGTTCTAATAGCCATAGGATTGTTTCTATAATTAATAAAGTGTGGTTTAAGAAAGTTAACTTCTTTCAGTATACATCATTAAACCTAAACCCAACTATGTTTACCGACTGCAATTTTTTAAAAGCAGTTTCTAAAAGCAGACAATCCAGTGGAAATAGGCCCAGACTGTACACTCCATGTCTATTCATAGATTACTTCTTTTAACTATGATTTGTGTTATTTTGAGGCTTTAAGCAAAAATATATTTGTTTACAGTTGCCTATTCTTTAATTTCTCTGAAATATCATGGTAAAACTATCTCGTTTAGCATTTAGTTAAATTATGTGGTATATGTCTATTGGCTCAAGAGATGTTAGGGAAGTTAAGCATGAGGTCAGAAATGTAGACCTTTGAATAAGCTCCATCTTGCAACTGTAATACTATTCATATATTTATAGCACACTGTCAATAGGAAGCCTCAGACAAAGTAAATTATTTTTGCAGTTTTCTGTTTTCATTGACTGATGAATGGATGGCATTCAGTAAGTGATAAAGCAATAGCATTACTATGAGCAGGATAAACATAGGTCAAAGAATAAAGGCATATACAATTTTCACAGTGAATTATTATAATATTATTGGCAATTTGGTTAGGAATTCATGTCTGAGTCACTTATAAAATGATTTATATTAATAAAGATCAAAATGCTTAGCAGATTATCAGAATACAATATAAAGCAATGTATCTACTTCTACCTTATTTTCTCAAACAAGTCCTTGCTCCTGTATATCTCAGGTTTAGCTACTCTAAATGCCAAGGTAATATTTACATTATATACTAGCTTGTGAGGTCATGAGACTCTTCTTAGACCCCAGGCAAACTTGGTAATTCAAGGGTTCTTGTTCCATGTATGATACCAATATCCAAAGGGAATTTCTTTGTAATTTCTTGCAATCTTCCATGCTTTTACCAGTATCCAAGATTATAGTTTTCAGTCATTTCTCCATGTATTAACTTCAGTTAATGATTTAAAAGCTGGTGCTTGCACTCTCCCTGTACTCACTTCCAGAATATATTTCCAAATCTAGCTTTCTCAGATGAAGTGTTCTCCTTGAACTTCTAATTTGAGTCTTGAACCTTAACCAAATGACAGAGGTGAATCCATACTTGGAGTTTTGGGTTGTCTTTAAATTTTATATCCTTTATTATTTCTTAAATAATTCTAGGAATTTTTGATTTTTATATGAAATTAAATATTTTATGACTACACCCACACTGCTGAAAGAGGAGGGAAAAAAAGAGGAATAGGGAAAAGAACCCTGCATGCCTTCAAATGCAAAACATTGGAAATGAGAAACTTTAATTTTGGAAGATACTAAATTTATTCTTGGACTTAGATTAGGAAAAAGCAATATCACTTAAATAATATTACTAATCTGTTTTCCTAAATTTAGTCTCATTTAGATCCTGCTTCATTTACAGTTCATTTATGTCTTGTACTCTCTAACCCAGTACAAGAAATTACTTCCTTGATAGGAATTCTTTGTAAACTAATGCTTCCTGATCATTAAGAAATAAATTCCAAATTTCTGCACTGAGTCCTAAATAAGCTTTTTTTTCTCTTAAAGCTTCATTTTAGCTACATTATTCCTCCTAGTCATAGAAGAAATAGTATATTAACAAATCCTAATGAGTTGTATTAACATAGACTAAATACATTTGTTATATGGGAAATTAGAAACAATGTCATTCAGAGTTCAAGAGCATCCTTTTACAGATATGCATCTCATCTATTTCTGAGATGGGATAAGTAGTTGACGAGGATAAAAAAAGATGAAAAATGATTAAAAATTGTGAGACGAAGCTATTGCACCCCTGACAGTGTAGAAATGTTGATCTTTGGAATGGATGTGTAAGGTTATCTTCTATGACTGTATAGTGGGCATTCCTTTCCTCCGATCCTTTACAGAAATGAAACAAAAGACTTTTGCTATGATGTTGAGAAGTAATCGACTATAAACATAGAGAATTAACTTTGGCAAAGACTCTGTTTTTTGTTGTTGTTGTTTTTTATAGAGGAATTTGGGGCTTTGTGAGCATACTATCCTTTGAACTTCCTTTCTGTTTTGACGATACTGTTGCCCTCACATCTCAAGGCAGGCAGGAGAGGACATGATAATTAGAGGAAGAAGTACTGTTCAAAAATTGTGTATGCCTTAGGCTGTAACTGTTGACAAATGTATGAATGATAGCCAGAAACTAGAAAGTGGGAAGAAAATACTTTTTTTCTCAATTTTCTGGCCTATTAGTCATAAGAATTACTGTGGGCTTTCCTGGTGGCTTAGATGATAGATAAAGAATCTGGAGACCCAAGTTTGAACCCTGAGTTGGGAAGTTCCCCTGGAGAAAGGAATGGCTACCTACTCCAGTATTCTTGCCTGGAGAATTCCATGGACAGAGAAGCCTGTGGGCTACAGTAAGTGGGATTGCAAAGAGTTGGGCACAACTGAGTGACTAACACTTTCACTATTGTTAAATGCATATTTGTTTTTTAAGAGATTTCTAAGGAGAAAACTTAAATACTATCTGCAGAATACAACATTAGCCATAATGAAGAGAAGAATTCATTCCTAATGTTTCTTTTTTAGTTGTTCTAGAAACTCATAGTTTGCAATACCACATCTTAAGAGAAAGCAGTATACCAAAGAGTACTGCCAAGTTGATGTCCTTGTTACATTTGAAAATCACATTCAGTTTTCTCTAGTATATTATGATTTAAGAGAATTAAAACCTCACCTCAGTGAAAGCAAATTCCCTCAGAATTTTAAGAAAACAGATAAGGTGTCCATAGATGCATGGGTTTATCTCTGGGATTTCTATTTTGTTCCATTGATCTATATTTCTGTCTTTGTGCCAGTACCATACTGTCTTAATGACTGTGGATTTGTAGTATAGCCTAAAGTCAGGTAGGTTGATTCCTCCACTTCCATTCTTCTTTCTCAAGATTGCTTTGGCTATACGAGGTTTTTTGTATTTCCATACAAATTGTGAAATTATTTGTTCTAATTCTCTGAAAAAGACCTCTGGTAGCTTGATAGGAATTGCATTGAATCTATAGATTGCTTTGGGTAGTATACTCATTTTCACTATATTGATTCTTCCACTCCACGAACACGGCACATTTCTCCATCTATTTGTGTCCTCTTTGATTTCTTTCATCAGTGTTCCCACTGCTGGGCATATACACCGAGGAAACCAGACTTGAAAGAGCCACGTGTACCCCAATGTTCATCGCCACATTGTTCACAATAGCCAGGACATGGAAGCAACCTAGATGCCCATCAACTGACGAATGGATAAGAAAGCTGTGGTACATATACACAATGGAATATTACTCTGTGGTACATATACACAATGGAATATTACTCAGCATTAAAAAAAAATTCATTTGAATCAGTTCTACTCAGGTGGACGGAACTGGAGCCTATTATCCAGAGTGAAGTAAGCCAGAAGGAAAAACAACAATACAGTATACTAACGCATATATATGGAATTCAGAAAGATGGTAACGAGAACCCAGCATGCGAGACAGCAAAAGGAACGCAGATGTATAGAACAGACTCATGGACTCTGTGGATGAGGGCAAGGGTGGGATGATATGGGAGAATGGCTTTGAAACATGTTAATTATCATATGTGAAATCAATCGCCAGCCCAGGATTGATGCTCGGGGCTGGTGCACCGAGATTTCCCGGGGGGAGGAAGGAGGGAGGGAGGTTCTGGAGGGGGAGCATATGTAAGCCTATGGTGATATCATGTCATTGTATGGCAAAACTAATAAAAAAAAAAAAAGAAAAGAAAACAGAGAAGTAGACATAATGAATTTCAAAAACAGTCTCAAAATCTTAAATAACATTTAATTTGAAGAATAAAAGCCACATTTCATGTAATATTTAATATGAATCCTTCATACTAGTCAATGTAATTATATACTAAAAATACTTGAAAATTTGTGAGGAGTTTCAGGAAGCTGGAAAGATAGCTACAGTTATTTCTTTATTGTTTCTTTTGCTTGTTTGTTTTTGTTTTAAACCATGTCTTTCTTGTGTATGGTTGTTCTCATTTTCTATTTAGTACACATGCAATCCCATTTTTCTGTAGATGCACACACACATTATTTAGAGTGCCAGAATACCCAAAGCACATACTCTAAGGGTAATTCAGAAAAGAATTAATAAAAGGATTGTTTTCAAAATTGTGATCATGCAGATACCACATTAGATAGCATTATACCAAAAGCTAGTGACACCAGGATTTCATAAAGACCTCTGGTCCTGAAGAGATGAAGGGAAAGTTCTTAGTTATTTGGCAAGTTAAGCCAAGAGGCATTATTATATTGTAAAGATATAAATGCTACAAGGAGAAGATCATTTGGCAAGGGGTAGAGAGATACTGATAGGCTGAAGCAGACCTACAGGGATGGAGCTGGAGTAAACAGTTTTCTGAGTTAACTCCCACCTATTTCCTGTCAAGACTTCTGTTTGCCAAAGCCAACATGAAACCTAGGAAGGAGGAATCCTGATACATAATGTAACCCATATATTTCAGCCTTTCAGGATACAGAGAGGGGAATAGAAACACAGAAAGTGTATCTTTAAAGGCAAATAGGAGATATCAAGTTTATGTAGGTATGCTTGTGTCAGCTGGTATATTTCTTCCTGAAATCTTTCTCCTTTTTAACCAAGCAGAAAAAATACTTCAAAACTATATAGAAAAAGAGAAAAAAAATTCTGGTTTAGTCATGAATTAAAAATCAGAGACGTTACTTTGCCAACAAAGGTCTATCTAGTCAAAGCTATGGTTTTTCCAGTGGTCATGTATGGATGTGAGAGTTGGACTATAAACAAAGCTGAGCACTGAACAATTGATGCTTTTGAACTGTGGTGTTGGAGAAGACTCTTGAGAGTCCCTTGGACTGCAAAGAGATCCAACCAGTCAATCCTAAAGGAAATCAGTCCTGAGTGTTCATTGGAAGGACTGATGCTGAAGCTGAAACTCCAGTACTTTGGCCACCTGATACGAGGAACCAACTAATTTGAAAAGACCCTGATGCTGGCAGAGATTGAAGAGAGGGGGAGAAGGGGATGACAGAGGATGAGATGGTTGGATGGCATCACCGACTCAATGGACATGAGATTGAGTAAACTCTGGGAGCTGGTGGTGGACAAGGAGGCCTGGCGTTGTGCAGTCCATGGGGTCACAAAGAATCGGACATGACTGAGCGACTGAACTGAACTGATGGGCCAAGCACTGTGTCAAGCACCTTAACAAAGGAAATAAGTAATATTACTTACATTTCACTTAAGGAAATAGGACCCAGAAAGTAAATAGCTTGCGCAGGATCATAAAGCTAGTTAGTAAGAAATTCAGTTCCAATTCATATCTAATTCTAAAATACTTGCTTTTAAACACTGGATGCTAAGGCTCTGTTCTTTGTGGCATGCCTTATAAATCTATTCTCTATAACTTCCAAGTCAAAGACAGTCTCTCCCTTCTTGGGCCAAATGTTGTCTTTATTGTTATGTGCATTTTATGGTACTTATTTGGATCACTTTAATTTGAATTAAATGATGTACCTTCCTCTTATCCCTGGTGCCTAGTAGAGTCCTAAAGGGCAAGGACCCAGACATGACATCACAAGCAAGACGGATGTGCTTGTGCACCAGCTTTTGTAGAATTTCAAGGGTAGATAAGATAAGGGGCAGATAATGTGTGTTGAATTAACTTTCCCAAGTTCATATTGTTAGCACATGTCGGGATAGCATTACACGTCAGCTCATCTGGTTGAGACACTACACTTCACCATGCCATCTTACCTTTTAGTACAGGGTACAGGCAAGACCTGGTATAATTTACTCAATCACTCTACTAATTAGAATATTTTATTAGAATCATTGTGCTACCAAAAATATTACTTCTCACTACTAAATGATGCAAAACTTCTAAGCTATATAGTCTTCTTTTTATAGTTGAAGGATATTTGCTTTACAATATTTTGTTGGTTTCTGCTGTACAACAGTGAGTCAGCTGTGTGTATACATGTACCCCCTTCATTTCTAATCCCCTTCCCACTCACCCCCCAATCCCACCCCTCTAGGTCATCACAGAGCACCAAGCTGAGTGCCCAGTGCTATACTGAGCTATATATTCTTTAGTCTCTAGGCTGTGATATGTATCAGGTCTAATGTTTTATTTGATATAATTTTTCCAGACCAATTTCAGAACCCAAGAGGCCATACAGGCCCCTCTAGAGAGAAATTTAATCCCTGTATTCATGTTCCCAAGACATCTCCTATATATACTCTTGGCATAGTTTTTGTCATATTGTACGGTTATTCACATTTCTGTTTTCCTCAGCAAAAGGGTTGCTTTTCTAATATTAAGATTAAATACGGCATATCTTTATATTAATCCGGACTTTGAAATCACATATAACCAGAGCCTGAATATTTGTTCACAGATTAACTTCCCTGTGTCTCAGTTCAGTTCTAAATGAGGGTAACAATGCCTTTAACTATGTTGTGGATGAAATAATATATGTTAAAGCCTAAGCAAACTACCTAATAGCATGTAATTAATTATTAGATTAGAATAATTGCTGTTGTGTTTTTTGACACACTGTATTGAAAACATATAATGAACATCTTGACACATGAATAGTAATAGCTAAAGTGTTAACAGCAAATGCCACACACAAATCTAAGCATTCAACATGAATTGATTCATTTAATCCCTACAGCAAACCTAGACATTGAAACTGTTATTATGGCAGTGTTACACATGACTAAACTGAAACCATGAGTGATCGTATAACTTTTCCAAGGTTTACATAGCCTTTACATGGCTGAGCAAATGTTAAAATCATATTGTCTCCCCAGATGGAGGAATGAATGAATCCCCTTCCTTTTTTACATGGCTCCTAAAAATTAAAAGGAATAAAATATATCAAAAAAAAAAAAAAGCAAACAAAACAGAAAGAAAATCATTGCTATCATTCATCCATAAACGAGGTAAAAAAAAAAAAAGTGCTGTTTCTCTCAATGATGCGGCCTTTCACCAAGTTCTGTGTCTGCTATGTCTGCTATGTGATAATCCTAATGAACTATTGGGTTAATGAGTGACTGTTTATAATTCATACATACAGCTAAATCTGTTTTACATTGTCTTGAATAATAATTATAAACAACAACAGCAGCAACAACAAAATCAAACTATCTGTCAAAGGATGTGATTATGTGTCATGAACTGACAGTAGCATGTGGGCTGAGAAGAGAATGAAAATGCAGTAACAGAAAGATAACAATAAATACATCTGTCCTGCCCCTGTGAGTATTTGTCTTATTTCCAGATCTGATACTTTGTTCTAGATAGAGTAATACCCAGGATATTACTTAAATAATTATCCAGAATGTCCAGGCCAAGCACTCAGCATCACTAGTGTCCTGTGGAAGAAAAATGATGAAATATTTTTCAGAGTTTTTATACAATTATGACTTTTAGCTATAGTGAAGAAATTATTATTTAACATAAAATGTCAATATAGTTTCATTTGTCCAATAGTGGCAGTCGTTTGAAAATTGTCTATTATTTCTGAGCCAAGAAAACAAAGAATGATGAATTTTAGCTGTTCTTCTCTCCATTTTATGAATTTTATTAAGATTATTAACAGAATCTATGTCTGAGCACATATTGAAACTATGTGAGCATTAGGAACAGGCAGGACCCAAATCTCCTACTTGTTTGAAATCAGCATTCAAGGCAGGAACTTTCTAAGCTTCTGTAAGCAATACAGACAAAACATAATGTTTATGCCACTTAGACATAAAAGAGTATTGTGCACTGATTATATTGCTATTTCCAGCATGCAGACAATTTTTCTGCTAGTGTCTTTATTCTAAAAGATTAAGACAATGTTAATATATTTTACTTTAGACTCTGAAACCTCTGTTTATCTGGAATCTAAGCAGCCCAATCTTTATTGTCAATAAATATTTATTGTCCAATTTCCTCAGACTAAATTTTGAGGAGATAGTTTTTTTTTTTTCTTTCAATTTATTTACTGACAGTTTCCTTTCATGAACAGAGTGCAAAGGTATATTCCATTCACACTTTGTTCCTATCATTCACTACAAGGAACATATAAGAAGTAAAATTCTAATTCATAATCAGCCTCACCTGGACAGCCTTTTCGTCTGATGGTCTACAGGCAGAACTGTAAATACTTGTGACTTTTGACTTGAAATAAAACTGAGCAACATCGTGACTAAGCATTTTCAAAGTTTCAGAGAACTTGGCTTAGTTTTAAAGCTGTTTTCACTTTGACATGCCATCAAATTAACAAATAAAGTGGTGTCAAGGATATATGCAAGCTATAGATAAGTTACCAGCGAGTGAACATAGTTATCATTGTCTCTCTCTTCCCCGTGAAGGTTCGCTACAGTCAGGTCATTGCAACTCTTGTCATGTTGGCAGCTTAACAGGTCAAAGATGTTCACAAGTGTGATCTTGCCACCTTTCATTACATTAGACTGTGAAAGATACCAAGTCAGTCCTGGGTCTAACTACCGCCATATAAGACCACTTTTTGAAGCATCACTGGGATATGATATGTATATTATCTGTTTGTTTCCCTACTAATGTACCTAGAGTAAACCTGGTCACAGGCATCACTGTGCCAGTGGTCTACATCTTGTCCAGGTCATGTATGGATTTACCATCTTAACCAACTATATGGAAATGATTCTGTGATCAGGACATTCAGTCTATTTTCCTTGAAGTATGTAAAGAAAAGTGTGATTTCACAATGAAGTATAGAGAAAAGTATATGGGATACAAATCAGAAGACAATTCTGCTCCTTGCTAACCATGTATTTTTTGACAAGTTAATTAGCCTGTCAGAGCTAGTTTGTTTGTTTGTTTGTTTTTCTACAATGGGACTAACCATAAAATCTATTCTATATTTTGGATTTCTGGGAAGGATATATATCATCACTAGCATAAGTGAAGCACTTTAAAAATTCCAATGTTTTATTTATGTTAGATTTGTTATTATTTTAGTGAAAGTAAATAGCTATGTTCAAGACATAAGTATTATTTCTTTCTCTAAGATTACAAAGGAAGTTTAACAACATTCCCAGGTTTAGCACGTATTGCCAGACATATCCATTCTTAATCTAACCCCGTCTTTTTAAATAAAGAGACTTGATTTTATAGCACAATTTAAAATTTACATTGATTGATTTGCAAATATTGAAGAATCCTTGCATCCCTGGGATAAAGCCTACTTGATCATGATGTATGATTTTTTAAATGGGTTCTTGGATTCTATTTGCTAGAATTTTGTTAAGGATTTTTGCATCTAAGTTCATCAGTGATATTGGCTTGTAGTATTCTTTTTTTGTGGCATCTTTGTTGGGTTTTGGAATTAGGGTGATGGTGGCCTCGTAGAATGAGTTTGGAAGTTTATCTTCCTCTGCAATTTTCTGGAAGAGTTTGAGAATAATAGGTGTTAGCTCTTCTCTAAGTTTTTGGTAGAATTCAGCTGTGAAGCCATCTGGTCCTGGGCTTTTGTTTTTTGGAAGATTTCTGATTACGGTTTCAATTTCCGTGCTTGTGATGGGTCTATTAAGATTATCTATCTCTTCCTGGTTTAGTCTTGGAAAGCTGTACTTTTCTAGGAATTTTTCCATTTCATCCAGGTTGTCCAGTTTATTTGCATATAGTTGCTGATAATAGTCTCTTATGATCCTTTGTATTTCTGTGTTTTCTGTTGTGATCTCTCCATTTTCATTTCTAATTCTGTTGATTTGGTTATTCTACCTTTGTTTCTTGATGAGTCTGGCTAATGGTTTGTCAATTTTATTTATCTTCTCAAAGAACCAGCTTTTGGCTTGGTTGATTTTTGCTATGGTCTCTTTTGTCTCCTTTGCATTTATTTCTGCCCTGATCTTTAAGATTTCTTTCCTTCTACTAGACCTAGGCTCTGCATCTCTTCCATTTCTAGTTGCTTTAGGTGTAAAGTAAGGTTATTTATTTGACTTTTTTCATGATTATCTCAATAGATGCAGAGAAAGCCTTTGACAAAATTCAACATCCATTTATGATAAAAACCCTCCAAAAAGCAAGAATAGAAGGAACATACCTTAACAGAATAAAAGCTATATATGACAAACCCACAGCAAACATTATCCTCAATGGTGAAAAACTGAAAGCATTCCCCCTGAAGTCAGGAACAAGACAAGGGTGCCCACTCTCACCACTACTTTTCAACATAGTTTTGGAAGTCTTGGCCACAGCAATCAGAGCAGATAAAGATATAAAAGGGATCCAGATTGGAAAAGAAGAAGGAAAACTCTCTCTGTTTGCAGAGGACATGATCCTCTATATTGAAAACCCTAAATACTCTACGAGAAAATTACTAGAACTAATCAGTGAATCTAGCAAAGTTTCAGGATAGAAAATCAACACACAGAAATCCCTGGCATTCCTATACACTAACAATGAGAAAACAGAAAGAGAAATTAAGGAAACAATTCCATTCACCATAGAAACAAAAAGAATAAAATACTTAGGAGTATTTCTACCTAAAGAAACGAAAGACTTGTATACAGAAAACTATAAAACACTGATGAAAGAAATCAAAGAGGACACAAACAGATGGAGAAATGTGCTGTGTTCGTGGATTGGAAGAATCAATATAGTGAAAATGAGTATACTACCGAAAGCAATCTATAGATTCAATGAAATTCCTATCAAGCTACCAGAGGTCTTTTTCAAAGAATTAGAACAAATAATTTCTCAATTTGTATGGAAATCCAAAAAACCTCGTATAGCCAAAGCAATCTTGAGAAAGAAGAATGGAACTGGGGGAATCAACCTACCTGACTTTAGGCTATACTACAAATCCACAGTCATTAAGACAGTATGGTACTGGCACAAAGACAGAAATATAGATCAATGGAATAGAATAGAAAGCCCAGAGATAAATCCACGCATCT
>ML661897.1:9035761-9057784 GCA_007570785.1 Antilocapra americana
CCTTCCAAAGTTTCCTTTAGTATTAACATCTTACACTGATGTGGTATATTTGTTACAACTGATGAATCATTACTGGCATGTTATTATTACCTAAAGCCTATAGTTTATGTTTGGTTTCATTCGTTTGTTCTACAGTTCTTTGGGTTTTACCAAATGCATAACTTAATGTATTGAACACTACAATATTATACAGAATGATTTAATTAATCTAAAAATCTGTATGACACATATTTTTTCCTCCATTGCTCAGATCTATAACAACCACTAACTCTTTTCTGTGTCTATAGTTTTGATCTTTCCAGAATGTCTTAAAGATGCAGTCATCTGTGTGTAGCCCTTTCAGACTGACCTCCATCACTTTGTATTTAAGGTAGTTTCATGTCTCTTTATAGCTTGATGGCTAATTTCTTTTAATCATTAGGTAATATTCAGTTGAATGATGTACCACATTTCATTTATCCATTCATCTATTGAAGGATATCTAGGTGGCTTTCAAATTTGGCCAACTTTGAATAGAGCAATAAGCAATCATGTTTGAATTTTTATATGAATATAAGTTTTCAACTCATTCAAGTAAATGCCTAGGAACATAATTATTTTATTGTATAGGAAGAGTAGGTTTAGCTTTATTAGGAACCGCTGAACTATCTTTTCAATAAAGTGGCTCTATCATTTCAGATTCATATTAGTGATAAATGACAGTTGCTTTTATCTCACAACTTTGGCAGCATTGGTGTTGCCAGTGTTTTAGATCGTAGCCATTCTAGTAGATGTGTAGTGGTATCTTACTGTTATTTTATAATTTTCTAATGACAGGACATCGAGCATTTCATATTCTTATTTGCCAGGTGTTTGGTTTGATGATGTCTGTTCAGAACTTAGTGTACTTTTCAATAAGTTTTTCTTTTTCTTATTGTTGAATTTTAAATGTTATTTTCTCTTTTGGAAATGACTCTTTGATCAGATATATATGATAAAGATGTTTCATATAGTTTATCAGATGAAAAATAGATGTTCTTCCCAGGCTTTGTCTCCTTTCCTCATTCTCCTACCAGTGTCTTTCATCAGTTCAGTTCAATTCAGTCGGTCAGTTGTGTCCAACTCTTTGCAACCCTATGGACTGCAGCAGGCCAGGCCTCCCTGTCTGTCACCAACACCTGGAGTTTACTCAAACTCATGTCCACTGAGTCGGTGATGCCATTCAACCATCTCATCCTCTGTCGTCCCCTTCTCCTCCCGCCTTCAGTCTTTCATAGAAGGTTTTTATTTCAGTTTTTATTCTCAGTATTTACCTAGAAATAATTGACATGAATCACTGTGTTAGTTTAAGGAGTACAGCATAATGATTTGATTTACATGTATTGTGAAATGATTACCACAGTAGGTTTAGTTAACATCCTTCTCATAGGCAAAATGAAAAGCAAAGAAAGAAAAAAGGAAACATTTTCTCCTTGTGATAAGAACTGTAGGGTTTACTCTCTTAACAACTTTCCTATACCAGACAGCCACATTAGCTATAGCCATTATGTTGTCCATAAGCTTCCTAGTGCTTTATTTTGCAAATAGAGGTTTGCACATTTTTTCCTAATTCCTCTAATTACTCCCACCCCTACTCCCCACCTCTGGTAACCGCAAGTCTAATATCTTTTTCTATGAATATTTGTGTGGTTTTTTTTAATTTGTATTTTTCAGATGCCACATTTAAGTGACATCATGCAATACTGGTCTTTCTCTAACTTATTTAACTTAGTATAATGCCTTCAAGGTCCATCCATATTGTCACAAGTGGTGAAGTTTCCTCTTTTTATAGCTGGATAATACTCCATGTTTATTTTTATATCACAACTTCTTTTTTCACTTATCCATCAATGGACACTTATGTTGTTTTCAAGTCTTGACTATTGTAAATAATCCTGCTTTGAACATGAGAGTGAAGATACTTTTTCAAATCAGTGTTTTCGGTTCCCATGAGTATATTCCAAGAAGTGATATTGCTAGATTATATTGTAGCTCCTTTTTTTTTTTTTTTTGAAGATCTTCCATACTGTGTTCCATAGTGTCTGGACCAATTTACAATCCCATCAACAGTACAAAAGGGTTCCCATTTCTCTACATACACACTTAGAATTTATCTACTGTGTTTTTGATGAGAGCCATTCTAAAAGGCATAAGTTATATCTTTTTGTGGTTTTAATTTGCATTCCCTTAATGGCTAGTCCCTAGTGGCTCAGATGGTAAAGCATCTGTCTGCAATGTGGGAGACCTTGGTTTAATCCCTGGGTCAGGAAGAGCCCCTGGAGAAGGAAATGGCAACCCGCTCCAGTACCCTTGCCTGGAAAATCCCATGGACGGAGGATCCTGGTGGGTTACAGTCCATGGGATTGCAAAGAGTCGGAGATGACTGAGTGAATTCACTTCTACTTCCACAATGGCTAGTCATGTCAATCATCTTTTCATCTATTAGCCTTTTGTATGTCTTCTTTGAAGAAATGCCTCTTCAGGTTCTTTGCCCACTTTTAGATTGGTTCCTTTATTTTTTTTCTTTGCTCTTGAGTTGTTTAAGTTTTTTATGTATTTTAGATTTTAATCCCTTATCAGATATATTGTTTGCAAATATTTTTATTTCTTATTCCCTGACTAATCTCTTCAGTTGGTTGATGGTTTCCCTTGCTGTGCAGAAGCTTTTAGCTTTATATAGTCTCACTTGTTTATTTTGTTGCATATTTTTAGGTGTATATTAAAAATTATTGCCAATGCCTAGGTCAAGAAACTTTACCCTCATGTTTTCTTCTAGGAGTTTCGTGGTTTCAGGTCTGACATTTAAGCCTTTTCTCCATTTGGGGTTGATTTTGTAGGTGGTATAAAATGCAGATTGAGTTTTATTATTTGGGTGTTAATATCCAATTTTCCCAGCACTATTTATTGAAAAAACTGTCTTTTCTTCATTGAGTATTCTTGACTTTCTTGTCAAATATTCAGTTCAGTCACTCAGTCATGTCCAACTCTCTGGGAACCCAGGGACTGCAGCAAGCCATGCTTCCTTGTCCACCAACTCCAGAGCTTGCTCAAACTCATGTCCATGGAGTCGGTGATGCCATCTAACCATCTCATCCTCTATCATCCCCTTCTCCTCCTGCCTTCAATCTTTCCCAGCATCAGGGTCTTTTCTAGTGAGTCAGTTCTTCCCATCAAGTGGCCAAATTATTGGAGCCTCAGCTTCAGCATCAGTCCTTCCAATGAATATTCAGGACTGATTTCCTTTAGGATTGATTGTTTTGATCTCCTTGTAAATGATCCTATTACTACTCCTATTCAATAAAATACTAGAAGTTTTAGCTAGATCAAGCATGTGGGATCTTAGTTCCCCAACCAGGGTTTGAATCTGCAACCCCTGTCTTATAAGTGCAACATCTTAACCACTGGACTGCCAGGGAAGTCTGTCAAATATTAGCAGGCCCATAAGTGCTTGGGTTCATTTCTGGCCCTTGATTTTGTTCCATCGGCTTGTTTATTTGTTATTATACCAGCCTCATAATTTTCTGATAACTACAAATTTGAAATGTAGCTTGAAATCAGGAAGTGTCTCCTGTTTTGTTCTTCTTTTTCAGGATTTCTTTGGCTACTTGTGGTTCCATATTAATTTTAGGAATTATTTTTATACTTTAAAGATACAGTTGGACTCTTGATAAGGCTTGTACTGAATCTATAGGTAGTTTTTTTGTAATATTAACATTTTAACAATATTGATTTTTCTAATCTGTGAACATAGGAATATCTTTCCATTTATTAATTACTTTTATCAGTGTCTTACAGTTTTTAGAGATCTTTCACTTTCTTAGTTAGATTTATCCCTAAATATTTTACTGGTTTTGATCCTATTATAAATAGAATTGATTCTGTATTTCTGTTTCAGAAAATTGGTAGTTTGAAGAAGCACTCCTGGTTTTTGTTTGGTTAATCTTGTATATGGTAGCTTTACTGAATCCATTGATTAGATTTAACAGTTTTCTAGTAGTCTTTTGGATTTTCTATGTGTAAAATCACATCATCTTCAAATGGTGACAGTTTTACTTCTTCCTATTCAAATCTAGTATTTTTTGTTTATCTTTCTTGACTGATTACTCTAGTTAGAACTTCTAGTGCTTTATTGAATAGGAGTGGTAAGAGTGGACACACCTATCTATTTCCCTACCTTAGAGGGAAAGCTTTTAACCTTTCACTGTCACGTGTGATGTTAGCTCTAACATGAGCTTCCCTGGTGGCTCAGATGGTAAAGTGTCTGGCTGCAATGCGGGAGACCCAGGTTTGATCCCTGGGTTGGGAAGATCCCCTGGAGAAGAAAATGGCAACCCACTCCAGTACTCTTGCCTGGAAAATTCCATGGACGGAGGAGCCTGGTAGGCTACAGTCCATGGGGTTGCAAAGAGTTGGACACAACTGAGCCACCTCACTTTCACTTTAACTCTAATGTATATAGCTTATAATATGTTAATGTGTTTCTCTGTACCTAATTTATAAAGAGCCTCTTTTTTATAATGAATGGATATTGGCAAATGCTTTTTCTACAGTTATTGATATGATTATATGATTCTTTATTTTTCATTCTATTAATGTAATATATTACATCAATTGATGCATTTTGAATCATCCTTGCATCCCAGAAGTAAGTATGATTTGATCATGATGAATGCTCATTTTAATATGCTGCTGAATTGGATTTTCTAGTCTTTTGTTAAGAAATTTTGTATCTTCATTCATCAGGGATATTGGCCTGTATTTTTTTTTCTTCAAGTGTCATTATCTTGTTTTGATATAGGATAATACTGTTCTCATAAAATGAATTTGGGAGTATTCTTCCCTCTTTGATTTTTTTTATAAGAGTTTGAGAAGGATTGGTGTTCCTTCTTTTTAAAATGCTTGGTAAAATTCATCAGTAAAGCCATCTGTTCCTGGACTTATCTTTTGGAGAAGATTTTTGATTATTGATTCAAACTCCTTACTAATAATTGGTCTGTTTAGATTTTCTATTTTTCATGATTCTGTATTACCAAGTTGTATGTTTCCAAGGATTTTTCCATTTCTTCTAGGTATTGGCATATATTTGTTCATAGCGGCCTCTTATGATCCTTTGGATTTCTATACTATCAGTTGTAATATCTCTCTTTTTTACCAGACTTATTATAGCTTTTGTGTATCATTAATTATGTGAAATGTGTAAGGCTGTACTATTATTTTTTTTATTAGATTTTTATCTTTTTGTTATTTATGTTACTAATGAACCTTTTGTGTGTGTGTCCCTAATTCCATTGACCCCCCGAGCTTTGTGGCTTTTATTGAATGATGTTATACAGTGTGGAAACTTTTAGGAACAAATAAGATACATACATGGTAAAAGACCTGTAAGTTTGTGTACATTAAAGATGGTATCAAGGTGGTGCTGTCTATTGCATACATGATTTGCAATTTGTTGTTGTTGTTCAGCCATTCAGTTGTGTCTGAGTCTTTGTGACCCTGTGGACTGCAGCATGCAAGGCTTCCTTATCCTTCGTTATCTCCTGAGTTTGCTCAAATTCATGTCCATTGAGTGGAAGATGCCATCCAACCTCTGTTGCCCTCTTGTCTTCCTGCCGTCCGTCTTTCTCAGCATCATCTTTTCCAGTGAGTTAGCTCTTTGCATCAGGTGGCTAGAATATTGGAACAACAGCTTCAGTATCAGTCCTTCCAATTAAAATAATGATTTTATATTTGTATAAGGATACGTAGACATAAATACTACAACATACATGATTACAGGTAAATAATGCAGTATCTCTATTTATATATACATTGCTTTATTCTTTAACAGCTAGAAATATTGTATAGAGGTAAATAATGAATGCATTAATGTTTTCATGAGTAAATATCAGTATGAAGATAATGACACTGGACATGCATTTTGAACTTGAAGATTTTACCCCCTGGCTGAGAAAAGAAGATGTGTGTGTATATCAATAGACTATACTTGATTCTATTATAAAATAATTCAAGATTGATATAAGACAAAATTGTAAAGTTTGCAACTTCTTTCCAATGTTCCATTCTTTAGATTCCTAGCATCTTACTCAGCTGTAAGCCATTCAAATTGTGCCTCTTTGGCAATTTCCTTATGGTATAAACTGTTTTTACTCAATTACTTTTATGCTGACCAGTGAGATGAATTTAAATATCTTATGTCATTTTTCCACATTTTTGCTGCCCATAGTTTACTCAATTGTGACATAATTATTCTTCCTTTTTTCTTTATCATCTGATTCTCCCTCTCTCACTGCTGAGCTATGTGGGAAAGAATATAGGACATCTGTTATAAAAATTCACTTGATTTTACTCCATTTTGTAAGATGTGTACATAATTAAACGTCATAAATTTTTAGAGTGAAAATTAATTTTTCATAGATAGCATTGATAGGAAAGTTTGAAGTATATATTACAGAACTCAGAACAGTTGCTGTTTTTCAGTCACTAAGTTGTGTCTGACTCTTTGTGACCCTTGGACTCCGTCACACCAGGCCTTCCTGTCCCTCACCAACTCCTGGAATTTACTCAAACTCATGTCCTTTGAGTCGGTGATACCATCCAACCACCTCATCCTCTGCCATCCCCTTCTCCTCACGCCTTCAGTCTTTCCCAACATCATCGTCTTTTCCATTGAGCCAGTTCTTCCCATAAGATGGCCAAAGTATTGGAGTTTCAACTTCAACATCAGTCCTCCCAATGAATGTTCAGGAATGATTTCCTTTAGGATGCACTGGTTGGATCTCCTTGCAGTCCAAGGGACTCCCAAGAGTTTTCTCCATACAGTTCAAAAGCATCAGTTAGTTCTTCAGCGCTCAGCTTTCTTTATAGTCAAACTTTCACATCCATACATGACTACTAGAAAAACCATTCATTTGACTAGATGGACCCTTTTTGGCAAAGTAATGTCTCTACTTTTTAATATGCTGTCTAGGTTGATCATAACTTTTCCAAGGAGCAAGTGCCTTTTAATTTCATTGCTGCAATCACCATCTGCAGTGATTTTGGAACTCAAAAAAATAAAGTCAGCCACTGTTTCCACTGTTTCTCCACATATTTGCTATGAAGTGATTGGACCAGATGCCATGATCTTCCTCATTATGAATATTCATATATGAATGTTATCCCCGGATACCTGGAGCCTGGAATGCTGCACAGAGCCACTGTATTCTGAAGTCCAACCAGCCGGCCAGGTGGAAACTCGACACTGCGAAGGACAGGGTCTACACGGCTTGTAACTTGGACGTTGAGCTTTTGTGTCTTCTCATGGGCAAATAAAAGCCAAGAGACCTCCTAAAAAAAAAAAAATTAAATTTTAACCATAGCTTGTCACATAGCAAGTACTATTTTTAAATGCCAGAAAGTTTGTATAATAGGAAAGTGCCCAGACTAGGTTGGACTTGCAAAAATAATTCCAAAAGTTAAAAAAAAATTATGCAGCAGTTTGTCCAAGAACTTTATGCTGGTAATAAGCTTTGGCATCACTGACTCAATGGACATGAGCTTGAGTAAGCTCCAGGAGTTGGTGATGGACAGGGAAGCCTGGCGTGTTGCAGTTCATGGAGTCACAAAAGCCAGGCACAACTGAGTGACTGAACTGAAATGAACAAATTTTGTATTAAATACAATAGGGTAGCCTTGAAGCCAGAGGAGGCCTGATACTTCCAGAAAAAAACTATTTCGTTCAGATAACCCACCCTGCTGCCAACCCTACATGACTGTGTGTGTGTGTGTGTGTGTGTGTGTGTGTGTGTGTGTGTGTGTGTAGTATTAATGATACAAAGTATAATTCCTACAAGAGAAGGTATCAGTGACTTTGTAAGTAATACAAAAAGTGCCCTTGGATAAAATGCTGGCATTTTTCACATTGAGGTACCATAGCCTTGATGTGGATATTAGAAAGAATGCAGGACAGCTAGGAGTAGTACCAACTTGAATATAGTGCAAATAATATTTTCCATTTTCTGTATACACAGTACAGAGTATTTTATGATATTTAATATTCCATCTGAACTCATCTACTAGCAGATGTTTTCTTATACTACAAGCATCCAATAGAGAATAACTTTAATAATTGATACTTCTACTGCTAGTAGAATGTTATTGGTGCTGTTATCCCTACTACAACTAGTACTATTATTAAGAAACAGAATAATTTTAACATAAATATTAGAAAAAAATTTAATTCAGAGACATCTTCAATCTGCTTACATATTATGTAAGCAGAGAAGCATTTTGGAATTGTAATCATAAAATTGTTTCCAATTCCTTTAGATTTTATTCATAGATATTAAAGAAATGGTTTGACACAAACTTTATGATTCCAAGTCTCAATATGCATAGTGAATTTCATTATTAACCTTGCAATTTTTGAAGTTGTGGTTCTTATATTTAATTTGAAAGTGCATATAATTATTTTTTGCCTTAAGTTGGATTTTTTTATGTTAAATTCTTAGGGAAAGCATAACCGAATCAGTAGATATATTTGTATACCTTCTAGCATTTCCATTTGTCTTTCCAAAAATGTTATTCAGAATGACAGTGCATCCAGTAGTTAATAAATGTTCATCCACTCAACTATCTTACCACATTTGCTGAGTTTTCTAGTATTTATTGATTTGATAATATGATTTTATGTGGGCTTTAATTAAAAACTGTACTAAAAAGCATTTTGAAGTAAATGAATCATCATTTTTAAGTGATTGGATATGTTAACAGATTTTCTTATTATTCTATTTAAAAATATATATTTATTCACAAGAACACATATCATGTTTATAATAAAGAATACAATCCTAAAATAATTCCTTTAGGCATTTCTAGTATATTATGTCACTTTCCCGTTTATTGTTTATTAAACTAAATGCTATTAATTTTATTATGGGAAAAAGGTATTTTCTAAACCTATCAAAAAGGAAAGAGGATAATGTGGGAAAATTCTTCTAACAATAGAAAATTTGGTTAATTTTCAGAGAATAATTCTTTTGTTCATATGTCTGAAGAAGATGCTTCTTTAGTTTTCTTTTTATAGAAAATTTATTCTGTCAGCAAGATATGCTTGTTTACTGCCAACATGTACAAACTAGCTTATCTTTTTGTAGAAATAAGCACATTCACTTTACTATAGTATTTTTTTCTAATGTTCATCCTTAGAGGAGCAAGATAGAGTAAATAATATTTTAAATTCAACAAAAATAAGAAAAACTTCTTAGTAAGCGTTTTTAAAGAAAAATACAGAGCTCCCAATCAACTGAAACTTAAATATATGATTTGAAATCTCTAATATTCCTTATATATAACTAGGTTCAAACCAGTTTTAGAGAAGAGTTATATTTGTAATTATTTATATTTTCATTATACCTATACTTTTAAAAATCAGTGCAATAAATTATTAGGGCATGATTTAACCTTCAAACTTCTGATTCACTAGGTGACTTTTGCAGATTTGTTTTATATGCAGTTCTTATGTAAAGGGAAACACTAGATTAGCAATCACTACACTGTTTCTGCACCATACTGCTGGCATGGTCTACTAGATTGTGAGATATTTGAGGTCAAGAACCATAGCTTTTAATTATCTATTTCTACCACTTAACAGAGTACTTTTCACAGCATGAATGATCATTGAATCACTGGAAAAATGATGACTAGAGGGTAAATCCTACTGTGCAATATATTTCATTGGGATTTCTTCTCTGAGAGATAGAAACCATGGTTTTGTTGAACTTCAACAAAGGGTTGTATTTTTCTATATATATAAGGGTTTGTATTTTTCTATATTTATTGTCTTTAGCTTTATTACATCTATAATCCCCATTGCTAAAGTTTTCTGAAATATCATGAATTTAGTGCACATTCTGTATGATGAATATTTGCTTAACAGTCTCAGTTATAATCATGTGAACTTTTAAAAAAAGTCAATATAGCCTCAGTGAGAGAAACTCACATGACACAACCATGGACAAGGGCAAACAAATTTGACATTTTCCCAGATAACAGGGAAAGACAAAGAAGTCACTCAAAGGGCATTTATAGTATTAATTGCTTGCATGTCTGTGAGTCCCAACTGCCAGGCATACTTACCCTGGCTCTGGTGAATTGATAGCTTTTTCCTGAGTGTGACAGAAAAAACTCAGTATCAAACCTGGAAAATGTATACCTGACAGAAACTCAAGGAGAATCTGCAATTACACCTCACAGAAATAGAAAATTATTAGCATATCAAAAAAGTATCAGTAATGCATGAGGCATACTTGAGTCATAAAAACTCAACATATATGACAGGACCCTAACTATCTTGCCTGACACTGGTGAAGATTTTTTGGCACAATTTTATTAATAGATGTAAAATTAGTTCTCATTATATTTTACATTGACTAAATAAGTCATGCAGTATTTAAAGTGTAGTATGTGGAATGTTTGAATCCAATTAAATTGAGCAGTTCTTTCAGTAGATTTTGTCAGCTGAATGTGATGGATTAACTCTCTCTTTCCTCTTCATGAGCCATTATTCTTTGTCCAACTTATTGTTTAAAAACAAGTTAAAGTTTACTGGTTAATTTTTCAGTGGCAAGATTATTTTTAGCAAGTTAATCTGTAAATATAATTGAAATGAATGTCTGCATTGGATAGAACCCCATGAATTTAGTTTATTTTTACTTTTACATTTTGAAGTTGTTTTAGTTGTAAAGTCTTATATGATCATAGGGAGTAATGTGAGTTTTGGGTTTGTCACAGAAATAATAAATGGTCTTCAGAGATTCTGTGTGCCTGCCTCCCTCCCACTGGGATCACCCCTTCAGGCCCTCAGTGCATCCACTGGGATTGACCCTTCAGACCCTCAGTGCATCCACTGGGGGCACACACAGTACATGTCTGGTGGCAGCATGCCAGAGGCTGAGAGCGCAAGTTGCATGGCCATGTGTGGTTGCTAGGGGTGCCTGAGGCTGCCCGCTCACCCAGTAGGCTGAGGAAGGAGGCAGTGTAGAGCCCGGCCCTCAGCCACAGTGAAGCTGAGTCCGTGGGATGTTTTAGCATCTGTGCTGTATGGATGGAGAAGTCTTGAGGCTACTTTAAGAATAAGACCGAAAGCCAGAGGCAGGAGGCTTGAATCCAAAACTTGAGAAGACCAGAGAACTCCTGATTCCAGGAGTCTTGTCTATTATGTAGATAGACAAGAGCTCATCCAAAATCCTCCATACCTACACTGAAACCAAGCTCCACCCAAGAGCAAACAAGTTCCAGAGCAAGACATACCATGCTCTTTCTCCAGTAATACAGGAACACAGCCCTGAGCATTAAAACACAGGCTGCCCAAAGCCATGCCAAACCCATAGACAGCCAAAACTCACTACTGGACACTTCACTGCACTCCAGAGAGAAGAAATCCATCTCCACTCACCAGAACACCGGTGCAAGCTTCCCTAAACAGGAAACTTCGACAAGTCACTCATCCAATCCCACCCACAGAGAGGAACCTCCACAATAAAGAGGAACCACAAACTTCGATCCTACGGAAAGGCCACCCCAAACACAGCAATCTAAACAAGATGAAAAGCCAGAGAAATATTCAGCAGGTAAAGGAACATGATAAATGCCCAAAGCAAACAAAATAGGAGGAGATAGGGAGTCTACCTGAAAAAGAATTCAGAATAACAATAGTAAAAATGATCCAAAATCTTGAAAACAAAATGGAGTTACAGATAAATAGACTAGAGACATGGACTGAGAAGATGCAAGAAATTTTTAACAAGGACCTAGAAGAAATAAAAAAGAGCCAATCAATAATGAATAATGCAATAACTGAGATCAAAAGCACTCTGGAGGGAACCAACAGTAGAATAACTGAGGCAGAAGATAGGATAAGTGAGGTGGAAGATAGAATGGTGAATATAAATGAAGCAGAACAATGGTTCATGAGGCACACAGAATCTCTGAAGACCATTTCTTATTTCTGTGACAAACCCCAAACTCTCATTTCTCCCCTCTGGGACAATGTTAGATGCAACATTCAAATCATAGGAGTCTCAGAGAAGGAAACAAAAAGAAAGGGCATGAGAAAATTCTTTAGGAGATAATAGTTGAAAACTTCCCTAAAATGAGGAAGGAAATAGCCACCCAAGTCCAAGAAACCGAGAGAGTCCCAAACAGGATAAACCCCAGGCAAAACACCCCCAGACAATATTAATCCAATTAAAGAAAATCAAACACAAAGAGCAAATATTAAAAGTGGCAAGGGAAAAGTAACAAATAACCCACAAGTGGATCCCCATAAGGATAACAGCTGATCTTTCAATAAAAACTTTTCATACCAGAAGGGAATGGCAGAACATACTTAAAATGATGAAAGAAAAAACCTATAATCCAGATTACTGTACCCAGCAAGGATCTCATTCATATAAAAGGAGAAATCAAAAGCTTTACAGACAAGCAAAAGCTGAGAGAACACAGCACCCCCAAACCAGCTCTTCAACAAGTGCTAAAGGATCTTCTCTAGACGGGAAATACAGAAAAGATTTATAAACTTGAACTCAAAACAACAAAGTAAATGGAAATGGGATCATACTTATCAACAATTACCTTAAATGTAAATGGGTTGAATGCCCCAACCAAAAGACAAAACTGAATGGGTACAGAAACAAGACCGCTATATATGCTGTCTACAAGAGACCCACTCAATCCAAGGGACACATACAGACTGAAAGTGAAAGGCTGGAAAAGATACTTCATGCAAATGGAGACCAAGAGAAAGCAGGAGTAGCAATACTCACATCAGACAAAACAGACTTTGAAATAAATGCCATGAAAAGAGGCAAAGAAGTACACTACCTGATGATCAAAGGATCAATCCAAGAAGACGATATAACAATTATAAATACGTATGCATCCAACATAGGAGCGCTGCAATATGTAAGGCAAATGCTAACAAGTATGAAAGGGGAAATTAACAGTAACACAGTAATAGTGGGAGACTTTAATAACACACTCGCATCTATGGATAGATCATCTAAACAGAAAATTAGCAAGGAAACACAAACTTTAAATGATACGATGGACCAGTTAGACCTAATTGATATCTGTAGGACATTTCACCCCAAAACAATTAATTTCACCTTTTTCTCAAATGTACACACAGCATTCTCCAGGATAGATCACATTCTGGGCCATAAATCTAGCCTTGGTAAATTCAAAAAAATTGAAATCATTTCAAACATCTTTTCTTATCACAGTGCAGTAAGATTATATGTCAACTATAGGGAAAAAAAACTATTAAAAGTACAAACATATGGAGGCTAAACAGCATGCTTCTGAATAACAAACAAACCACATAAGAAATAAAAATATGCATCCAAGTGAATGAAAATGAAAACACAACAACCCAAAACCTTTGGGATTCAGTAAAAGCAGTGTTAAGGGGAACATCCATAGTAATACAAGCTTAGCTCAGGAAACAAGAGAAAAATCAAATTAATAACCCAATTTACACCTAAAGCAAGTAAAAAAGGAAGAAATGAAGAATCCCAGGGTTAGTAGAAGGGAAAAAATCATAAAAATTCAGGCAGAAATAAATGGAAAAGAAACAAAGGAGACCATAGCCAAAATCAACAAAGCTAAAAGGTGGTTCTTTGGGAAGATAAATAAAATAGACAAACCATTAGCCAGACTCATCAAGAAAAAAAGGGAGAAGAATCAAACCAACAAAATTAGAAATGAAAATGGAGAAATCACAACAGACAAAATAGAAATACAAAGGGTCATAAGAGACTACTATCAGTAACTATAGGACAATAAAATGGACAACTTGGAAGAAATAGACGAATTCTTAGAAGAGTATAACCTTCCAAAGCTGAACAGGACGAAATAGAAAATCTTAACAGACTCATCCCAAGCATGGGAATCAAAACTGAACTCAAAAATCTTCCAGCAGACAAAAGCCCAGGACCAGATGGCCTCATAGGTAAATTCTACCAAAAATTTAGAGAAGAGCTAACACCTATACTATGCAAACTTTTCCAGAAAATTGTATAGGAATTCCCAAACTCATTCTATGAGGCCACCATCACGCTAATACTAAAACCAGAAAAAGATGCCACAAAAAAAGAAAATTACAGGCCAGTATCACTGATGAACATAGATGGAAAAATCCTCAACAAAATTTCCAAACAGAATTCAATAACATATTAAAAAGATTATACATCATGACCAAGTGAGCCTTCTCCCAGGGATGGAAGGATTCTTCAATATTTGCAAATCAATCAATGTTATACACCACATTAACAAATTGAAAGATAAAAACAGTATGATTATCTTCGTATATTCAGAGAAACTCTTTGACAAAACCCAATATCCATTTATAATAAAAAACTTTCCAGAAAGCAGGTATAGAAGGAACAAACCTCAAATAATAAAAGCCACATATTATCATATTTAACCACAGCAAACGTTATCCTCAGTGGTGAAAAATTGAAAGCATTTCCCCTAAAGTCAGAAGCAAGACAAAGGTGCCCACTCTCACCACTACTATTCAACATAGCTTTGGAAGTCTTGGCCACAGCAATCAGAGCAGAAAAAGAAATAAAAGGAATCCAGATTGGAACAGAAGTAAAACACTTACTCTTTGTAGATGACATGATCCTCTACATCACTTTAGTTCAGTTCAGTCGCTCAGTTGTGTCCGAATCTTTGTGACCCCATGAACCACAGCACGCCAGCCCTCCCTATCCATCACCAACTGCCAGAGTCAACCCAAACCCATGCCCATAGAGTCAGTGATGCCATCCAACCATCTCATCCTCTGTTGTCCCCTTCTAGCCATGACCTCAATCTTTCCCAGCATTAAGGCCTTTTCAAACGAGTCAGCTCTTCGCATCAGGTGGCCAAAGTATTGGAGTTCCAGCTTCAACATCAGTCCTTCCAATGAACACTCAGGACTGATCTCCTTTAGGATGGACTGGTTGGATCTCCTTGCAGGCCAAGGGACTCTCAAGAGTCTTCTCCAATACCACAGTTCAAAAGCATCCATTCTTCGGCGCTCAGCTTCCTGTATAGTCCAACTCTCACATCCATACATGGCCACTGGAAAAACCAGAGCCTTGACTAGATGGGCCTCTGTTGGCAAAGTCATGTCTCTGCTTTTTAATATGCTGTCTAGTTGGTCATAACTTGCCTTCCAAGGAATAAGCGTCTTTTCATTTCATGGCTGCAGTCACCATCTGCAGTGATTTTGGAGCCTGGAAAAATAAAGTCAGCCACTGTTTCCCCATCTATTTGCCATGAAGTGATGGGACCAGATGCCATGATCTTAGTTTTCTGAATGTTGAGCTTTAAGCCAACTTTTTCACTCTCCTCTTTCACTTTCATCAGGAGGCATATCTGAGGTTATTGATATTTCTCCCAGCAATCTTGATTCCAGCTTGTGCTTCCTCCAGCCCAGCATTTCTCATGATGTACTCTGCATATAAGTTAAATAAGCAGAGTGACAGTATACAGCCTTGACGTACTCCTTTTCCTATTTGGAAACAGTCTTTTGTTCCATATCCAATTCTAACTGTTGCTTCCTGACCTGCATACAGGTTTCTCAAGAAGCAGGTCAGGTGGTCTCATATTCTCATGTATTTCAGAATTTTCCACAGTTTATTATGATCCACACAGTCAAAAGCTTGGCATAGTCAATAAAGCAGAAGTAGATGTTTTTCTGGAACTCTCTTGCTTTTTTGATGATCCAGCGGATGTTGGCAATTTGATCACTGGCTCCTTTGCCTTTTCTAAAACCAGCTTGAACATCCGGAATTTCACAGTTCTTGTATTGCTGAAGCCTGGCTTGGAGAATATTGAGCATTACTTTCCTAGAGTGTGAGATGAGTGCAATTGTGTGGTAGAGTAAGCATTCTTTGGCATTGCCTTTCTTTGGAATTGGAATGAAAACTGACCTTTTTCTGTCCTATGACATAGAAAACCCTAAAGCCACCACCAGAAAAGTACTAGAGCTAATCAATGAATATAGTAAAGTTGCAGGATATAAAATTAATAAACAGAAATCCTTGAGTTCCTATACATATCAATGAGAAAACAGTAAGAGAAATTAAGGAAGAAATTCCATTCACCATTGTGATGAGAAGAATAAAATACTTAGGAATAAATCTATCTAAGGAAACAAAAGACCTATATACAGAAAACTATAAAACACTGATGAAAGAAATCAAAGATGGCACAAATAGTTGGAGAAGTATACCAACTATACCAAATAGTTGGAGAAACATTCATGGATCAGAAGAATCAGTGTAGTGGAAATGAGTATTCTACCCAAAACAATCTACAGATTAAATGCAACCCCTTTTAGCTACTGATGGTATTTTTCACAGAACTAGAACAAATAATTCCATGCATTGTATGGAAATATAAAAACCTTGAATAACCAAAACAGTCTTGAGAAATAAGAGTGGAACTGGAGAAATCAACCTACCTGACTTCAGACTATACTAGAAATCTACAGTCATCAAGACAGTGTGGTACTGGCACAAAGAGAGAAATATAGATCAATGGAACAAAATAGAAAGCCCAGAGATGAATCCACTCACCTATGGACACCTAATCTTTGACAAGGAGGCAAGAAGATACAATGGAGAAAAGACAATCTCTTTAACAAGTGGTGCTGGGAAAACTCGTCAACCACCTGTAAAAGAATGAAACTAGAACACTTTCTAACACCACACACAAAAATAAACTCAAAATGTATTAAAGATCTTCATGTGAGACCAGAAACTATAAAATTCCTAGAGGAAAACATAGGGAAAACACTCTCTGACATAAATCACAGCAGGATCCTCTATGATCCATTTCCCAGAGTAATGGAATTAAAAGCAAAAATAAACAAATGAGACCTAATTAAACTTAAAAGCTTTTGCACAGTGAAGGAATCTATAAGCAAGGTGAAAAGACAGCCTTCAGAATGGGAGAAAATAATAGCAAACAAAGCAACTGATAAAGAGCTAATCTCAAAAATATACAAGCAGCTCATGCCACTCAATACCGGAAAAATAAACGGCCCAAACAAAAAATGGGTCAAAGAACTAAGCAGACGTTTCTCTAAAGAAGACATACAGAGGGCTAACAAACACATGAAAAGATGTTCAACATCATTCATTGTCAGAGAAATACAAATCAAAACCACATTGAGGTACCATCTCATGCTGGTTAGAATGGCTGCTATCAAAAAGTCTACGAACAATAAATGCTGGAGAGGATGCGGAGAAAAGGGAACCCTTTAACACTGTTGGTGGAAGTGCAAACAAGTACAGCCACTATGCAGAACAGTGTGGAGATTCCTAAAAATACTGGAAACAGAACTGCCATAACGACCCAGCAGTCCCACTGCTGGGCATCCACACTCTTGAAACCAGAATTGAAAGAGACACATGTACCCCAGAGTTCATGCCCGTACTGTTTGCAATAGCTAGGACATGGAAGTAACCTAGATGTCCATTGGCAGATGAATGGATAAGAAAGCTGTGATACATATGCACAATGGAATATTACTCAGCTGTTAAAAAAAGAACACTTTTGAATCAGTTCTAATAAGGTGAATGAAACTGGAGCCTATTATACAGAATGAAGTAAGTCAGGAAGAAAAGCACCAATACAATATATTAATTCATATGTATGGAATTTAGAAAGATGGTAATGATGACCCTATATGCGAGACAGAAAAAGAGACACAGATATAAAGAACAGACTTTTGGACTCTGTGGGAGAAGATAGGGTGAGATGATTTGAGAGAATAGGATTGAAACATGTATATTACCATATGTGAAATAGATGATCAGTCCAAGTTTGATGCATGAAACAGGTAACTCAAAGCCAGTGCACTGGGACAACCCTGAGGGATCAGATGGGGAGGGACGTGGAAGGGTGGTTCAGGATGGGGGACACATGTACATCCATGGCTGATTCATGTCAATGTATGGCAAAAACCACTACAATATTGTAAAGTAATTAACCTCCAATTAAAATAAATACATTAATTTAAAAAAAGAAATGTTTTTTATTTAAAATGATACAAAAGGTAATGTACAGCAAAATTACTCAAAGTTTCACACATGCTATGAAAATAAATTATATCAATATATTACAAATAGAAACTAATGATAATTAAAAGAAATTATTTCATGTTATACTGTATTTTTCTAGACAGTGTTACTTAACATATTGTGTCATTTATTATACATAAGCATTTATTTATTGTGCAAAGTGTCTGAGGGTAATGTTTGGTCTCTTTTTAATTAAAAAAGGTTAGATTTTAGCTTTCCTGACTCTTGAATCAATTGGTACTTCATATAGTTTGCTTGTCTACAACATAATAAAAATTTCAAAATATTTTCCAGTCTCTCTTGCTGTATCATTTAGTGATCATCACTGCTGTATATTGCATGAATTTTGTCATTTTGTTCATTATTATTAGCCCAGCATGTAGGACAATATATACTAAGGATGAATAAATGAATTTCATATCTTTGGTGATAGACTTTAAAATGGAGGGCTCTCCTGGTGGCTCAGATGGTAAAGAATCTGCTTTCAGTGCAGGAGGCCAGTCTTTGATCCCTGGGTTTAGAAGATCCCCTGGAGAATGGGATAATTACCCACTGCAGTATTCTTGTCTGGAGAATTTCATGGTCACAGGAACCTGGCAGGTCACAGACCATGGAGTCGCAAAGAGTCAGACACAGCTGAGCGACTATCACTTTCACTTTCTTTAAAATAGATGCTGTTCATGACAGCTAATTTCAAGATAAGTTTCAACAGATATATTTGACTCTGTGGTATGCTTTTCCTGTAGACGGTATTTCTGACTTGTTTACTTTACTAATTATCTTAAATACATATGAGCAAAATAAGCTATTTTCATAAAGAAAATGTTTAGAGTAAAAAAATAAGTCAGGATAAGAAATGTAGGCAGAGAAATAACAATCTTTATTTATGTCACAAATAAATTTTTGTTAGCTCTTCAATTACAGCAGGAATGAAAGGTCTTTTTAAACTAAAAAAATATATACTCTTAGAAGTCATTGGAATTTTTTTGTGTTACCATCAACTCCAAATATTCAAATATTTGTAACTGACCCTATTGCTAGACTTTCAGTTATGTAATATAATACATTCGATTTTTGTTTTTACCCAGTTAAGTCATGATTTTCTGCTATCTACAGTAGTAGACATGTGGATACTGGCTTCATATCCTTAACATATTTACTTGATTAGTTTTTGAATCTTTCTGATATCTAGAACAATCTTCCTATTAGTAGATATCAAATAACCACTTTAAAAAAACAGAAAAGGATGGATAAATTGTAATGGAGAAAATAGCTAAGTTATTTCTAGGAAAAGCTAAAGTATAATGTTGAAAATATATCTGATTGAAGAAATGCATGCATATTGAGAAATACATGTGTACTGAGAAAGTGAGAAGGGTTTCCAAGTAAGAGAAATGGCATAAACCATGCACATGGGTGAATGTGATTAAGATGTTTGCTGGAGAAGTTACAGAGAGTTCACTGAGGATGGAAAGGGAAAGTGCTGATAAGAAATAAAAAATAAAGGGGGAAATATTGCACGGTTTTTAAATCTCTGACTCGGTACTATGAAGCAAAGCAAAATAGAAACTAAAAACAAGCTAATCATAAAATATTAGAGAAATTGCTACATTAAAGTAGTAGATGAAATAGCTTACAAGCTTAGTGGTGAAAATGAACATAGCATGATATTTGAAAAAAAAAGTCTGTAAGAAAGTAAGTAAAATTGAGTAGAAATTATATGTTTGCAATAGCAACTGTTTTTAAAAAATGTATGCAAAAGAATTTCTGCTCACATAACTGCAAACTATTGTCTTAGACTAAACTTTATGACATATTAAATATAAATTCTGGACAAAATTTAAAAAGTAACTTTGAAGACACTGAAGCCAAATAAAAACTTTCAGAAACTGGAGGAATTTCAACCTGTGAAAGAAAAGAACTGCAATTAGTAACATCCAGAAAAGCTACAACTTTTCTGCTTATGGAATTTTCCAGTGTATTTGGCATCAAGAAGCTGGAATCAGTTAGAAAGCCTCAGTCTTGTTATTATTTTTTGATATATCAGAGAGGTATACAAAGCAGTGGAGACTTTAGATGGGACATGTAACAGAGGAGGTTACCATAGCACAATGTGTTTGAATATTTGCATGTAGGTTCCTCTGATATTGTTGGCTATTACTTATCAGTCTCCATTAAATTATATTTCTTTCCTTACATAATTGTTTTTGAATATGTAATACAATATCTATGTTGGTTGCTTTTTTTGTTCTTCTTTTTAAAATATATAACGGTATTTAAGATACCTTACTCCACAAAAATATGACATCTCAGCATTTCTAAATTTGTTTTGATTATATCAAAGATATTATTATGATATAATATTACCTTTAAGTAGCTGAAGAGCCAGTCTCCTTGCCTAGGACATTTGTGCAGCTATTTTATTTTATATTAATAGATGTGATAGTTTGCTTATTAAATTTTGTATATTCACCTTCATATTTTTTAAGTGTTCAAAAGTGTGCAATTGGAAATATTGTACCACAGTAGGTTAGGAAATATTTTACAGTGAAAAAGCTATTATTTTATGGGTAATACAGCTCTTTGAAATAATTAGTGATATACTAAAGTCAAAGAATCACAAGTTTCATTTCTTCTTTCTCCTGGTCCCTGTTCACTAAGGACATTAGTTAAAACCTTCGAATTTACAGTTAACCTCTGAGGATTTAATACTCTTGGGAGTATTAATTTTTACAGAGAGTTTTTTTTTTCTTTCAAGAGACAGTATACTGAATAAGAAAAAAGATCATATTCAGCTATAGGATTATAATGAACCTTAACTCATATACATACATAAACCACAATGGAAATTTTCTTGCATTAAGTAATTTTTGATCTACCTCCCACTATTAAATATAAATCTGTCCCAGAATAAGATTGAATAAGGTGACCTCCACTCTAAATTATAAAACTACCAATACACTCACAACTAAAAACATTTACTTTCTGTGTTAAACATTTTACTTTTTTTAATTTTTGTCTTTTTATTTTTTTTTGTTTCACTCAAATTTTTTTTTTATTGGTTTTACCATACAATGACATGATATCGCCATGGGTGTACATATGCTCCCCCTCCAGAACCCCCCTCCCTCCTCCCTCCCGACTCCCTCCCCCCAGGAAATCTCGGTGCACCAGCCCCGAGCAACAATCCTGGGCTGGTGATTGATTTCACATATGATACTTAACATGTTTGAATGCCATTCTCCCAAATCATCCCACCCCTGCCCTCATCCACAGAGTCCACTAGTCTGTTCTGTACGTCTGCGTTCCTTTTGCTGTCTCACATGCTGGGTTCTCATTACCGTCTTTCTAAATTCCATATATATGCTGTATTAGTATACTGTATTGTTGTTTTTCCTTCTGGCTTACTTCACTCTGGATAATAGGCTCCAGTTCTGTCCACCTGAGTAGAACTGCTTCAAATGAATTTTTTTTTTTAATGCTGAGTAATATTCCATTGTGTATATGTACCACTGCTTTCTTATCCATTCGTTAGTTGATGGGCATCTAGGTTGCTTCCATGTCCTGGCTATTGTAAACAATGCAGCGATGAACATTGGGTACACGTGGCTCTTTCAATTCTGGTTTCCTCGGTGTATCTGCCCAGCAGTGGGATTGCTGGGTCAAATGGCAGGTCTATTTGCAGTTTTTTAAGGAATCTCCACACTGTTTTCCATAGTGGCTGTACTAGTTTGCATTCCCACCAACAGTGTAAGAGGGTTCCCTTTTCTCCACATCCTCTCCAGCATTTATTGCTTGTAGATTTTTGGATTGCAGCCATTCTGACTGGTGTAAAGTGGTACCTCATTGTGGTTTTGATTTGCATTTCTCTGATAATGAGTGATGT
>ML661897.1:9058184-9273549 GCA_007570785.1 Antilocapra americana
ACATCACTCATTATCAGAGAAATGCAAATCAAAACCACAATGAGGTATCACTTTACACCAGTCAGAATGGCTGCAATCCAAAAATCTATAAGCAATAAATGCTGGAGAGGATGTGGAGAAAAGGGAACCCTCTTACACTGTTGGAGGGAATGCAAACTAGTACAGCCACTATGGAAAACAGTGTGGAGATTCCTTAAAAAACTGCAAATAGACCTGCCATATGATCAGGTGGGCATACACACCGAGGAACCAGAATTGAAAGAGCCACGTGTACCCAATGTTCATCGCTGCATTGTTTACAATAGCCAGGACATGGAAGCAACCTAGATGCCCATCAACTGACGAATGGATAAGAAAGCAGTGGTACATATACACAATGGAATATTACTCAGCATTAAAAAAAGAATTCATTTGAATCAGTTCTACTCAGGTGGACGGAACTGGAGCCTATTATCCAGAGTGAAGTAAGCCAGAAGGAAAAACAACAATACAGTATACTAACGCATATATATGGAATTTAGAAAGATGGTAACGAGAACCCAGCATGCGAGACAGCAAAAGGAACGCAGACGTATAAAACAGACTCGTAGACTCTGTGCATGAGGGCAAGGGTGGGATGATATGGGAGAATGACATTGAAACATGTTAATTATCATATGTGAAATCAATCGCCAGCCCAGGATTGATGCTCAGGACTGGTGCACCGAGATTTCCCGGAGGGAGGGAGTCAGGAGGGGGGTTCTGGAGGGGGAGCATATGTAAGCCTATGGCGATATCATGTCATTGTATGGCAAAACTAATAAAAAAAAAAAGCAAGGGATAGAAAATTAAGAGAGAGAAATAAAAAACAAGGGGGAGAGTCAGACCATACAGTTCTTAGCTACTGTTTGTGTGTGTGTTAAGTTGCTTGGATTGTAACCTGCCAGGCTCCTCTGTCCATATGATTTTCCAGGCAAGAATACTAGAGTGGGTTGCCATGCTCTCCTCCAGGGAATCATTCCAACTCAGGGGATAGAGTTTATTAAGTCTCCTGCATTGGCAGACGGGCTCTTTACCACGAGTGCTACCTGGGACGCTCTTAGCTGCTAGTGGACTGCAGTTGGCCATAAGCACTACTTAGACTTGAAGATGTCTTTGGATTGTACATTATCTGATTTGACCTTAAAAAATTATTGGATAAGAGTGAAATGAAGTAAACTAAGTTTCTTCCTATAAACTGTGACACAAAGTTCCTAACACTTAGAAAAATAAAGTTACCTCCGTTTTATATATTGCCTTAGAGACTCTATACTCTTGATCATTTATAACAGCTTAAGCTATAAAGATATGTGTAAATGGGGAGAAGTGGACCTTAATGTGATATGATGGAGTGAGGGGAAGACAAAGAAAAAGATATACATATGGCAGATATGAAGTGGGACAAAAAGTGGGTCAACATTTGAGCATAAAAACTGAGGAAAAGAGAGAAGTGTATAATGTGATCTGTCTTCCACAATTTTTTTAGACTAAAACAATTCCTTCAATGGAAAAACTAGAAAGAGATTTGGAAAACATCTTGTTCAGAATGCTCATTTTGCAGATATGGAAATTGCCCCAGGTTACACAGCTAATTACTAAGTGAAGGCTTTTAAACCTGAATCCAGATCATGACAATACTAAATTCTGATTAACCCTTCTGTCTTCCATTTACTTACATCATGATATTTTAACATTTCTTAATTGTTCTTAAGTTAATGGTCATGATTTCTTTATGTTGTCTCTGATGGCAGAGGGTGTGAAAAGAAAAATTGAAAGATTCAAGGAGGTAATAGAAAAAGGAGTATATATAACGTTCTAAAAAACAAGATATTATGACTTATCTGTCATTTGTACAAAAACAACATAAACATCATTAAGTGAGAAGATGCTCATTTTAAAGTTTTACCTGTTAAAAGACTGGTAACTCATATCTTATGACACATTATTCTCAGCAGTCAAATTTTGGTCATTTTCTATGGTTTGCTAAGAAAAGCCAATGAATGTATTTACAAGTGTTGCTTTTTATATTTTGTTCCATTTTCTTTTTCTTCCAAAACAGTGATAATAACAGCAGTATAATTCTTAGCCAGAAAATCAGCACTGTGTCTTTAGTTTTGTTTTTCTTTTTTAGTTTCCCAAACTGTATATTTGTATTTCTGTATAGTTGTGTTTCTCTACTTCCTTTGCAATTAAAGTACCTGAATCACCTTGTTCATCAAGAAATGATGGAAGAGTAAGAGGTAGATTTTATATCCATTATTGAACACACATATAGTTCCCTTTTTGGAAGCCACATTAGTGTAAAGATCAATAGAGTTCTTAAATCAGCTACCCCATCAGCATCATCAATTGAGTTTATACAGAAGCTAGATGATGGGACAAATACTATCCAAAACTCATCGGGGTCCAATTACAGTCCATTGAATAAAGGTTTATCACTTATCACTAGATTAAGAACCTGATTAGACCTGGTACATGCTGCAATATTGAAACAAATGGGGACTTCCAGTTACATTCACCCAGCCTTAGATGTGAGCCATTTAGAATGAATAACATTCAGTTGGTGTATCAAAAGACAAACATTGCCCTTGACAGATGAATTGATAGCCTCAAGTTTAAAAGTGGCTTGAGAAGTTGTTTAATCTAACTACACAATTTCATTTCCTTATTTTTGGAGTCAACTTAATGTCAATATCTTTTACTCCGTTACACAGCCAGTCAGGGCTCTTTCAAATCCACATGTTGACAATCAATTGCTTTCTGGGTGGCTCAGTGGCAAAGAATCTGCCTGTCAGTGCAAGAGATATAAGAGACATGGGTTTAATCTCTGGGTCTGGAAGATCCCCTGGAGAAGGAACAGCAACCAACTCTAGTATTCTTTGCTTTGAGAATTCTGTGGGCAGAGGAACCTGTCGGGCTGTAGTCCATAGGGTCACAGAGTCTGACATGACTGAGTGACTGAACATGCCCACAGGCACACACAGCAATCAATTGACCTAGAGTTAGATTTGCATCTTTATTTAATTACTAATATATACTTTCGATTTTAAAGTAATCATTCAAAATAGTCAAGGAAGGTACTTTAGGCTAATAGAAGCCTGTTGACTCTGAGATGACTCAAGCGTTTTGAGGTATTGGCTGTTTTGATGAAATGGTCTGGTGTAATACAACATATTACAGCAAATTGTTACCAGTTATGTCTGATGATTTTCTTATTGTTTTCATCTATTTCTTTCTGTAACTTTTTTGTTCCATGACTCAAATCTTCATCCTCCCATTGTTGACTAATTATTTCTAATTAATTAGAGTCTAATATATCAAATTGTCACTAGCTTATCTTCATCCTATCCATTCTCCTCACAGGTATTGTTCATATTTTTAATTTTCCTTGAAACTTTTAGTGACTTCCCTTGAATGAAATCAGTGAGATAATTTTCAATTTCTCAGTGGGACTTCAGTGAAGACCCAAACTTCCCCTTTTAGTTTAATGTTTTAAAATTCTCTTAGGGTGTACTTTCACCAGTATTTAAATACATCACCCTCCATTTTCTTTCAGAATTTCAATTTTATTATATAGTTTAATTTCCACTAGAACACATTTGTCAGCCTGTATTTTCTAATCAGTAGTATGACACTAGTTCATCCTTTTGCAGTTGCTTTTACTTTGCCTATTTGACCTATTCTTCATCTCTTATTTTTTAATCATTCTTCCCTATGACAAGACTTCTTTGTAACATTTCTGAGACCATTATGCTCTCCTTCCTCAGAACATCTGCAATTAAGTCTGCTGAAAACGTGTCTATATTTCATTCTCTCTAGAATGGAAATATCTTGACAACAGGAGTACATCCATTATTGTTTCTCCTCTGTCTTCTACAAAATGTATGTTCATTTAACTTTTGCCTCTCTAAAGTATGGATAAATTAATATTTTAGTAAAATGTATAGAATTTCCTTATGGTGGGGCTTCAGTTCTTCTCATCTTGAGTTGAAAGGTAATCCCAGATATGGAAATTGTTTCCTGTGTTTTCTGTCGTCTGCACATCAGTTCTCTCAGGACACGAAGCACATGACATCTATTAAGCAGTGTATTTACTGAATACTTTCTGCTTTTAAGTAGAGGATTTGAATTTATAAACTATTTATTTCATTATCATTCTAGGCTAGTCAAGTAAATACATTAAAAAAAATTTTAAAAACAGGTTAGTCTCTCCATAGTGATAGTAAAGGACAAAATGAAAGACAAAAACAGGACTTAAGCATCTGGCTTGCTTTTTATAGGGTCGAGATTTTGAGAGTTCAATGCATTAGCTCATTAAAGAAAAGTTCTTGTTCAGAAGAATTTGCCATAGCTCCTGTTCTCATATGCATGCTTTGGAGCCACATGGCTGAGAATAGGACATTTTGCCATTGTTGAACAAAATCTTACAGGATAAAGATCAAGAGAAATCCATGCTGGGGTTCAACACCCCATGTCAACCACTGTGGAAAGGTAAATGCTTCTGATCAGAGTTACCTCTCAATGCCAGAATTGTAATAAGAGATAGTGAAATGTCTATATGGTGGTCTAATAGAAATGAAAATCTAGCTCTTGAAAGAGTAACTCTGACTTTTAATGTTCAGTCTAATAGAATCTAACTGTATCAATGTATGTGGCAGAAAAAAATGTTATTTTAATCTTCATTAGTAATTGAATTAATTCTGTCAGCAATTAATTATGTAATTATAAGTCTGTAATGAATTATGCAGTCCTCATTGGTATAGTTACATCATTTGAGGAGTTTGACTGCAAACTTCAGCAAAGCTACTGGCCTTCAGTTCAAAATAAGACTATCAGTTTTATCATGAGTAATACTGAAATTGTCAGATGTGAACTGCAAGCAACATCTATTTATAAAACAAAGAACTGATACAACATAGTAAACTAAATGTTCTTTAAAAAGTAAATTTTTAAAAATGTGTTGTTTTAAATTACAAGATCTTTCTTGGCATATAACATTGAATCTATTAGGAGAATGAATAGAGGAATTCATAGAAGCTTTTCACTATACATTCCATTATTAAAGTATTTACTATAAATACTGTGGCTCTGACTCAGTGTGCCTATAATATTGTCTTGTAAACAAAAATCTTATTGTTTAAATGCATTTTAAAATTTTGACAAATGGTTGCTTTGAGTAATGGAATTAACTTGGGATACTAAAAGAAAATAATTGAAGTTATCACCTATGCTATATGGTGTTTAAGGGATTGTATTTACACCAGGAAAAATTAATAAATTTTCACTGTATTTTTGGGAAGTCACTAGTTTCTGGCCCTATCTGGCTAACTATTGGCCCAAAAGTATGTTGTGGGACTTACTTCTCTGAGAGCACTTAAAATGAGTCAAAACACACATTACATGGTTGCATGTTTTAGTTATATAGTGCACTTCTATTTTGAAATGGCAAATATTTACATTAATCCATAACTTATAAACTTTTAAACATTGTTTCTGTATTCAAAAAGGGAATTTAATATTTGATTAAATATTCATCAGGTTAAAATAATCAGAATAGGTTCCATTTTAGAATAATTTTCAGAACCAACATAATTTCTGTATGATTGTTAACTACACTTACTTTTAGAGGTTTAGGGATTGCTAGTCAGTAGAATTTCATTTATTACCTTTCTCATAAACTCTCACAGAGATCTTCCAAAGTAGCACAGTTTTAATATATATTGTGCTTTCCAGAGGACAACCACAAAATAATAAGGCTATTGCACTATTTTTACTGATGTTGTTCAGATTTTTTTAAAGAGTTGTTCACCACTGAAGAAAATCATATATAGATTGCAATGTTACTTGTGCACTGGTATACCTGACTACTAGTTACTTGGGCATTAGAACTGCCAATTTAATGCAACACACCGATATTCAGTATCCATTTCTTCTTGTTGGATTCCGAACGAGTTTGCTTACACAGGAGCATCTGACTGCTTCGTTGTGTTTTCCAGAAATGTATTGCTGAGCATTTATCTACTAAAACACAGATTATTTTATCATAACTTTATCTTCTGTTTCTCATCTGCATTACAGTTGACATTGTATTGATTTTTTGTGAGGCAAATAAGCTATATTGTCCATGGATTTAACTTCAAGTAGTAATTTTTTCTTTTAATGAAAGAGTTGTGTCTGATAAGGCTGAAAATTACTGGCCTAGGAGATTCAAAGAAGGTCATATTAGTCAATTTTATTTCACGAACTATTACACATTCCCCCAAGGATCTAATTTACCATACACATTAAATCTGCTACGAGAAGTTAAGCATGATTCAGATTACAATAGATACAATGAATATTGAATGAATAACAAATGAAAGTAGTGCTCAAGGTTACAGAAGGATGAATTTTGCTCCTGGAAATAAGATACAGTGAATATGAGACAGTTACTAAGTGCATTAAAGTTTTAAAGTTCTGAGAAAGCAAAATGATGACTAAGAAAATAAGTGTGATTTACATGGGGAAAATAATGTAAGAAGTTGTCAAGAATTGGTGAATTGGAATGCAAAGATACTTTTGTGTGTGTGTCTGTTTGTGAGTTTGCATAAATTTAGGAAAATTAGATTGGTAAGCCATTCTTTCTATCTACTACAGCAGGAAAAACAAATGATCTGACCATGAAGAAAAAGAATTAGAAGTAACTTCTGCTGCATTACATCATTCATACAAAAATTATGAATTCATAACTAGTATGAGTAATAGCATGTTTTTTTTTCAATAAGAACTCCAGAAATCAGAGCTTGATCTCAGCTTCTAGTAGTGAAAGTAGATTTTCTTTTCCATAAGATTATTTTTTTATAGAAGAGAACAAGAAGTAATGATGTCCTATGGTGTAAGTTTATTTTTGGCTGGAGGGAAAGAGAAACAGTACAGTAAAAATAATATGTCAGTGATGCAGAATAGAGTTTTGAGACTGAAGTTGTGATATGAATGTTATGCTGACTTCAGATAAAGGAAAGTGTTTGGGTTCCAGCTAAGGGTTGATTCTCGAACTGAGTACTTCATGACTAATGACCTTTCATTTATCAAAAGATGAAGCATAAGCTATTAGTAAGAGAGATAGCATAAATGTCAGAAGGACTACCTGATTAAAATTCTTGCAGTGTATCCAATGACATGAATGATGAGCCTGGGTATTTCAAAGAGCAGAACTGTCTATAAGTTTTATTTCACTTAGATAATCTGCTGATAATATATGACATGATGTGACACAGTTTACGTTAATAATCTCCTTTTTGTGTGTTACAATTGGATATGGGAATGGGGACACTCATACGTATACATACACAAGCATATTTACTCCATCTGCTCATCTGCAATGTGGAAGCACATACTAAGGGAAAATGTCCACCTCCAAAGAAATCCAAACAACAGGGCATATCTGCACAAGAATTCCAGAGTTGTCAAATCTTACATCTGAAGCAACTGAAATGATTTAATTAAAGAATCAAACTGCACGATAAATTTGTCAGCATATGCACCTATAATACTTTGCTTTAAAATATTCCCAGTGAGAAACATGTGTTCCTAACTTGGCTCAGATACAAAATTTTATTAAAATGTAATGAAAGAATTGGAGAACAAATGAAAAATCCATAAAAGGAATAACATTTAGTTGTATAATATAGTTATAATTATATCATCTATATAGATGTGAATAATTGTCATACATATTATATCCAAACACAATAATCAAGTTTTAAAATTTCTTCAAATAAATATTTTTTTTCAGTTCAGTTCAGTCTCTCAATTGTGTCCAAATCTTTGCGACCCCAAGGACTGCAGCACGCCAGACCTCTCTGTCCATCACCAACTTCCAGAGTTTACTTAAACTATGTCCACTGAGTCAATGATGCCATCCAACCATCTCAACCTCTGTCAGCCCCTTCTCCTCCTGCCCTCAATCTTTTCCAGCATCAGGGTCTTTTCCATTGAGTCAGCTCTTCACATCGAGTGGCCAAAGTATTGGAGTTTCAGCTTCAACATCAGTCCTTCCAATGAACACCCAGGACTGATCTCCTTTAGGATGGACTGGTTGGATCTCCTTGCAGTCCAAGGGACTCTCAAGAGTCTTCTCCAACACCACAGTTCAAAAGCATCGATTCTTCAGAGCTCAGCTTTCTTCACAGTCCAACTCTCACATCCATACATGACTGCTGGAAAAACCATAGCCTTGAGTAGATGGATCTTTGTCAGCAAAGTAATGTCTCTGCTTTTTAATGTGCTGTTTAGGTTGGTCATAACTTTTCTTCCAATTAGTAAGCATCTTTTAATTTCATGGCTGCAATCACCATCTGCAGTGATTTTGGAGTCCAAAACATAAAGTCTACCACTGTTTCCATTGTTTCTCCATCTATTTGCCATGAAGTGATGGGACCAGATGCCATGATCTTTGTTTTCTGAATGTTGAGCTTTAAGCCAACTTTTTCACTCTCCTCTTTCACTTTCATCAAGAGGCTCTTTTGTTCCTCTTCACTTTCTGCTGTAAAGAGGAATATTGCAAAGGAATCTGGAATGTTAGGTTCATGAGTCAAGGCAAAAATATTTTTGTAAAAAATTCTTTATAGATGTTTAAAAATATAATCACTGTTGTATGCCTGAAATTGATATAATAATTGTAATTCACTGAAAAAAATGCTTAGCAGTAGTAACAGTCAGTCAGAAGTCTCTTCTATTTTTTTTTAATTTCACATGAAACCAATTTCATAGCCTACTAACTCTATTTTCGTACATTATAATTACAGTCTGCCTCAAACCACATATGGAATTAAAATCAAAACAACTAGCAAGGAAGCAAAAATAAAAAAAAAAAAACTAAATAAATAAACCCTGCTTTCTTATATTATTTGTAGACGGGGGAAGAAATGGTGAAAATGTCTTTGTTGGAATCCCCTCCCATAACCCCTTAATACTCAATTCATATTAGCAATTGACCCTACAGTGAGATTAATAAGGTGCTTCTTTATGGTACCCTTAAATTGCATTCCTTCATTTTTCATTCTAAATGTTTTTCCTGAATTTTTACCTGAGTTATAGACAGGTTGACCTAGTTAATACTATTTGTGTCTGCAAATTCAGAATGGTATTGCTATTGGTGTCCAGAAATTTCAATATATGGTTGTAACTCTTAATTTGGTTTAAGCCAAGATTTCTGAAAACTTTGCCTAGGTCATCATGACATGGAAATCCAGGATCAAAAGTGCCAACTACTGACAAATTAGATATTTATTTGCATACACATAACCATGTTGACTTATTCATGAAAATTATAAAATAGGGACCATCATAATTACTGAAAGGCCAGTTTCAGTACATATTCCTAATAATTTGCTTTTTATTTCAATGATTATTAGCTAAGTTATTTTTATTTAAAAATTTTCTGGTATGATCTCCCAGTGAAGTTATAGTTTATTGAGTTGAATTGAATGATCCTTGTATCCTATACATTTTGTTACTTTGATTTTTTTGGCCAATACATTTTTCTCCACTTAAATAGATTCCTTTTACCACCATCACCTTTCCAACTTTTCTTGGTCTAGAGAATTAGCTATTTTACTTTACTGTCAATTTAAAAAAAATAGAGTGTTGAATGTATACTAGCTGAATTACAATAGTTTAAAGGTCTGCAAGATTGAGATATCCTCCATTGCCCATTCCATTCCTCATAAGACCAATTATGTAAAAAAAAAAAAAATAGAATGCCTTGCAAAGATTATAAGCGTATGATTGCCTCATGTTGTATGTGACTTTCCCTCTTGCTCATTTTGGTTGATGCCTCAAGATTTTGGATGTTTCTATGTATACGTTTCAAATATCATCCCTAAATATAAGACTCTTAATATGTTTTCCCTTGCTTCTGGGACATATTGATTACAGTGAGCTAAGTAGTATGACTTCAAGTTGTTAATCAAAGGCTAAAACAATCAAGAGAAAAGAAATTAAATTTAAATAAATTCAAGACCTAGAGAGGGGAAAACAAATATCTAGAATGTAAAATTTTCTAGTTGGAATCTCTGTGGGTCTCCACCATAGTTCAGAAAACTAGAAAGACACCGACTCTTTCTGATATACAAAGCCATATGACATATAAAAATACCAAAATGAACCCTGCAAGTTTGGCTGGTTTCTCATTAATTAACAGAGATATTTCATTTATTACTGCCCATGTTTAAAATGCCACATACATATCTCTCTTTACAATGATGTTTCTTATGAATTGAAGACCATATGACTCCTCTTCCATCTCTGTTCCTGTATTCCTCCTATCTACCACGTGCTACTTCCAAAACTAAATCTACCCAGAAATATTGAAAATTTCCCTTTCAGACAGGAAAAGTAAGTAAGTTATGACTTTAGTTTAGTCATGATAACTTGGTTGGAAGTCTTTCCAGCGTAGAAACCAGAAAATTTTTTTTCTTTTTAGTTTAAAAACTGAGGAAAACTTTAATAAACTTTCTTTCTTTTTTCTTTTTTTTTTTTTTACTTTATTGTGTTGGTTTTGCCATACATTGACATGAAACCGCCATGAGTATTACTTTAATAACCTATGGGAAGAACATTAGAGGGCACTGTAGCTCAACTCTCCATCCAGTTAAAAGTCCTGGATGGAATGGACAGGAAAATGAGAAGTTCTGGGTTCTCTTTGATACTCTTTAGTGCTTCTTCTAATGCACTGAAAGAAGAGAGATGTAGTCTTCAAGAAACTCAACTGTAGAAAAAATGTATAGTTTCTGCCTAAGTGTCAGCAGAATAAGGCTTTTAACTGCTTCTTGGTACTCTAATCTCACTTTTGCTCCTCCACCTCTATCTGTATTAAGAGAACCTCTAACAAGTGCTAGGTGAACTCGGTTTTATGATCTTAGTGTCCTTCAGTTTTGACTTCCGTCCCTGGACTTCACATTTCTTCACTTTATTAATGAAGTATGTTTGGCCCAGGAGCTTGTAATCTGTTAATATCAAAAGGAATTTATGTAATCATTCACCTCAATTGATGGAGTGTGCAAATGTTAGGCTTGGGTTGAATGACGCTATTAGCAGATGGCACTGACACAGACACGTTTTACAATCTCTGACACAACCTTAAGCCCATGAGTGATCTATAACAAATCAGTAAATAACATTGACGTGATGCCTTTGAATAGGTCGCAGTATAAACAATGAAAAATGAAGATGAGCCTTAACCTACTTAGCACCCCGAAATGATTCTCAGTAAAGCTAATTTATCTGGTCACAGACACACAACAGAATTTTCTTCTTCCCACTTCTTAAGTGCTGACACTTTTCTCTTAAATGTGTAAGGTTATTAGATTGCATTTTAGGAGTTAAGAAGAGACTTTCAGTCAAAGGAAATAATAGCCTAATGTATGTTGTGTCATGCATATATTACTACTTTGGTTGCCTTCTGCCAGTCTTCACCTCATTGATTCCATTTGTACACTATCCTTGGTACTAACACTTGACTGATTAAAGCAAAAAGGAAGGAGCTTGTCTAAAGTTTAGTCAAGCTGAGTGAACTGTCTTGGTCAGGTCAGAGAACTTCATTTCTACTGTGGCTCTGAGAGCTGAATGGAACTTTTAGATGGACAGTGTCAGTGGCAACCACCAACACAAAACCTTTGACTCCTTTTGTTATGTTGAGCTTATATTGAGCCTCTTTTAAGTTCCCATCCCTGTCATTACTACTGAAAAACATTTTTGCCTTCAGTGGAATAAAACCACTAACAGGTAGAATAAGTACTGTATCCACGTGGAACTCTAGTCAATCCACCTACTTACTGGCAGAAAGCTAGTGAGCCTTTCCTCCATTGCTTACACTGAGTGTAGAAACCTTGATAAATCTGACCGAGTGTCCCTTGACTTTCAGCTGAGTATCAGTGATAGAGAGCCAAGTAATATTCCATTTTGTGTCTGTGTGTGTGTATCATCCATTCATCTGTTGATGACAACTTAGATTGCTTTTATACCTTAGCAACTGTATAACTGCCGATAAATAATGCTGCTATGAACATTAAGGTGCATGTGCATTTTCAGATTTGTGTTTCTGGGTTTTGTTTTTGACTTATATACTCAGGAGTGGAATTGCTGGGTCATATGGTAGTCCTATTTTTCATTTTTTGAAAAATCTCCATATCATTTCTTACAGGGCCTGTACCAATTTACATTCCCACCAACATTGTAAGAGGTTCTATTTTTTTCACATCTTTGACAGTATTGGGTATTTGTGTTCTTTTTAATGACTGCCATTCTGACAGGTGTGAGGTCATATCTCATAGTGTATTTGGTATGCATGTCCGTGATGATTAGCGATACTGAGTATATTTTCATGTGCCTGTTGGCCATCTGCATTTCTTCTTTGGGAAAATGTCTATTCAGTTCTTCTGCCCACTTTTTAATCAGGCTGTATTTTTTTTTCAATGTTGAGTTGTATGAACTGCTTATATATGTTGGATATTAATCCCTTATCAGTCATATCATTTGCAAATGCCTTCTCCCATTCAGTAGGTTGTCTTTTCAATTTATCTGTGGTTTCCTTTGCTTTGCAAGAGGTTTTAAGGTTAATTGGGTCCCATTTGTTTATTTTTTGCTTTTGTTTCCTTTGCCTTAGGTGACATATCTGAAAAAATATTGATGCAGTTTATGTTAAAGAATGTTCTATATTTTCTTTTACAATTTTTATAGAATCCAGACTTACATTCAAATCTTTACCCCATTTTGAGTTTATTTTTGTACTTAGTGTTAAGGAATATTATAATTTCACTCTTTTTTATAAGTAGTTGTCCAGTTTTTGCAGCATCACTTATTGAAGAGGCTGTTGTTTTTCTCCATTGTATATTCTTGCCTCGTGTATCATAGACTAATTGACCAGAAGTGTTTGAGTTTATTTCTCTTCTGTTTCATTGATCTATGTGTCTGTTTTTATGCCAATATCATACTATTTATTTTGATAACTATAGCTTTGTAGTATAGTCTAAAGTCAAGGGATGTGAATCCTCCAGCTCTGTTCTTCTTTCTCAAGATTATTTTGGCTACTTGGGGTCTTTTGTGTTTTCATTCCAACTTTGGGACCATTCTGTGTATAAAATTTATAAGACAACTACCTCTTTTACTCTGGTATTCTGATTGGTCCTGCCTTAACTCTTGCTATAGATTCAAATCAAAGCAAGCAAAATCAAAAGATACATTTTCTCCCTAAAAAAAAAAAAAGGATCACATGTTCCATTTTTCATTACCCAATGTTTTGTCTATATGTGTCACATCTGTACATTCCAAATATACCAGCTCTGATTATATTTTCATAGAAAAAGAATGAAAGTGTGAATATTTATGATTAAGCCTTCAATTGTGATTTGTTAAAAGAAATTACTAAGTTATGGTTCATGACTGACACACATTTTCCCCTAGATGTGGGCATGTTAATTTCTCCACTTTCTTTGAATAGTGCGTTTTCACTCATTGCCAAGGTGACAAACATCACCACCAGGATTTCTTTATCTGGTTGCTTTTTCCATTTCTCAGTGTCAAAAGGAATTCTTAAATTAATTTCTTCACAACATTTTATTTTATAATCCTCAAGTTTTCTTAGAGTATATTTGTTATTTTGTTCATATTAGACAATTGTAAAAAAATGAAATTTCCAACTACCAGATATAGCCATTTTGATACATTAAGTTTATTGTTTGTTCTACTATGTGTTTTCCAAAAAAACCCATAACAAAAATAAACAGGAGGAATATCAAGAGTATATTATTTTATAGCCTACTTTTATACTGAAAAAAAAACTATAAACATGTTTTTTACATATAAATATTATCTACTTGTACTTTTCAGTGACTTTTTATTTTATATATGAAAGTAATTTATTAAGTAAATTTTCCAGTGCCGTATAGTTGAAAAATCTATAACATAAACTATATAGCTGAACATTCTTATAGATAAGCCCTTTTTGTGTGCATTATTATGTCATAAGGACCAAACCAAAGAAATTAAGTGGCTATATTATTATTTTTTAAGATTTTCTTTTAATGTGGACCATTTTAATAGTCTTTATTGAATTTGTCACAGTACTGTTTCTGCCTTATGTTTTGACTTTTTGGCCAGAAACATGTGGGATCTTATCTCCCTAACCAGGGATTGAACACAATCCCCTACATTGGAAGGTGAATCCCAGGAAAGTCCACATACATATTCCACATTGACTTCTAGAAAGTTTTTACCAATTTAAGTCAGCAATTTAAATTGAGGGTGTTCATTTGTACACATCATCTGAAAAACTGGTTTTTAACTATTCATTTTCATCTTTGTTAATGTTGGGATAAAGTTGTATTTGTGGTCGTTTCTAATGTTTGATGTTTTGAGAGGCTGAACACTTTTGTGTTCTTGTGTAATTTATGTTCAGTATTACTTTACACTCTCACTATTTTCTTACTGGTTAGTAAGAATTTTTTCACATTAAAAACATTAACTGTTTCTTCTGTCCTGGGCAGTTTATTGCTTGCAAGCAATTTTTATTTATGATGTTTTTGACTCAGACCTTTTAAAAGTATTTTTTATCAAAGTAATTCATAAAAGTGACAGCAAATCAAGTGATCCTAAAAAGCTAGTGATTTAAACTGTTTGCTCCATTTCTGCCTGTATGATCTACTCTCCCTGAAGAATCATCAATTACCTTTTTATTCATTTTGATTGATTGTTACCACTGTAACTCTATATAAACTAATTACTCTATTTCTTTATTCATCAACCTTAAATAATAACTACCTTTGTCCCACTCTGCTGGGTCACAGCTTAGATAACTTATATTTTCTCTTTTCTTCTTCCTTCCTCATGTTAAAAATTGTTAGTTATTTTATTATTTTTATTTCATTGAATGATTTGTAACTTCTGTTCATTTTAATAATAAGCTCTTGATCTCTAGGTCTTTTTCCATCAGTTTTCATTCAGTGTCTCATTTCTCCTCCAAGTAAAATGAGAATATTAGCAATCCCAAGCTTTCCTTCACTTTTCAATCTCTTTTTATCTCCTACTTTCTGGCAGCTGAGTTTTACTTACCAAGATTGTTGACCCACACATGTGTTCTTTTACCTTGTATTTTACAATCACAATAATGTCTTCCATAAAAATGAATAAGCAGTGGCTATGTTATTATACCTAAATAGAAATAAAAACTATACTGCCTAGCCAAGCATTGTGCTATGGTAGTATTTCATTCCCTCTGGATATTCTACAAGTAGAAAGTTTCTCATATCAAGATTATAATTTTAATTACTTAAAAACTTGCTAATATTTAGTTTGCCTATATTTGAGTGTAACTTTTTGTACAGATTTCTATATTTCCTAATGTCTTTTTCTTCTACTTGAATGAATAATTAGTACTTTTACAATATGTCATGTATTAATTCTGTCTCTTTATTCAAAGCATCTGCCGTGTCAGATCAGTTCATTCTCAGTGATTTCTCTGAAATAGCCAAACTGATTTGGATTTGCAATCCAAACTGATTGCTTTTTAGGCCACTACACTGCTCTCTCTATGAGATTTTCCTTTACTCTTTTCCTTAACTATGCCCACTCTTTCCTGGTACATGTATCTTCTCATTAATAATAATAATAATAATCTCACTTATTTTTAAATTTACCCTCATTATTGCCACATGGTATAACATTTGCAGATGCATATAATGAAAGAAAGTTTCACCATTTGCCGGTTCTATGATCTTGGATAATTTGTCCAACTTCTTTGATATTTCAGTCTGTAAAATGAAGGTTTCTAACAGTACATATTTCATAGAATAGGTATAAGAGTAAACTACTAGCATTTATAAGGCACCTATGACATTGTAGTAGACCAGGTAATAATTTTCTTATTAGTGTTTGTTAGAAAGATTTTTTGAAATGAATTCTATTCTTTTATTTAATTAGATATAATACCTGAAATATTTTTAACTGAAAATAAAATGTGAAGTCAAGTGGGCCTTAGGAAGCATCACTACAAACAAAGCTAGTGGAGGTGATGGAATTCCAGTTGAGCTATTTCAAATCCTGAAAGATGAAGCTGTGAAAGTGCTGCACTCATTATGCCAGCAAATTTGGAAAACTCAGCAGTGGCTGTAGGACTGGTCTGTTTTCATTCCAATCCCAAAGAAAGGCAATGCCAAAGAATGCTCAAACTACCGCACAATTGCACTCATCTCACATGCTAGTAAAGTAATACTCAAAATTCTCCAAGCCAGGCTTCAGCAATACATGAACCATGAACTTACAGAAGTTCAAGCTGGATTTAGAAAAGGCAGAGGATCACAATACACTGTGGAAAATTCTGAAAGAGATGGAAATACAAGACCACCTGAGCTGCCTCTTGACAAACCTGTATGCAGGTCAGGAAGCAACAGTTACAACTGGACATGGACCAACAGACTGGTTCCAAATAGGAAAAGGAGTACGTCAAGGCTGTATATTGTCACCATGCTTATTTAACTTATCTGCAGACTACATCATGAGAAACGCTGGGCTGGAGGAAACACAAGCTGGAATCAAGATTGCTGGGAGAAATATCAATAACCTCAGATATGCAGATGACACCACCCTTGTGGCAGAAAGGGAAGAAGAACTAAAGAGCCTCTTGATGAAAGTGAAAGAGAAAAGTGAAAAAGTTGGCTTAAAGCTCAGTGTTCAGAAAACTAAGATCATGGCATCCAGTCTCATCACTTCATGGCAAATAGATGGGGAAACAGTGGCTGACTTTATTTATTTTGGGGGGCTCCAAAATCACTGCAGATGGTGATTGCAGGAAATTAGTCCTGAATATTCATTGGCATGCTGCGGTTCATGGGGTTGCAAAGAGTCGGACACGACTGAGTGACTGAATTGAACCGAATTACAAAATACCCTGATTTTTTTTGTTCAACTCTTGTGGAATTTTCTCCATTGAGTCATCAGGAAATATACAGATGCAGCTCTTGCTTCAAAATAAATATATAGCATCTCATTTTAAATATGTTCCTCTATTTCATATTGAGCTTCTTTTAAATAAAAAATGTGAAATTTTAGGAAATATCATTTGGTTCTATGATGAACATTACTTTTATTATAATTAACATTAATAACAAAATAATTTTAAAGGTTGTTTATTTTATATTATCTGAATTGTGTAGTATCTTATTTTTTGAGTTATTCTCTTATTCTGAGTCTTCAGTGTGCTGTTGCTTCCTGTTGTTCTTGAGTTATCCTGACTGTCCTGACTGAGGTTTCTACCCCATTTTCTTTCTGCTGTAGGAAATAAAGATATTTCTACCCAGAGTTTTACAGGTTTCTCCTGGTTCATTTCACTTTTCACTGTGTGTAATAATGGATGTACCTCTTTAATTTTAAGCCAGAGGTCAACAAAAAGTGTTTAGCCATATTGTAGTTTGTAACAGTCATTTATTTAGTATAGCTCAGCTGTAGAAAGGTAAAGGACATCACCCACTCTGAAATGAAGCATCAGTTATATCCAAACAAACTACAATTCCATTGGCATATTGTTCACTTAAATCTTCTTTTGTCTCATTCCAATAGTTTGTTCTTTTTTTGTACTCGCACCCAGCTTCTCCTCAGTTAAAACACACACATACACACATACCCTTAGATTTTTATTTCTGTACATTATCATTATTGAAGTTACTCATCCAGAAAAGTGGGGAGATAAATATGCAGCCATAAAATAGAAAGATGGATGGATGGATAGATAGATGCTTATTAAGATAAACTTTGAGTCTCTTAGACATGAACATCTAACTGCAGAAATAAAAATAAATATATAGGTGTTAGATAAACAATTTATCAATAGATCTATAGACAAATAGATCAGTAGATTGATAGTTTTTTTTTTCCAATCAGACTTTATCAGTGGAGTTCCTAAAGGGTATTACTGGATGAATTACTCTTTTGGGTCTCTAAATTTGGCCGTATTTACCCTTTATCATTAAGATATTTCATCCTGATGCAAATAATATACATTAGCAATTAATCTTAATTTTTATTGTGTTGTAGGATTTTGTATTTTTCCTTTTCACTCTATTTTAAGAAAGTCAGCAATAGACTGCTTCAAGTGTCTTTAGCTAGTATCCATTGTTGAATGTGTAATACCTTGCTTTCTAATGTTTATTGAATTGATTTTTGTCTTCTGTAATCTCACAGATTATTGACCCAAGTTTTAGATTCTAAGGCACTGTAGGTGTAGTAAATCCTTCTTATTACCTACTTCATCTGTACCTTTTAGTGCTTTCCACTAGTTTATCTATCATTCTGATCATATCAGCTAGTCTCCCAGAAGTACAAACTCTTAAAATCATTCTCAATTTTCTAACCTCCTGGAAAAATCAACCCTGTAAATAAGCTTTTGATATTATATGAATCCATTTTTCAACAAGAGTTAAAATATACCTAAATTTTTTAAAATCATTTTTAAATGTTGAGATTATTATAAATTTACATACAATTATAAAAAAATAATACACAGATCCCATGTACTCTTTACCTGGTTTTCCCAAGTTATAACATTTTGTAACACTGTAGTACAATATGAACCAAAATATTATCATTAATACAATTAAACCAGGATACTGACATCACTATGATCAAGAACAGAGTATTTGCATGGCTACAAGTATCACATGCCTTGCTCCTTTGTACCTACATTTACTTCCCACTAGCTCTACATTTCCCTTAGTGCTTGGCAATCAGTGAATTGTTCTCCAGTTCTATAATCTTGTCATTTCAAGAATATTATATTACATGAACTCATGCAGTATTCAACCTCTGTGATTTGGATTTTTAAAATCAGTGTAATTATCTGGAGATTTGTCCAATGTGTTCCTTGAGCCAATAGCTCATTTCTTTTTACTTAGTGTGAATGGCATGCCATGGTGTGCCTACACTACAGTTTAACTATTTACCTATTAAAGTGCATTTGGGTTGTCTCTTTTTTTTTGAGGGGGGGGGGACGGTTATTACCAAAAAAAGAAAATACTGCTTGACCACTTATGCACTGATTTTAATTGGACATAAGTCTTCATTTCCACAGGGCAAATGCTATAAATATGTCAATCACATGTTAATTTTTAGAAAGTAGCAAAGTTAATTTTCCAAACAGGCTGTAGCATGTGTGGCCTTATCACCAGTATATATATATATATATATATATATAAACGGTCTAGTTTCATCAGATGCTAGCCAGCATTTGATGCTGTTTCTACATGTTTGTTTTTTTTAATTAACATCCTAAAAACATACTGTGATATCTCATTATGGCTTTAATTGTCATTTCCCTATTGATTAATGATAATGAATATATTTTTCTGTGCTTAATTTCTTCTCATTTATCTTCTTCAGTGAAATATTTCATGTCTTTTGTCCATGTTCTAATTGCATGTTTTATTACTTGCTTTTTCTACTGTTGAGCTTTAAGAGTTCTTTATATATTCCAGATAGTAGCCCATTGCTTGATTTCTGATATGCAAATATCATGCATCACACTGCAGTTTATCTTTTATACGTTTAACAGGGTCTTTCACAAAGCAAATTTAAAAATTTTGATAACATTATATGTTATCAGTATTTTCCTTTGTGCGTATTTGTGTATTTGATGTCAGTTCTAAGAATACAGGACTTGCCTGCTAGCTCAGTTGGCAAAGAATCCGCCTGCAATGCAGGAGACCCCAGTGTGATTCCTGGGTCAGAAAGATCCTCTGGAGAAGGGATAGGCTACCCACTTGAGTATTCTGGGCTTCCCTTGTGGCTCTGGTAAAGAATCTGCCTGCAATGCAGGAAAACTGGGTTCGATCCCTGGGTTGGGAAGATCCCCTGGAGAAGAGAAAGGCTACTCACTCCAATATTCTGGCCTGGAGAATTCCAGAACACTGGGTAGCAAAGAGTCTGACAGGACTAATCGACTTTCACTCACTAAGAATACTTTGCCTAGTCCTTGAACCACAAAGTTTATTCTTAGTTTGTTTTTCTAAAGTATTACAGTTTTATCTTTTACTTTTAAACCTGTAATTCAGTCTATGTTGTTGTGTTTTTTTTATAAAAGATGTGACAGTTCTAGATCCCTTTTATTATTTGTTTGTCTGTATCTGATTTAAATTTTTTGTCACTGGGTTTTTTCTAACAAGTTCTGCCTTGTTACTGCTCAGTGGAGATAAAAGTCTAGCTTCCTTATTTGAGATAAAGGAATTAGCCTCCATTGAGATAAAGGGTTTGGGCTCTTCCTTTATGCTAGTGGTATGGCAGTTCTGGACCTGTGGTTAGTCTCCATTGATACCATACTGGAGTTTGCCGTGTTATTTCCAGCCAATAGGAAAACCTTGGATCTCCACCTGACAGTGTTTCAGTTGAAGAGATGAGGCGCCTTGTTATCGGCCAGTAGGGATGCAAGTCCTGGGTCCCCACTTGGTGTCCACCGATACCATAGGCTAGAGAGCCTTCTCCTTCCCAGGTAGCAGGTAGGAAAGTCCAGCTCCTAACTTAGTCCTCTCTGATACACCCTGATAGAAGATGTATTCGCATACCTACATGCTCAGTCATGTCCCACTCTTGGCAACCATATCGACTGGGGCCTACCAGGCTCCTCTGTCCATGGAATTTTCCAGGCAAGAATACTGAAGAAGATTGCCATTTCCTTTTCCATGGGAAATTCCAAAATCAGGAATTGAACCAGCATCTCCTATGCCTTCTCCATTGGCAGGAGATTCTTTAACCACTGAGACCCCTCTAAGCCTCGCCAGAGAGTATAGCAGTAATTACAACCTTGTAAAGGTAGAATTTGGGTCTCCTCAGTCAGCATTTGCTGCTTTGGGTGGGGATGATCAGTTCAGTTCAGTTTAGTTCAGTTGCTCAGTCGTGTCGGACTCTTTGCAGCCCCATGAACTGCAGCATGCCAGGCCTCCCTGTCCATCACCAACTCCCAGAGTTTGCCCAAACCCACGTGCATTGAGTCGGTGATGCCATCCAACCATCTCATCCTCTGTCATCCCCTTCTCTTCCTGCCCTCAATCTTTCCCAGCCTCAGGGTCTTTTCAAATGAGTCAGCTCTTCACATCAGGTGGCCCAAGTATTGGAGTTTCAGCTTCAACATCAGTCCTTCCAATGAACATTCAGGACTAATTTCCTTTAGAATGGACTGGTAGGATCTCCTTGCAGTCCAAGGGACTCTCAAGAGGCTTCTCCAACACCACAGGTCAAAAGCATCAATTCTTCGGTGCTCAGCTTTCTTTATAGCCCAACTCTCATATCCATACATGACTGCTGGAAAAACCATAGGCTTGACTAGACAGACCTTTTTTGACAAAGTAATGTCTCTGCTTTTTAATATGCTGTCTAGGTTTGTCTTAAGTTTCTTTCCAAGGAGAAAGCTTCTTTTAATTTCATGGCTACAGTCACCATCTGCAGTGATTTTGGAGCCCCCTCCCAAAAATAAAGTCAGCCATTGTTTCCCCTTCTGTTTGCCATGAAGAGATGGGACTGGATGCCAGGATGTTAGTTTTCTGAATGTTGAGTTTTAAGCCAGCTTTTTCACTCTCCTCTTTCACTTTCATCAAGAGACTCTTTAGTTCTCCTTAATTTTCTGCCATAACGGTGGTGTCATCTCTGTATCTGAGGTTATTGATATTTCTGCTGGCAATCTTGATTCCAGCTTGTGCTTTCTCCAGGCCAGCGTTTCTCATGATGTACTCTGCATATAAATTAAATAAGCAGGGTGACAATATATAGCCTGATACTACAGCTTTTTCTGTGGTATTTGGCTGAATAAAAAATGATTATTGTCTGAAATATTTTTGGCTTGCTAATCTTCCTCCTTTACAGGTCCTTTGGCTAGGGAGAGTAGATTTTTTTAAACTTTTTCCTCCAATTTTACCCATTGGCATTTCAGGGTTGTGAGTCTTCAACTCTGTACATGACAGGCAAACAAAAACAACAGCAGCAAAAATTGGATAACTCACCTCCTTTTCATTTCTCAAATCATAAATCTGGTAACTGAACTTTCGCTTACCACCTTTGAGTCTTCTTATGTTTGTTTTGTATATAATGTCCATAGCTTTTACTTGTGCTTAACAGGAGGAACAGGGAAAAGTTTATATGTTTTTTTTATTTTTTATTGAAAAAAATTAAGCTTTTTCATACAAATCTTACCTCCAGCTCACCTGCTTTAATGAACTTCATCTGAAGAATTCTCTTGTTTTTAGCTACCATAGTCTTTCTTGATTATAGCCTAGTATTTGACTCCCTGTTCTTCTTCCAAATAGAAATTTAATTTATTAAGGTATTTGTCATCTTCTCTGGAAGCTGGTCACATGCCAGCATGGGGGTAAGGAGGAGATATAGATAGGGAAAGCAGATATGTACCAGGTTTATATCATACTATATATGGCAGTTCTTTCTCTTGTCAATTATTACTTTAGGTCCAAGCTTATAAGTCAATAAGAGAATGTGACACAGGGCAAACAAGTGGGAGGCTTTGGGGAAAGATTTCCTCAATCTTAAAATGAGCAATATTTTCAGATGTGGATGTGCCCCTGAAACTTGCACTGATAGAAAGGAACAGGATGGAAGGGGGAAAAATGTAAAGAATCTGGGATTTTGACAGTTTTATTCATGTATGAAATTAACAATCTTTAGAACTGCTCGCCTCCTGGAACTCTTTTTTGTGTGTGTGACATAGATTTATTGAGTTTTTAAGCCAATTTGAATTAAGTTTTTTTAAAAAATCATGATTATTCCTTATTGCTGAAAGCATACTAATTGCTTCTAAATGTATCAGAAATAATTCTTGGAAAAAGCAATAGCAAACATAGAAAATAATCCATAATCAGTGACCTCATCATATTTACAACATGCACAGAGAGTCACTGAAACTATATTCATTTAGTAAATGATATTTTCATAAAGGAAGCATATAACATCATATTATTTTTACTATATTTCATAGACGAGTGAGACTGCTTCTCTGGGACTGAGATTTGTGCACACAAGTTTGAATGACAGGCTGAAATTGAAGCCAGGGCTTGTGGTCTGAATCTGGTGATGCTGGTTATTACATGTATGAATTCTGCACAGTAATAAATGCCACTAGCATGCTCTATGGTTAAGACATTCTTCTATGGAAATGTGTGACCTAAGAAACTGGCACCAACACAATATTATCTAGGAAGTTAGAACTCATTTTCATTGTAGATTGAGAGATTTTTCTTTAATTGTTCTATATATATAGCAAAGCACCTAGGGGAACTACTCACTGTCCTTGAGGGACACACTAGTAGAAGAACAGCTGGAAGACCGTGTGACTCCTCAGGCAAAACAGCAGGCTAGAGATCAAGGGACCAAAATTTCAAATCCCACTGCCCATTCCTAAGGAGGAGTGACCTTGAACAGATCCCTGTGTTAAGCAGGCCTCTGCCCCAGCAGAAATCAACATGGAAATTAAGGACTAGGTTTGATGTATATTTAATATTTCTCCTCTATATACCTTAAGGCTGTTTCCATGGAAACTTGCACTCATTTGGAAACTTAAATGTGTTTGCCAATAGCAGATGTTTGTGATATCATATCCCAGTGCAAATGACATCTAATCCTCTATCTTTATGTGTGATATCAGGAAGAAGCATTCTCAAGGGATACTAAGAATCTTTTAAAATTATAAAACAGTATTTTAACTTGTTTTGGAATCTAGAATATGGAGCTGAGAATTAGTATATTGGAGAATTTGCAACCACTGATCAGCCTCTCTAATTTCTTATTAAAACGTTAAAAAGCAAATATGTAGATAAGGGTCAAAACATCAACCATAAAGAAAGCAGAAATATTGTTCAATAATATAATTGACTCTGAAAAGAGTTTCCAAGAACCAAAAATGGAGAGAAGATGTCAATGCAGAGCAATGAGATGCTGAGAGTTTGTTTTCCTGCCTCTGCCATCTACATTTGAAGCAAAGATATAGATCCTTTGCCAATGAGAGATGAAAAAGGCCTTCTACCTCCTATAAAAGGGAACTTCTGAGTGTTTTGTGTTGTTTGTGACAGAATATTATAGCGGTAGAAAACCCAGACTTTTAATAAGATAAATTCTCATTGGAAAAAATATTGACGAGTGTCACATAAGTGAGTTCTTGTCCATTCTAAGGTGCTTTCTGGTTTGCTCCCTAAGAGAGTCTGTTAGCTCTGTTCTTTCCTATGTTCTATGTCATAATTATCTATTGAAGCTCTTGCTCTAGGCATCCAGATTGCACAGCAAGGCATTTTAACATGCTGAGATGCCACTAAGAATAGGTCTTCAAGCCTGGAAAAATGATTAAAGTGACTGCATTCTTAAGGGAATACTTACATCACCATCCTTGAAAAATAATGAGAGGCCACTATAATTGACACTATCACATGTTACTATCCCTAAGGCTTTTGTAAAATAATCCTAGACAGTGTAGACAATCCTCTGATAATAATATAGCCTCAAATACAGATAGCTGTTCCCTTTTATGTTACAATTGCACTAACCTCAAGCTGTAAATTAATGAAGGTAGAAACAAATCAAGTCAGAGCTGGTTAAAGACTCAGGCAAGAACAACAGTCACCTCAGAGAAACACAGTGGAAGATTAAAAAGTCAAAGCTACCAAGAAATACTTATTAAATCATCTGAGGAGTTATACAACATCATCCAAAGATTATTCACCTGCACTAACATAATAAATGCTAATATTCAACAGTATGATGTGAACAAAATACCATTTGACTAAATATAAATGATTTTTATAACATCTTGGACATTATTTAAGAATATAAAACAAGTGGCTGTAATGAGCAAATAAAGGAGAATTCTGTGTTTATGATGAAGAGGTCATATATTTTATAATCTGGCCATTGGGACTGAAAGGCAGCAGATCATTAAACTTTGCAGCTCCCCCTTTTTAAAGTTATCTCAAAATCTCATATTTGTTATGATCATTAAAATATTGCTGGGAAAGCATTCTCCCTGGGCCTCTCTCATTTCTGCATATCATGTGAGCCAAGACACTGACTGTCCTTTGCTCCAGCTTGTCTTTTCTAGGATGTTTGTATAGTAAACAGCCTTGAAAGACAGAAATAGTGTTCTTCAAGAGTAAAGGCAGGCATGGTTACTCTTCAGCATAATAGATTCAGGTACCCTAAGGTAAGGGATCCTCGAATGTAATACAACCAACTATGTGTACAGACATCTATCTGTGCTCATTTGTGTCACCTCCATGAATCCTTCTTCTCTGACCCAGTGGTCTTATCCCAGAATCCATAAAACTGTGGCAGGTGAATGTATTGGTTTGCAAGTTAGATAAATCTCAGGTGTGTCACATCCTCAACAGTTATGGCAGTGAGAATAGGATGCTGAGGTCCTGAGGAGATGTGGCCTTTTGGAGAGGAAAGATGAGGATTGCATGACAATGTTAGGAGATAAGAGAAAATTCTTTGGCATTTGGTACTCATTGCATCAGGCTTCCCAGGTGGGGCTAGTGGTAAAGAACCTCCTTGCCAATGCAGGTAGACATAAGAGATCGTGGGTTTGATCCTTGGGTCAGGAAGATCCCTTGGAGGAGGGCATGCAACCCACTCCTGTATTCTTGTCTGGAGAATCCCACAGACAGAGAATCCCATGGACAGAGGAGCCTGTTGGGCAGCAGTCCATAGTGTCACACAGAGTTGGACGTGACTGAAGTGACTTAGCACACATGCATGCACGCACTCATACCATCACCAACTTAGTAAGCATGAATTTAAGCAAACTCTGAGATATTGGAGGACAGAGGGACCTGGTGTGCTACAGTCCATGGGGTCAAAACAAGTTGGAGAAGACTTAGCAAATCAGCAACAACATCTCAACCAAATGGTGGGCAAGGGTAGAGGAGATTGGAAGTAAGGGTCCTTCAGTCTTATACCTGTTTATGAGCTTAAGAAACTTGAACAGCAAGCGATAAAATAGAAACAATCTAGGTAGAACTCTTTAGGTTGATTCTTTCTCACTTTAATGTATCCAAGGAGTTAATATGTTCTGGGCTTGTACTTCCCTATCCCAAAAGCATCAGAGGAGCAAAAAGTAGAGAAATGTTAGTATAACAAATTCCCCTGCCATTGCCATCAGTGGATAGGTAAAAATTTAGTGCAAGGGCTTCTATACTCAGAATTTCAAAGCTTTCACTTTGTAAGTGACATCCTGTTTATTGCTAAGTCAGAAGCATGAGTCTCAACAGCTGTGACAATAGTGTTTTCAAACATCTTCCAAAAGGGAAAGATTATAATTTCCAACAAAAACAGCAACAAAAGCATAAGGGAAAGTAGCTGAAAAAATTTTATCGGAGCCATGTGGGCAAATGTACAACATTCAATATCTTCCATGGTCAACACTGTTATCTCTTCAGCTACAACTACTAAAAAGTATCCAGCATCTTTCTGGATGCTTTTGGTGTGGGAGACATCATGTGCATCATTTGGATATTCAGCTTGGTCCTTTATATCAGCTAACATGTTCAAACAAACATCCATCCTTTAGGTAAGGTGCAAACCAAGGAGCTGCAACAGAATCTGCCAAATATTCTATGACATTCTCTCTACCTTTGGGACCCAGCTAGTTCAATGACCCTTTTGAACTATTAGCCTCTGAAACTCGGTGATATGACTGATGGGAGCTTCAGGCTGAGTGAGGCTGTCTCCACCCAGAAGTATTGCTTGGGATTTTGAATTTGTTGCCTTCCAGACAAAGCTATCAGCTCAACCCATTTTCAAAAGCAGCTCTTAGCTTGTAACTGGCTTCAAGTTAAATTTGTATACCTGATCCATGGAAGCCTGTGACTCTCTGACCTGATACTCCATTTCGAGGTTAGTCAAGTTGGATTGAATGACTGACAAGACTCAATTACCAAGTGGAAACTAAATAACGCGCTAGCAGCACTTAAGCTTTGAATTTTTTAAAACGGACATACTAGCTCATATATAGTTAGTAGGAATGTAAATTGGTGAAGTCTTAGGATGTTAATTTGCCAATACTTAATTTAAAATAAGGATGAAAAAATGTATTTCCATTCAGTGTATATACTAAAATACTGTAACTTAACAGCAGTAATGATTTAAATATTACTCAAATAAAAGAAAAGAAAAAGCACTTATTCTAAACTGTGCTCCCCCTTCCAGGTACTGAAGCAAAAACACTGAGACTCTCAATTTCCTAGTTCAATTCAGTTCAGTCCCTCAGTGGTGTCCAACTCTTTGCCACCCAATGGACTGCAGCACGCCAGACCTCCCTGTCCATCACCAACTCCCGGAGTTTACTCATACTCATGTCCATTGAGTCAGTGATGCCATCCAACCATCTCATCTTCTGTTGTCCCCTTCACCTCCCACCTTCAATCTTTCCCAGCATCAGGGTCTTTTCAAATGAGTCAGCTCTTTGCATCAGGTGACCAAAGTATTGGAGTTTCAGCTTCAACATCAGTCCTTCCAATGAATATTCAGGACTAATTTCCTTTAGAATTGACTGGTAGGATCTCCTTGCAGTCCAAGGGACTCTCAAGAGTCTTCTCCAACACCACAGTTCAAAAGCATCAATTCTTCAGTGCTCAGCTTTCTTCATAGTCCCAACTCTCACATCCATACACAACTACTGGAAAATAGATGGACCTTTGTTGGCAAAGTAACGTCTCTGCTTTTTAATATGCTGTCTAGGTTGGTCATAACTTTTCTTCCAAGAAGCAAGCGTCTCAATTTCATGGCTGCACTCACCATCTGCAGTGATTTTGAAGCCCAGAAAAATGAAGTCTGCCACTGTTTCCCCTTCTATTTGCCATGAAGTGATGGGACCAGATGCTATGATGTTTATTTTCTGAATATTGAGCTTTAAGCCAAGTTTTTCACTCTCTTCTTCCACTTTCATCGAAAGGCTCTTTAGTTCTTCTTCACTATCTGCCATAAGGGTGATATCATCTGCATATCTGAGATTACGATCTTTCTTCCGGCAATCTTGATTCCAGCTTGTGCTTCGTCCAGCACAGTCAAGGTTCTTCTAAATGCCTGGACTGTTTCACTAGTATTTCCAATAAGTGAAACTGTAGTTGCTCAGCCGTGTCCAAATGTTTGAAACCCCATGCACTGTAGCCCGCCAGGCTTCTCTGGCTATGAAATTTTCTGGGCAAGAATACTTGAATGGATTGCCGTTTCCTTCTCCAAGGGATCTTCCTGACCCAGGAATCAAGCCTGGGTCTCCCACACTGCAGGCAGATTCTTTACCATTTGAGCCTCAAAGGAAGCTAAGTTGAAACCCAATGGTGTCTCCCAGGCTGCTGTAGTTCTTCCTAATACAAGCTCTTCAGAACTGAAAATAGACATGCTTATTCTGTTCAGTGGGAATAATTCAAAGGTTTTTCTCAAAACACAATCCAGTAGTCATATCAATGAATCTTTTGATATTTTACTAACTTCTGAGCTGTTGACAATGGCTTAACTATTGGTCTTCTACTTGAAATACTACTTAGAGGCAGAATAAAGCAGTCATTTGGGGGGCAGGAATGATTGAGACAATCATAGCTGTTGACTAAACTGTCTGGACCACTCAGGTACATGCCCACAGTGAGGCTACATTTCCTGAGAAACATGAGATCCATCAGAATCTAGTTGCTGACTAAGAATCTAGTTGCCTTCACCACTTGGATTGCCACCATTGCTGCCTAGATCTAACATTATACCAGATGTGGAAAAGTATCTACCATAATATACTGGACTCAAAGAGAAGAACTATGTTTCTGCTGCAGAGGATATCCTGCATTGCCTAACTTGGAACTACAGGCCAAATTTGACTGATATCATTACGAGAGGGGAAATTATGCATAAATCAGAGACCCTGGCTCATCCTAGTAGAATGACTGCCTGAGTTTTGGCCCATTCCTGGACTATCGGCTGTGGTCACCACTGACCAAGATGGCTTGACTAAACTTTAGACAGGTTTCTCCCTGTCTTCCATGACCTCCTTCTTACCTTGGCCCATACTGAATCCTGATAGCCTAAATTCCTTCCCTTTACTTACAGTGTTTACTTTAGAAACATATTATTATAAACTCTATCTCTGCCTCTTTGAGATGCAAAAAAAAAAAAAAAAAAAAAAAAGCCTCTTTCTAGAGTGCAAGACTCTTTCTTGAGAACCTAAGTGCCCTCCCCTTGAAATGTAACCATCAAAGAAGATAGCTCCCTATCTCCTAATCTCTGTGGAGTTAGGAACTTTACTTCAAGGAACACCTAACTCCAAGTTGTAAAACTACTTTCTGTTATTAAGATAAAATGAAGTTTGTTTTACCTTTGGATAAAGCCAGTTAGCAAACACAAATGGCCTAGGATACCCTGAGTATACTCTCAAAAACTCTCCTTCTCTTTATTTCAGTAGATTTAAATTTAGATTGTGTTCTGATTTCTCCTTGTTATTGCAGTAGCCTTGAATTAAATACTCCTTACATGTTTAACTCTGTCCATTGAAATTTTTTGCTTTGATATCACTGTTGACACTTTTCTGATTAAGCTGTGGCATACTGTGGTTTGATAAACTGAATTTGGCCACTTTCTTTTGGTGATTGAAACCTAACTGAACCTTTGTTTGGCTTTGTGGACCTTTAGCACTCTGACAATGGTGAGAAAAAGCCACTCAAAATGACTGATAGACAGACTATTCAATAAGCCTTCCCTGAGTCTTATCATTCACAGGTGTCTGATATCATTTAGCATTAGAATGGCTGCCTCAAAATATTTCCTACTATACCTCATTCACTTCCACTGATTCATTCCTGTTAGTAAAGCAGTGTGGGCCCTGGATGTGGCTGCTTCCAGCAGAAAAGGATCATTTCCTTTAGAATGTTTCCTAGATAATGATCAATATAAAAAGAGTAGGTTTTATATAGACCAGCTTTAAAAATTCACAATTCTACATTGACTATTTCTTGGCATGCAGCTGATTTTTTCCCCTAATAGCAACCCTAAACTGGTCTGGTTGGAGCACTCTGTGTGGCAGGACAACAAAGGAGGGCTCAAAAATTCACACTTAAGGCTGGTTCTGCCACCTGAATTCTCTTGTCAGGCTGACAGTGTCATTAAAGATAATGACCCCTTGGTTGAATACACTGCTTGATAAATTCCCCTATGGTGGTTCATGTGTGCCAAAGAGGGAATACAGTGAATCTCTGTTCATCTTATTAAAATACACTCATCTGACCCCTACCTGACCCCTCTGAATGAAAGGATTGAGTGCAAGTACAGATGATTGGGGAAAAAGGTAAACTTACAGCTAATGTAATGAAATATACCCATACTTTGGTGGTGGAGGAAGAGGAAGAACATCCCTGTCACTTGGAGAGAGGATACCTCAAATCTTGGAAGATGAAGTGAGAAATATTAACGATCTTTCTCTTTAGAATAGCTTCTGGAGCCTTCCTCATGAAGGAAGACTCTCCAGTATGACTTTCCCAAACTGTTACAAGCCCATTAATTTTAATGACAGCTAGATCTAGCCTACCCTACCAGAATTAATTGTATTATTTTACAATGATAATATTTGGTCCTTTTACAATAGAATTATAGTTGATTTTCAATGTTGTTAATTTCTGCTGTACAATAAGCAAAGTAATTCAGTTATACACACATACGCACACACACATATATATGTATACACACACACACACACACACACACACACACACACACACACAGAGATACATCATTCTTTTCCATCATGGTTTATCATAGGATATTGAATATGGTTCTCTGTGATATACAGTCAAACCTTGTTATGTATTCATTCTATATATAATAGCTTACATCTGCTATTACTTCATCCCTGCCTCAGCCTCCTTCCCCTTGGAACCCACAAGTCTGTTCGTCAGCTGAGTCTGTTTCTGTTTTGCACATAGGTTCATTTTTTTCATATTTTAGATATTTTAGATTCCGCACATATGTGGTATCATATGGTATTTGTCTTTTTCTGACTTCACTTAGTGTGATAATATCTAGTTGCATCCATGTTACTGCAAAGAGCATTATTTTGTTTTTCTTTTGGGTTGAGTAGTAAAAAAAAAAAAAAAAGTTGTAGTAATGTGGCCCATTTAATCATACTAAAAAGTCTGTTGGTAACTACAAGGGATAACCCTAACTCCTGCAACTTTCACACCTAAAACTTAACAACTATAGCAGTCTTTAGTGGAATGGACAAATGTCATTAACTGGTATTATAGAAAAACAGGACAGATTACACATTCCTTTGAGTCAGCCTCTACAAAAAGAAGGGTTAGATTCACTTATTCAAACAGAACTAGGACCCAAAGACCTGCTAATTTTCCTGGAGGTCATATTGGTGACACTCAATCTGCCCAACTTATTTAGATACCACTTGTGGACCCCAGTTAGTATAAATAACAGTTTCTTTCCAGGGGTACCATGTGCACATGGGATTTTACTTCTGTAGAATCACAGACATTACCTTAAATTTCTCCTGAAAATAATTTTATTTCTACTTTATAGTAATAAGAGACCTTCAAGTGTTTAAGAAAATGTCACTAATAGATCATATATTCCTGAGATAAGTAGAGAGGGCTCCTCAGAATGAGGAAGTTCTTGGTTACTCAGGGGAGCCTTCTGAAGGGATAATTTACTTGATATTTATGTGAACTATGGGAAATTATCCCTACAATGGGAACCATCTAATTAGAAAAGAGAACTTTAAAATGTTCCCTGACTTTAGCCAAAGTAGTCAATGGCATGAGTCAGACATGACTTAGCAACCAAACAATAACAATAAATCAATGGGGTTACCTAGGCTCTAGAAGACATTCAAACTAGCTTTAACTTACTGGTCAGATTTGTTCTGGAAAATGAAATTGACCTAGGCTTTCTTTATTTGGATGAAAATGTAAGTTGTGAAACTGCTGATCAGGATTAATGCCTCAGAACAGGAATAAAGGTCATAGCAAAGTTTTCAAGAGAAAGTCATCTGGCTTTCTAAAGCACACACTAATTTTTTTATGGTGTTGGAGGATTAGTTCAGCTGGCCAGGTTCAGGAGTCAGGGTGGGAGATTGAAAGGGATATGGTTCAGGTCATTACTACAAGTTAGCCTATCTTAATGCTTAGATTCCTATTGATAGTAGTCCTAATTAAGTGCTATTTGAGACAAGATAAGTGGACTTTTTCCCAGCTTCTGTCAGTCAGTTTAATTAAAGTGGCTGAAAGAGTGTTGTACTAATGGGAAAATTCACCTGAATTTCAAGATAGTATAGGAAAAGTAGGTGGAAATTATTGTGAGACAATTTGTCAAGTGTTTCTTGAATTTCTGCAGATCTTGAAAGCAAAGGCATAGATTGTCATCCTTTTCAGACTATATTTTCAAGGCTGTATGGAAAACAACCAGAGAGAGTGTATTCTTTTGGAACAAAGATGAAGGATGTTTCCTTTATAGTATTCTAAAGATAATGTTCTTCCTAGGGCAAGGGTAAAAATTCTCACTAATCATCATAAAATATTTGGATTTTTTTAACCTCAGGGCTTTTCATGTGTGATGTATACCACTGAATATAGTGGCATCATTTGGCTCCTGTCTTTTCACCCTATAGGCATAGGGGCTTGAGGTACTAGTTATTGTTACTATAAGGCTATGAGAAGTAAACTATTTCTATATTTGACCTAGAATTCTCATGTCTTCTGTCCACATCATTAAAGTAGTAATAGGTTAACTTATCAGTTTATAAGTTTTGTAAAGAGAAAACATTGGTCATAGCAAACACCCTTTTCCAACAATACAAGAGATGACTCTACACGTGGAAATCACCAGATGATCAAAACTGAAATCGGATTGACTCTATTTTTTACAGGCAAAGATGGAGAAGCTCTATACAGACAGTAAAAACAAGATAAGGAGCTGACTGTGGCTCACATCATGAGCTCCTCATTGCAATATTTAGGCTTAAAATAAAGAAGGGAAAACCACTAAGCCATTCAGTTACGATCTAACTCAAATCCCATATATTTTTACAGTGGAAGTGAATAAATTCAAGGGATTAAATCTGATAGAGTGCCTGAAGAACTATGGACAGAGGTTCATAATATTGTACAAGAAGCAGTGACAAAAACCATCAAAAGAAAAAGAACTGCAAGAAGGCAAAGTGGTTGTCTCAGGAGACTTTACAAATAGATGAGGAAAGAAGAGAAGCAAAAAGCAAAGGAGAAAGAGAAAGATATACCCAACTGAATGCAGGGTTCCAAAGAATAACAAGGAAGCTCCAACACTTTGTCCACCTGATGTGAAGAGCTGACTCATCAGAAAAGGCCCTGATGCTGAGTAAGATTGAAAGCAAAAGAACAGCAGAAGAGTAGATGGTTAGATAACATCACCAACTCAATGGACATGAATAACAGCAACTCTGGGAGATAGTGAAGGACAGGGAACCTGGTATGCTGCAGTCCATGGGGTCGCAAAGAGTTGGACACAACTGAGTGCCTGAACAATAACAGTAAGTAGTATAAAATCTCATACCCCTTCATAGTTTTTCATAAAAATAATGAAAGAAGCTTTAGTTAAAATAACAAAAAGACTCATAAATAATAAATATTACAGCTGATGTCACAGAAATGAAAAGTCATAAGAAACTACTATAAATCATTATAGATCACCCAATATAAACTAGAAGGAATAGACAAATTCCTATAAACATTTAACTAAGAATGAATCATAAAAAAATAGAAAATTTTAGCAGATAAATAGTGGGTAAGGAAAGTGAATCAGTCATCAAAACCTCTCAAAAAAGAAAAAGCCCAGGCCCAAATGGCTTCACTGGTGAATTCTAATGAGAATTAAAAATATTAGCAATAATTCTTCTCAAGCTTGTCTAAAAATTTTAAGAAGAGGGAATACACTGTACCTCTTTCTATAGCCTTCTTACCAAAGCCAGATAAGAAAAGAAAATTATAGGTCAATATATCTGATGTACATAATTGCAAAAATCCTCATCAAAATACTAGCAACACCAATTCAAAAGTTAATTAAAAGAATTATACACCGTACACTATGACCAAGTAGTAGTTAGCACAGGAATGCAAGGATATGTCAACATATGCAAATAAAATAATGCAATATACCACATTAACAGAATGAAAGGTAAAAATTACATGGATGCTAAAAAGGCATTTGACAAAATTTAACACTCTTTTATGATTAAAAACCCTGAACAAACATACAGAAAGAATTTATCTTAAGATAATAAAAGCCATCTATGAAAAAGACACATCTAACATCATAATCAATGGTGGAAAACTGGATTATTTTCCTCTAAAATTATAAACAAAGCAGAGATTTGTGCAACTTCTATTCAGCATAGCACTGAAAGTTCTAGCCAGAGCAACTAGACAAGAAAAAGAAATAAAGATATTCAAATCAGAAAGGAAGAAATAAAATTATCTCTGTTTGTTCAAGACATGGTCTTGGCAAAACCAACACAATAAAGTAAAGAAAATTAAAAATAAAATAAAATAAAAAATAAACTCAATATAGCCATCTAATAAAAAAAAGACATGGTCTTACATGTATAAAATTGTAAAGAGGATTAAAACAAAATAATTCAGTAAAATTGCAGGATGCAAAACCAACATAAAAAAATCAATAATGTTTCCATACACTAACAATGAACTATCTATAAAGAAGCAGGAGAAAATGTTTGCAAACCATATTTCTGATGAAGGATTAATATCCAAAATGTGAAAAGAATTTATGTAACTCAACAGCAGAAGAAAAAAGCCACAGAATTTCAAAATAGGCAAAAGACTTGAATAGAGATATTTCCAAATAGAGACATACAAATGATATATAGGTACATGGAAGGATACTCAGCATCATCAGGGAAATGCAAATCAAAACCACAATGAAGTATTACCTTCACTTGTTGGGAAGGCTATTATAAAAAAAGAAACAGCAAAATATAAAATAATGTAACAAAAAATAAAAATGTATGAAAGAAATCAAAGAAGACACAAATAGATGGAGAAATGTGCCGTGTTCGTGGATTGGAAGAATCAATATAGTGAAGATGAGTATACTACCCAAAGCAATCTATAGATTCAGTGCAGTTCCTATCAAGCTACCAGAGGTCTTTTTCAGAGAATTAGAACAAATAATTTCACAATTTGTATGGAAATACAAAAAACCTCGTATACCCAAAGCAATCTTGAGAAAGAAGAATGGAAGTGGAGGAATCAACCTACCTGACTTTAGGCTATACTACAAATCCACAGTCATTAAGACAGTATGGTACTGGCACAAAGACAGAAATACAGATCAATGGAACAAAATAGAAAGCCCAGAGATAAATCCACGCATCTATGGACACCTTATCTTTGACAAAGGAGGCAAGAATATACAATGGAGAAAAGACAACCTCTTTAACAAGTGGTGCTGGGAAAACTGGACAGCCACTTGTAAAAGAATGAAACTAGAACACTTTCTAACACCATACACAAAAATAAACTCAAAATGGATCAAAGATCTAAGCATAAGACCAGAAACTATAAAACTCCTAGAGGATAACATAGGCAAAACACTCTCCGACATAAACCAAAGCAGGATCCTCTATGACCCACCTCCCAGAATATCAGAAATAAAAGCACGAATAAACAAATGGGACCTAATTAAAATGAAAAGCTTCTGCACAACAAAGGAAACTATAAGCAAGGTGAAAAGACAGCCTTCAGAATGGGAGAAAATAATAGCCAATGAAGCAACGGACAAACAATTAATCTCAAAAATATACAAGCAACTCCTGCAGCTCCATTCTAGAAAAATAAACGACCCAATCAAAAAGTGGGCCAAAGAACTTAACAGACATTTCTCCAAAGAAGACATAAAAATGGCTAACAAACACATGAAAAGATGCTCAACATCACTCATTATCAGAGAAATGCAAATCAAAACCACAATGAGGTACCACTTTACACCACTCAGAATGGCCGCAATCCAAAAATCTACAAGCAATAAATGCTGGAGAGGATGTGGAGAAAAGGGATCCCTCTTTACACTGTTGGTGGGATTGCAAACTAGTACAGCCACTATGGAAAACAGTGTGGAGATTCCTTAAAAAACTGCAAATAGACCTGCCATATGACCCAGCAATCCCACTGCTGGGCATACACACCGAGGAAACCAAAATTGAAAGAGACACGTACACCCCATTGTTCATCGCTGCATTGTTTACAATAGCCAGGACATGGAAGCAACCTAGATGTCCATCAGCAGATGAATGGATAAGAAAGCTGTGGTACATATACACAATGGATACTACTCAGCACTAAAAAAAAATTCATTTGAATCAGTTCTACTCAGGTGGACGGAACTGGAGCCTATTATCCAGAGTGAAGTAAGCCAGAAGGAAAAACAACAGTACAGTATACTAACGCATATATATGGAGTTTAGAAAGATGGTAACGATAACCCTGCATTCGAGACAGCAAAAGGAACGCAGATGTATAGAACAGACTCGTGGACTCTGTGGAAGAGGGCAAGAGTGGGATGATATGCGAGAATGGCATTGAAACATGTTAATTATCATATGTGAAATCAATCGCCAGCCCGGGGTTGATGCTCGTGGCTGGTGCACCGAGATGACCCAGGGGGAGGGAATCGGGAGGGAGTCGGGAGGGGTGTTCTGGAGGGGGAGCATATGTAAACCCATGGCGGTTTCATGTCATTTTATGGCAAAACCAACACAATAAAGTAAAGAAAATTTTTAAAAAATGTATGAAGGCTATGGAGAAAAGGGCATCCTTGGGCACTGTTGGTAGAAATATAAAACGGTACATCAACTACAGAAAATAGTAGGGATAGTCCTCAGAAAATTAAAAACAGAATTGTTATCATAAATTCAGAAATCCCACTTCAGAGTATACATATAAAATAATTTAAACGGGGCTCTTGAAGAGATATTTGCACTCTTAAAGCATTATTCCTTATAGTTAAGAAAAGGAAGCATCCTAAATGTTCACTGACAGATGAATGCATAAATAGAATGTGGTATATACATATAATGGATGTTTTCCAGATTTAAACAAACAGGGAGTCCTACCATATGGAACAATGTGGATGAACCTAGAGTGCATTATGATAAGTGAAACAAAACAATCATAGAAGAATAAATACAGCATGATTCCCCTTATATGATGTATCTAAAATAGTCACACTCATAGAAGCAGAAGTAGAATGGTGGTTTTCAGGAGCTGACAAGAGAGGAAAATGAGAATTTGTTGTTCCCATTTGCTGTTCCCATTTATAAAGTTTCAATTATACAAGATGAATAATGAATGATTTCTAGTGATCTTCTATACAACATTGTGTCTATAATTTGTACTTTATTGTTAACTTATAGCTTTGTTCAGAGGCCTCACGTTAAGTATTTTTACCATAATAATCATTAAATACTTTAGCATAATATTGATCATCTATAAGGCAGTCATCATAGTGTTTAAAATATACCTTTATTAGTTTTACATATTATAAGAAGACAGCTAGTGATAAACACTGAAAATTGCACTGAACACACATTAATCCCTAGTGTTTCTCTTCCCAAGATCTTCCTTAATTCAACTATCTTTGAGGTTAAATTCAGTGTAGAAAAATTAAAGGATCTCATAAGTCATTCCTGACTCATCTCCAGACAGCCTGACTTTTATCTTTTTCAAATATTGCCATAGAATGTCATAATTCTTTTGAAAAATCTTAAGACTATTTGGTAAATAAATGTGATCTTTTTTAAGGCAAAAATATCAGGGAAACAAGAAAGAAAGGACTGAAAAACAGAAATGTAATAGTTGAGGACAGAAAATATTATTAAAGATTTAATTATTCATTCCTTCATTCAACAAATGTCAATAGAGCCCTGCCATTGGTTCAGGACTAGTGTAGGTTATGGGGAAATACAGTGACCCAAACAGGCAAAGTCTATGTCTTTCTGCAATGTTCATTCTTATACGGAGAGAGAGAACAAAAACAAGCAAATACATGATGATGCTTACAGCAAGATTAAAATAAAGACTGTTGATTGACTGTTAATTGGTGAGAATAGGGTTGCTATTTCTTAGAGAATATTTGGAACAACCTCAGTGATAAGACTACATTTGAAAAGAGAACTAAAGAAAATGAGGAAATTAGCCACATGGAAATCTGAGGAATGGATACTAGCATCTTCAGTACTTTCTGTTTAACTGTCCCTTATAACTACTGTTTTGAGTCTAAGTGTATAACAAGTTATATAAAAGTTAAACCGTTTAGATGAGGACAATCACTAGTTTAATCAATATTTAAATTTTCACTTAAGTGAGTCCACTTTGGCTAATATACTTTTCTCTGAGAATTGCAATCAAATCAAAGGTAAATTTAGTTTCAATATGGAAGTGAACAGTTTAAATTCTGGCTTTAACTTTATATTCTAGCTTCAAGCAATTGAGTATACTAGAGCATTTGTGAATTAATAACCTCATACTCATAATAGCATGATAATTTTTTTAAAGATTTCCATGAAATAAATGTTCTTCAGAAGAATAAATCTTGTTCAATTTATAGCATTTGTAAATGATGTCCCACGTATTTCACAAGGGAATTTTAAAAATGCTACCTATCCTTTGAAGAAAATTCACTTCCAGTATTTTTTCACCATGATTAACAATAGAAACATATAAAAATAGCATAGTGGTTTAGCAATCAAGTATCACATTTCTTGGGGGGAGGAAAATGATCTAATCAAGAAATGGATACAACCACATGCAAAATCCCATTTTAACATGATTAATCTCTTAAGAACTTTTCTTTTATAGCACTTACAGATTATAAAAATCTTTCTCATCAATAATCTTACAAGTTCTTAGAAAATCAAGTTATATATTACAAGTGTAATTGGTAGTATTCAATTTTTTCCATTTTACTCAAAGGAAAGCAAATATAATTCATTTCCAACATAGATCTGTGCTAACTTGTTAGATGGTGCAGTTTAGTTCAGTCACTCAGTCGTGTCTGATTCTTTGCGACCCCATGGACTGCAGCACACCAGGCCTCCCAGTCCATCACCAAATCCCAGAGTTTACTCAAACTCATGTCCATTGAGTCAGAGATGCCATCCAACCATCTCATTCTTTGTCAACCCCTTCTCCTCTTGCCTTCAATCTTTCCCAGCATCATTGTCTTTTCAAATGAGTTGCTCTTCGCAACCAGTGGCCAAAGTAATGGAGTTTCAGCTTCAACATCAGTCTTTCCAATGAATATTCAGGACTGATTTCCTTTGGATTGACTGAATAAGTGGTTGTTCGTGATATATGTGTGGTCTTTATGACACTGCTTTAATCTCTCAGAGTTCTTAGCAATTTTTTGTTAGTTTGGGTGCAGTAAATTTCAATTTGCAGTATTCTCTGTAAAAATTCTAATCAAAGCATGCCTGAGTTTGTATCCCCAGGTCTAATTTTAGGAAGAAAATGTATTAGGAAGCTTCAGTAATTTGGGAACATCTTCCTTACCTTATGTGGTTGGTAATGATAGCTTACAGTGAATGATGTCAGATTTGTGATCTCCAAAGAAGATTTAGCTTTGGGACTAGAGACCAGGCTTGAACACTCAGGGCTCTTTAGTGGCAGGAGTTTTATTACAGTGAAAAGGGACAGAGAAAGCTTCTGACATAGACATCAGAAGGAGGCAGAGAGTGCCCCACTCTCTAGTCCTAGCAAGGGAGATATACTTTTTTAATTGGTTATTACATTAAATCAAACTAATGTTTAAAGATTGTAAAGATCTTAACAGACCAACTCCCACAATTCACATTTTAAGAAAACAGATTTAAGTTCAGTTCAGTTCCTCAGTCAGGTTCGACTCTTTGCAACCTCATTGATTGCAGCACACCAGACTTCCCTGGCTTCCCTGTCCATCACCAACTTCCAGAGCTTACTCAGACTCATGTCCATTGAGTCACTGATGCTACAGAAAAACCATAGCTTTGACTAGACGCACCTTTGTTGGCAAACTAATGTCTCTGCTTTTTAATATGCTGTCTAGGTTGGTCACAGCTTTTCTTCCAAGGAGCAAGTGTCCTTTAATTTCATGGCTGCAGTCACTATATGCAATGATTTTGGAGCCCAAAAAAATAAAGTCTGTCACTTTTTCCACTGTTTGCCCATCTATTTGCCATAAAGTGATGAGAACAGATGCCATGATTGTTGTTTTCTGAATGTTGAATTTTAAGCCAACTTTTTCACTCTCCTCTTTCATTTTCATCAAGAGGTTCTACAGTTCCTCTTTGTTTCTGCCATAAGGGTAGTGTCATCTTTGTACCTGAGATTATTTATATTTGTCCCAGAAATCTTGATTCCAGCTTGTACTTCATTCAGCCTGACATTTTGCATGATGTACTCTGAATATAAGTTAAATAAGCAGGATGACAATATACAGCCTTGACATTACTCCTTTCCTGATTGGGAATCAGTCTGTTGTTCCATGTCCAGTTCTAACTGTTGCTTCTTGATGTGTATACAGATTTATCACGAGGCAGGTCAGGTAGTCTGGTATTCTCATATCTTTAAGAATTTTCCACAGTTTGTTGTGATCCACACAGTCAAAAGCTTTGGCATAGTCAATAAAGCAGAAGAGGATGTTTTTTCTGGAACTCTCTTGCTTTTTCAATGATCCAACGTATGTTGGCAATTTTTTCTCTGGTTCCTCTGCCTTTTCTAAATCCAGCTTGAACATCTGGAAGTTCACGGTTTACATACTGTTGAAGCCTGGCTTGGAGAATTTTGAGCATAACTTTGCTAGTGTGTGAGATGAGTGAAATTGTGTAATAGTTTGAGCATTCTTTGGCATTGCCTCTGTTTGGAATTAGAAGGAAAACTGACCATTTCCAGTCCTGTGGCCACTTCTGAATTTTCCAAATTTGCTGGCATATTGAGTGCAGCTCTTTCACAGCATCATCTTTTAGGATTTGAAATAGCTCAGCTGGAATTCCATCACCTTCACTATCTTTGTTCATAGTGATGTTTCCTAAGGCCCACTTGACTTCATATTCTAGGATGTCTGGCTCTAGGTAAGTGATCACACCATCACCATGGTTATCTGGCTCATGAGGTGTTTTTTGTATAGTTTTTCTGTGTATTCTTGAAACCTCTTCTTAATAGCTCCTTCTGTTAGGTCCACATCTTTCTGTCTTTTATCGTGCCCATCTTTGAATGAAATGTTTGCTTGGTATCTCTAATTTTCTTGAAGAGATCTCTAGTCTTTCCCATTCTATTGTTTTCCTCTGTTTCTTTGCACTGATCACTGAAAAAGACTTTCCTCTTCCTTGCTCTTCTTTGGAACTCTGCATCAAATGGGTATATCTTTCCTTTTCTCCTTTGCCTTTCTCTTCTCTTCTTTCCTCAGCTATTTGTAGGGCATCATCAGACTACCATTTTGCCTTTTTGCATTTCTATTTTTGGGGGATGGTCTTGATCCTTGTCTCCTGTACAATGTCATGAACCTCTGTCCATAGTTCATCAGGCATTCTGTCTATCAGATCTAATCCCTTGAATCTATTTCTCACTTCTAGTGTATAATCATAAGGGATTTGATTTAGGTCATACCTAAATGGTCTAATGGTTTTTCCTACTTTCTTCAATTTAAGTCTGAATTAGGCAATAAGAAGTTCATGATCTGAGGCACAGTCAGCTCCCAGTCTTGGTTTTGCTGACTGTACAGAGTTTCTCCATCTTTGACTGCAAAGAATATAATCAATCTGATTTTGGTATTGACCATCTGGTGATGTCCATGTGTAGAGTCTTCCCCTTCTTGTACAATTAACAGGATTAGAACTAACAATTGAAAGATCTTATCAGACACACCCTCATAATATACACTTTACAATAACAGGATTAGTAGAAGGTTTTTCATGAAGGAGAAACTGTCCTCAAGCAGGATACGTTGTTGTCATACAATCCTTAGTATAAAATTTAAACTGAGTTGTTTTGCTGTGTAGTCATCAGCTCCTGGCTTAAAGGGGAAAAAAAGTTTTATGTGACTAAAACTAAGGAATATAGAAAAATAAAATTGTCCTTTTCTCCTTGAGAATTCCAGACCCCTGTCTTCTCTCAAGACCCCAGATCCCTCTCTCCTCCTTGGGGATCCAGGACTTCTTACCAACCTACCTAGAAATTGACTCTCTCAATAATATGATAGTCCTATCCTTAACCTGTTCTGTTGTAAAGTTAGGGTGATGACTTCACATCTAAATTTTTTTGTGGTAACTTTATATGCATGTTCATTCTTCCATTAACCATGTAGCTATAATGTTATTTCCATTTTGTCATGTCTTTATTTGCACCTTGTAACTTATTATACAAAGGCCAAGGTTTAAGGGCAACAATTCATTATATCAATATAAATATAATCAACCACATTGATGTTGCTGACAGGTGGCAGTTCATCAATAAAAATAACTGCTTCTGACAATACGAAGTAACTCTTTTATGACATTTTGCCCTAGCCAATTTTTCCTTACCATTTTGTCATTATACTCCTCAGAGTAGTGAATATGGACACCCTATTTTTAATGGCATTTTATTTATCAGAATTCTCCTTCATTCCTTTACAATGTGATTTGTAGGCTCTTTGTGTCTATTCTGCATTCTATATGAGTCAGTATTCAAATATGTGTAAAGTAAGTAATTTTATTGATCAAAAACAAACAAGATCTGAGAAAAGGGAAATATCAAACAGATGAAATATTTGTCAACTCGCCTAAACTACTTGTGTTCTCAAGACAGAAAAAAAAAGCTATTGATTAAAGTGATGGGAAATTTGACACTAATATGCTCACAGTATGATGTGAATGAATCAGAAATGTCATTATTTTTCCCTTTATGAAATAGTGCTAGTTTTGTTAACGTAGATGATCTACACTTAGAAAATATGGAAGTGAAATCTTTATATTTGCTTTTGAATGCAGGAAAAAAACAATAATTTCACTTGTTTCAACACAACTAAAGCAAAGAAAGTTTCTACCTTTCAGTAAGAAGCTGACCATACTAGCTAACCATAATTGAGTTCAAAATTTATTAACAGAAGTTGATAGCACAGTTTTCAAGTAAGTTAGTCAATTGCTCCAAAAAAAATCTTCATTTACTCTCCTTGGCTTTGCTAAGTTTCCTAAACGCTAGAAAATTAACCATCCCATATGCCTGTGAGTACTGATTTTCTCAAGGATTGTGAAATAATATATGTGGTTGGCTCAGTTCCAGTTCATTACCACTTTTGAGAAAACAATTAAAATAATATACAATTATTTTATAATAATAAACTAAGGTTGTATTGGAAAGGCTGGTTTTGTAAGGGACAGCATTTAAGTGATTCACACCCAAACAGGCATGCTCATGTTGCTTATCAATGCCTTCCCCATCTTGTATGAGTCAAGTCAGATAAACTGATTTGTCAGAAGACAGTGTAAGGTGCATTCCAAGCGGAGATAAGCCCTGAAAGTTAAAATCTGCTGACCCCTTGATGTAGGACTTCCTGGCCTTCAGAGTTGTCAGAAATAAATATCTAATGTTTGTAAGTGACCCAGAATATGGTATTCTGTTATAAGAATCCAAATGAACTAAGGCACCAATGATTCTGTTAAGTAGAAAACTTATGAAACAGAAAAGGATCCAAAGCAAGAAAGAACCATAATAAACACTTCAGGCTTTCTACCTAAATATAAGTGGGAAGGATTTTATCTTACAAAATAATATCTAGAGGAGTAGAAATAGGAAAGGAATATAAGAGAGGAACACTTTTGCTTCTTAACAGCTTTTCACATCAAAACTGCAAGGTTCAGCATACTGTAATAGGAATAATGGCAACTTTAGGGAATAGATCACTAATATTGAGATGCAAACTAGTTTCTTTAAGAAATTGTAAGAATTGATTTTAGTAATCATGTGGATCGCCTTGAAATAAGTTTTCAAATCAGTGCTTAAATGATATGTTGGTCATAGTTAGTAAATAAACTATTTTAACACCATAAATGCTGTTTCATAAGGCAGATCATAGCCAACATTTCTAAATATTAACCAAGAGAATAATTAGTTTACATATAGATATTTCAGCTCTTGGATAATTGTGATAGTTGTGTATAATTAGCTGCATTCTGTTTTTAAACAAATCATGTGTGGGAGGACATGTGCCTGCTTTACTTAGCAGTTCACTGTAATTTACTAGATGTTAATATTTAAACCATTTTCAAAAATTGATTTATGTCTTGAGAATAATATGTTCTTTAAAGCAATGTACATGCATTTCAAATGCAGATAATTCTGTCTTCTAATATGAAAACAGTGTCATAAACTTTAAAGAAGTATATGTGTGTGTGTGTGTGTGTGTGTGTGTATTCAGTTCAGTTAAGTTGCTTAGTCGTGTCTGACTCTTTGTGACCCCATGAATGCCAGGCCTCCCTGTCCATCACCAACTCCCGCAGTCCACCCAAACCCATGTCCATGGAGTCAGTGATGACATTCAGCCATCTCATCCTCTGTCATCCCCTTCTCTTCCTGCCCCTAGTCCTTCCCAGCATCAGGGTCTTTTCCAATGAGTCAACTCTTCTCATGAGGTGGCCAAAGTATTGAAGTTTCAGCTTCAACATCAGTCTTTCCAATGAACACTCAGGACTGATTTCCTTTAGGATGGACTGGCTGGATCTCCTTGCAGTCCAAGGGACTCTCAAGAGTCTTCTCCAATACCACAGTTCCAAAGCATCAATTCTTTGGCCCTCAGCTTTCTTAATAGTCCAACTCTCACATCCGTACACAACTACTGGAGAAACCACAGCCTTGACTAGACGGACTTTTTTGTGTGAGTGTTCTCATATTCAGGTACTCTTAAGACAGACAAAGGAAGGTATGACTGCATGAATATAAATCTGCTAAACCATTTAACAGAGAACTGGGAGATCATGTCACTGTAAAATTCCCAAAGGGAAGGAGAAGAGGACCTTCTGTATCTCAATCAGGACTGCTCTTGCAACAATATTACTACTCTTTAAGAAATATAAAAGTGTTATTTTATAACTGATGAAAGAGATTAAAAATAATATTTTTTGATGAAAGCCTCAAAATACAGTCTATTTCTATCCAGGTCAAAAAGGAACAGGACAAAGAAAAACAAAATCAACCTTTAATAAGTTATAAATGGAGTAAAGGGTTGATCTTTTTTCCGTCTCTCATCTTTGAAGATATGACTTTTGAAGAATAATTAGCAAAATCTTTGGGATGTATGGTATTATTATCTGTATGAGGCATGGAGATAGAATACAAGTTGGGCTGTATCATTGATCTTATACAGAATCATGTTTATAATATTCTTAAATACCAGATATGATATAACTAGTGGGTCTTTTAGAATTCTAATGTCACAATAAAAAATGTGGCAGTTTTTTCCCTTGTAGCATGTAAACATCATTTCAGTTGACTATGAATGTTTACACAAAATTTAAGCACCATCCCTCCTAGAGACAAAGTAGAAAAACAAACGAAAAAAAGCACTGCAGTTCCTGGGATCATTTATGACTCTTTAACACTCTGAGAATAAATTCTGTATAAATTATTCTAATATGTATTCTTACAGTCCAAAAGAGCCTTTATAAATTTTAATTTAGTATAAACATAATTTTAAATTGACTAAAATATAATAATAACTAAAAATAACTAGAAGGCAGCATTATATAGTTCAAAGAGCACTGAAAGCAGTGCTTCTTATAAGTGGAAGGTGAATGCATAACATATGAAATTGTATTTCTTTTATATGAAAAGTTCACATTTTTTTTAATGTGCTTATTGGTTTCTAACTGTCTGTAAACCAGTATGTACATTGGTAAACTTCCCCGATATCTGAGAAGAACAGTTCTATCATCTGAATCATTAATGTATGTCAGATTTTTTTTTCTTAAATTTATCAACAATAAATTTTATTTATATATTCTGTTATCTATGCAATATAATTTATCTGCTTTCAGTTGTAAAAGAAATCAAGGGGAATATTTTTACTTAGTGCATTAGTATGATAATATTATATCTTATTGCCGGGAGCCGTCAGGATGCCCCCTTGCTCGGATGACAAGGTCACGAGACTAAGAAAGAAATTGCAAAGCTGACTTTCTTTATCAGGGCATCCCGGGCTAGGCACCCCCTGGTATTTTTCTTGGGAGTTCTGTCCATGCTTGGAACATTGGCTCATCTCAGTAGGTCAGTCCCAGTTGGAAAGAACTTGTCCTGAGATAATCCCCCCAGACCTTAACGACCAGAGGATCTGGGAAGGTGGATTGCCTTCCCCGGGGGCTAAGGAGGAATGAAAGGGACATTTAAATAGATTACTACTCCTCCTACTCATTACTGGGGAGTTTAGGAAGAGTTCTCTGGGGGTCATGGCAAGGCCACCACCAGAAAGGCTCGTACTTGGGTCACCTTTCCACCTCCCACTCCCCTGACCACTCCAGGGAGGAGGCTCTCTTCCTGGAAGAAACCAGGCTGGAATGGGACTTAGGAATGCTCATAACTGTGGCCAGCATAGTTGGAGATATTGATTGCTTTAGGATAATGTAGACATAGGAATTCATTATAGTAGTTTTAAGGTTAATAGGGTTTTATTGCTAAAGCAGTGCTCCTAAACTGTCTCTTAGTCCTCTTTCCTCTTTCTAAACTGTCTCTTTGTCCTCTTTCCTCTTTCCTCGTAAGAACCGGAGTAGGTTACTAGAATAAACAGTCTCAAGCTTTAGCCCTTCCCTCTAGCTTCTACATAGTTGTACCTGATAAGAGAAATGTAACCTTTCTACTTAGGTTGATGTACTTATCATGATTGAATGAAGTATGCTGAAGACATTCAAATGGTAAACATACTATTGTTAAATCTAATTACATAGAAATCTGACTTCTGCAAGTGGAATGTTTCATGATAGATTGGAGAATGAGCTCTATGATAAGGTTGCTATGGAAGGTAGAAAACAAAAAATTGTATAGAATGATAGGTGATGTAATGATGTAATGGGGATGTCTTTTGGCTATAAAACTGTAAACCAACAACAATAAACCAGAGACTGCTCCATCACCACACCGACTCAGCTCAGTTCTTCTGCCGACGCCACTCATCCCTCAAGACCCCTGGACCCCGCTGGGGCTGGACCCCGGCATCTTGTATTTATTTTTAACATATTGTTTTAGGGTAAAAGATATATAATAAATAAATTTAAAACATTAATGGCTATTTGCAAATGTATTTGTATATACAGGTATGTATTTACCTAAATGACCTTCATAAAAATTATAATAATTGCTAGTTGAAAGATTGTTTTCATTGCTGTAGAAGAATATAAACTTTCGAAAGAGAGACACCTACTTCTCTTTTGGTGGATATTCTAAAAGGATGAAAAAGAATAATAAAGCCACAAACATAAAATAACCAGACAGTAAAAATAAGGCTAGCTCAAGATTTGCTGTGCAAATGATAATCAAAAAATAAAATTAAGATGGAAATATAAATGCCCAAAATCATCAACTGGAGAAAATACATTAGACAAGAGTGTATTTGGAAATGAAAAATAATGAATAGAAATAATTAAACTGTGTTAGCATTGGGTGGTAAGCCAAAAATTGGTCGCCCAAAAGATAATTTTGTATATGAAAGAAGTGTAACATTAAATCACTGAGGAAGAAAACATAAAGTCTATTTCAGAGCATCATGTAGGAATAACTAGAAAACACTTTTTTTTTTAGAGAAAATATAGCTTAACTAACTTAATATCCAAAGTGATCTCAAAAAAAAAAAATCGAAACAAAAATGAAGCCACAAAAATCTCTAAAAGTAAGTAAATATAGGTCAAAAAATTGAGTCCTGGAAAGCATCTTTTTAAGGATGAATTAAATATAAAATTACTAAGTTTTTGAGTGGAAATAAAAGATTCTAAAATGCAGTAGTATATATTTTACTCATCTCTGACTCCAAAGGTGTAAGTTACCTTCCAAAAGAAAAAGACCAATTATAAAACTGAAAAATGTCTGAACCAGAACTCAATGTGAGACCTCAGTCCAACACACACTAATATTTGAGATGAAGAAAATATAACAGATATTAAGATGGCAACAGTTGTGAAGTACAGTTGTTATAGATAAGTTCATGTAGTACACTACTTACATGTAGTACACTGATAAAGTTTTATTTTATTATCATGTAGCTAAAGTACACATATTTTGCAAAAGGTTTTAGGTTTGTCTTCACCCAATTGATGACTTTGCAAATTTTGTTAACCTGTCCCATAGTTCCTTCCAGAAAGAATAGAATAGAGTCTAGCAGTAGTCTCATAGAATCTCAACTTTTGGAATACCCTTGGAAGTTCACTATCCACAAGACATTTCACTTAGCATATGATGATTAGAGAAATAATTGTTGAAAAGTGTAATTGTTAATATCATGATGTCATGTTCCATTCAAATAAAAACTGCTAAGCTTAATCTGTGTCTCATACATAATCTGTTTCTCAGCACTTGATGAGTCAAAAGTATAGACAAGATGCACATATACACACATATAAAATATCACATAGTTTTCTTAATTTACATTATTATTTGTCCTATTTCTCCAGTTATCTGGGCCACTGAAGGCTAGGTATGGTTGATGGGCTGGTTGATGCATAATATTTAGTATTGCAGTATAAAGTGTAAACGATGATATCAAGCATCAAAGAGTGGAGTTTTCTAACTAGTTTTCATTATTTGCTCTTGTTTGATCACTAAATTATGTCTGACTCTTTTGCGACTCTATGAACTGTAGCCAACTCTAGCCCCACAGGCTCTGCTTTTCCAGTCAAGAAGATTGGAGTGAATTGCTATTCCCTTCTCCAGGGGACCTTCCTGATCCAGGTATCTAGCATGAGTCTCCTCATTGGCAGGTGGATTATTGACCACTGAGCCACCAGGGAAGCTCTAACCTTCAGTGCTTGCTCTGTAATTTTCATCTTCTCAGTATCTCTGTTCTTCATCATCTCTGCAGTTATTTCTCTTTCTCAAATCATTTTACTTCTACCTTCAAAGTGAAAGATTTATTCATCAGTAGTAATTTGTGATAAAAGCTGCATACTGCCTAGGAAACTATACCTCAGAGTTCAAATTTAACAAGACTCAAGACTCAAGATAGATAGATATCGATTATTCTACTTTAGTTTCTTATATATCTCTGACTCAAAATTTCTTTAATATTTTGGTTGTTTTCTCTGAATTATCTTCATCCATACATTAGCTATAAGTATGGCAAATTGATAGTGTTAGAAAAACATTGTTTCTATTGTAAATGTTATCAGAAAATATATATCTATATATCTATATCTATATAATATAATATAATATCTATAATATATATAGATATGTGTATATAAAGTTATATATATATATATATATATATATATATAGAGAGAGAGAGAGAGAGAGAGAGAGAGAGAGGGAGGGAGAGAGAGCTCAGAGACAGAGAGGAGGTGAGATCTTTCTGACTTGAAGTAAAAGCCTATGGGGCCATGTTAAAAGAGAAACTAAATACAGTCCTCTGGACTCAAAATCACTGGCTAAAGATCAAACTAAAAATCTACTGAGCTACTGCATGTAATATATGCATTGATGAGCTCTGGCTCAGAAGTTAGGCAGGACTGACTTGAATCTGAGCTCTTCCATTTCCTTAGGTAAATCATTTAACTACCCTAGGCCTCCTATATACAATGAAGGAAGTTATAACCTCTACAGATATGAAATAAAAGTACAACACATTTTTAATAATTTGATTATTTCTTCCCTAAACTTTCAGGAAAAATTTTAAAATAGACTATGTGCCTTAGATAATTACTGCATCAAGTCTGAAATTTCAGTCTACTTTTAAATGTTCGGTCTACTTCTATTCAAGTCTAAATAGAAAAATGTTGAATTCACTATATGCATTATTGAAGTAAAGTTATAGGAAAGTATGGATACCTAAATACTAAATTTATAGAAGTTTGTAATCATTGTGGACAATGATGCTTGCGAATGCCTTCAGCTTAAATTTTGGTTGGTTATTTTGCAAAGGTAGAAATGTATAATGAAGAAAGTTAAAACAGATTTAACAATAAAATTGTATTGCAAGTTCAGGACTCAATTTCTGAGAGGCGTTAGAAATTCATGAGGGCTTGTTGATATGGAATTGGGAAAAGTGTGTGACTGAAAGCAATAGAAATTCTGAGTCAAGAAGATAAAAGGAACTGATGGTATATTAGGATGTCTGCACTGTATCCAACAGTATCATAATTAAACCAGGTCATTGCTATACCTACTCACATTAAATCCTGTTGCATTTAGCAAGCTGTTAATCTATCTTATGTTGATGAGAGAATGTTTAGCATCACATCTGGCTATTTTGCATGATGCTTAGATCTAACTCAGTGCCCATCTGATATGCTAAGAAAGTTTTCCTTAATGTGGATTTCAAAATAATTAGCAAATTCTGTTGAAATATTTTGGCAAGAGGTTATACCAGTAAAACATTACTTTCATACATTATGAAAAGAGGATAGAACTTAGGATTCAATTAACCTGAATTTCATCCCTGAATCTCCAATTTACTATGTTTTGATATTGAACATGAGTCTCCACTTCTCAAAGACTGTTTTCTTAACTGAGCCTAGACTTCAGAGAAGGCATTCAGAATGTTTTTGTATTTCCTGTATGTGTTCACCAAAATGGTGTGAATTTTTTTTATTATGATTCTTATTTAATTATTCTTCACTGTCAGTAACAAGTGCTTGATTAAATAAAATTAACACTTTCATAGGATTCAGTGCATACTCTAAGAAAGGCTATTCTACCAATTTATTTTATTAGCAAAATGCTGGAAAATATAGTTATTAGTTTGCCATTTCTGTTCACCAATCTTTCCTATTATGATGTAGTACAGTAGAATGTATTTTGATTATTTGAAAATCATTTAAGTGTAAACTACCTAAAATCGTGCTATTAAATTAGATTTATATGCATAAAGTTTACTTAAAATATTTGTTTGAAGTGAGTTAATGAATACTATATATTAATTTCATTAATTCATTTCAAACAAATATTTTAAGTAAACATAATGCTTATAAATTAAATATAATGACACATAATACCAAAATAGGTTATATTGTATTACTGATAATGCTTATTAATTTTCTGAAATCATTTTAAATCAGAATTTTTTAATTTAACCAATTATAAAAAATTGTTTTCTTACCCTTTCTTCTCTGTCTTATGGTCATTTGACACAGGGGTTTGCTCTAATAATAACAGTATACAACTCCAGCTTAACTTTTAGTAGCTAAGAAACAGTTAAGTTTTGATTAGTAATTCAGTTCAGTTCAATTCAGTTCAGTCACTCAGTTATGTCTGACTCTTTGTGACCTCATGGACTGCAGCATGCCAGGCCTCCCTATCCATCACCAACTCCTGGAGTTTACTCAAACTTATGGCCACTGAGTCAGTGATGCCATCTAACCATCTCATCCTCTGTCATCCCCTTCTCCTCCTGCTTCCCGTCTTTCCCAGCATTAGGGTCTTTTCAAATGAGTCAGTTCATCCGATGTCCAGTTCTAACTGTTGCTTCCTGACCTGCATGCAGATTTCTCAAGAGGCAGGTAAAATGGTCTGGTATTCCCCTCTCTAAGTATTTTTCACAGTTTGTTGTGATCCACACAGTCAAAGGCTTTGCCATAGTCAATAAAGCAAAAGTAGATGTTTTTCTGGAATTCTTTTGCTTTATTGATGATCCACCAGATGTTGGCAATTTGATCTCTGGTTCTCCTGCCCTTTCTAAAACCAGCTTGAACACTTCTGGAACTTCACAGTTCACATACTATTGCAGCGTGGCTTGGAGAATTTTGAGCATAACTTTGCTAGCATGTGAGGTGAATGCAACTGTGCGGTAGTTTGAGCATTCTTTGGAATTGCCTTTCTTGGGGATAAGAATGAAAACTGACCTTTTCCAGTCCTGTGGCCACTGCTGAGTTTTTCAAACTTAGTAATTATGCTACCCATAATTAGAGAGGTGCTGATTCCTTTATAGATAATATTGCAAGATTCATGATAAAATAGGAAAATAGCTATCACCATATATTAAGTTAACAACTTTGCTGATAATATAAAATACAGTGTAGAATTTAACCAGTGCTTGGTAATTACTTCTTAATTTTATTTAGTTTAAGTTATATCATAATAACATATACATTAAAAATTGAAAACTTAATACACAATAGTTTTTCTTTGTTAATTTCATAATAACTTAGGGGATATTTTTGAAGGACATCACAAGGGAAGAAATGCAGTTTCAAGCACTTTCTTTACTATGCTTAATAAGGAAATATATTGTAGCAGAAAGATGATTTATTATTCTGGAGAGAGCCTGGATTCAAATCCCAGTTACCAGACTTATTAATTTTGAAGAAACAATTATTATAGAATTTTTTGAGGCTTACATAAGATAATGAATTCAAAATTGTCCTGCATCTGGATGGTATACAGTGCATGTTGGATGAAGCTCCTATTTTGTCAGAAGAATTTTAAGCCAAAAATTATCTCTTTTACTAAGCTTCTGTTACTACCCTCTTATAGTTTATATACATTTTATAAGATAATATACTATTTAATATGATGTTTAATAGAATGAATTTGTAAGTCTAAATTCTTGGACCTAGATCCTAGATTTTCCATTAACAAGATGTAAAGAATTTAGACAAGTTATATAATTTTTCAGTATGCAAAATTTCCTCAGGCATAACATGTGGAGCACATCTTCATTTTCCTAAGGTATGCATTGATACTTATAAAGTAAATGAAATAGTACCTAGTGAATAATAAACATTCAAGAATTAGCTGTCATTACTATTAGAGAATTGTTGTGAATTCTTCACACCTGGTGAATAATAAGCATTCAATATTTAGCTGTCCTTACTATTTGAAAATGGTAAATTCTTCACACCTGGGTACTAGTTCTAGTGTTGTGTGTGTGTAATTTTTAAAGAATAAAGAAATAATTTTTTTAAATAAATAAAGAATAAGAGTCAAAAAGTTATTTAATTTTGTTAGTGTAGAAATCCATTCAGTTACCTGTCTAATTACCCAGATAGCAGTTTATCCTTAAAGAATGAAATGTATAATGGCCAATACATATTGTAAGTTCTCAAAAATATTAAAACCATAACAATAACTACTATCTAATTAAAAGTGAGTTCAATCTAAAAGAACAATAAATAAAAAGCTAATAATTTATTAGTGTAATTATTTGAGAAACATTTCACTTATTTGAATATTACAAATAATGTTTCAGATCAAATATTATATATACACAAAGATTGAGATCACTTATATAACTCAGTTAATTTTAGCCTATGCCACCTAAATTAATAAATCCATGATTACTCAGGCAAAAAAAAAAAATAGGTGAAACCATTAGTGAGTACTTCAGATTTTCAATTACTAGAGTGAACATTTTTTAATAAATATGAGTCACCTTTAGAACTGAAAGTTTCTGTCATTTTTATTATTTTTGAAGAATTTTGCATTCAAAGTTCTAAATGATTGGAAACTATTTAAAAGGGAAACAGTTATAAAATATTCCACTCAAATTTGCCATTAATCTGACCTGAGCTAGCAATGTAATTCAGATGGGAAAATAGTATTGTTTTTACTCTATTATGAGTAAAAAGATGAAAGTTAAATCTTTCAGTAACTTTAGCTAATAATTCACAGAGGTTGGAGCTACATTCTCCTTGTTTCACTCTTTCACACCTGTTGTGTCTTTTTGAAGACTTTGATGACCTTGATCCACATGCGTTAGGTACAAAAAAATCACACTTAGGAAAGTGTAATCATGTACTCTGCAAATCATTAGTAAGATATAGTATAGATGACAGAAAAATGTCTTAAATAATAATTATATTTTATAAATAATCAGAAAATATTTAATTGCTTGCTAATACAAGTAATGAGCTTTGAAATAATCTATAACTTAGCATCAAATACATTGAAAATAATTTTATCATTCAATAGAGTGGTTGTTATGAAAATTGATTACGGTGCTCTAGTATCTGTCATACTTTCAGGAACTACTGGGTTGTGAAGGTAGATTAGAAACTACTTACATACATTAATGTTTATCTAAAGTTGGCATATCTAGATTTCTTTTTCAGTTGGGAGAATAACAATACATTAAATATCTAGAATTCTCAAAGCGAGGCTTCAAACAGTACATGAACCAAGAGCTTCCAGATGTTCAACCTGGATTTAGCAAAGGCAGAGGAACCAGAAATCAAATTGCCAACAGCAGTTGTATCATAATAGAGCAAGAGAGTTCCAGAAAAAATCTACTACTGCTTTATTGACTACAACAAAGCCTTGAACTGTATGGGTCACAACAAACCATGGAAGATTCTTAAAAAGATGGGAATACCAGACCACCTTACCTGCCTCCTGAGATATCTGTATGCAAGTCAAAATAACATTTAGAACCAGACATGGAACAATGGACTGGTTCCAAATTGGGAAAGGAGTACGACAAGGCTGTGTATTGTCACCCTGCTTATTTAACTTATACGTAGAATACATCATGTGAAATGCCGGGCTGCATGAAACACAAGCTAGAATCAAGATTTCCAGGAGAAATATCATTAACCTCAGGTAGGCAGATGAAGAGCCTCTTGATGAAAGTGAAAGAGGAGAGTGAAAAAGCTGGCTTAAAATTCAGCATTCAAAAATACTAAGATCATGGCATCCTGTCCCATCACTTCATGGAAAATAGATGGGGAAAAAATGGAAAAAGTGACAGACTTTCTTTTCTTGGACTCCAAAATCAATGTAGATTGTGATTTCAGCCATGAAATTAAAAGATGCATACTCCTTGAAAGAAAAGCTATGACCAACATTAAAAAGCAGAGACATTACTTTGCCAACAAAGGTTCATCAAAGCTGTGGCTTTTCCAGTAGCCATATTTGGATGTGAGAGTTGGACTATAAAGAAAGCTGAGTGCAGAAGTATTGATGTTTTGCACTGTAGTATTGGAGAAGACTCTTGAGAGTCCCTTGGACTGCAAGGAGATCAAACCAGTGAGTCCTAAAAAAATCAATCCTGAATATTAATTGGAAGGACTGATGCTGAAGTTCAAGCCCCAAAACTTTGGTCACCTGGTAAGAACTGACTCTTTAGAAAAAAAAAAAAAAAAAAAAACCCTGACACTGGGAAAGATTGAAGGCAGTAGAAGGAGACAACAAAGGATGAAATGGTTGGATGGCATCACCTACTCAATGAACATGAGTTTGAGCAATCTCCGGGAGTTGGTGATGGACAGAGAAACCTGATGTGCTGCAGTCTATGAAGCTGCAAAGAGTCAGACATGACTGAGCGTTGAACTGAACTGAAATATCTAGAATAGTTTAAGGTAATTGGGTTACAGGATTTATTTAAATTGCCCAGTGCAACTTTATTGTTAAAATTGCATATATATAACATGACACGTATAACACATTTTTGAAACAAGTAAACCAAGAAACAAAGCATAATTGAGTTAGACAGTGAGGTATATTTTGTCAATGTTTATATAAAGGTTTTTAAACAATTAAAACTTTAGGCACTAAAATTTATCCCCAAAAATAATGTACTTTAAAGTGATTGCATATTATTTATCTTTGCAGCATGATTTTAACAGTGAAAACTTGAGAGCAGCCAAACTGTCTAAAAATAAGAAATTTGTTAAGAATACTGCGATTTATCTACTAATGCAACATTTTGCAAATATTATACAATGATATTTTCAAGTAACAGTTTACAATATAAATAATTGAAAACAATATGTCATTTAAAATAACTTCATAAAAGAGTATAAGTATTATGATACCAATTTTGTAAAATATAGAAAATGGGCTCCATGGGAGCAGCTACTCTAACATACATATTCTTGCAAGTAAGTTGCCTCAGCCTAAGTACCTGTCAACATTTCTGAATGAATGAATAAGACCAAAAGTAAATCTATAGTAGTGTAAGAATTGAAATACTTTTTAAAGAATATAAACATAATCTGAGTTCTAAAATTAAGTAAATTAAGGTACTATTTTGCTTTTCAGAACTGTATGAAGAAAAAAATCTTTTTTAGTGATTATAATTACTAGTGGTAAAATGAATTTTTGCAAAAACACAAAATGAAGGAAAAAACTTTCATTTTGTTATGTACAATTTTGTTTTCCTGTGAGATAAGCTATACCAACAAATTCATTATTCACACATAGATATATAGCATGCATTTCTTTGCAATGAAGAAAATACTGGCAACTAATGAGCTGTTTCAATGTTATGAAAGTTATTATATCACCATAGAAACATAGACAATATGTGCCTGAGCCATTTATTTCAGGAAGACATCGTTTGTATTTTAGAATTAGTTTCATAATATCTTCAGTGACACATATGGTAAAAAGTTAGAATGTCCAATTGTTTGACCAGTGAAGAAAATGGAAAGATAACTGATTTCTTCATTCAAGAGAAACGATAGAAAATGAACATTTCTTAGGCATTGATGACTTAGAATAATTTCATCACCCAATCTTTTTATTTAAATATAAATAATATTTCTTGACTTAAATTGTTGCTATATATTCTATGATGCCGGAATTTTAGGAGGCCAGTAAATAACATCTTTTTCTGTTGATTGAAAAATAAAAGCCAGACCAGTACTGACTCTGAAACAATATCAACAACCTAATAATACTAAGAGGATACAGACATGGGGAACAAAACTGTTAACCAGAATTAGTCCAATTTATCCCTGGTGGCTCAGATGGGAAATAATCCCCCTACCAATGCAGGAGACCCAGATTGGATCCCTGCATCAGGAAGATCTCCTGGAGAAGGGAATGGCTACTAGCTCCAGTATTTCTTGTCTGGAGGATCCCATGAACAGAGGAGCCTGGAGAGCTACAGTCCACAGGGTTGTAAAGAGTCAAGACATAACCGAGCGACCAAGCACATGCATAGATATCCACTATAATCGGTCCTGGAAGAAATTCACAGGCGGTGTTCACAGAAAGAGACCTAGATCACTGAACTTGAAACAAGGTCAAGAGCAGAGCAGAGACACCTCAAAGGTGCAGAGTTAGAGAAAAAGCAAACTACACAATCACCAATCAGATTATTTTAACCCTCCCCATTTCAGTAGGAATAATGAGGGTATAGAAAGGAGTCAAGGGTATAGAAAAGGAAGAACAAATTGTTTTCCTTCACATGTATCTCAGTAGTTTCCCATAGGAAGCTAGTGTAGTCATTACTTACTGATGAAATTTTATTCTTTTCATGCTTTACTCAATAAATTTTACTTGGCTTTTTGTGTATAAAGTTTTAGAAGAAAACAAAGTTAAAAGTTATAAACGAAAGTTGATTTTAGATACATCTTCAGGTTTAAAAGTAGTAGTTTTATGTTTTTTCTTTTAAGCAGTCACTTGGAGTAAATATTGCTATATAAAATAGATGAAAAGGTAATATGGGTTGGTGCTACACCAAAAAACATTAAATTTTTTATTTAATGATATTAATTAACATTAATATCAGAAGTTGATATTAATCCCCAAAGTAAATTTTCTATACCAGTAAATTTAATTATAACACAATTCTGGGTGATAGCATATGATTTTATTTTTATTCTTATTATTTTAAAGGCCATTCTACTCAGTCTTACTAACTTCACTTGGTACCTTGTTTATCTTTGGCTACAAAAAAAAAAAGTACATGGAAATTCCTTCAGAGGTCTTAGTGCTGTTTTCTTTTATTGAATGAACATATTTGCATATGTATAAGTACTTCACTTGTTTGACTGCTAATCATAGTTCAGCTGCTAATCACAGGACTTGTTAGGATGTTCTTGGAAAAACCAACCATGAGTAAGTAAAATTCAGGGTTTCTTTCCCGTAGTACTGCTATCCTCTTTTATCTTAACATGCAGTCTACTATAGAGGAACATTTTCAGACAATATACCATATCTCTAAAAAAAAGGTGTGGAAATTTGTTGTATCTCCCTCCTCAAAAACTATAGAAAAAAATAACTGTCTTTCCTAAGAAAAAGAGTCTTCATGGAGTGTTTAGATTATTGCTTTATAATCTCCATAGTTCAGAGAAGGAAAAGTGATATTTGAGGAAAACAAAGAATAAGCCTCAGGGCCCTTTTAAATCAAACTTGTTTTTACCTTTACATGCAACTACTGATCACAATTTGTCTCTCAACTACTGATAATGAGAGAGTCAGTTCCTAGGCAGGTTGATAAGAAGTCTGGGTCCCTAAGGAGGAGAGAGGAATCTGGGGCTCTTGAAAAGGAGATAGGGATCTAGATTTCTCAAGGAGGAGGAAAAGAAAAACATTTTTTTTTTCTCTACATTCCTTAGTCTTGGTCACATTAAACGATTTTTTCTTTTAGCCCAGAACTGATGATTACACAAGAAAAAACTCAGTTTAAACTGTACTAAGGATTATATAACAACATCGTATACTGCTTGAAAACAGTTTCTCCTTCCTGAAAGTTGAATTCAGTCGCTCAGACCAGTCATGTTCAACTCTTTTTGACCCAATGGACTGCAGCACACCAAGCCTCCCTGTCCATCACTAGCTCCCATAGGTAACTCAAACTTATGTCCATTGAGTTGGTGATGCTATCCAATCATCTCATCCTCTGCTGTCCCCTTCTCCTCCTGCCTTTAATCTTTCCCAGCATCAGGGTCTTTTCAAATGAGTCAGTTCTTCACATCATGGGGCCAAAGTATTGGAGCTTCAGCTTCAACATCAGTCCTCCCAATGAATATTAAGGACTGATTTCCTTTAGGATGGACTGCTTGGATCTCCATGCATTCCAAGGGACTCTCAAGAATCTTCTCCAACACCACAGTTCAAAACATCAATTCTTCGGTGCTCAGCATTCTTTATAGTACAACTCTCACGTCCAACATAACTACTGGAAAAGCCAGTAGCTTTGACTAGATGGACCTTTGTTGGCAAAGTAATGTCTCTGCTTTTTAATATGCTGTCTATATTGATCATAGCTTTTCTTCCAAGGAGCAAGTATCTTTTAATATCACAGCTACAGTCACAATCTACAGTGATTTTGGAGACCAGGAAAAAGTCTCTCAAAATTTCCATTATTTCCCCATCTGTTTACCATGAGTGGTGGGGCTTCATGCCATGAACTTAGCTTTCTGAATATTCAGTTTTAAGCCAACTTTTTCACTCTCCTATTTCACTTTCATCAAGAGGCTCTTTAGTTCTTCTTCACTTTCTGCCATAGAGTGGTGTCATCTGCATGTCTGTGGTTATTGATATTTCTCCCAGCAATCTTGATTCCAGCTAGTGCTTCTTCCAGCCCAGCATTTCACATGATGTACTCTGCATATAAGTTAAATCAGCAGAGTGATGACATACAGGCTTGATGTACTTCTTTTCCTATTTGGAACTAGTCGGCTTTTCCATATCCATTTCTAACTGTTGCATTTTGATCTGCATACAGATTTCTCAAGAGACAGGTCAGGTAGCCTAGTATTCCCATCTCTTTAAGAATTTTCCCTAGTTTGTTGTGATCCACAGAGTCAAAGGTTTTGGCATAGTCAATAAAGCAGAAGTAGATACTTTATTGAAACTCTCTTGCTTTTTCGATGATCCAATAGATGTTGGCAATTTGATCTCTGGTTCCTCTGCATTTTTCTAAATCAAGCTTGAACCTTTGGAAGTTCACAGTTCATGTACTGTTGAAGCCTGGCTTGGAGGATTTTGTGCATTACTTTGCTAGTGTGTGAGATGAGTGCAATTGTGCAGTAGTTTGAACATTTTTGGCATTGCCTTTCATTGGGATTGGAATGAAAACTGAACTTTTTCAGTAGTGTGGACACTGCTGAGTCATCCAAATTTGCTGGCATATTTAGTGCAGCACTTTCACAGTATCATCCTTTAGGAATTGGAATCGTTAAATTGGGATTCCATCACCTCCACTAACTTTGTTTGTAGTGATGCCTCCTAAGGTCCACTTGACTTCACATCCCAGGATGTCTGGCAAGAGTACAGTCGTCACATCATCGTGATTATCTGGCTCATTAAGAACTTTTTTGCATAGGTCTTCTGGGTATCCTTGCAACCTCTTCTTAACATCCTCTGCTTCTGTTAGGTCCATAACATTTCTGTCCTTTATTGTGCCCATCTTTGCATAAAATGTTCCCTTGGTATCTCTAATTTTCCTAAAGAGATCTCTAGTCTTTCCCATTCTATTTTGTTCCTCTGTTTCTTTGCATTTATCACAGAGGAAGGCTTTCTTATTGCTCCTTGCTGTTCTTTGGAACTCTGCATTCAAGTGGGTTTATTTTTCCTTTTCTCCTTTGCCTTTCACTTCTCTTCTTTTCACAACTATTTGTAAGGCCTCCTCAGACAACCATTTTGCCTTTTTGCATTTCTTTATCTTGTGGATGATCTTGATCACTGCCTCTTGTACAATGTCATGAAACTCCATCCATAGTTCTTCAGGCACTCTATCAGATCTAATCCCTTCACTCTATTTGCCACTTCCACTGTATAATCATAAGGGATTTCATTTAGGTAATACCTGAATGATCTAATGGTTTTCCCTACTTTCTTCAACTTAAGTCTGAATTTTGCAATAAAGAGTTCATAATCTGAGCCACAATCAGCTCCTGGTCTTGTTTTTGCTGACTGTATAGAACTTCTCCATCTTTGGCTGCAAAGAATACAATCACCCTGATTTCGGTATTGACCATCTGTGTTGTTGGAAGAGAGTGTTTCCTATGACCCATGCATTCTCTTGGCAAAACTCTGTTAGCCTTTGACCTGCTTGGTTTTGTATTCCAAGGTCAAATGTGAGTGTTACTCCAGGTATCTCTTGACTTCCTACATTTTCATTCCAGTCCCCTATAATGAAAAGGACGTCTTTTTTGGGTATTAGTTCTAGAAGGTCTTATAGGTATTCATAAAACCATTCAACTTCAGCATCTTCAGCATTACTGGTTGGGGCATAGATTTGAATTAATGTAATATTGAGTGGTTTGCCTTGGAAATGAACAGAGATCATTCTGTTGTTTTTGAGATTGCATCCAAGTACTTCATTTTGAGCTCTTTTGTTGACTATGATGGCTACTCTATTTCTTCTAAGGGATTCTTGCCCACAGAATTAGATATAATGATCATCTGAGTTAAATTCACCCATTCCAGTCAATTTAGTTTACTGATTTTTAAAATGTAGATGTTCACTCTTGCCATCTCCTGTTTGACCACTTCCAATTTGCCTTGATTCATGGACCTAACATTCCAGGTTCCTCTTCAATATTGCTCTTTACAGAATCAGACTTTACTTCCATCACCAGTCAAATCCATAACTGGGTGTTGTTTTTGCTTTGCCTGCATCTCTTCTTTCTTCCTGGAATTATTTCTCCACTGATCTCCAGTAGCATATTGGGTACCTACTGGCCTGAGGAGTTCATTTTTCAGTGTCTTGTCTTTTTGCCTCTTTATACTGTCATGGGGTTCTCAAGGCAAGAATACCAGATTGGTTTGCCATTCCCTTGTCCAGTGAACCGCGTTTTGTCAGAACTCTCCACCATGACTCATCCGTCTTGGGTGGCCCTACAGGGCACGGCTCATAGTTTCATTGACTTAGACAAGGCTGTGGTCCCTGTGATCAGTTTGCTTAGTTTTCAGTGACTGTGGTTTTCTTTCTGTTGGCCCTCTGATTGGTAAGGATATGAATCTCATGGAACCTTCCTGATGGGGTAGACTGACTGAGGGGGATACTGGGTCTTGTTCTGATAGGCAGGGCCATGCTCAGTAAATCTTTAATTCAATTTTCTGTTGATGGGCAGTGGTGTATTCCCTCATTGTTTGACCTGAGTCCAAAATATGTTGGAGGTAATGGCAACATAGATAATGGTGACTTCTTTTGAAAGCTCCCATGCATGCACTGCCACACTCAGTGTCGCTGACCCTGCAGCAGGCCACCACTGCCCACGCCTCCGCCAGGGACTCTTGAACACTCGTGGGCAAGTCTGGGTCAGTCTCTTTTGGGGTCACTGCTCCTTTCTCCTGTGTTCTGGTGTGTACAAGGTTTTGTTTGTGCCCCACCCCAAGAGTCTGTTTCCCCAATCCTGTGTTAATTCTGACGGTTCTTTTGTGGGGTTAATGGTGACCTCCTCCAAGAGGGTTTATGCCATACCTAGGTCTGCTGCACCCAGAGTCCCTGTCCCTGTGACAGGCCACTGCTGACCCGTACCTCTACAGGAGACACTCAAACACAGTTCTGGCTCAGTCTCTGTGGGGTCTCTGGGTCTGGTGCTCACAAGGTTTGTTTGAGCCCTCTGAGTGTCTCTGGTGGATATGAGGTTTGATTCTAAATGCAATTTCTCCCCTCCTACCATCTTGCTGGCGCTTCTCCTTTGCCATTTGATGTGGGGTATCTGTTTTGGTGGGATCCAACATTCTCTGTCGACAGTTGTTCAGCAACGAGTTGTGATTTTGGAGTTCTTACAGGAGAAGATGAGCACACATCCTTCTACTATGCCATCTTCCTCCATCTTCCTACTTCCTGAAGCCTTCTGACTAATCTGGATATTTTAGAATGTATATTGTGGGAGTGGGCCTGGTAAAATTTTTCTGTTGTTATGTTCTGATCATGTTATCTTAAAATGTAAATTGTGGGAGTGACTCTGGTAAAATTTTTACACCCTTGAGACATTCTTTTGATTTATTGTAATAACTAATTTAAAAAGTATATAATTTCCTTGCTAAAGACTATCAAAGGGGACATTCTTCATCCCCCTTCTGCTGTCTATGTCAGAAGCTTTCTCCGTTCCTTTTTCATTTTAATGAAACTCTGCTACATAAAAGCTCTTGAGTGATCAAGCTTGGTCCCTGGTCCCAAAGCTAAATCTTCTTCAGAAATCATGAATCCGACATCGTCACCATAAGCTATCAGTAATAGGGTGTGGGAGAGTAATCCTAATACTGTGAAGAATTCTGTTCTCAGTATCCATGTTTTGATAGCTTAGTCCTCCTACAGTTCTAAGAGATACATTTTATCATCAGGTAATTTACTGTGGAAGCTTCCATGGTGGCTCAGAGATAAAGAATCCACCTGCCAATGCAATAGATATGGGTTCAGTCTTCAGGTTAGGAATATCCTCTGCAGAAGCAAATGGCAACACAATCCAGTATTCTTGCTGGGGGAATCCCATAGAGAGAGGAGCCTGGTGGGCTACAGTCCATGGGGTCACTAAAGAGTTGGATATGAGTTAATAACAATTTACTGTGCCTGAAAAATAGCTTTCTCTTTCTAGACCCGGGTAAAACCTAGAAAATTATTCTCTTCAGTCTTTTTTTCTCTTCCCCCACACATCTCCTTTGCTTTGGGGCCCAGAAAGTAAGCTTACCTGGGAACATCAATAGATCTGTTTTCCAACATCTAGAGGTTAAGGTAATAGGGTAATCTTTCTTCCACCCCACCTTCTATAGTTACAGTCTTTTTATACAAGAATCTCATCTTTACTCTTTATACAGAGAAGTAAAACTGGTTAATTTTACACTTGAATTTTGACTTCATAACCTTTGTGTATAATTTCCTTTCTAAAACACCATTGATATCAGAGTTTAATTAGTTCCCCTTATGTCTTTAATGATTAACCGTAGAAGAGAATGACAAACATATTATCTAGAAAGAGTGACTTCCATTGATGTTTGTGAAAACAGAGTCTGGAGGCAAATTGGAATATTATATATTGGGAATTATATAGATTCTAATAAATATGTTATTTAGAGTATCAGAGAATTCAAAAGGGAGGCAGAAGATGTGGCACCCCTGGGCTAGAAATTAGAATTGATCTGAAAACTGTAAACACTAACCTTTATCTAGCTGCTAGTCTGAGTAAAAGAGTTCAGTCAATGTCTTAATGAACAATGAGAGGAATAAAACATAGACAAACCTGAATATTTGGATATTTCATTTGAAAATAACTACAGAGCATATAGCAAAAGTATAGAAATCATGAAAAATAATTCAGACCAAAGAAAAAAATGGAATACCAAGCTAAAGGCTTAAAGATTAAAAACATTTCCCCAATGAATTATTATAAAATAATAAATTGAATCCCAGGAAAGTTGTACATTTTTCAGTGAAAGAAAGCTATGAGGATTGAATTAGATGACATGAAAAGATAACAATTAAATTAAGATGTCCATGGGTAGACAAGAAAGTTTGTACGTGAACTAAAGTGCACTGGAAGAAATAAGGGGAAAAATACGTGAAAATAAATTTTAAAATATGGAAGATAAAAGTGAAAATTCATCAGATTGGAAAGGAAACCAGAAAAAGAGAAAGAGAGAGAGAGAAGAATGCTTTGGAGTCCATACATAGAGGTAAAAATGACTCATTGAATTGTGGAGTTTCTATCATGTTGGAATTAAGACCTGCATTGTTTTTATGTCTTTCGTTACTTTGTTCTTCCTCTAAATAAAATCCTGAGTCTTGTTTACCAAGGTCATATCTGATTTTGAAGTAGATATTAGATACACACAGACATGATCTATAAGAATGCTATCTTGTGATATGGGAGAAGGGCATTGAAGCATGTTAATTTTCATATGTCTAATCAATCGCCAGCCCAGGATTGATGCTCGGGGCTGGTGCAGCGAGATTTCCCGGGGGGGGGAGGGGAGGGAAGAGGGAGGGGGGTTCCGGAGGGGAAGCATATGTAAACCCATGGTGATATCATGACAATGTATGGCAAAAACAATTAAAAAATTTAAAAAAAATTTTAAAAAAAAGAAACTAATAAAAAAAAAAGAATGCTATCTTGTATAATAGTTGTAATTTTTGCTAGCTTTTTCCCTAACAAACTACAAATAGTTATGATATTTATATGCAGTCCAATAGCAGGCACCACTGACACCTGGCTATATCTGAATCAGTAAAGTGTCAGATTCAAATCATACACACCACTTACATGTTGTGGACCCTGAATCCAATTCCTAAAAGATGGGATTTTTTTTTTGTTATTTGGGTTTTTTTTTTTTTTTTGTAAATTAAAGACATTAAAACCTTAGGTTATTAGTCTTATTCAAGAATGATGAAACAATCTATGAGCCAAGATACCAAAAAAAAAAAAAAATTCATTAGATACTAGAGAAACTGAGAAGCCAAGAAATTAGAGATGAGCAAGGCTAAATAAAAGGAAGGCCAAGAAAATAAAAAACAGAGGTTAGTTATGGTTCAAATTGCCTTAGTGACCTCCTTAAGAGAGTATACCTAATCTGATGGCATTATAGACATCTTCAAAATACAAGTTTGTTGTTCTTCAGTCAGTAAGTTGTCTCTAACTCTTTTGTGACCCCAAGGACTGTAGCCCACCAGGTTCCTCTATTTATGGGATTTCTGTTGCCTTTTTCTTCTCCAGGGGATCTTTTTAACCCAGGTATCCAACCTGCCTATCCTGTATTGGCAGGCAGATTCTTTACTACTAAGCCACAAGGGAAGCCCTTTGCCCTTAAAAAAAAAAAAAAAAAAGGCATCTCAGTTTTTATGAGGGGGAAGGAACTGAGGTCTGTTCAGACTTGTAGCGAGTTGATTGTTTTAAAGGGAGAATGAGGGAATATAGAGGTAGGATGGCAGGGCCTTGACCACAGTCAGGGAAATGAAAAATTACGAAAAGTAAAAAGAGATTGTTTGCCTGTTTGAAACATATCTGAGTTTGCTAACTGATGGTTATTCAAGTTAGGCTTCTACCCTTACATAGAGGTTGGAAGGCAGAGGCCCTTTCTTCAGATGTTGACTGGAATAAATAGTAAATACTTGAGGTAGCTGTGATTTTTCTCAGGCAGGGGTTGGGGGTGAAATAGAGCTGCATCCTGTGGATTCTACTAGAAATTGTGGTAGTGTTTGTTCATGTCTTTATAAGCCAAGGTTTGTTGCTGCTGCTAAGTCACTTCAGTCATGTCAGACTCTGTGCAACTCCAGGGACTGTACTCGACCAGGCCCCTCTGTCCCTGGGGATTCTCCAGGCAAGAATACCACAGTCGGTTGCAATTTCCTATTCCAAAGCTAAGATTTAGGCCTAGTCAGGAACAGGGCTCAGGGAATCTGGCTAGAGTTTAGTCAAGGAGAGAATTTCTTTCTCATTATATACAAATTATTGTCTGTTCTAGCTATGTAACATTTCTTCTCCAAACCTATATAACTGCTACCTAGTAGTTCTGACTAAACTAGAACATAATGAACATAATGAACATAATGAACTCATAATTGAAATATGAGTCAAAAATTAAACTGTTGCTCATAAGAATTAGTTTATCTCCTGTGCCTCCTGTATTGGTTATTAAGACTATAGTGCAAAAAATTCTGAAATTAGAAACTTTAGACTAAAAAGGATCTCCCTTCCTCTCCTAATGTACATCTACCCTGATCTAAGATCACTTAATTATTGCTCAAATGTAGCATATTTCTTTAATATCTAAGTAGAAGTTTCATTTGGGGTTTGGATTCCAGCAGAATCTTTTTTTTTTTCTTAACCGTTATCTTTTTTCCAGTCTGTTTCTCTCTTTAGCCCAATCCACAAACCAATTTTTTTTATAACCTGTAGCAAAATCCTTGTTTAAATTAGTGTCATTTGATTTTTACCCTACATAATAAAATTAAATTAATCCTTATTTGTAAGATAATAACTTAATGAACTTGGCCCATGTTTCTATCATTATTAACTAGCAAGTTTGCACTAAATCAGAAAGTGTGTGTGTCTGTATCTCTGTGTATTTCTGACTAAATACATGTGTACTTACTATTTTCACTCTTTGGAAATGCAAATCTGAGTTTTCCACCTCATGACTTTTTACTCTTATTTCAGAATAAGGTAAGGTTAATATTTTGAAAAGTCTTACAGTCTTTCAATTATTAAACAGTTTTTAATAATTCCTACTGAAAAATCTAAAGGTTTGCTGATAGGTTTGTGCAAAAGTAATTTCAGTTTTTGCTTTGATGATATTTGCCATTTGATATTGGAACACATTCTTAATAAATGTGGTTATGTGATACATCATTTTAATGTGCATTTCTTGCTTTATGTTTCTTTGCTAATGACATATTACTTGCTGTTTACATTTATTTTAGACTATGTAAATGATGTTAGACAAAAAGCAAATTTTAGCAATTTTTTTATTTGAGTTTAAAAATGGGTTGTAAAAGCAGGAGAGACAACTCAGAACATCAACACACATGGCCCAGGAACTGCTAACAAATGTACACTTCAGTGGTAGATCAAGAAGTTTTTCAAAAGGATATAAGAGCCTTGAAGATGAAGAGCACAGTGGCTGGCCACTGGAAGTTGACAATGACCAGTTGAGAGCCATCATCAAAGTTGATCCTCTTAAGGCTACACAAAAAGGTGCTGAAGAACTCAACATCAACCATTCTGCGGTTGTTTAGCATTTGAAGAAAATTGGAAAGGTGAAGAAACTAGATAAGTGGGTGCCTTGTGAGCATTTTTTTATCAGAAATTTAAAAAATTGTCATTTTGAAGTGTCATCTTCTCTTTCTACACAACGGACCATTTTTCGATCCCATTATGACATGAAATGAAAAGTGTATTTTATATGACAGCTGGCAATGACCAGCTCAGTTGCTGAACCAAGAAAAGTTCCAAAATACTTCCCAAAGTCAAACTTGCAACACAAAAAGCTTGTGGTCCCTGTTTGATTGTCTGCTGCTGGTTTGATCTGCCACGGCTTTCTGAATCATGACATAATCATTACATTTGAGAAGTATGCTCAGCAAATCTATGAGATGCACTAAAAAACTGCAATGCCTGAAGCTGGAATTCATCAACAGAAATGGTCCACTTCTTCTCCTGGGCTATGAAGTTCTGCCTCATCTGCCATATTCACCTGCCCTCTCACCAACTGACTATGACTTCTTCAAGCATCTCGACAACATTTTGCAGGAAAAATGCTTCCACAACCAGCAGGATGCTTTCCAAGTGTTTATCAAATCACAAGGCACAGATTTTTATGCTATAGGAACAAACAAACTTATCTTCTCAATGACAAAAATGTGTTGATTGCTCAGCTCAGTTCAGTCATTCAGCCATGTCCAATTCTTTGCAACCCCATGGTTGGATGGCAGCATGCCAGGCTTCCCTGTCCATCACCATCTCCTGGAGATTGCTCAAACTTCTGTCCATCAGATCTGTGATGCTATCCAACTATATCATCCTCTGTCATCCCCTTCTCCTCCTTCCTTCAGACTTTCCCAGCATCAGAATCTTTTCCAATAAGTCAGTTCTTTGCATCAGGTTGCCAAAGTACTGGAGCTTCAGCATCAGTCCTTCCAATAAATATTAAGGACTGATTTCCTTTAGGATGGACTGGCTGGATCTCCTGCTGTCCAAGGAATTCTCAAGAGTCTTCTCCAGCACCACAGTTCGAAAGCTTCAATTCTTCAGCATTCAGCCTTCCTTATAGTCCAAGTCTCACATCCATACATGACTACTGAAAAAAAAAAACATAGCTCTGACTAGACAGACCTTTGTCAGCAAATGTCTCTGCTTTTTAATATTCTGTATAAGTTGGTCATAGCTTTTCTTTCAATGAGCAAGCATCTTTTAATTTCATGGCTGCAGTCACCATCTGCAGTGATTTTGGAGTCCCCAAAAATAAAGTCTGCCACTGTTTCTATTGTTTCCCCATCTATGTTTCCCCATCCCATGAAGTGATGGGATGGAATGCCATGATCTTTATATTTTGAATGTTGAGTTTTTAAGCCAGCTTTTTCACTCTCCTCTTTCAGTTTCATCAAGAGGCTCTTCAGTTCCTCTTTGCTTTCTGTCATAAGGGTAGTGTCATCTGCATATCTGAGGTTATTGATGTTTTTCCTGGCATTTTGCATGATGTACTCTGTATATAAGTTAAATAAGCACGGTGACAATATGCAGCCTTGATATATGCCTTTTTCAATTTGGAACCAGTCTGTTTTTCCATGTCCAGTTCTAACTTGCTTCTTGACCTGCATACAGGATTCTCAGGAGGTGGGTAAGGTTGTCTGGTATTCCCATCTCTTGAAGAATTTTCCAGTTTGTTTTGATCTATGCAGTCAATGGCTTTGGCTTAATCAATAAAGCAGAATTAGCTGTTTTTATGGAATTCTCTTGCTTTTTGAATGATCCAGTGGATGTTGGCAATTTGATCTCTGGTTCGCCTGCCATTTCTAAATTCAGCTTGAATATCTGGAAGTTCACAGTTCATGTGCTGTTGAAGCCTGTCTTGGAGAATTTTGAGTGTTCTTTTGCTAGCATGTGAAATGAGTGCAATTGTATGAAAGTTTGAACATTCTTTGACATTGCCTTTCTTTGGGATTGGAATGAAAACTGACCTTTTCCAGTCCTGTGTCCACTGCTGGGTTTTCCAAATTTGCTGGCATATTGAATGCAGCATTTTCATGGCATCATCTTTTAGGATTTGAAATAGCTCAACTGGAATTCCATCACTTCCGCTAGCTTTGTTTGTAGTGATGCTTCCTAAGGCCCACTTGACTTTGCATTCCAGGATTTATGGCTGTAGGTGAGTGATTTTGATGAATAAATATGGCTTTAAGCCTAGTTATAATGATTTAAAATTCATAATACAAAACCTCAATTATGCTTGTGCCAACTTAATATTTATCAAAATAGAGTTTGGAGGAAATTCCTAGAAGGAACAATGATAGTCTTTACACCTTTAATCCTCCTGGAGAATATATCTGTGGTAAAGTAAAGCCCTATTACTATAAGAGTAAGGTGCATGGTACTAAATTGTTTCTGTTCTCAGTATAAATGTTTACATGAGTCTGGGTGTTTATTGTTGCTGTCATTATTATTTTTATGATCCAATACTCACTTGCAGACAGTGCAACTTGAGGAATGAAGGGTTGCACAATAATCATAAGATTTAATAAAACAAATTTATGCACATCTAGCAGGTTGTTTTACTGCATGTTTTTTTATAAATGTAAACTCAATTACTGGTAATTCTGGTAAATTGTTGCTTTAAATTTGATATGCATATGAAAGCATCTTTAAGAAAGTCTGAGAGTATTTTGTAAGGATGCTTCCTCTAAAATGTCTAATTAGGAAAGTAATCTGTGAAAAAGGAAATATTGAATTTATAAAGCAAAGTTAGGAGATTTCCACTTGTTAAATTTCAGTGAGGAGAAATTCAATTAGAAAATAGAAAATTTATCACTTAAATCAATTCCTTTCCATCACATTAACCTGTTAGTCTCTATATTTTATCCCGACATATTTTCTTCATAGAATTTATTGCAATTTTATACATGCATTCCATTTTTATATATTCCCAAACCTCCACTTGTTTTTAAACTTCATAAAATCAGAAATTGTGTCACCCCAGATCCTAGAGTAGTGCCTCAAACAAAGCAGATGCTCAATAAATATTTGTTGGATAAACAAATGAAAGAATGATATTTTCCTCTTGATTGCAAATTACTTTAAAACAAGTGAAATATTTTAGCTATGCATTGTTCTCCTCATAGCATTTTTTCTATATGTTCGGCATTCAGATATCATGTCATATAAAACTGAATGGAGAAAGTTTACTGAGATAGGAAACTTTAAGACGTTAAACATGTGTTTGGAGAATTGAGTGTGAGAGTTCAGAGAAACTGATGAAATAAGGTGAGAATAAATGGAAGATACATGTCAAGGGGAAAGAAGATATCCTTGGATACAGATATAAGCACAAATAAGTTCCAGTACATGCAAGTAGGTGAACCTGCAGAAGGATCATTAACGTGGTTCCCAAGGCTCAGGGGCCTTGCCCAGCCCCGCCTGGCTCCTGAGCCTCTTCTCTAACCTTGCGGCAAAGGATGGGAAGGAAGGGAGGGAAGACATCTGGAGGCCCCGTCTGTCTGTCTGTGAGGGGATCGCAGGAGTGAGGGGTTGGGGTAGCGTGCAATATGGGGTCGGAGGGGAAAGTGGCTCTCCTCCGCCTTCCTGCCCACCTGCCAGCCCCTCCACGCCTCCATCCCCAGCCGGGCACCCCGCCCAGCCCCACCCACCGGCCTGGTTGGCCCTGTGGCCCACCCCAAGCCTGCCTCATGCCTAGTGGCATCATTTCTGGTGTCTCTCTTCCGCCTGACCTCCCTGCCACGTCCCTCAAGGTTGGGTCCAAGGGTTGGTGGGGTAGGGTGGGGTGGGGGTTTGCTCAGCAGGCTTCCACTCACCCCACCCTACGTGTCTTGGGCTTCCCTGGTGGCTCAGAAGGTAAAGTGTCAGTCTGCAATGCGGGAGACGCAGGTTTGATCCCTGGGTTGGGAAGGTCCCCAGGAGAAGGAAATAGCAGCCTATTCCAGTACTCTTGTCTGGAAAATTCCATGGACAGAGGAGCCTGGTAGGCTACAGTCCGTGGAGTCTCAAAGAGTCCGACATGACTGAGCGACTTCACTTTCTTTTCACTTTCTAAACTCTAGTAGGAAAATAGATAATGAGATACCAAGCATGGTGAGGAAGTGGATATGATACAGTTTTGTTAGTTTTTTCATTATAATGATCAGATTGGATAGCCGTACACCAATTGTAAGTTTGTTTTTGTCTTTAACATGTTCCTATATTTGTGTGTGCTTGTGAGATGTTTCTTGAATCTTTACCAATCTAGCCAATTATCTTAGCTTTCCTTTCTGCTAAATGGCCTTCCTGAAAAATTTAGAGAATAAACTGTGTTAATGAAGGATTATTCATTTTATGTAAGCCAAAGATGTATGCTAAATTTGGAAATACTACTACATTATATTGATAATGATAGCTTACAATGAACAGTGTTGGATTCCTGATCTCCGAAGAAGATTTAACTTTGGGACAAGAGACCAGACTTAATCATTCAACAGCTTTTGTGTAGCAGAATTTTATTAAAGTATGAAAAAGGGACAGAGATAGCTTCTGACATAGACATGAGCAGGGGGATGGAGAGTGCCCCTTTCCTACTCTTTAGGAAGGGAATTACACTTTGTTAATTAGCTATTACAAAAAATCAGAAGAATGTCTCAAGGTTGTAAAAATTTTACCACAAAATACATTTAGGATAACAGGATTATAGCTTAAAACAGAAAGATCCTACCAGACCCACTCCATAATATACATTCTAAATATCAGGATTCAGTTAAGTTCAATTCATTTCTGTTCAGTCGCTCAGTCGTGTCTGGCTCTTTGAGAACCCATGGACTGCAGGACCCCAGGCTTTTCTGTCCATGATCAATTCTTGGAGAATACTCAAACTCATGTTCATTGATTCCGTAAGGCCATCCAACCATATCATCCTCTGTTGCTCCCTTCTTCTATCGCCTTTAATCATTCCCAACATCAGGGTCTTTTCAAATGAGTAAAAGACCTTTTTTTCAAATGAGTAAAAGGTCTTTTCACATCAGTGGGCAAAGTATTGGAGTTTCAGCTTCAGCATCAGTCCTTCCTATGAATATTCAGGACTGATTTCCTTTAGGATTGACTGGTTGTATCTCCTTGCAGTTCAAGGGACTCTCAGGATTCTTCTCCAATGCCACAGTTCAAAACCATCAATTCTTCAGAACAAAGCTTTCTTTATAGTACAACTTTATACATGACTATGAGAAAAACCTTTGACGAGACGCACCTTTGTTTGCAGAGTTAATGACTTTGCCTTTTAATATGCTGTATAGGTTGGTCATAATTTTTCTTCCAAGGAGCAAGCATCTTTTAATTTCATGGCTACAGTCACCATCTGCAGTGATTTTGGAGCCCAAAAATATAAAGTCTATGTTTCCATTGTTTCTCCATTTATTTCCCATGAAGTGATGGGACCAGATGGCCTGATCTTAGCTTTCTGGATGTTGAATGTTAAGCCAAACTTTTTCACACTCGTCTTTTATGTTCATCAGGAGGCTCTTTAGTTCGTCCCTTTTTGCCATGAGTGTGATGTCATCTGTATATCTCAGGTTATTAATATTTATCCCGACCATCTTAATTCCAGCCTGTGATTCATCCAGTCTGGCATTTCCCATGATGCACTCTTCATAGAACTTAAATAAGCAGGGTGGCAATATACAGCGTTGAGGTACTTCTTTCCCAATTTGGAACAACTCTGTTGTTAAATGTCCAGTTCTAACTGTTGCTTCTTGACCTGCATTCAGATTTCTCAGGATGCAGGTCAGGTGGTCTGATATTCCAGTCTCCTTAAGAATTTTCAAAAGTTTTTTGTCATCCACACAGTCAGAGGTTTTGGCATAGTCAATAAAGCAGAAGTAGATGTTTTTCTGGAACTCTCTTGCTTTGTCAATGAGCCAGTGGATGTTGGCAATTTGATCTCTGGTTCCTCTGCCTTTTCTAAATCAAGCTTGAACATCTGGAAGTTCATGGTTCACGTATTACTGAAGCCTGGCTTAGAGAATTTTGAGCATTACTTTACTAGCGTATGATGTGAGTGAAATTTTGTGGAAGTTTGAGCAGACTTTGGCATTGCCTTTCTTTGGGATTGGAATCAAAACTGATCTTTTACAGTCCCATGTCCACCTCTGAGTTTTCCAAATTTGCTGGCATAATGAGTGAAGCACTTTCACATCATCATATTTTAGGATTTGAAATAGATCAACTGGAATTCCATCACCTCCACTATCTTTGTTCATAGTGATGCTTCCTAAGGCCCATTTGATTTCACATTCCAAGATGTCTGGAATGTGATTGATCACACCATCATGGTTGTCTGGGTCATGAAGATCTTTTTTCTATAGTTCTTCTTTGTATTCGTGCCACTTCTTGATATCTTCTGCTTCTGTTATGTCCATAGTATTTGTGTCCTATATTGTGCCCATCTTTGCATGATATGTTCCCTTGGTATCTCTAACTTCCTTGTAGCGATCTCTAGTCTTTCCCATTCTATTGTTTTCCACTATTTCTTTGCACTGATCACTGAGAATGGCTTTCATATCTCTTCTTGATATTTTTTTGAACTCTGCATTCAAATGTGTCTATCTTTCATTTTCTCCTTTGCCTTTAGCTTCTCTTCATTTCACAGCTGTTTGAAACACCTCCTCAGACAACCATTTTGCCTTTTTTTCATTTTTTTTCCCCTTGGGAATGGTCTTGCTCACTGCCTCCTGTACAGTGTGACAAATCTGCATCCTTAGTTGTTCAGGTACTCTGTCTATCAAATCTAATCCCTTGAATCTATTTCTCACTTCCACTGTATGATCATAAGGGATTTGATTTAGGTCATATCTGAATGGACTATTGGCTTTCCCCTACTTTCTTTAATTTAAGTCCGAATTTGGCAATAAGGAGTTGATGATCTGAGCCACATCAGCTCCTGGTCTTGTTTTTGCTGACTGTATAGAGCTTCTCCTTCTTTGGCTACAAAAAATAGAATCCATCTACTTTCAGTATTGACCATCTGTTGATGCCACGTGTAGAGTCATCTCTTGTTTTGTTGGAAGAGGGTGTTTGCTATGATCAGTGAGTTTTCTTGGGAAAATTCTATTAGCCTTTGCCCTGCTTCATTCGTACTCCAAGGCCAAACTTCCTGTTACTCCAGGTATTTCTTGATTTCCTGCTTTTGCATTCCAATCTCCTATAATGAAAAGAACATCTTTTTGGGGTGTTAGTTCTGGAAGGTCTTGTAGGTCCTCATAGAACCACTCAACTTCAGCTTCTTCAGCATTACTAGTCGAGGTATGGAGTTGGATTACTGTGATATCGAATAGTGTGCCTTGGAAAAGAACAGAGATCACTTTGTCATTTTTGAGACTGCATGCAGGTACAGCAATTTGGACTCTTTCATTGACTGTGATGGCAACTCCATTCCTTCTAAGGACTTCTTGCCCACAGTAGTAGACACAATGATCATCTGAGTTAAATTCACCCACTCCAGGTCATTTTAGTTCACTGATCCCTGAAATGTTGATGTTCACTCTTGCCATCTCCTCTTTGACCACTTCCAATTTGCCTTGATTCAAGGACCTTACATTCCAGATTAGTTCCTATTCAATATAGCTTTTTACAGCATTGGACTTTACTTCCATCACCAGTCACATCCACAACTGAGTAGTAATTTGCTTTGGCTGCATCTCTTCATTCTTTCTGGAGTTATTTCTCCACTGATTTCCAGTAGCATATCGGGCACCTGCCGACCTGAGGATTTCATTTTTCAGTGTCCTATCTTTTTGCCTTTTCATACTCTTCATGGGATTCTCAAGGCAAAAATACTGAAGCTGTTTGCCATTCTCTTCTCCAATAAACCATGTTTTTTCAGAGTTCTTCACTATGACTTGGGTGGCCCTACAGGGCATGGCTCATAGTTTCATTGAGCTAAACAAGGCTGTGGTCCACATGATCAGATTGGTTAGGGTGGTGTTGGAGTGGTGGCTGCGGGACACTGGAATGACTTTGAGAAGATACCGCACATCCAAGAGCAGAGAAACCCCAGCAAGTATATAGGCGCTGGAGCAGCTTTGAGGAGATACCCCATATCCAAGGGCGAAGGAGAAGCCCCAGCAAGATTGTAGGAGGGGAGAAATCATGTTTAGAATCAAATCCCATACCTGCCAGAGACTCATAGAGGGCTCAAACAAACCTTGTGTGCACCAGGACCTAGAGACCCCACAGAGATTGAAACAGATTGTGTTTAAGTATCTCCTGCAGAGGTATGAGTCAGCAGTGGAATGCTGCAAGGGCATGGGCTCTGGGTGCAGAAGACCTGGTCATCATATAAACACAACATAGAGCCACAAGAACTCACACAGGGCTGGGTAACAAACTCTTGGAGGGCACAAACAAAACATTGTGCACACCAGGACCTAGGAAAAAGGAACAGTGACTCCACAAGAGATTGACCCAGACTTGCACATGAGTGTCCAGGAGTCCCTGGCGGAAGTGTGGGTCAGCGGTGGCCTGCTGCAGGGTTGGGTGCACTGCATGCAGCAGTGTGTGTATGGGGCCTTTTGGAGGAGGTTGCCATTATCTTCATTAACTCCACCACAGTCTGGCCTCAGGTCAAATGACAGGGAAGGAACACAGCCCCAGCCATCAACAGAAAAATGGATTACAGATTCACTGAGCATCTGTAGGCAGGTCAAGAAACAACAGTTAGAACTGGACATGGAGCAACAGACTGGTTCCAGATAGGAAAAGGAGTACGTCCAGGCTGTATATTGTCACTCTGCTTATTTAATGTATATGCAAAGTACAACATGAGAAATGCTGGACTGTATGAAGCATACACTGAAATCAAGACTGCTGGGAGAAATATCAATAACCTCAGATATGCAGGTGACATCACACTCATGGCAGAAAGCAAAGAATAACTAAAGAGCCTTATGATGAAAGTGAAAGAAGAGAGTGAAAAAGTTTCCTTAAAATTCAACATTAAGCAAACTAAGATCACAGCATCTGGTCCCATCACTTCATGGTAAATAGATGGGGAAACAATACAAACAGTGAGAGACTATTTTTTGGAGCTCCAAAATCACTGCAGATGCTTGCTCCTTGGTAGAAAATCTATGACCAACCTAGACAGCATATTACAAAGCAGAGACATTGCTTTGTCAACAAAGGTCCATCTAGTCAAAGCTGTGGTTTTCCAGTAGTCATGTATGGATGTGAGAGTTGGACTATAAGGAAAGCTGAATGCCAAAGAATTGATGCTTTTGAACTGTGGTGTTGGATAATACTTTTGAGAGTCCCTTGGACAGCAAGGAGATCCAACCAGTCCATCCTAAAGGAGATCAGTCCTGGGTATTCATTGGAAGGACTGATGTTTGAGCTGAAACTCCTATACTTTGGCCACCTGATGAGAAGAGGTGACTCATTTGAAAAGACCCTGATGCTGGGAAAGATTGAAGGCAGGAGGAGAAGGGGACGACAAAGGATAAGATGGTTGGATGGCATCACCAACGCGATGAACACGAGTTTGAGTAGGCTCTGGGAATTTGTGATGGACGGAAAGCCTGGAATGCTGAAGTCTGTGTTGTTGCAAATAGTCAGACAGGACTGAGCTATTAAACAGAACTAAATCCCTAGTACAGTGTTTAAACTAATTTGTTTGTTATGTAACCATCAGTCCAGGGCTTAAATAAATAAAATAGCTTTATGTGACTAAGACTAAGGAATGCAGAGGAAGCAAACAAACAACAACAGGAAAAAACCTTTGTCCTTTCCTCCTCCTTAAGAATTCCAGACCCCTATCTCCTCCTCGAAAACCCCAGTCCTATCTCTCCTCCTCCGGTAACCCGGACTTTTTATCAACCTGCTTAGGAATTGATTCTCTCAATAATAACTCTAAATATGTAATGAGAAATTAGTATATAGTTTCCAATGGCCTTTTTTTTCTTTTATTGGAATTTTCAAACACACACACACACACACAAAACCTTTGAGAGATAGCTCAAATTTCTACTGAATACAGCTATTTTTTATTATAGATATGTTCTACCACATTATATATAATATATAATGGAGAAGGCAATGGCAACCCACTCTAGTACTCTTACCTGGAAAATCCCATGGACAGAGGAAAACTATATATAAATTATATATATTATATAAACATTAAAATATATAGAATATATTATATATTATATATATATTCTACCACAGTGTTTACCAGAATAAAACTACCTTTCTATCAACTTTTACAACTGCCTTTAATTAAGAGATAATAACTTTGTTAAAATGTAAACAATAACAACAAAGAAATAACCAGTAGTATCTTGTTTCAACTCTAATATTGTTTTATTATTCAAAATCTATCTATTTCTTAAAATTCAACTTTCATCTGAATATTCCTCAGTCTTCTCAACAAATATAATTTTACTATAAACTCATTGAAGTCATTTCTCCCAGAAATCACTGTATCTTGCATTTATTAAGTGTTTGCAACTACTTGTTGAGTAGATAAATGAATGAACTAATGACTGTAGAGTAGCATTAAAACTATTTTTTAGGTTGGGAACTGAAAACACAGTTCTGCAACTATTTTTCAATGAATTTAGATAGTTAAATTGAAGTTTCTAGCTGGCAGGATTTTTGTTATTTGCTTGTTTGTTGAGCAACGATCAACACAATTTGGGAAATCTTAAAATTTGGATCATTAAAATTTAGCTTAATTTGTGAATTTATTTTCAGAACTATCTTTATATTAAAATAACTCCTCTTGCTAGAGAAAACCTGGCATATAGGTATAAATCTACATGTCTATCTTGCAGCTTTCATTTTTTTTTTTTATGTTAGAATAATGAACAAGGTGAAATGGTCTTCCGTCAGCTATATTGTACAATTGAGATTTAAGTAAAAGAGTCATTAATCCATTTTTCCTCATATAATATATAATAAAGATGTATGAGTTCTAAACTTCTGTTTTTATAATAAAATTATTAAGCTTACTGTTTCAAAGATAAGAGGAAAATGACCTTTCCAAGTGAAAAAAAGTAGAGTTCTACAAGTACTAATAAGTATTTTTCTCTCGAAGAGAATTCTGTGGCCATTCACTCAGTGTAGAATTTTATCAGGTCGTGGCACACATACACTAAATGGCCTCTGTCCCTTCAATAGCACTACATTTTGAGAGATTGCAGTGTCATCCAGGCATGAAGGTTGGAGCTCCCACCTCTGTCTAGAGTTCAATTCCTATCTATGGCTATTACTAGCTGTGTGACTTTGGGAAAGCACATAGATCTATCTCATCCTGGTTTCTGCAAGTATTGCATGTATATAATAAATATAATTTACATGCTCATTGTGAAAACTGAATAAAGTAAAACTATTAAAACTGTTAGTATTATCTGTTATTATCTTATGCAGAACATGTGCTATAAATTTATGAAAGCATTGCATATCTCAGGTGTGCAACATAGTAATTTTACAGTTGTATAGATCACATACCATATGGATAATCCCTGTCTTTGATCTCTTGCCAAGCAACTTTTGAATAATACTTTTGAATTTTTACAGAACTTCTCACATATATCAGTCTTGAGTTCATTATTTTAAATTTTTATTTGATGTTACCAGTATTGTAGCTTTCAAATTATTGAGTTTGATTTCTGAAATCAAAGTTCCCAGGTCGAAACACTGACTCTTCCATTTGCTCTATGTAAGACTTTAGTCAGAATTTGTAATCTGTATACTCCACAGTTTCCTTACTTGTTCCTTGGAACTAATACTTTATAGGATTGGATGTTTGTCAAATGAGATGATGCATAGAAACAACTTATTTTTGCCATTATAGTAAGCACTCAATACGTGATAGCTGAAAGAGGATTATAATTACTTAGTAAATCTCTGCAGTCCTTCTCTGTTTTAGTCTGACTTATATGGATAACATTCTTACAGATACTTATGGATAGCAATTAATAACTATTGAATATTCAGAATGGTGTTTACTTTTATGACATGAATATTGTCACCCATTGACAATTTTAAATTAGATGAATAAACAAAATAGACATTCACTAGATATGCTTTGGGAAACTGATCAGATTTTCAAAGTTTCAGAATATGAAATGTGAATCCAAAATAATGTGATTTTTTTAAGCTTTATTTCTGTGGAATAGAGCAACTATAACTTCAAAAATTATGATTTAGAAGTAAGGTCTTGTCAAGTAACACAGAAAAACAATGCAGTATAAGATCTATAGGAAAAGAGAGAAATGGATAACTCATTTACTCAATAACTGAGAATTGAGTTTGTTACTAGTAAAATAATTTTTACAAAGATGAGTTGCTCCTGGCAGTTACTGAACTTGGGAGTACCAAGCCCTGATTTGTGGTTTTTAAGATAATTTCAACCTCCTGAATGACTACTACTAGCCACGAAGCTGTTGGATAGGATCCCTGCCTTATCTACTCCCATCATGGATATCCTTTAGCTTAGTTTTTATCAAGATCAATTAAAAGGACCATTCTGAATTTCTGGCATTGTTTGAAGAGCAGACAAAAGTGTGCGTCTGTGTGTGTGCATGTGTGTGTGTGTGTGTATGCACACATGTTCACAATTATATGAATATTTGGTCTAGGGGAAGAAGAGGAAGATTAATGTCTGTTATGTGCTTTACAATCCCTAGAGGGAATGACAGAAAACCCTGTGCAGCAGCTAGGGAAAATAAATCTTCAGCGAAATTATCAGGACTAGTATGCAGTTTGACTTTTCTGTAAAAATGTAAGGCCATCCCTAGAGACATTATAATGTAGCAATAGAACCAAATCCACTAAAGAGAAGAGTGAAACAAGTTAGTTTAAAAAAAAGCTACTGTGTAATTGCTGAATGAACACAAAATAATTCTTAGGAAAAGGATGATTTTGATAAATGTACATTTTCCTCTTGCTTGTAATAACTTTTTTGCATGTTGCTTACTCATCACGCAGATAATTTTTGTTCCTTTTATGAGATCAGAAATGTTTTTGATGCAATTTCTTTTTTTCATAATTCAATCACCCAGAAATAATCATTATTGATAATTTTGTACTCATAGTGTAGTTTCATATACATAGTCCCAATTAGAATTAAAAATTTTAAGAATATATCCTTCATAAATGAAAAGAAGTATATACCAAATTTATAGATATGCCATATTATTTTTCTTAGCAATCCTTTTCTCCATATTATTTCTGAATATAAATAAATTGTCTTTAGATAATTGTGAAGAGTTTTAGTGTAGAAGGGTTTTAATTTATAGAAAAATTGCAGTTAGTAAAGAGAGTTCCCATAAATTCAGCCATGTTTCCCTGTTATTAACATCTTTTATTATGGTACACTAGTGAATCAATATTGTTAATATTAACTAAAGTTTATATTATTTTCCTGTTTCTGTTTAACATCTCATCTAAGACATCACATTATATTTAGTCACCATGTTTCTTTAAGCCATCCTTCTCAAAATGTTGCTATTTTTGGTGACCTTGACAGTTTTGAGGACTTGTGATCAGATATTTTATAGGATGTCCCTCAACTGGGATGCCTGATGTTTTTCTTATGATTAGGTTGAAGTTATATATTTTGGAGAGGAAATGCAGAAGTAGAATGATATTTTCATCTCATAAAATCAAAAGTATATTTTATCATGGACTTCCTTCGAGGGCCACTAACAGGGGGCATATGTTCCATCCCTGGTCAAGGAACTAAGATCCTGTGCCAAAGAAAAAAGTATATGCTATCAACATGACTCATTGTTATTGATTTAGACCTCAAATACCTGGCTGAGGTAGTATTTGTCATGTTTCTTCACTGTAAAATTCCTCTGACTGTACCCTGTTCCCCAAATTCCACCATATATTCTTTGGAAGAAAGTCACTATTCAAAGCCTACACTTAAAGAGTGAAGAGTTATACTTCACCTCCATAAGACAGAGTATTTACATAAATTATTTCAAATTCTGCAAAAGAGAACTGTCTCTTCTCCCTTATTTATTTATTTATTCAATTATTTATGTATATCAATATAAACTCAATTATTTTCTACTTTGGACTATTGTACAATACTACTTTATTTTATTGTTTAAATTGTCACTTCTTTGGCCATTGAAAACTCTTTTAGTTGGTTTCTGTTACTGTGACTTACTCTCATTGCATCATTATGGTGATTTTTTTCAAAACATCCCTTTAGCTCATAGAACTACAATATGTTCCATTCTCCAGATTTGTTTTGTATATTTCCTATGCTATGGTCATTTATTTTAGGAATTCTGGTTCCTTTCACTGGAGAGTGATAGTAGAAACCAAGAATTGAGTACCCGTCATGCTCATCACTACTGAGATGGTATTGCTGCTAGGCCCTTTCAGCTCACAGAGCAAGGAAATAATTTGTGTACATAGTATACATACACTTATCCATAAATATTTCTATATATAACCATTAGTATCTATATTAAATAAAACATGAACTTTTATCAATGACTCCAACACTAACTCTATTACCACATGGATCACTGTAACCTCCTTCCCTTGCTTATCTCTGAATTCTCACTCCAATGGTGAAAAACCTGACCCTCATCATCCACTATCTATTTACTTAGTAGTTCAGTCCCAGTACACCTCTTGTTAGCTCTTAGCTCCTTGGGAAAAAAGTTTGACAACTACAGGACAGAACTTTTGTGTAGTTCCTCTTACCTTTATTCTTATAGACTTCATTCATTTCCAAAGCTTCCTAAATCAACAATTTTCCCCCCCAACCCATTCAGTGAGACTGTTTCATACATTTGTTATATAACTGGAAAGTTTTGTTATACTTTGTATTGCATCTTGGGATCCTTAAAACTACTAAATATTTACTTACTTACATAATAATATATATAATATAAATACTTATAATGTAATAATATAGCATGTTGTTATAGAAAATAATATATATAAAATAGGTATATAGATATTTGTTTATAATAACTTGAATACATTTAGATTTTCTCTTTGTGTTATAGGGCCTGTGGCTTTTAATAAATACATAGTCTCTCATATTGACAACTAAAATACTAAACATAATAGTTTTATCACTCAAAAAATTCCCTGTGCTTCATCCATTTAATCCTTCCTAACTTCCAAATGAAGTTATAAAGTGAAAGTCGCTCAGTCGTGTCCTCCCCATGGACTATACAGTCCATGGAATGCTCTAGGCCAGAATACTGGAGTGGGTAGCCCTTCCCTTCTCCAAAGAAGCCCCTCCAGCAGCTAAGATCTAATTATAGGGACATAAGCTCAAAAAAGTCTCCCTGCTTTAAAGCCTCAGAAAGAATGTTTCCATAGCACAGGAAACATGGAAATAAACAAACATTAGACTGAGTTAATAGTCATGCCTAGTCAAATATAATAAAGAATGAAAGCCAATTATGAGGAATTCACCAGACTTAATGCAAGAAGCATATTGTTCCAAATAAATTTTCTCTGGAACTTGGTAGGAGAAGGCAATGGCACCCCACTCCAGTACTCTTGCCTGGAAAATCCCATGGATGGAGGAGCCTGATGGGCTGCAGACCATGGGGTTGCTAAGAGTTGGACATGACTGAACAACTTCACTTTCACATTTCACTTTCATGCATTGGATAAGGAAATGGCAACCTACTCTAGCGTTCTTGCCTGGAGAATCCCAGGGACAGGGGAGCCTGGTGGGCTGCCGTCTACGGGGTCGCACAGAGTCAGACACGACTGAAGCGACTTAGCAGCAGCAGCAGGAACTTGGTATGCCCATGAAATGATATCCTTCTCTCACTATTCAAACTCTCTCTTCATAAGTCACACTTCTCAAAGAAAAAGATAGTACATGATAACAGGTTGTTTGAGAGGATACTGACAAAAACGTTGAATAACAAGATTGAACATGATTGAGGGAAAGAATAGTGTTATACCAAGACACTGGTGACAGTCAGGCATGATTACCACCCCTACGCCTGAAATTCAAGGGGAGAAAGTAGTTATTAAAACTCACATAAAATAGCTGAACACAGAGGGAAACCCAATAAGAGCCATGAGCTTTGGGACAAGGACATTGCCAACGAATACAAAACTAAACTGAGGGATAATGAGGGAGCCAAGAGTAAATGCTCACCTTTCCTTGCCTTCTTCCCCCTGATGTTCTGTCTGTCTCTGCTTGCCTGCATCTAATTGAAAGCTTTAAGTCAAGGAGAGTTGGTTAAACTAATGCAAGGGTATTAGCTTCTCTAGGCACAGAGCAGAGGGAGAAAAGGTTGAGAGTGTAAAAAGTGATTCCTCTCACTTCAGAAGAGAAGCTTGAGTTTAGGCTGCCAGACCCAGACTGCAGTCCAACGTGTTAAGTCTAGGAATTAATCATAATAGTTTTGCAGAGGGTAGGATGAGGATCTGTGAGTTATCTAAGAGCACATACAGAGCAAAGTCCAAAATACAAAATTGGACAGACACTGCAGTGAAGTAATCCTCAGAAAGTGTTGGCAGAAAGGTAGATTCCACAGACACGCTGTAGGAAATTAGTGTCACCCCACAGAAGAGGGAGAGATCTGAGTGCGGCAGCCCCATGGAATCTCTTCTTGGATAGTTCAGCACACACAACTGCTTTCAAGTCATGAGGGAAGCCCAGCTAGCATAAGAAAATGTTTAAAAATTAATTTACATTGCCTATCTGGGTGCAGTAAAATGAATTCAATCATATAATGCTGTAAGCAGTGAAAATTGTTAGTACCCTCTGGGAAACAATAGGTAGCAAGAGTCCTAAAATGTTCGATACTCTTTGAATGAAAATACTAAATTTTATTGGATATTTCTTCATATTTATTTTCAATAAAAATGTATTTAGTAAGTAGCACTGCTGAAAACATGGGCTTCCCTAGTTTCTCAGATGGTAAAAGAATCTGCCTGCAGTTGGGGAGACTTAGGTTCAGTCCCTGGGTTGGGAAGGTCCTCTGGAGAAGGGAATGGCAACCCACTCCAGTATTGTTGCCTGGACAATTCTATGAACAGAGGAGCCTGGCGGGCTACAGTTCACAGGATCGCAAAGAGACATGAAAGAGCAACTAAACACAAAGACATACACACTGCTGAAAACACCTCCATGTGAATTTAGGGAAGAAGATGTGTAATATCCTCCCCTGCAGCTGTGTCAGACTGGGATTATACTGCCTGTACTGATCTAGCAGGACTGAAAGGGGAAGAGAGGTGTATACGGCATCTGTGACAAAAGTTAATGTTATGGGTAAAGACGGGATGATATCATTCATAAAAGTTTACCAAACAAAGGAGCCTCAAGAATTATGTGGGGAGTTGAGGTATTGAGCCAAGGGTTTGATACAGTTGGAAAAGACATAAATAAAGAGGACTGTATCTAATGGAAAAAGGGGTCGTGTCATTTTCAAAATAACAGAAGCAACAGTTGTTCCCAACAGATGACATGACATGATGCTGGGAGGGTGGGGAAAGATGTGAGAAAGAAAGAGTCACTTAGCTGATAGGATCCAGGGACCTGGGAGAGAGACCACTGAGTCTGTCAACAAGTGCAGGAGGATTGCAGCACTACATCAACCTCACAAGAGATTTTAACAGCGAATATGGGCCTGCCGAGGGCCTGGGTGCTCTTGTGACAAAGAGTCAAGGCGGGATCTGATAGCTGAAGTCTTGTATAGCCAAGATTCACAGGTAGTAGAGCATAAGGTAAATAAGCTGCTATAACTTAATTTTGTAATAACCCACTTTAAAGAAAAGAAAGCACCTATACGAACACCTTGAGGGACGATGGTCAGGAGGAAACACCATAAAGCAGAAGTGATTATTTTTACCCCCAAAAGGCAGTGGCAAATCAGGCCAGGAGTTATACATTCTCATAGTTGGACAAGCAACAGAGTATAGTAAGAAAGTATAAGAATTATGGAAACAGAACAGATGTGATCTTAAATCACAACTCTATTATCTTGGATGAGTCTCTTAATTTCTCTAGCCTTTTCTTTGATAACAATAAAAAATTACTGTGAGTGTTATGAGAAGATCATGAGTGAGTGAGTGCTCAGTCACTCAGTCGTATCTAACTGCAACACCATAGCCCATCAGCCTCCTTTGCCATGGGATTTCCAAGGCAAGAATACTGGAGTGGGTTGCCATTTCCTCCTCTAGGGATCTTCTCAAACCAGGGTTTGAACTCACATCTCTATGTCTCCTGGATTGTCAGGCGGATTTTTAATCACTGAGCCAACTGGGAAATTCAAACTCATAGTGTTACGTATATCAGTTTATAGACTTCTACATGTGTGCCAGCTAGCTAATTTAACTCTTCAGACTTTGATACAAGCACCAGCTCTGAATCACTTAGGAGTTTGTCATTATCTATTCTACCTTACTATTATTTACAAAGTAAGTTTTCCTTTTATGAGATAATCCACTCATTGACTCAGAATTAGGAAAACTATACAAGTTTTGTCTGTTTATACTTGTCTAGAACTAAGGACACTGACAATTTTATTAGTCTTTTGACAACTATCAAACTCCTATCTTGAGGATGATGGACACAATGGAACCTCACCATAGTAATTAAGAGAAAAGAATAGAATTTAACTTTTGCTCAGAACTTTGTTGTAATGCATACATAAAGAAAGAAGGGTATAAATGGAATCTAAAATGTGCCAAAAAGAAGCCTGAGGCTCATTGTTAAATTGCAGGGATAAAACTTTCAAAACATTTCACATTGCCTCATAGAAGGTCATATTATAGATTTAACAGATACTACCTTTCATCTTTAAAGAATTATGATTATAAGAAAGACAGTTTTTTTTCTTTATCACATTAGTGGTAAAACCTGTGAAATCCAGTAAAGTCTGGAATTATTTGACAGAAATGTTCAAATGCTCGCTTCTTTGTTGTGATAAATACATCACAGTGGTGCAAGATACTAACATTAAGAAGAAACCAGGTAAAGAGCATATAGTAACTCTCTGTACTATCTTTCCAAATTCTCTTTACACATAAAACTATTCTAAAATAAGCAATTCATCTTTAAAATGGTAGTTTTAAGTTACCACTGAGCATATCTGTGAAACTCAGAATCCAAGTTTTGTAACAGTGCTGAAAGCTTAGACTATCACCAATCTGTTATTAGAACTTTAGACAAAAATCTTCTACTTATAAAATTTAAGTCAGTAATATATTAGGAAGCAAGGTATGAATTTTGTCACAAGATAAAGAGGGATTGTGACCTAAGGTCTGTACTCTGAACAAACTAGAAATCTGAGTAGTCGCTTTTCAAATTTGGAGAAAATTTCTGATGTGACAAAATGCTATTTCACAAGCCCTTCTCTGGTGCCTCAGATGGTAAAGAATCTGCTTGCAATGAAGGAGACCCAGGTTTGATCCCTAGGTCAGTACGATCCTCTGGAGAAGGGGATTATCCTTGCCTGGAGAATTCCATGAACAGAGGAACGTGGAGGGCTACAGTCCATGGAGTCACAAAGAGTTAGACACAACTGAGCAACTAACACTTTCACTTTCCTCCATTAATGTGTCTCTTCTTGTATCTATTCTGGTTCTACAATTCACAATCATAGAGCAGAATCAAATTTAAAATTTGTATCAAGAAAAATAAGGGAGAATACAAACAGACACTATATTAATAATATTATGGGAGAGTATTATACTCAGTTCTCTTCTGGATTTGAGAACTCGCAAAAGAAAATTTAAAAGGAAAAGAGATTCTTCCAAAATCATATAGTAGAAGTGAATGGAAAAAAAAAAAAAACCTATTGAAAAAGCTATCCAAGATAAAGATAGTATTCTCAGAGTGCTTAGCCATTAAGACATAAACTTTCTAGGAAAATTCACTAAATAAATTGTTTTATTTTTCAGTCATGAGCAGATAAAACATTCCACGATCTTATCCAATTTGTAAAAGTTTTCCAAATTTCAACTGTTGAAGAATAAAGTCATTCTCTAAGTTAGGATCTCCACAACATAATTCTTCACAAATTCCTCATTTATTTTAGTGAAACATGGTTCTTACTCTCTAGTAATTTTTACTTTTCACCAAATTTTTAAAGGTGAATATTTAAATAACTAAGCCATTAATTTGCTGTCTTTCACATATAACATTTTAAAATCCTTAGGTAAAGGATTATACATTTTATCCTTTTTCTAATAACATCTAGATGTTTAAAAAGAGAAAGATCATCAGTGGTCCTGTATTGATAACGGGAAAGTTTTAGAAAAGGCAAAAAAGTTGACAAGTATAGACTGCATGCATTTCATTTTATCAAATTTCTCACTGAATTATTTTAGTGAACCAATTGATGACAGGATAAAGTATCTGAAAAGCTAAGTAACTGGCAGGATGCAAAATTACTAATTGATTGGTATGGAATTCAAACAAGCTCCTCAGATCCTAAAGACAGTCCTCATAAGCATCACAATACTCATTGTCTCAGGTATTACCAGTTGTACATATTCAGCTGAGCAGCATTTTCTGTTTTCTCCCATGGAAACATTTACTAGAAATGTGTAAACACATTGGAAGTTATTCCAAAATGAGCAATGTAAATGTTGAAGGCAGACTGAAAAGCAGTCAATGAGAGAAATGAAAGAGTTTGCACTTGCAGCCATCTGACATTAAGGGATGAACTGGAAATCTATGACAAAAAATCTTTGCAATGGCAAGGAGCATGATAAATGAACTGCTTAGTGGAGTATGTTAATATTATAATGGGAAAAGTTTCATGACTAACTTTTGGAGAAAATAACTCAAGTCTGGGTCCCTTTTAAATTGCTTATTTTAAAATTTTATTTGTTGTTGTATCTTCATTATCAAAGTAGTGAATTTATCCATAATAGAATATTCAAAAGATATTTTAATACCATCAGATATAAAGTAAAATATATTGCTATTTCAACCATTCAAGAATAATCACCACTAGTGTTGTGATAAATATCCTTCAACTTTGTTATACACACATGCATGAATGCTAAGTCGCTCCAGCTGTTTCTGACTCATTGCAACCCTATGGATGTAGCCGTCAGGCTCCTCTGTCCATGGGATTCTCCAAGCAAGAATACTGGAGTGAGTTGCCAGGCCCTCCTCCAGGGGATCTCTCCAACCCAGGGATCAAGCAGGTGGGTTCTTTACCACTAGTGCCACCTGGGAAGCTCATACATGCATTGGGCTTCCAATGAATACACCCATATTAGTATTATATGATATGCATACAATTTTTTTAAAGATTTTAGATTTCCTTTCTTCAGAAATAATTGAGAGTATCTTTGTGACTTCAGTATATAATGTGATTTTTTTTTTAATATTTGAGACTAGAAGAATTCTTTCCCAGTGTTTTCATTTTAAGAATTTTAAAGCTACAGAAAACTTCTAGAGGACAAGGAATATCTGTATATTCTCACGTCCACCAATTGTTATCATCTTACCATGTCAGCTTCATCTCTCATCTCCCTTGCATCTCTCTTTCTCTCCCTCTCTTTCTGTCTCTAAATATATATATATGTAGACACCTACATTTATATGTGCATATGAGAGTCAGTTTGTAGACAGTGTGACACTTTACCTCTAAATACTTCAGAATAAGAATGTTCTTTCTTTTACATAATTACACAAATATGCACACTGAGGCGATTTAACATCAATATAATATAAAGAGCTAAATTACGGCCCACATTAAAATTATTCTGCTTGTTCCAATAATATCCTTTATTGCATTTGGTTTGTTTGTCTTGATTCAAGATCCAATAGGATTATGCATTGCATTTAGCTGTCATGGCTCTTTCATCTTCTTTAATAAATCAAAGGAAGAAAGAAAAGTCCCCAACCCTCTGTCTTTTGTATTGCTGAAATAATTTATTCACAGGCCAGTTGTCTAGTGGAATTTCTATTAATTTGGGCTTGATTGTTTCCTCATAATTAGATTAATTGAACTTTTTTTCTCTCCTTTAAAATACAATATAGTGATGTCTTTCCCTTTTCTATATAACATATCAGAGAATATAGGAAGTCAAACTGACAGGTCAGACTCCCTTTCATTAGTGTTGAGAGTGATCACTGTGAGCGTGATGTCCACCAGATTTCACCATGGGAAAAGAATCACTTTTTCTTTGTGATTTACAACTATTCTTTGAGATGATTGTGTCACTCTATGTGAATATCTTATTTTTTATCTTTCTCATAATGGTTTTATCATCCACTGATAATTCTTGTCTGACTCATATATTACAGCCATTTTAAAATTTTTATTGCGTCTTCTCAGGTAGCACTAGTGGTAAAGAACCCATCTGCCTATGCAGGAGACAAAAGAAACAGGGGTTCCATCCCTGGGCCAGGAAGATCCCCTGGAGGAGGAAATGGCAACCCACTCCAGTATTCTTGCCTGGAGAACCCCATGGACAGAGGAGCCAAGTCCATAGTCCAAGCTATAGTCCATAGGGTTGCAAAGCATTGGACACAACTGAGGGGACTTCACACACACACACATTTTATCTTTCTCACAAAGGTTTTATCATCTACTGGTAATTCTTGTCTGACTCAAGTATTATGATCATTTATAATTTTGATTTTTTAAAATTATTGTACCTCTTTTAGGATTGATTTATCATTTCTGTGCAAAAAGATTTAACCCACTTACATTTTATTGTTCTGCATTCCTTTGGTCAATGTATTATAATCCAGTTCTGACAGCAATTATTTTTATTTTCAAAATTGCCCAAATTTGGCCAAGAGAACTCTCCAAGCTGTTCTAAGTCCTTTTGACATGTTTCCATCAGTTTTTAGTTTTTGCTGTTGTGTGGTTGATTTGATTTGGTGGGGCGGTGGGGGCTGCCTCACAACTTCCTTTATTCTGGTACAAACAAATATTCCAGGCAACATTTACTTTACCTGAACCTATTTTTTATTATTTTCCCAAAGACCCCTGATTCCTTTGTCTAATCAGTTCAGTTCAGTTGCTCAGTCATGTTCAACTCTTGGCGACCCCATGGACTGCAGCACGCCAGGCTTCCTGGTCCATCACCAACCCCTAGAGCTTGCTCAAAGTTATGTCCATTGAATTGGTGATGTCATCAAACCATCTCATCTTCTGTCATACCCTCTCCAGCCTTCAGTCTTTCCCAGCATCAGGTTCTTTTCTAATGAGTCAGCTCTTCACATCAGATGACTGAAATATTGGAGTTTCAGCATCATTCCTTCCAATGAGCATTCAGCACTGTCCTTTAGGATTGACTGGTTTGATCACCCTGCTGTCCAAGGGACCCTCAAGAGTCTTCTGCAACACCACAGTTCAAAAGCTTCAATTCTTCAACAGCTTTCTTTAGGCTCCAACTCTCATATCCATACATGACTACTGGAAAAACCATAGCTTTGACCAGATGGACATTTGTCAGCAATGTCTCTGCTTTTTAATATGCTGTCTATGTTGGTCTTAGATTTTCTACCAAGGAGCAGTGCCTTTTAATTTCATGGCTGTAGTCACCATCTGCAGTGATTTTGGAGTCCAAAAAAATAAAGTCTGTCACTGTTTCCATTTTTTCTCCATCTATTTGCCATAAAGTGATGGGACTAGATGTCATGATCTTAATTTTTTGAATGTTGAGTTTTAAGCCAGCTTTTCACTCTCCTCTTTCACTTTCTTCAAGAGGCTCTCTGCTTTCTTCCATAAGGGTGGTGTTATCTGCATATCTGAGGTTATTGATATTTTTCCTGAAAATCTTGATTCCAGCTTGTGCCAGCTTCATCCAGTCTGGCATTTGGCATGATGTACTCTACATACAAGTTATATAAGCAGGGTGACAATATACAGCCTTGACATACTCCCTTCCCAGTTTTCAACAAGTCCATTGTTACATGTCCAGTTCTAACTATCGCTTTGATCTAATTGAGAGTATTATTTAGAAATTAAGATTTAATGTTAGGTATGCCGCTTGCTAGTTGAGTGCAACACTTCTGCTACTGTGTCAGTAGACAGTAATTTGAGTTCATACTGATTCCTCTAATTTCAGTCAGGCAGCATATACTTATTCCTATCATTTTTATATTTTCAAATGGATTCACTCTTCTCCCACAATAAAAAGTTTTGTTTCTAACAACATCAGTATAGTCACTCATTTGCCTTTTCTCTCTGTGTGTAGAGAGAGATGAGATGAAATAGACGATAAAAATGCAAATGTAGCAGAGATAGATTATATATCTTTATATATAATAAAATATATGTATATACACTATATATGTATATATAAAGTGTTATCATTTAATATATCATTTTACATATATATATATACAATTTATTATAACAATACCACTATCAACAAAAATATCTAACTATCAACATATTTTTGCATTTTTTAACCTTATGGTTAATTGTGTCAAAGCTGATTAACATGACTTCCTAGGCAGCACTAGTGGTTAAGAACCCGCCAGCCAATCAAGGAGATGTAAGGGACAGGAGTTCAGTCCCTGAGTCAGGAAAACCCCTTGGAGAAGGACATGGCAACTCACTCAAGTATTCTTGCCTGGAAAATCCCATGAGCAGAGGAGCCTTGCAGGTTGCAGTCCATAGGGTCACACAGAGTAGGACACAACTGAGGCGACTTAGCACACACACAGGTTAACGTGGCTCAAAACTAAAGTTGTGCAGAGATACAATGTTGATGTGTAGCTGTTTTTAAAGCTTGACTAAATAACATTAAATATTAGTGACTAATTTATTTTCACATACTTTTTTCCTAAGTTTATCACTTTAAAACTGAATAGGTATCCCATTACCACTTACAAGTGTGTTTTTCAATTCTTATTTTACTACTTTTTTCTAAAAATTTTGAGGCAATATTATCAAGTGTATGATTCTGTGATTATTTTACTCCGAGTCTTAATTTCAGTTATTTTTTTTCCTTTTTAAAAAACTATTTTAATTGGAGGTTAATTACTTTACAATATTGTGGTGGTTTTTGCCATACATTCACATGAATCACCCATGGGTGTACATATGTTCCCCATCCTGACCCTCCTTCCCACCTCCCTCCCCATCCCATCCTTCATGGTCATCCCAGTGCACCAGCCCAGAGCACCCCGTCTTATGCATCGAACCTGGACTGGAGACCTGTTTCACATATGATAATATACATGTTTCAATGCTGTTGTCTCAAATCATCCCACCCTCACCTTCTCCCACAGTCCAAAAGTCTGTTCTTTACATCTGTGTCTCTTTTGCTGTCTTACATATAGGGTCATTGTTACCATCTTTCAAAATTCCATATATATGCGTTAATATACTGTATTGGTGATTTTCTTTCTGACTTACTTTGCTCTGTATAATAGCTCTAGTTTCATCCACCTCATTAGAACTGATTCAAATGCATTCTTTTTAATAGCCGAGTAATATTCCATTGTGATATGTACCACAGCTTTCATACCCATTCATCTGCTGATGGACATCTAAGTTGCTTCCATGTCCTGGCTATTGAGAACAGTGCTGTGATGAACATCGGGGTACACGTGTCTCTTTCAATCTGGTTTCCTTGGTGTGTATGCCCAGCAGTGGGATTGCTGGGTCGTATGGCAGTTCTATTTCCAGTTTTTAAGGAATCTCCACACTGTTCTCCATGGTGGCTGTACTAGTTTGTTTTCTCACCAACAGGGTAAGAGGGTTCCTTTTTCTCCTCACCCTCTCCAGCATTTATTGTTTGTAGACTTTTTGATAGCAGCCATTCTGACTGGCGTTAGATGGTATCTCATTTGATTTGCATTTCTCTGCAAATGAATGGTGTTGAGCCTCTTTTCATGTGTTTGTTAGCCATCTGTATGTCTTCTTTGGAGAAATGTCTGTTTAGTTCTTTGGCCCATTTTTTGATTGGGTCGCTTATTTTTCTGGAATTGAGCTGCGGGAGCTGTTTGTATATTTTTGAGATTAGTTCTGTGTCAGTTTCATTGCTTGCTATTATTTTCTCCCATTCTGAAGGCTGTCTTTTCAGCTTGCTTATAGTTTTCTTCGTTGTGCAAAAGCTTTTAATTTTAATTAGGTCCAGTTTGTTTATTTTTGCTTTTATTTCCATTACTCTGAGAGGTGGGTCATAGACGATCCTGCTATGATTTACGTCAGAGACTGTTTTGCCTATGTTTTCCTCTAGGAGTTTTATAGTTTCTGGTCTTACATTTAGATCTTTAATCCATTTTGAGTTTATTTTTGTATATAGCATTAGAAAGTGTTCTAGTTTCATTCTTTTACAAGTGGTTGACCAGATTTCCCAGCGCCACTTGTTAAAGAGATTGTCTTTTCTCCATTGTATATTCTTGCCTCCTTTGTCAAAGATAAGGTGTCCATATGTGCATGGATTTATCTCTGGGCTTTCTGTTGTGTTCCATTGATTTATGTTTCTGTCTTTGTGACAGTACCATACTGTCTTGATGACTGTTGCTTTGCAGTATAGCCTGAAGTCAGGTAGATTGATTCCTCCAGTTCCATTCTTCCTTCTCAAGGTTGTTTTGGCTATTTGAGGTTTTTTGTATTTCTATACAAGTTGTGAAATTATTTGTTCTAGTTCTCTGAAAAGGATGGCTGGTAGCTTGATAGGGATTGCATTGAATCTATAGATGGTTTGGGTAGTATACTCATTTTCACTATATTGATTCTTCCGATCCCTGAACATGGTATATTCCTCTATCTATTTGTGTCATCTTTGATTTCTTTCACCAGTGTTTTATAGCTCTCTGTATATAGGTCTTTTGTTTCTTTAGGTAGATTTATTCCTAAGTATTATTTTCATTGCAATAGTGAATGGAATTGTTTCCTTAATTTCTCTTTCCATTTTCTCATTGTTAGTGTATAGGAATGCAAGGGATTTCTTTGTGTTAATTTTATATCCTGCAACTTTACTATATTCATTGATTAGCTCTAGTAATTTTCTGGTGGAGTCTTTAGCATTTTCCATGTAGAGGATCATGTCATCTGCAAACAGTGAGAGTTCTTCTTATTTTCCAATCTGGATTCCTTTTATTTCTTTTTCTTCTCTGATTGCTATGGCTAAAACTTCCAAAACTATGTTGAATAGTAGTGGTAAGAGTGGGCATCCTTTTCTTGTTCCTGACTTTAGGGGAAATGCTTTCAGTTTTTCACCATTGAGGATAATATTTGCTTTGGGTTTATCATATATGGCTTTTATTATGTTGAGGTATGTTCCTTCTATGCCTGCTTTCTGGAAGGTTTTTTTATCATAAATGATTTATCCTGTTTGGGACTCTCTGAGTTTCTTGGACTTGAGGGCTTATTTCCTTCCCCATTTCAGGGATTAGGGAAGTTTTCAACTATTATCTCCTCAAGTATTTTCTCATGGCCTTTCTTTTTTTCTTCTTCTTTTGGAACTCCTATGATTCGAATGTTGGGCATCTGACATTGTCCTATACGTCTCTGAAGTTGTCCTCATTTCTTTTAATTCTTTTTTTTCCCCTCTCTGCTTCATTTATTTTCACCATTCTATCTTCCACCTCACTTATCCTATCTTCTGCCTCAGTTATTCTACTGTCGGTTCCCTCCAAAGTGCTTTTGATCTCAGTTATTGCATTATTCATTATTGACTGATTCTTTTTTATTTCTTCTAGGTCCTTGTTAAACTTTACTTACATCTTCTCAATCCTTGTATCCAGACAATTTATCTGTAACTCCATTTTGTTTTCAAGATTTTGAATCATTTTTACTATCATCATTCTGAATTCTTTTTCAGTTAGACTCCCTATCTCCTCCTCTTTGGTTTGGTTTGGTGGGCTTTTACCCTGTTCCTTTACCTGCTGAATATTTCTCTGCCTTTTCATCTTGTTTAGGTTGCCTTGTTTGGGGTGGCCTTTCTGATGCTGGAAGTTTGTGGTTCCTCTTTATTTTGGGGGTTCCTCCCTGTGGGTGGGTTGGATGAGTGGCTTGTCAAGGTTTACTGGTTAGGGAAGCTTGTGTCAGTGTTCTGGTGGGTGAAGCTGGATCTCTTCTCTCCTAAGCAATGCAGCCTGTGCCTCCCTGTTCAGCCCCCACTTGCTGGTGGTGGACGCAAGCATCTGGGCTACTTCTCCACTGGGAGGTGCAGTTAGGCACATAATCTGTGGGTTTTATTTATTTTTTCCTCCTGGTCATGTTGCCTTCTGAGATTCCAAAACTCCCCGCAGACCCACCAGTGAGAGGGTTTCCTGATGTTTGGAAACTTCTCTTTTATGACTCCCTCTCCGGGATGGATCTCCATCCCTAACTCTTTGTCTCTCTTTTTTATTTTGTCCTACCTCCTTTCAAAGACAATGGGCTGCCTTTCTGGGTGCCTGGTGTCCTCCACCAGCATTCAGAAGTTGTTGTGTGGTATTTGCTCAGCATTCAAATGATCTTTTGATGAATTTGTCAGGGAGAAAGTGGTCTCCCCATCCTATTCCTCCACCAACTTAGGACCGCCCCCCTAATTTCAATTATTTAAAACTAAGGATTTTTTTTTATATACTATAATGTGTCCTGCCTAGAATTTTTCCTATTTTTATAAAATCTACCCCTGATATATCTTCTGATGTATTTTATCTCATCTTTCTATTTAAACTCACTATTTTTTTCAGATGAAATGCTTAGTGATGACATGTATTTGGATTTTGTGGTTTAATCTAATCTGATAGCCTGTATCTTTAAATAGGTGAATGTAACTCAACTCAATTTATTCATAAAATATACATATGCATACATTTATTTCTATCCCAAAGAGGCAGTGGCAGATCTAGTTCTATTTTCATAAGACCATCTGCACTTATTACTTTAATATGTCATAATTTTCAGTGTTTGGTCCCAAATATTTATGCCATAAATTTTCTTTTGTGTGGGTTTGATTTTCCCATTTCTCTTATTAGTATGTATCATTAATTATTTTTATTTTGTGGCTTCATTCACTATCATATATCATAGGCAATTATGTTTGGTATAAAGTGTGTCATGTGTACAGTTTTTCCTGAAAATGCTGCCAGTAGGGTTTCATGGTCTTTCTAAGTTTGCTATTGGAGAGAAAATTCTGAAAGGAGCACAATTTTGTTTCTTGGTTAAAAGACTGCTTTATTAAGTTTACTTGTTTTTCTACTTAAAGTTTGGGAAAAAATTATTTTTCAGTTTTTGAAACAGAGAAAACAAAGCTAGGGTATATTTAGTCACAAATCTATTTATTCTTTATACAAATGTCATGATCTTTCTCTTCTTCTCTAGTATAGATAATTGTTCTACTTAGATTTATATTTTCATTTTCACTGTATTTTTCTGATCATGCCTATCAGATCATATATTGAATTTCTGTTCTCTATTATTCCTCCTTTAGACTAGTAGTTTTATGTTTTATATTTTTCTTCGGCATTTTAGAATTGCTTGTTTTTCACCAATTTTGCTCTAAAAAGTTTTAACACATTTGCGTATTTCACTTGATTATTTATAAAGTTCATTTTAATTATGTTATTTTGCTTTTGGGGGCTTATGACTCCAACTTATCAGTTTCTCTTGATTAAATATACTATAGTATTTTAATTTCCTATGTTCATGTATTATGATTCTCCTGTTCAAAAATAGCATGTCTTTGCAGGGCAATGAAAATTCCAAACAATTTACCTTTCTCTAGACATATCCCATCCAAGAATGTGGGGTTTCTTTGTTCCAGATGCTTGTCCTTCACATTCCCCATGTTGTTGTGTTGTTTCATATGTCCTTGAGTGAAGCAAAGTCTATATGAATTTGCTCTCTTCTGTAAAGTGTCTGTGTTCTCTGAGGGCCTAATCTCTTTGTTCTGAACAATTACACAATTCTGTTATAATATACACAGGTATAAAGTAGGTTGAGATGCTTGTTTGAATAGTCCTGTTCCAAATTTCTAATAGACGCTTCTAAACTGTGATTATTCATTCTCCTTTCTATTTTTAACATGTTTTGAGAAGCGTACTTTAAAAACTATTTTTCCTATTTGAATTCTTAGCTGATTCCTTGTTTTATTTTTATCCCTTCATATAGTAAATTATTCAGATTATGCCTTTCAAAACACACAAAAATGCTGATAGCCCATGCTCATTTTATGTCCTTTGGTCATTAAAGTTATTGCAAGATATTAGCATTTAAATTAATGTAAGATGTTAGAATTTGATCTTTTAGTGATTTGGCAGGCAATGATGGATTTTTCTTTTTTGGTTCATGTTTTCCAATGTCTTGAAAAACAATTTAGCTGTTAATTGGGAAAGACTTGTTTGAAATTGGCTATACAGTTCCATTCCATTCAGGAGTACAGAGATCCATTTTAAGTTTGCCTTTGAAATATGGCACTAAAGCCTTGTGTGCCAAGTCACAGAGTTAAGTGTCCGTGGAAAGGTCAGCTCAGTCATCCCTCAGCCTGAGCTATTTCAAATGCTGTTAAAATAGATTTTTCTCATTCAGAGCATCAGATTCTGCTCTTACCCTTAAAAATAATTATTTCCAAGATCTTATAACTGTTATAGGAGAGACTGTCTCTCTGATTTATAATCTAATTAGAGTCCTTTTACTCTTGTGTCTAGGAAGAAGAAATCTGCTCCTCATCTATTTTTAAGGACCATTTCGTATACTCAAGCCTCTTAGTAAACCCAAAAATCATCTGTTCTTCCTCTAGGTTGAAGGAGCACAGTTGCATTTGTTTTATCTCACAGGGGCCATTGCCCAAACTTTTCATCAAATCTGATTGTTTTCATCTGAAATAACTCTATTTCATACTTCACTGCAATGACCCAAATGATGTCCAGAATGTTTTTAATACAGTTAGAACTCTATGTGTATTCCTAACAGAAGTCCCTCTAGTCTCTTCTTATCTCTATTGTTTCTTGCACAAGGGATGAATCAAATAGCTAGGATGATTTTGATTTTTCAAAAACAGATAGCTGCATATTGCTGTGTTGTGTTTTCATTTCTTGAACATAAATGTAGGATTGCTAACTTGTTGTCAACAACCCTTATTTAAAATTAACAAGGAAATGATATTTGTAGTTTTCAGTTTGCGTCCCTCACACCATTTAAAATATATTGAACATCAAATTACTTGGTATATTTTTAATTCAAAACAAATAATAGTTTTGCAAAAATGTTTTATATTGTGACATATACTGGGAGATCAATGTACTTATAAGCCATTAGAATTGGAATCATTTAGATTATTTCAATTCCACATTTTAACTTGTTATTTTGAACCAGTTTGAGATTTTGTTCAGCTTTATAATTGACATATAAAATTACAAAGTATTTAAAGTGTACATTGTGATGACTTAATATATATTGTGAGAAGATTCATCCCATCTAATTAGTTAACAAATCTATCACTCCACATATTTATTTTTTATGTGTATATGAGAACAGTTATTTTCTACCTTCTTAGCAAATTTCAATTATAGAACAGTATTATCAGTTATAGAAACTGTCTATAGAATATATCCCCAAACTTTATTCATTATATAGCTGAAAAATTGTACCCTTTTACCAATCTCTTCCTAATTTGTCCACCCCACCCAAATTACTGGAAACCACTTTTCTATTCTCTGTTTCTATGAGTTCTTTTTAGATTCCACATATAAGTGATACCATGCAGTGTTAGCCTTTGTCTGACTTATTTCACTTAGCATAATGCCCTCAAGGCTCATTCATATTGTCACAAATGGCAGGATTTCCTTTTTTTCTGTTGTCTGAACCATATTCCATTTTATGTATATACCATGTTTTCTTTATTAATTCATGTGTGGATGGACATTTGGGTTTTTTTCACCGTTTCACTATTGTGAATATTACTGCAATGAACAGATATTGGTTCACTATCTTGTTTTATTCCCTTTGGATATATACCCAGATGTGGAATTGTTAGATGATATGGCAGTTCTATTTTAAATTTTCTGAGGAAGCTCCATACTTCCTGGTGGCTCAGATGGTAAAGAATCTGCCTGCAATGCAGAAGAGGCTGGGTTTGATCCCTGGGTTGGGAAGATCCCCTGGAGAAGGGAATGGCAACCCATCCAGTATTCTTGCCTAGAGAAACCCATGGACAGAAGAGCCTGGCAAGCTAAAGTCCATAGTGTCGCAGAGTCAGACAGTACTGAGCGACTCACACTTTCACTTTCATAATTCCATAGGGGCTGCACCAAGTTCCATTCCCACCAGCTTTTCACAATGATTTCCTTTTGTCCACATCTTTTCTGTTATTATTTGGTAACAACCACTCTAACAGGTATGAGGTGATAGCTCATTGTGGTTTGGATTTGAATTTCCCTGATGAATAGTGATGTTGTATACCCTTTTGTGTACCCTCTCTACTAAATGCTTTGTATAATTTAATAGGTTTCATTTATCCCCATTTACAGGTGAAAACTCTGAGGCCTTCAGGAGGTGAAATAACTTACTGCAGGTCACAGACTTAATATAAATCAGCTAAGATTTGAACTAACTCAATTTGGTTTCAGAGTATTCACTTTTAACAACCCCCTTCTATCAAAATTTTATTCAAATGATAATTATGTCTCATGATATTGTAGGATATTAAGCTTTGTGTTAAGGTAAACTGTTTCCAGTATGATACATTCAAGAGTCAATTACCTTTACATACTATTCTCCTTGCAAAAGTTAGTATTTTTAAATTTTTCTTTTAAAATATTGACACTTTCAATATTATTTATGGATCCAGTTTTATAAAACTGCAGATTGTTGGGCAAACTCATCAAAACAATATTTACTGACTGGAAGATAATGAAATTTTTCAGTATTGTTGATAATTGTTCTAGATTATTATTTTTTTATTTATTATAACAGGCATCAAACACTGAAAGTGTGGTTGGCAACCATATTTGTTACCCAAATATTGGAATTGTAACAACAAAGAGTAAATAGGGAAAACTGTAAGTGAAGAGAATTTATTGATGCTAAATTGACTTCTAGATGAAAAGGAAGCTATTTTGAGAGTAAAACTTTTTAAATACCTGATAATTTAGCTTATATTAGACCTAGTATAAGGCAATAAAATGTACTGAATTAATCAAATTCAAGGTCATGAATCTTTTATATGAAAATATTTTTCAGCTAAAGTTGAAACTTGAAAGCAATATTTCTTTGCCATTCTTTAAATACCAATAGATTCCTTATTTCTCATAAATACTGTGAAGTCATTTCTATAAAATCTGATATTTTTATTTGCTTTATTGAGGAACTCTAAAATATGGATGGTTAAACATGTCATTGATTCTGTATGATTTTCAGATTTGTATATTATGAATTTCATGGGCAATAAATACATTTAACCGCAATACACTATAAGTGTAACCACTTACTCCCTATCAATATTTGCTTTAGTCTTGTTAGAATAACTTAACTTTGTTTACCAGATTAACTTTTTTAATAATAGCTACCAAATTTATTCATATATCAGGTTTGTTACTGGATTCTTTTCTTGTGATACTGCTCTGAAAATGAAATAATACTTTCCTAGGAATGAGAAGTATGTTTCCTTTTATTCCAAGGTGATTTGGAAGATGAAAATACAGATAATATTATTAGACTTACAGTGATTTGTGAGCACTTTTCATAGCCACAAAATAAAGTACCGTAATTTCAAAAAGAAAGCTATGGAGGTCTTTCTTTTAGTCCATTTAGTCATCTGTATATTGAAGTTCTGGGCTAAATTAAATTCTGAAAACTCTGAGCCTTATGCTGAAATTGGTTTGAGACTAGTATGCTATAGACAGTATATAAGAGGACTCATTATCACTTCCCATGAGTAGATTTATTCAGAAATTCTTAATTGACCACATTGATTTCTGGCATAACATGAAGTGTCAACATGTTTCAACATGACAACAGGACCTACCTACCTGTGTTTTCCTCCACTGATATTACCCAATAATTTTCCTTGCATTTGCAACCTGTTTCCTCTCTAAATATGTAGATTTCTGCCCTCTCTCATCAAATTGTTTGCTCTACTCCATTATAACATCCCTTTACATTTCTATAAGTAAATATAGTCCAGTAAGGACACTTTGTTGAAGAAAAAGTTTCTGGGTAGGAGTAAGTGCTTTAGATTATTGATCATTATGCTACGCCACCTTAATCCCTGTCCAGCTGTGATAAATGATGCATTTGGCTTGTCTATACATGTTTATTTTCTATGACATAGTCTATTACCCGTTTAAATACAGCATAAAGGTATCATACTCACGTATAACAGCAAAGCAAGAAGCCAGTAAATTCCCCTTTTCCCTTAAGCTGGTTTAAATTTGCTTTTTGTCATTACAATAGAAAAAAGTCATGAAAAAATATGTCATCTATGCAGTCAACAGACCTTAAGTTGTCAAAAAAATAATAAAGAATACCAAGCAGTGAAGATTTATTCAATTTCAAGTTTGAGGATAAATTATAAATAGCAAAGCTCCTCAACAAATTATTGTCTGTTGTTTCTTTATAAGTCACTACTGATTTGTCCACTGACACGGGGGCTTTAGGGAACTTGGTAGAAAATGTCAGGATATTAGTATATCTGCTGTTTGTTGCCTTCTTTAGTAATAGCATACTAGAGAAAGCTAGACTCTTGTTTGAACTGTTCATGTGAAAGATGAGAAAAAAAAATACACTTTTGTTAAGAAATACTATCTACTTAGAATCAGCAATCCAAATGTTTGAGAATCAGATAATTATGTATTTCATGCAATTTTAAAACTCTCCAAATTAATTGTCCTTTAATATCTGTCCTCAAGTTATCACTGGAAGTTGAAAGGATAGGAACTGTAGACAGCAATGGGAATAAAGTATTAGCACTCAGGTAAAGCCAGAGATACAGAGTAAATACAGTTGCCCTAGGCTCTGCCTCAAGGCTGTACTTCATGTACTTAACAAAGGTAATAGTTATATCTCTGTAATGTAGTGTAGGATTATAATAACATTAGCTAGGTCTCATGACTATAGATTATAATTTCCTAGGTAAATGCCAGAGAGAAGTGATTTAACCAAGGACTGAGGGATAAGCAGAACTGTCAGAAATACAGCTGAAGCAGAAAGCCTTAAGGCAGGATCTAGATTCAGAGACCATAACTAAGCTACCTCATTAAGCTTATTTACTAGGTGTTAGATTCAAGATAATTCGTATTTCCCCATATCCATGTTTTAAGAACTATGTCAAGAAAAATTCCAAGCAAACACCTGGGTCAGTGGGGAAGGAAAAGAAAGGAAGACATTGATACAATTTCCAGGTTCTTGCAACCATATCAGATTAAAATGTAGTAGGCTGAAGTAGCACATTCCCCCCAAAGAGTCTTCTCTATGGCCAGTGAAGATGAGGGATAAAAGGCATAATCCCTGAAGACAGAACTTGAGTCAGGCAAAGAGGCTAACTGGACACATGCACGTTGGCTGAACTAGACTTGATTTAAGGAAATGTTTACCACCTAGAGATCCTATACTAAAAACCAGATACGGGGAGTAAGCTCTGTCCTTTTAAAGAAGGGGTAAATCTTAGCTGTATGGCAAAAATACACCATTAGGGGAAATAATAGTTAAATAATATACATAGAAGAAAAGCCTAGCTGTAGGCAATTTTCTGTTATTTCATTCTTCTTAAATTACCTCACAACACTTACTCCTTCTTCTGATTAAATAGCATGTTTCTTCTTATGGAGGATATTTTCCTTTTACATCTAATTAGATCGTCAGTCACACAAACTCAATCCTCCACTGCAAAAGTAGGCTAATAAGGGGTTGACAGATGAAATCAGGATCAGTTAAAAATCTAAGAGGCACCAAGCATCATGTGACATGTTTAAGCTAAGGATCATCTTTGCTACCACATGAAGAGAGGAAAAGCTCTGATTACGAATCATTTCCAGTTTTGTTTTGTTTTTGTTGTTTTTTGTTTTCCTGAGCACCATTTCAGGAAATGGTGGAGAAATAGTAGATGCATATGTCTCCAAGTACTGTTTGGAAAGCCAGTCTTCTTCATTCACAGTCACATAACTTGGGTGGGGTTAACTCCAAATCCAACATCAAAGGTTACCCTAATTAACTTAATTCAGTTAGTATAGTCCATCCCTTGGCCCCAGGTATTGGTTTAGAAACTGACAACTAATCCAGTCAATGCTAAATCCTTCCAGGAAGAAACAGCTGTCACAGACTATCTTGCTCTCTCTTCAAGCCTACATTGTATCCCATTGTATGTATACCTTTTTTTTTCTTTTTAATATTCCAATCTTACTGAATTATAATTGACATGCAGCGCTGCAGCAGCAACTGCATGGTGCTAGAGTGGTGGCTGTGCGATGCTGGAGCAGTGACTGCAGGCTGGAGCGAATTTGAGGAGATAATCCATGTCCAAGGGCTAAGGAGAAGCTCCAGCAAGACAGTAGGAAGGGTGAAATCATATCTAGAATCAAACCCCATAACACCAGAGATGCTCAGAGGGATCAAACAAACCTTGTGCACACCAAGACCCAGAGATCCCACGGAGACTGAGACAGAACTGTGTTTGAGTGTCTCCTGCAGAGGTAGGTGAGCAGCGAACTGCTGCAGGGGCAGGGGCTCTGGGTGCAGCAGACCTGGGTATGGCATAAGCCCTCTTGGAGGAGGTCACTATTAACCACACCATAGAGCCGCCAGAACTTACACAGGACTGGGGAAACAGACTCATGGAGGGCAGAAACAGAAACTTGTACACAGCAGAACCCAGGAGAAAGGAGCAGTGACCCCAAAAGAGACTGACCCAGACTTGCCCATGAGTGTCCAGTAGTCTCCAGCAGAGGCGTGGGGCAGAGGTGGCCTACTGGGGGTTGGGGGCACTGAGTACAGCAATGCATGCATGGAACCTTCTGAAGAAGGTTGCTATTATCTTCATTACTTCCACAATAGTTTGGCCTCAGGTCAAATAACAGGAAGGGAACACAGCCCCACCCATAAACAGAAAAATGGATAAAAGACTTACTGAGCACTGTCCTGCCCATCAGAAAAGAGCCAGTTTCCCCCTCAGTCACTCTCTCTCATCAGGAAGCTTCTATAAGCCTCTTATCTTTCTCCATCAAAGGGAAGACAGAATGAAAACCACAATCACAGAAAAGTAACCAATCTGATCACATGGACCACAGCCTTGTCTAGCTCAATGAAACTATGAGCCATGCTGTATAGGGCCACCCAAGACGGACCAGTCATGGTGGACAGCTCTGACACAACGTTGTTCACTGGAGAAGGGAATGACAAACAACTTCAGTATTCTTTCCTTGAGAACCCCATGAACAGTATGAAAAGGCAAAAAGATAGGACACTGAATGATGAACTCCCCAGGGCGGTAGGTGCCCAATATGCTACTGGAGATCAATGGAGAAATAACTCCAGAAAGAATGAAGAGACAGAGTGAAAGCAAAAACAGCAAACAGTTGTGGAAATGACTGGTGATGGAAGTAAAGTCCAATGCTGTAAAGAGCAATATTTCATAGGAACCAGAAATGTTAGGTCCATGAATCAAGGCAAATTGGAAGTAGTCAAATAGGAGATGTCAAGAGTGAACATCAGCATTGTAGGAATCAGCGAACTAAATGGACTGGAATGGGTGATTTAACTCAGATCACCATTGCATCTACTACTGTAGGCAGGAATCCCTTAGAAGAAATGGAGTAACGCTCACAGTCAACAAAAGAGTACAGAATGCAGTACTTGGATGAAATCTCAAAAACGACAGAATGATTTTTGTTCCTTTCCAAGGCAAACCATTCAGTATCAGAGTAATCCAAGTCTATACCCTGACCAGTAATGCTGAAGAAGCTGAAACTGAACAGTTCTATGAAGACCTACAAGACCTTCTAGAATTAACACCCAAAAAGATGTCCTTTTCATTAAAGGGGACTGGAATGGAAAAGTAGGAAGTCAAGAAATACCTGGAGTAACAGGCAAATTTGACCCTGGAGTACAGAATGACAGGACAAAGGCTAATAGAATTTTCCAAGAGAACAAACTAGTCAGAGCCAACACCCTCTTCCAACAACACAAGAGAAAACTCTACACATGGACATCACCAGACAGTCAATATCAAAAGCAGATGGAGTATGTTCTTTGCATCCATAAATGAAGAAGCTCTATACAGTCAGCAAAATCAAGACCAAGAGCTGACTGTGGCTCAGATCATGAACTCTTTATTGCCAATTTGAGACTTAAATTGAAGAAAGTAGAGGAAACCACTCTACCATTTGGATATGACCTAATTCAAATCCCTTAGGATTATACAGTGGAAGTGACAAATAGACTGAAGGGATTACATCTAACAGAGTGCCTGAAGAACTATGGATGGAGGTTCTTGACATTGTACAAGAGGCAGTGTTCAAGACCATCCACAAGAAAAAGAAATGAGTGCAGCGAGATTTCCCGGGGGGGAGGGAGGAGGGAGGGGGGACCCGGAGGGGAAGCATATGTAAACCCATGGTGATATCATAACAATGTATGGCTAAAACAATAATTAAAAAAATAAAAAAATTAAAAAAAAAATTAATCTAAACTTTTATAATTAAGAGCTTGAAGGAATCAATAATATCTGGATTTGTGCACCATTAATAATAAAATCAAAAGTAACTCATAAAAATAGAATTCAAATTAAAAAACAGTGAGGCACACTGATGTTTAAAAAAAAAAAAAAAGAAAAAGAAAAAAAAAGTAAAATAGTTGTCTGAGAAGGTCTTAAAAACACCTGTGAAAAGAAGAGAAACAAAAGGCAAAGGAGAAAAAGAAACATATACTCATTTGAATGAGAGCTCCAAATAGCAAGGAGACATAAGAAAGCCTTCTTCAGTGATCAGTGCAAAGAAACAGAGGAACAATTTAGAATGCAAAAGACTAGAAATATCTTCAAGAAAATTAGAGTTACCAGGGGAAAATTTCATGGAAATATGGGTACAATAAAGGGAAAAAATGATAAGGACCTAAGAGATGCCAAAGATATTAAGAGGAGGTGGCAAGAATACACAGAAGAACTATACAAAAAAGATCTTTATGACCCAGATAACCAACAGAGCCAGACATTCTGGAATGCAAAGTCAAGAGGGTCTTAGGAAACATCACTTCAAACAAGGCAAGTGGAGGTGATGGAATTCGAGTTGAGCTATATCAGATCCTAAAAGATGATGCTGTGAAAGTGCTGCACTCAGTTTGCCAGCAAATTTGGAAAACTCAGTAGTGGCCACAGAACTGGAGAAGGTCACTTTTCCTTCCAATCCCAATGAAAGGCAATGGCAAAGAATGCTCAGACTGCCACACAATTCTACTCATTTCACATGCTAGCAAAGTAATGTTCAAAATTCTCCAAGCCAGGTTTCAACAGTACGTGAACCATGAACTTCCAGATGTTCAAAATGGATTTAGAGAAGGCAGAAGAACCAGAGATCAAATTGCCAACATCTGTCAGACCATCGAAAAAACAAGAGTGTTCCAGAAAACCATCTACTTCTGCTTTATTGACTATGCCAAAGCCTTTCATTGTGTGGATAACCATAAACTGTGGAAATTTTTTAAAGAGATGGGAATATCAGAGACCACCTGACCTGCCTCCTGAGAAATCTGTATGCAGGTCAAGAAGCAAAAGTTAAAACTGGAAATGGAACAACAGACTGTTCCAAATCAGGAAAGGGGTGCGTCAAAGCTGCATAGTGTTACCCTGCTTATTTAATTTATATGCAGAGTGCATCATGCAAATTCCCAGGCTGTATGGAGCACAGACTGGAATAAAGATTGCTGAGAGACATATCAATAACCTCAGATATGCAGATGGCACCACCCTTATGGCAGAAAATGAAAATGAACTAAAGAGCTTCTTGATGAAAGTGAAAGAGGAGAGTGAAAAAGTTGGCTTAAAACTCAACATTAAGAAAACTAAGATCATGGCATCTGGTCCCATCACTTCACAGCAGATAGAAGGGGAAATAATGGAAACGGTGACAGAATTTATTTTGGGGGGCTCCAAAATCACTATAGATGGTGACTGCAGCCATGAAATTAAAAGACACTTGCTCCTTGGGGGAAAGCTATAAGCAACCTAAACAGCATATTAAAAAGCAGAGACATCACTTTGCCAACAAAGATCTGTCTAGTCAAAGCTTGGATTTTCCAGTAGTCATGTATGGATGTGAGATTTGAATTATAAAGAAAGTCAAGGACCAAAGAATCATTACTTTTGAACTGTGGTGTTGGAGAAGACTCTTGCCAATCCCTTGGACAGCAAGGAGATTCAACCTGTCTATCCTAAAGGAAATCAGTCATGAACATTCATTGGAAGGACTGATGCTGAAGCTGAAACTCCAATACTTTGGCCACCTAATGTGAAGAGCTGACTCATTTGAAAAGACCCTGATCCTTGGAAAGATTGCTGGTGGAGGAGAAGGAGATGACAGATGATAAGATCGTTGGATGGCATCACAAACTCAATGGACATGAGTTTGAGTAAGTTCCGGGAGTTGGGGAGGCCTGGCATGTTGCAGTCCATGGGGTCGCACTGAAGTGAACTCAACGGAGTATTAGAAAGTAGAGAACCACTGAAATGAATTAAATTAGAATACAACACAAGTAATGAGCTATCTTTCTTCTGCTTATTTTGCTACTCAAAGGAAGAAGAACACGAGGAAGGCATTTAACCATTTAAAAGACAGATAATTTTCTTCCTTCCCTTAGCTTCTAGAAATTTCACCTCCCATTGTCTCAGGCAACCTGCTTATCCTACTATGCGTATAACTGTTGGTATAACCTTTTTTCAAGATAATTGCTTACGGTTTACTGCCTGTGATAAACAAATGTCTTTTACAATGTCACTTCTAGAAAACTGAGATTTTATTCTGAAAGTTTTCTTTAAATTAATTCTGCTAAATTTATGGGGATTAAAAATTATCTTTGATTTCTCCTCAAATTAAATATCCCCATATGGCAGAGAAATGATTCACAAAATTCATGACTTGCAATAATGATGTGATAGATGCTCCTGTGGATAACAACCACAGAAATGCATGATAAAACTAAGAAGATCAAACATTTCCATTATTTGTAACTTAATATTTGTCCTTTGGGAAACCATCATCTGCTTTGGAAAAAGAATAGGCAGCTCCAGGGACCATCTGTTCATTTTCCAATTTTACTATGTTAATTTGCTGACATGTAAAAGATCTGGGGGGAAACTCACAATTTTGAATTTATTCACTAGGAAAAAAAAAAAACCAGACTGTTTCTTTTTCATGAGCTGTATTTAATCTTTTGGTAAAAGCTGTATTTATTTTCTTTTACCTTTCAGCCTCCTCATGCTTTTATGTCCTTGGTGTTATTTTAATCATTTTCTTGTCATAATTCTAAAATGACTTATTTTATTGCCCTGTTCTCATCCCTTCGTGAAAAAAAAAACCCTTGGGCCAGTTCAACTATCTCTCTTTGCCATTGCTGAGTTATCAGGGAAGCCCTTATTTTAATCATTTTCTTACCATAATTCTAATATGACTTATCCTATTGCTCTGTCCTATTCCTTAGTGAAAAACAAACCCTTGGGCCAGTTCAACTATCTCTCTTTGTTATTACATAATGGATACTGAACCATGCTAATCAAAACTCATACCAATGCAAAATTTGATACTGTTGTAAATTCTGCAAGCTCACCATGCCCTAAGGACTATTCTGTGTTTCTTTTGCTCAGATACTCCTCTCTAGTTATCTGCATGTCTTATTAATATCTTCATATATCTATCTCCCAAATTTATGCTTTTCCTCAGGATCAGCAGAAAATTATGTATCTTACAATTTCATTCATAAAATATAAATATCCGAAGGGCACTTTACTTTCCTCCATAGAAGAGAAGACAAAGACAACATCCATTCTCGTTTTTCTCAAATAATAATGGACCAGGTGTCCATGTTTTCTACAATGATAATCTTTGTAGATGTGATTATGATCCCAAGACTTTCTACCCCCTTAGACAGTTTATTCTTTCTAAAATTTCCCTTAATTTCTGTATATTTTATTGTTCCCTGACCAACAGTCAATAATTGGTCAATTTTTCAATAATTTTCCTCTTAATGTTTGAATATACTTACATCATATCTAATTTAAAAGCAAACTCACTTCACTTGATTTCAGATCTCATGCCTTCTTATCACTATCATCACCTCTATAGCCATTAAATAAGTCATTGCTTACTATACTCACTTCATATCCCATTCACCCTTAAACTGACTTTGGTGTCTAATACTCCACTGAAAATATACTCACTGAACTCCAACAACTTCTACATTGCCTGACTCGATAGATATTTCAATAGGTATTATGATGATTGTGATGTTTTAGTTTATGTGTTAACTGAAATTTCCTATGGTAGTATATATCTTGGTATACTCTATTTCTAATAATAGCATAGATTCTGTTTTTTTTCTTTTAATCTATATGCATGATAGTATCACAGAGCATTTAGTTAGTTAATTCAGTCTCTCAGTCATGTCCAACTCTTTGTGACCCCATGAACCACAGCACACCAGGCCTCCCTGTGCATCATCAACTCCTGGAGTCTACCCAAACCCATGACCATTGAGTAGGTGATGCCATCCAACCATCTTATCCTCTGTCATCCCCTTCTTCTCCTTCCCTCAATCTTTCCCAGCATCAGGGTCTTTTCCAATGAGTTAGCTCTTTGCATCGGGTGGCCAAAGTATTGGTGTTTCAGCTTTAACATCAGTCCTTCCAATGACACCCAGGACTGATCTCCTTGAGGCTGGACTCCTTCGATCTCCTTGCAGTCCAAGGGAGTCACAAGAGTCTTCTCCAACACCACAGTCCAAAAGGATCAAGTCTTCATCACTCAGCTTTCTTTATAGTGCAAATCTCACATCCATACAAGACCACTGGAAAAACCATAACCTTGACTAGAAAGACCTTTGTGGGCAAAGTAATATCTCTGCTTTTAACTATGCTTTATAGGTTCTTCATAACTTTCCTTCCAAGGAGTAAACCTCTTTTAATTTCATGGCTACAGTCACCATCTGCAGTGATTTTGGAGTCAGCCAAAAAAGTCAGCCACTGTTCCCACTGTTTCCCCATCTGTTTGCCATGAAGTGATGGGACCAGATGCCATGATTTTAGTTTTCTCAATCTTGAGCTTTAAGCCAACTTTTTCACCCTCCTCTTTCAGTTTCATCAAGAGGCTCTTTAGTTCTTCTTCACTTTCTGCCATAAGTGTGGTGTCATCTGCATATCTGAGGTTATTGATATTTCTCCGAGCAATCTTGATTCCAGCTTGTACTTCCTTCAGCCAAGGGTTTCTCATGATGCACTCTGCATAGAAGTTAAATAAGCAGGGTGACAATATACAGCCTTGACATACTCCTTTTCCTATTAGGAACCAATCTGTTGTTCCATGTCCAGTTCTAACTGTTGCTTCCTGACCTGCATACAGACTTCTTACAAGGCAGGTCTGGTGGTCTAGTATTCCCATCTCTTTCAGAAATTTCCACAGTGTTTTGTGATCCACACAGTCAAAGTCTTGGCATAGTCAATAAAGCAGAAATAGATGTTTTTCTGGAACTCTCTTGCTTTTTTGAAGATCTAGTGGATGCTGGTAATTAGACCTCTGGTTCCTCTGCCTTTTCTAAATCCAGCTTGAACATCTGGAAGTTCACGGATCATGTATTGTTGAAGCCTATCTTGCAAAATTTTGAGCATTACTTTACTAGCATGTGAGATGAGTGCAATTGTGTAGTAGTTTGAGCATTCTTTGGCATTGCCTTTCTTAGGAACTGGAATGAAAACTGACCTTTTCCAGTCCTGTGGCCATTGCTGAGTTTTCCACATTTGCTGGCATATTGAGTGCAGCACTTTCACAGCATCATCTTTTAGGATTTGAATTAGCTCAAATGGAATTCCATCACCTCTACTACCTTTGTTCATAGTGATGCTTCCTAAGGCCCACTTGACCTCACATTCCAGGAGTCTGGCTCTAGGTGAGTGATCACAACATCGTGATCATCTGAGTCATGAAGATCTTTTTTGTACAGTTCTTTTTGTATTCCTGACACATCTTCTTAATATTGTATGCTTCTGTTAGGTCCATACCATTTCTGTCCTTTATTCAGCCCATATTTTCATGAAATGTTCCCTTGGTACCTCAAATTTTCTTGAAGAGATCTCTAGTCTTTCCCATTCTATTGTTTCCTCTATTTTCTTTCCATTGATCATTGAGGAAGTCTTTCTTATCTCTCCTTGCTATTCTTTGGAACTCTGCATTCAAATGGGTATATCTTTCCTTTTCTCCTTTGCTTTTGGCTTCCTTTCTTTTCACAGCTATTTGTAAGGCCTCCTCAGAGACCCATTTTGCTTTTTTGCATTTCTTTTTCTTGGGATGGTCTTGATCCTTGTCTCCCGTACAATGTCATGAACCTGTGTCCATAGTTCATCCGGCACTTTGTCTATCAGATCTAGTCCGTTAAATCTATTTCTCACTTCCACTGTATAATCGTTAGGGATTTGATTTAGGTCATCTCTAGTCTTTCCCATTCTCTTTGAATTGTTCATTTAAGAAGGCCTCCTTAGCCTTTCCTTGTTATTTTCTGAAACTCTGTATTCAGATGGGTATTTCTTTCCCTTACTCCATTGCCTTTTGCCTCTCTTCTTTTCTCAACTATTTGTAAGGGCCCCTCAGACTACTTTGCTTTCTTGCATTTCTTTTTTTGGGGGATGGTTTTGGTCATTGCCTCCTATACAATGTTACAAACATCTGTCCATAGATTTTCTGGCACTCTGTCTACCAGATCTAATCTCTTCAATATATTGATCACCTCCACTGTATAATCACAAGAGATTTGATTTAGGTCATAGCTGAATGGTCTTGTGGTTTTCCCTACTTTCTTCAGTTTAAGCTTGAATTTTGCCATAGGGAGCTCATGATCTGAGCCACTTTCAGTTCAGCTCCAAATCTTGTTATTGCTGACTACACAGAGCTTCTCCAAATTTAGTTGTGTAAAACATTATCAGATTTTGATGACAGTCTGGTGATGTCCATTTGTAAAGTTGTCTCTTGTGTTGTTAGGAGAGGGTGTTTGCTATGACCAGTGTGTTCTCTTGATAAAACTCTGTTAGCCTTTGCCCTGATGCATTTTGTACTTTAAGGCCAAACTTGCCCACTATTCTGGGTATCTCCTGACTTCATTCTTTTCAATTCTAATCCCTTTTGATGAACAAGATATCGCTTTCTCTTTTTGGTGTTGGTTCTAGAGTGTGTTGTAGGACTTCATAAAACCAGTCAACTTCAGCTTATTCGGCATCAGTTGTTGAGGCATAGAGTTGAATTACTGTGATGTTCAAAGGTTTGCCTTGGAAACAAACCAAGATCATCCTGTGGTTTTTGAGGATGCATCCAAGTACTGGGTTTTGGACTCTTCATTATCTGTGAGGGGTACTCCATTTTGTCTAAGGAATTCTTGCCCACAGTAGCAGATATAATGGTCATCTGATTAAATTCTCCCATTCCTGTCCATTTTAACATGCAGATTCCTAAGATGTTGGCAAGAATACACAGAAGAGCAATACAAAAAAGATCTTTACAACCCAGATAATCACGATGGTGTGATCACTCACCTAGAGCCACACATCCTGTAATATGAAGTCAAGTGGACCTTAGGAAGCATCAGTATGAACAAAGTTAGCGGAGGTGATAGAATTCCAGTTGAGATATTCCAGACCCTAAAAGGTAATGCTGGTAAATTGCTGTACTCAGTATGCCAGCAAATTTGGAAACCTCAGCCATAGCCACAGGACTGGAAAAGTCAGTTTTCCTTCTAATTCCAAAGAAAGGCAGTGCCAAAAAAATGCTCAAACTACTGCACAGTTGCACTCATCTCACATACTAGTAAAGTAATGCTCAAAATTCTCTAAGCCAGCTTCAACAGTACATTAACTGTGAACTTCCAGATGTTCAAGCTGGATTTAGAAAAAGCAGAGGAACCAGAGATCACATTGCCGACATCCGTTGGATCATCAGAAAAGCAGAGAGTTCCAGAAAAGCATCTACTTCTGCTTTATTGTCTATGCCAAAACCTTTGACAGTGTGGACCACAACAAACTGGAAAATTCTGAAAGAGATGGGAATACCAAACCACCTGACCTGCCTCCTGAGAAATCTGTATGCAGGTCAGGAAGCAACAGTTAGAACTGGACATGGAAGAACAGGCTGGTTCCAAATCAGGAAAGGAGTATGTCAAGGCTGTGTATTATCACCCTGCTTGTTTAACCTATATGCAGAGCCCATCATGTGAAATGCCTGGCTGGATGAAGCACAAGCTGGAATCAAGTTTGCCAGGAGAAATATTATTAACCTCAGATATGCAGATGACACCACCGTTATGGCAGAAATTTAAGAAGACCTGAAGAGCCTCTTGATGAAAGTGAAAGAGGAGAGTGAAAAAGCTGGCTTAAAACTCAGCATTCAGAAAGCTAAGATCATGGCAATCTGTCCCATCACTTCATGGCAAATAGATAGGGAAACAGTAGGAAAAGTGACAGACTGTATTTTCTTGTACTCCAAAATCCCTACAGATGATGACTGCAGCCATGAAATTAAAAGAGGCTTGCTCCTTGGAAGAAAAGCTATGACCCACCTAGATAGCATAGTAAAAAGCAGAGATATTATTTTGCCAACAAAGGTCCATCTAGTCAAAGCTATGGATTTTCCAGTAGTCATGTATGAATGTGAGGGTTGGACTATAAAGAAAGCTGAGCACAGAAGAATTGATGCTTTTGTTCTGTGGTGTTGGAGAAGACTCTTGAGAGTCCCTTGGACTTCAAGGAGATCCAACCAGTCCATCCTAAAGGAGATCAGTCCTGGGTGTTCATTGGATGGGCTGATGCTGAAGCTGAAACTCTAATACTTTGGCCACCTGATATGAAGAACTAACTCGTATAAAAGACCCTGATGCTGGGAAGGAGGGAAGGCAGTAGGAAAAGGGAGTGACAGAGGATGAGATGGCTGGATGGCATCACTGACTCAATGGACATGAGTTTGAGTAAACTCCAGAAGTTTCTGATGGACAGGGAGGCCTAGCATACTGCAGTCCATGTGGTCACAAAGAGTCAGACATGATTGAGCGACTGATTGAAGTTGTTTGACATTCAATCTTGCCATCTCCTGCTTGATCACATCCTGTTTACCTCTACTCTCGGACCTAACATTTCAGGTTCCTCTGCAATATTGTTCTTTACAGTATCAAACTTTACTTTCACAACCAGACACATCCACATCTGAGCATCATTTCAGCTTTGTCCAACCACTTCATTCTTTCTGGAGCTATTAGTACTTGCCCTCTGCTCTTCCCCAATAGCATATTAGACACCTTCTGACCTGGGGGCTTTATTTTCTGATGTCAAATCTTTTTGCCTTTTCATACTATCCCTGGGTTTCTCGATTCAATTATACTGGAGTGTGTTGCCATTTCCTCTCCCAGTAGATCAAGTTTTGTCAGAATTCCTCACTATGACCTATCTGTCTTTGTTGGGTCTGCATGGCATGGCTCATAGCTTCATTGAGTCATGCAAGCCTCTTTGCCATAACAAGGCTGTGATCCATGGACAAGATTTAGTATTTAATGGTGGTGGTTTAGTCACTAAGTTGTGTCCGATTCTTGCAATCCGTGGACTGCAGCCTGCCAGTCTCCTTCATGGAATTCTCCAGGCAAGAATACTGGAGTGGATTTCCATTTCCTTCTCTAGGGGATCTTCCCTACCCAGGGATCGAACCCGGGACTCCTGCATTGCAGGCAGTTGATTTACCAACTAAGCTATGCATTAGTATTTAATACATCCAACTAAAGTTTTGCTTTGATGTTGTATATGATTTTTCTACTTTTTATAAAAAATTATTAGCAAAGGACATATTCCCTAGACATACTTTCTTCTTTCATGCATCTATAGTTTTGTTTATGCTGTCAGTTTTAGCAATCTATTCCCTCTTCACAGTTGAAGCCTTTCTGTAGAAATTAGGTCAAATGCCACTTCTTCTTTGATCTTCCTAAGGAATCAGACTCTGGTTTCTGTAGGTTCCAAAATAACATTTTTCCTCTTTTATACACATTCTTCACACTGTGGTATAATTATTTCTGTGTTGGTCTCTTATCAAACTATGATTTTTGGAGGTCATGCAATTTGACTTTTGCATGGTTGTTCTTCAGTACTTAAGACTAAGATTCAATAAATATTTTCTGAGTGAATGAATTTTAGAAAAAAAGTAATTTTTTAAGGTAAAAAAGTGTTCATTAGTCTGGAATGCAGTGTTTCAATGTGTCCTGATAACTCCTCAAACTATTTGATAATATTTTTGACTTTGTTCATTCATCTGAAAGGTAGGTCTGTAGCTTTGATCAATCTTAAATTCCTATCCACTCTAGGATAGGAAATATTACGGTAAAAAGACAAACATTCCAAGAGTATTACCTTTTTAGTTTTTTAATGAAAAGATTTTTATCAGATTTTATAGGTCCTCAAATGGAAAAAGGTTATCCTAGCTTTAATAAATATTAAATACAGTTACCATCCAGTTATTATTTGCATTTATTTTTGAAAGTTAAAATGTTAGTCACTTAGTTGTGTACCATTGTTTGCAGCCTTATGAACTGTAGCCTGTCAGGCTCTTCTGAACATTGGATTGTCTAGGCAAGAATACTGAAGTGGGTTGCCATTCCCCTCTCCAGGGGATCTTCCCAATCCAGGGATCAAAGCCAGGTCTCCTGAATTGCAGGCAATTTCTTTACCATCTGTGCCATCAGAGAAGCCTGTTTTGAAAGAAAAATAATTCTTTCTAAAGTGTTTTCTAGAGTCTTTTGACAATGTAGGTCATCTATAGTCAAATATATTCCAGATGATTTCTGTTTATTGGTTGCAAAAAGAATGATTTGTAGCCTAAGCTAAGAGACTCGACTGACATCAGGTTTGGAACAGATACTAGTTAATAGGAAATGAAGAAGATAACTTTCTAGAAATCACTGTAGTGTGCTTAAATGATTTAGTACTTAATGGAGAAAAAGCTATGAAAATGAGATAATTTAAAAAACTATATTAATTGAAACATATTTTTCTAAATTTCTAACTAGATAAAAAAACTAGCAGATCTTTCTAATGCCAATCCTATTCCCACTTATAAAGATATATATATATATATATATATATATATATATATATATTTCTGAATTTAGAGCATGTAACACATGAACTTAGGTTAAAACTCATTAAGTGAATTTGAATCACATGATGTATTATGCTTGTTAACTTGAGATAGCTTAAAACATTATCATTTTATTCTAGAAATACAACTAGGGTAAATTAATCATCATCAACTTAATCTTATAAACCATGTAACATGAAAGGTAAATAATTCACCATAGTTATACATATTAACTTCTGGGGGAAAAAAGACATAGGATTAAAATGGAAAAATAATTATTCAGATTAAGAGGATTCTTGAGTGTTAGGTGGATGCTATTTTTTTATCACTGTAACTCTATGAAAAGGTTTGAGCAAAGAATGGACACATTTTTCAAATGGATATTGGGAAGGTTTCTGTAACTGTCTTATCTCGAATTTACTTGAAGAGGAGTTGAGGTATCACAGCAGGAAGACGAGGTTAGTAAAAAAGTCATTACAACAACAAAAGACAAGATTAGTCTGATTTAGAAGTATATCAGTGGAAATGCAGAGAGGAGGACACACATGAAAGACATTGAGGCAAGAATGTTAGTTATTTTCATTAATATTCCCCTTTACTGCAGACTTTACTTTAATAATCAGCTAGAAGATACTTTCAATATGGCTTCTCAATGATCCCCATCCATTTAAGATTTTAATCAAGCAGTTACTGTCTGGTAATAAAATGACATTTAATGTTATAATGATAAACCTTTCAAAGAGCTCTCATCAGTGATTGAGTTGATGCTCAGTAATGAGTTGATCTGTATTTAATACACTGTGCTTAGTTTAATGAACTTTAATTTTTTTCCCCAGGCTGAGACCCTTAAATCAAAGCCATGGCATTATGTCCTCACTAGAAAAGTTCTAAAAATTTCCATAAATGTACATGCCACTAGGCAATAATTCTTCAGTGGGCACTTGGAGATTATTTCTGACTTTTTAAACTTTATAGTTTCCTTGTTTAAGCACTATTTAAATTATCAGTTGTTTACCAAACACTTCAAAGCTTTTACAGTTAAAGGAAATAAAGCATATTGTCTCAAAATCTCTAGGTTAATAAGGGATAAATTATGAAATGTAATATTAAAAATGAGATTAAAATGTAATATAATAGTATTTTTTCAGATAAAATTGAGTGTAAAATGAAATTATATAACTCAAACAGTTAAGGAATATTTGGATTACACTCCTTTCCAGCTCTGTTTATCTATCCATCTATTTATCACTAGATAGATACTTATCTATATATTTGCTCACAAGTTAATAATTTCTACAAGATATGGATATTTATCCATTTAGTCATTTCTAAAAGATGTAACTAATAACAAGTAGGAGAGAGAACTATTTAAAGTTTCCTATTATTTGTATGTATTTTCTTTACATCATGGGACATAATGAAAACTATACTAACATTAGTGAAACTCTTCATAAGGAAAGGGAACAAGTACCTGTCATTCAAATTGCTTTCATTTGGCAATGTTCTTTTATTGTCCAAGTGAATATGTAAGTTTTAGTTATAAAATTATTTTAAATTTAGTATTCTTTCTCTTAGTGTTTTTATTTTAATATTTTCTGTTGCAGTATTACCTGAGTATGTGTACATGTTATTAGCTGTGCAATATCCCATTTTAAGCATTTTCTTATTATACTTCATTGTACCCTCTTAGTATGAATAACAGTGAAAGATGACCATTGGATATCCTGAAATAAGCCTTTTTCTATACGGAGAATAATTTTTTCCTTTGGTATATTTTATTTTATTTTATTTTGACTTTTGGAATTTTTATTTTATTTGTTTATTTACTTTTTATTAATTAAATTTTCTTTATTGTGTTGGTTTTGCCATACAATGACATGAAACCGCCATGGGTTTACATATGCTCCCCCTCCAGAACCCCCCTCCCTCCTCCCTCCCGATTCCTTCCCCCTGGGACATCTCTGTGCACCAGCCCCGAGCATCAACCCTGGGCTGGCGATTGATTTCACATATGATAATTAACATGTTTCAATGTCATTCTCCCATATCATCCCACCCTTGCCCTCTTCCACAGAGTCCACAAGTCTATTCTATACATCTGCGTTCCTTTTGCAGTCTCGCATGCAGGGTTCTCATTACCATCTTTCTAAATTCCATATATATGTGTTAGTATACTGTATTGTTGTTTTTCCTTCTGGCTTACTTCACTCTGGATAATAGCCTCCAGTTCCGTCCACTGAGTAGAACTGATTCAAATGAATTTTTTTTTTAATGCTGAGTAATATTCCATTGTGTTTATGTACCACAGCTTTCTTATCCATTTGTCAGTTGATGGGCATCTAGGTTGCTTCCATGTCCTGGCTATTGTAAACAATGCGGCGATGAACATTGGGGTACACGTGTCTCTTTCAATTCTGGTTTCCTCGGTGTGTATGCCCAGCAGTGGGATTGCTCGGTCATATGGCAGGTCTATTTGCAGTTTTTTAAGGAATCTCCACACTGTTTTCCATAGTGGCTGTACTAGTTTGCAATCCCACCAACAGTGTAAGAGGGTTCCCTTTTCTCCACATCCTCTCCAGCATTTATTGCTTGTAGATTTTTGGATGGCAGCCATTTTTACTGGTGTAAAGTGGTACCTCATTGTGGATTTGATTTGCATTTCTCTGATAATGAGTGATGTTGAGCATCTTTTCATGTGTTTGTTAGCTATTTTTGTGTCTTCTTTGGAGAAATGTCTGTTAAGTTCTTTGGCCCACTTTTTGATTGGGTCGTTTATTTTTCTAGAATGGAGCTGCAGGAGTTGCTTGTATATTTTTGAGATTAATTGTTTGTCTGTTGCTTCATTGGCTATTATTTTCTCCCATTCTGAAGGCTGTCTTTTCACCTTGCTTGTAGTTTTCTTTGTTGTGCAGAAGCTTTTAATTTTAATTAGGTCCCATTTGTTTATTCGTGCTTTTATTTCCGATATTCTGGGAGGTGGGTCATAGAGGATCCTGCTTTGGTTTATGTCGGAGAGTGTTTTGCCTGTTTGGTATATTTTAAAAGACTCTCTCAGAATCCTTTTATAAATCAAGTAACATGCTATTTAACACACCTGTCTAATCTGTTTGGTAACATAGGGAATTTGGGGCCAAATCTTTCCCACATCTTGACATAGTTCAAGATATATATTTTATAAACTATTTTCTGAGTAATTTCAGAAATACTAGGTTTTTCAAAGAAAAAAGTATGCATCCAGACGTTAGCATTTTTTAAGAGAACTGCTCTATCCTGATGTATGACTTCATATTAACCAATATTTCAGGTTAAATATTCTAGACCTACAGAGGCTGTTTCTACTGACCAAGGACTTAAACATAATCTATTTGTCCAAGAATATGAAGCTTCTAATAAGGAACCTAAAATAAAAATGTATTCTCATTTCTTTTGGCACTTGAGGGGAAACTATAGAACAGCTCAGAGATTTAGCTATAAAAAATCGCTTCTTTGAAAAAGCAGCCACTACTTTTCATGAAGATAATGTGACATTTTAAAAGCGGCCCAACAGATAGGCTACAGAAGAAAGAATCCCAATGGAAAAATTATGATTGTCTCATAAATTAAATATTTCCTAAATGTAATTCAGTTCTCTTCCTTCTAATAAAAGTAGGAACTGCTTTAAAGTTTAAGTCTAGGTCATAAATTACAACAACATTAAATATGGCCTTTGTGGTCCACTGAACCAAGGAATATTTGGGGTTAAGGAATTGTAACTTTGTCAACAGAGTTTACAGAGATATGCAAGCTACTGAAATATTTTGCTTTATTTGATTTGAGGGCTTCTCATGATCACTCATACCTCAAAAAAGATGTTAGGCTCCAATAAATGATTTTGCCTTTCTACCACTGTAAATGTACTGAATAACTGTCAATGTTTTCTTCATCTTGTAGGTTGAGAAATCCATCCATGTTCCAGGTATTGCATAGACTATTCAAATTAGATTCCTATTTTCAAAGCTATTAAACACGAGCTTTTAACAACCATTAAGACTTCAGTCAGTGTCGCCTCCCACACTGCTGCCTAAGATTCCACAGCTCATGTTAGCTTTGTTAGCTTGACATGAATGTGAAGGCTATATTCTACTTAATTACAGAATGAAAAGTTTACTATAAAAGCTCATCTAAGGTTGCTAATCAAGCTCTGATACATATAAATAGTGAGCTTAAAATTTCCTGAAAAAGGCAGGAGATTTACACTGGTACACATTTTACATCATGGAGTACCTCTCTGACCTTAAAATGGGCAGTAGATCCATTCTCTCCACACTTCCCAGTCAGGATCCAGCCTCCTACTACAAATTGAATAGGCAGGCTATCAAATAAGTAAACATTGTGATTACCTTCTGAGAAAATAACCCTGAACCATCCTGTGCTGCTTAGAAAGATGTTGACTACGCAAATCATGAATTTCTTCTTCCAGAATACACTTAACCATCTAACTATATAACTGTAACTCATGGTGTGATGGGTAAGAATGAGGGAAAAGATGCTTCTAGGTTTGGATTTTTACTTTGAAGCTTTAAGGAGTCCTTGAGATACACTAATATGTTCTTATTTCTGCATCAAGTCTACTGGCTCAGACTTGAAAATGATGGATTTTCTAGATCAGTTCCTCATAAAAAAAAGGGGATGGCTACAGGTGTAGTAGCAATGATAACAAAATACAATCACCATCCTATAGTTTGGAAACCAAACTCAGTTCTTAAACTGAATTTTTTTCTCATCTGTCTTTTTCTCCCTCTCTCCCTTTTATTTATTTATTTTCTTGGGATGATATTGGAGAACGGCATTGAAACATGTAAATTTTCATATGTGAAATCCCTCCCTCACTTTTAAAATTACTTATTGTAAAGCCTAAATGCCAGAGCCCTCTATTCTTACTACCTGGATACAAAGTCCAGCTTCATTGTTCTTTAGTTGTTTGACTTTGGTCCATTGCATGACCCCTTTATATCTCAGTTTACCTATCTTGACAATGATAAGTATACTCATTCAAAGGACTACTGTGAGAATTAAATGCGTTGATACACAAATAACTTAAAACAATATATAGTGAAAGTGAAAGTTGCTCAGTCATGTCCGACTCTTTGCGACCCCATGGACTATACAGTCCATGAGATTCTCTAGGCCAGAATACTGGAGTGGGTAGCCTTTCCCTTCTCCAGAGGATCTTCCTGATCCAAGAATCAAACCAGGGTCTCCTGCATTGTAAGCAGATTCTTTACCAACTGAGCTATCAGGGAAGCCCAAACAATATATATACTTGGGCATATAATACTACCATCTACCTGCCCAGATGGCTTAGCAGTAAAGAACCACCTGCCAATGAAGGATATGCAAGAGACTTGGGTTTCTTCTCTGGGTCAGGAAGACCCCCTGGAGTAGGAAATGACAACCCACTCCAGTATTCTTGCCTGGAAAATGCCATGGAGAGGAGCCTAGCCTGGCCATGAGGTCAAGAATCAGACATGACTGAGCACACACACAGGACACATGATATAACCTGCCCAATAAATGTTGGTATTTTTTATGACTTAGCATTTTTCAGTGAAGCTCCACTTGTGACCTTTAAGACAGGAAAGCCTATTAAAATTTAACTCACAGGAAATTTCTAAAATGGAAGAATTTATGGTCCCTGGAATCCTGGTCATGGAGGTATTTTGGAAGAAATATTATAAAGAAAGGGTCCTCCCTGTTAAAATACAAATCCATTGAAGGACTGAATTGGATATATATATATATATATATTATAAATATAATATATTTAATTATATATATATATATCCATATATATAATGTTTATGCTGCTAAAGAAGTAGATAGTTAAATTACTAAATTCTTCCTCCCAGAATACCCTAACTGTATAAGTATCACTATCAGAATTTATGTACTTCAGGAGGGACATTAACTATGTTAATTCTCAGGTTGCTGATTGACAAGACATTTTAATTGAACCATGCATAACATACCACAGAAAATTACAACTGGTGTTCCTGGTCTTCTGTTATACCACAGTCCTCTCAAGGAAACCAGCAAATTTTTCTCAGTGTCAGAAATCTTTGAGAGGATAAGAGCATAACAAATTATGTGCATATGTGAACGCTTGTGTGTATGTGTGACAGAAATATCAGGCACTGAGCAGTATAATTTGCTAATAGTGAAAGGTGTAGGGTGCTAAACAGTAAGCCTGTTGCAAAAAAACATTTATTTTTTTAGAGCAGGCAAGAACAATGTCTTTTGAATATATAAAGACAATTAGCAGTTCCACTCAAATACAATATGGTGCTAAAAGGCCACAGAGCCAGTAGTAAGTAGATGCAGATGCTTTTAAAGACAGTGTGAAACACATTTTACTGTAGTTGTTATTGCCTGGCAATTATGCTGACTTGCTTAGTGCTGCTTTCAGTCTTTTTTTTTTTAATTCCTTAATGGAATGTGAATGTTCCAGTGTTCAAAAAGTGCTGCAACACAAAGGGGTCAAAAATTCCCACTATAGCAGGAATACAACACACACACACATACACACACACACACACAAATTTAACTTTGAGTCAGAAGACTAGTCTTCTACCTGTTAGTAACCGGTTTTGGATCCCCCATCATGCAGCTTAGGATCTCCCTAAGCTGAGGCACGCCAAGCTGTGACAAGCCGCTTCAGTCGTGTCCAACTCTTTGCGACCCCATGGAATTTAGCCCACCAGGCTCCTCTGTCCATGGGATTCTCTAGGCAAGAATACTGGAGTGGGTTGCTGTGCCTTCCTCCAGGGGATTTTTCCTGACCCAGGCAATCAAACCCTTGTCTCTTACTTCTTTTGAATTGACAGGTGGGTTCTTTACTACTAGCACCACCTGGGAAGCTGAGGCATGACAATCAGTAAAATTATGATAATACCTCCTGGATAGCAAGATCTTTGTAAAATAAAATAAACAAAATGTAAAATAAAATTTTTAAAAATATTATTTGTACAATTTGTAAAATAAAATTTACTGTCTGTAAAAGAGCTTTGGGGAAAAAACAAACAAACGAGTACAGACATTTAAAAAAGAAAAGATTCCCAGAGACCTGAAAGTGGAAATATTTGGGAGTGGGGCATACAACATAGCTGCAGAAGAGTATGAAGAGATGTATGGACTATGGGGCATGAATTGTAAAGGGCAGGTAGCAGGAGCCTACTCAGCTGGCATGTTAAAAGCTAACAAGGACTAGTCTTGGAAACCAAGTAGGAGGAGTTGTACGTGTCTCAGTTTTGTCAAAAGCCAACTGCCCCATCTCATGGGCTGTTGCAGCTTCAGGGGAAGTGTTGTGCTTGCTTTAAGTACTATGGTTCCATCTCCACTCTGGAGAGGCACAAGCAATTGTATCAAAAACCAGATGCTTGGCCAACCTCCTACTTAAAAAAGTTTCCTAAACCTGAACTAACTGGAATACATGACCAAAATAGGTAACAGATGGGTTATTCAGTTGCACATCTGAAGACTGTATGCTAAAGAACAATTCCAGCTATTTTTTCTATCAATGCATATTCTATTCATAAGGATATCCACAGAGTATATTCAAAGATCCTGAGGGGAAAAGTTATGTTGTTTCATTTTAGATTCCATAAGGCAAATGATAGCACTATTATAATCTTTTGAATACATACATGAGAGTAGAAATCTATTGTGTTCAGTCACTAATTTGGGACCGACTCTTTGCAACACCCACACAGTGCAGCACACCAGGCTTCTCTGTCCATCACTGTCTCCCTGAGTTTGCTCAAACTTATGCCCATTGAGTCAGTGATGCCACCAGCTCATCTCATCCTCTGTCACCTCCTTTTCCTCTTGTCCTCAATCTTTTCCAGCATCAGGGTCTTTTCCAATGAGTCAGCTCTTTGCATTAGGTGGCTGAAGTATTGAAGCTTCAGCATTAATCCTTCCAATGAATATTCAAGGTTGATTTTCTTTAGGATTCACTGGTTCGATCTCCTTGCTGTCCAAGGGACTGTCAAGAGTCCAACACCACAGTTGGACTTTGCTCCAACACTACAGTTCAAAAACATCAATTCTTCAGTGTTCAGGGTTCTTTATGGTCCAGATCTTACATCCATGCATGACTACTGGAAAAAACATACCTTTGACTATATGGACCTTTGTCAGCAAAGTGATGTCTCTGCTTTTTAAAACACTGTCTAGGATTGATCTATTCTTCCGAGGAGCAAGTGTCTTATAATTTTGTGGCTACAGTCACCATCTGCATTGATTTTGGAGCCCAAGAAAATGAAATCTGACAGTTTCTTTATTTTTCCCTTCTGTTTGTCATAAAGTGATGGGAATAGATGCCCTGATCTTAGTTTTTGAATGTTGAGATTTATGCCAGCTTTTTCTCTCCTCCTTCACTCTCATTAAGAGGCTCTTCAGTTCCTCTTAACTTACACCAGTAGAGTGGTATTCTTTGCATATCTGAGGTTGCTGATAATTCTTTCTCTCTCCTGATTCCAGCTTGGGGTTTATCCAGCCCAGCTTTTTGCATGATATACTCTGCATATACATTAAATAAGCAAGGTGACAATATACAGCCTTGACATACTCCTTTCCCAATTTTGAACCATTCTGTTGTTCAATATCCAGTTGTAACTGTTGCTTCTTGTCTACCTACAGGCTTCTCAGGAGGCAGGTAAGGTGGCCTGATAATCTCATCTCCTTAAGAACATTCCACAGTTTGTGGTGATCCACACAGTCAAAGGCTTTAGCATAGCCAGTGAAGCAGAAGTAGATGGTTTTTTTGGAATTCCCTTGTTTTTTCTGTGATGCAATGAATGTTATCAATTTGATCTCTGGTTCCTCTGCCTTTTCTAAATTCAGCTTGAACATCTGGAAATTCTCAGTTCATGTGCTTCTGAAGCCTAGTTTGAAGGATTTTGAGCATTATCTTGCCCGCATGTGAAATGGGTACAATTGTGTGATAGTTTGAACATTCTTTGGCATTGCCCTTCTTTGAGATTGGAATGAAAACTGACCTTTTCCAGTCCTGTGGCCACTGCTGAGTTTTACAAATTTGCTGGTAAATTGAGTTCAGCACTTTAACAACATCTTGCTTTAGGATTTTAAGTAGCTCAGTTGAAATTCCAGCACCTCCACTAGTTTTGTTCATCATAATACTTCCTAAGGCCCACCTGACTTCACACTCCAGGATGTTTTGCTCCAGGTGAGTAATCATACCATCATGTTTATCTAGATCACTAAGAACTTTAGTTCTTCTGTGTAGTCATACCACCTCTTCTTAATCTCTTCTGCTTCTCTTAAGTTCTTACTGTTTCTGTCCTTTATTTTGCCCATCTTTGAATGAAATGGTCCCTTGGTATCTCTAATTTTCTTGAAGCGAGTTTTAGTCTTTCCCATTCTATTTTTCCCTACTATTTTTTTTTTGTATTGTTCACTTAAGAAGGCTTTCTTATCTCTCCTTGATATTCTTTGGAACTCTGCATTAAATTGGGTATATCATTTCCTTTCTTCTTTGCCTTTCACTTCTCTTCTTGTCTCAGCTATTTGGAAGGCCTCAGACAACCATTTTGCTTTCTTGCATTTATTTTTCTTGGGGATGGTTTTGATCACTGCCTCCGGTACAATGTTATGAACCTCCATCCACAGTTCTTCAGGCACTCTGTTTGTCAGATCTAATCCCTTGAATCGATTTGTCACTTCTGCTGTATATTTTAAGATTTGATTTCAGTCATACCAGAATGGCCTTGTGATTTTCTCTTCTTTCTTCAGTTTGAGTGAGTTTTGCAACATGGAGCTCATGATCTAAGCCAAGGTCAGCTCCAAGTCTTGTTTTTGCTGACTATATTGAGCTTTTCCATCTTGGGCTGCAAAGAAATAATCAGTATTCAATATTATTTCAGTATTGGCCATCTGGTGATGTCCATTTGTAGAGTCATTCTTATATTGTTTGAAGAGGGTGTTTGCAATGACCAGTGTGTTCTCTTGGCAAAACTCTGTTAGCCTTTGCTCTGCTTCATTTTGTATTCCAAAGCCAAACTTGCCTGTTACTCCAGGTATCTCTTTACTTCCTATTTTTGTATTCTAATCCCGTATGATGAACAGGACATCTTTTTGGGTGTTACTTCTAGTTCTTCAAAGAACAATTCAACTTCATCTTCTTCAGCATTAATGGTGGGGGCATAGACTTGGATTACTGTGATGGTGAATGTTTTGCCTTGGAAATGAATGGAGATCATTCTGTCATTTTTGAGATTGCACCCAAATATTATATTTCAGACTCTTGTTGACTATGAAGGCTACTCCATTTCTTCTAAGGGATTCTTGGCCACAGTAGTAGATAAAATGTTCATCTGAATTAACTCCTCCCTTCTCATCCATTTTAGTTTACTGATTCCTAAATTGTTGATGTTCACTCTTGCCATCTCCTGTTTGACCATATCCAATTTACCTTGATTCATGAACCTAACATTCCCGGTTCCTGTACAATATTGTTCTTTACAATTTCAGACTTTACTTTCATCATCAGAGACATTCACAACTGGGCATTGTTTCCACTTTGGCTCTGCCCCTTCATTGCTTCTGGAACTATTTCTCTGCTCTTCCTTATTAGCATATTTGACATCTACCAACTAGCTAGGCTCATCTTTCAGTTTCATATCTTTTTGCCTTTTCATATTGTTCATGGGGTTCTCAAGACAATAATACTGAAGTGGTTTGCCATTTCCTTCTCCAGTGGGCCACATATTTTCAGAACTCTCCACAATGACCTGTCTGTCTTGGGTGACCCTACATGGCATGGCTAATAGTTGCATTGAGTTACACAAGGCTGTGATCCAGGTGATCATTTTGTTTAGTTTTCTATGGTTGTGGTTTTTGTTCTGGAGGCCATGAGATTTAAGTTCTTGCCTCTTCTGTCTGCCCTCTGATGGATGGGGATAAGAGGCTTATGCAAGCTTTCTGATGGGAAAGACGGGCTGTGGAGAAAACTGGGCCTTGCTCTGGTGGGCAGGGCCATGTTCAGTAAGCGTTTAATCCAATTTTCTGCTGGGGCTGTGCTCCCTCCCTGTAGTTTGGCCTGAGGTGACCCAGTCCTGGAGTCTACAGTCCCTATGGTAGGGCTTCAGCCTCTGTGGTAGTGCTAATGGTGACCTCCTCCATGAGGATTTATGCCAACATGCCATGCCTCTCAGGACTACTTCTCCCAGTGCCCCTGACCATGTGGCAGGCCACTGTCAACCTATGTCTCTGCAGAAGACTCCCAAACACTCACAGGCATATCTGGCTCAGTCTCTTGTGGTGTCACTGCTGTTTTATCCTAGTCCTTGTGCACATAAAGTTTTGTTTGTTCCATCCAAGAATCTCTGTCTCCCCAGTCCTGTGGAAGTTCTATAATCAGATCCCACTGACCTGCAATATCAGATTCCCTGGGAATTCCCAGTTCCTTTGCTGATCCTCAAATTGAGAAGTCTGATGTGGGGTCTAGAACCTTCACAAAAATCCAAGATCTCCCTTGGTATAATTGTTCTCCAGTTTTGGGGTCACCCACCTGCAGGTAGGGCTACCCCCCTGGTAGGGCTAATGGTGACCTCCTCCAAGGGGACTTATGCCACTTGCCATGCCTCCCTGGACTGCTGCTGCCCGTGCCCCTGTCCCCATGGCAGGCTACTACTGACCCAAACCTTCACAGGAAACCTTTAAACAGTCACAGGCAGGTCTGCCTCTTGCAGCTTTCCCTGGGTCCTGGTATGTGCAAGGTTTGGTTGTGCCCACCAAGAGTCTCTGGCAGATACTGGATTTGATTTTAACATGATTGGACCACTCCTACCCATCTTGTTGCACCTTCTCCTTTTCCTTTGAAGAGACATTTTTCCCCCCAGTGGAGTCCAGCATCCTCCTGTCGATCGTTAGCAACTAGCTGCAGAAGATGAGCACATGTCCTTCTACTCTGCCATCCTAGATGACAATTATGGATTAGTAAGTGGATTAGATTCCAATAAAAGACAGAGATTGACAGGATTAATATTCTTTCATAAAGTTACACCAACATGTTCTATATAGGAAGTATGTTTTAAATTCAGTGACAAAACAGGTTCAAAATAAAAGGATCTTGAAAACAGTGAACAAAGAGAGTGACCATACTAATATAAGATAATGCTCTGCCACTTTGAGGCAACCAGCATTCTCTTTCTCAGCCACTGGTATTATATTCTTCTTTTAATTCCTCCTCAGAGCCTAAAGCTTAGGTATCCCACTGGCATAGGTTGCTCTTCTGGCTTCTCTATTGCCACTCAACACCTGGAAAGCTTCTGGCTCTTCAATCAGTCTACTATGGGGATGAGACCTAAAGCACCAAGAAACTGTTTGGAGGCCAGGTGTAATGCAGTGAAGGGGCCTGAGGCTGCAGCTGAACTGGATCTCTGTGTCCAAATGAAGATTTATGTTATCAGCAGGCTGCTCTCTGAAGCATGGTTGTCCTGGATCTTGGGCAGTCAGCATGCTTAGGGCTGTCCAGCAATCCTTTCTGAAGCCCCTGGACCATATAATGTCCATATACCTCATTATAATTTCCCAACTTACTGGTTACTACCAAGTCTCCCAACTGCTGTTAAGGAAACCCAGGGTGTTTGCCCTCACCTCTTTCCCAGGATGCACTGACCATAGTAGGAACACCTAAACTCTCCCCACCAACTCTTTGCTGATGTTCAAACTCTTCTTGGAAGAGATGTCTGCCTTCTTTGATGAGGCTGAAATTAGCAAGCCTGAGTGGTCAATGTCTGCTTGAGAGAGAAGAGACCAACTAGGCGGGATTCTTTGAAGTTTACTTCAGCAGGATTGAAGTAAAGTGAAAGCAGATACTGGTACTGGTGGTGGTGGTGGTATAGAGAGTGAGCGATGGGGAATGGGGTGAGCTCTGAATGGCTTACTATTTATATCCTAAGTTAGGGGTAGTCAGGGGAAAAGATGAAGTCCAGAGGCACAGTAAGGTCTAGTAGGGTAAGAGTCTATGATCTCAGTGCGTTCTGATAGAAGAAAAAAAAAAAGCAAGTTGTAGGAGTGAAAGTCCATTGCAAATGTGAAGTTCATGGGCAAAAAGTACAGTGCTAAAAGAGAATACCCAGAGATAAAGGTAAAGGCAGAATAGCTATGGTCAGTAAAACCACTAGATTATTTTTTTAAGATATTTTATTGCTAGTTATGCTTTAAATTTCCATTATTTCTTCCCTTTAATATTCCTTATTGATACCATTCATTATTACCCCCTACCTAAAGTGATATTAATTCTATAAAGCAAATATAAAAATTCAAAAAGAGTACAAAGGGCAAAATAGGAATAAAACATCAAAACAACAGAAAATAGAAAGCAATGTTACTTCTTTCTACACAAAGAGAATGTCATATATATGCACATACGCATACACATACATATGTATAATGCTCTGCAGAAATTTCAAAGAGTTTAGCAACTGACTCTTTTTACATATTTGGTTTAGAATATCAATAAATATTCTTTTACAACCCAGATATTAATGGCTGAGTATGGTCCAATAGCAATACTTTTGCCAGAGGCATTTGGATTGCTTTTAATCATTTAATACTGTAAATATTTGTGCTGAGTAAATCTTTACACATTTATCCTTGCTGGCATATCTTATTTTCTTAAGATACATTTCATAAGAGCAATTTCTTTATTAAAAAACATATATTTGCAGTAACTTTATAAATATTTTCAAATAAACAACTTTAAGTTATATAGTCATGGAAATAGTTTATTAGTTTGTCAGTTTCTAGAATTCTTGAAAACTCAGTTAATTATCATGTTTTTAAGGTAAATCTTACTATGTAAATTATAATATTTTACTTCATCATTAATTAAGTATAGATCTCATTTTGTATTTATGTAATAGCAATACGGAACAACTTATATATTATGCAACTGTTTCTCTTCTTGCTAATTTCTTGCTTATACATTTTGTTAAATTTTTATTAGTGTTTTTCTTATAAAACATTATAAATAGGTTCATAGAAAGTTATTCCCTTCTAATTGTAAATAAGAATGATTACTAAATAAAGATATATGTCAATAACCTTCAACTCACCATTTTGAGAGGCTATCATGAGTCAGATCCGTGATTGCTTCTGAAGTTTCTATGAATAATAAACATAGTCATAGTCCTCAAGGACAAAAGGGTGGAGAGAGGTATTGAAGCTAGTGCCCATAACTACTATATAGAGAAGTATGTGATATGATAGGGAGGTTGGAAATGTAGTAAAAACATGTACAATATAGCTTTGGGCAAGGTGTGAGCAAGGACTCTACAGAAGATATACTACTTGACTTAGTTGTAAAGTATGTATTTGGGTTTATAAAGAAAACAGTGAACATAATACTTTTTTATTAATTAATAGCAAATGAAATTGTTTCTAAAATGGAATGAGAGTAGTCAGAACCAGTGTTGAGTGTGATGTGTTATGATCTGTTTCTCAGAGTATATGACTGCCTTCACATAACCAGGGGACAGTAAGTCCTATTTAGGTTATTCTTAAACTTAACAGAATAAATCTTTCCTCCTTTCCCAGTTGGTCAGTCATGTATGACTTTTTGCGACTCCATGGACCGTAGCCCATCAGGTTCCTCTGTGCCTGGATTTTTTCAGGCAAGAATACGGAAACAGGTTGCCATTTTCTATTCCAAGGGATCTTCTGAGCCCAGGGTCAAACTCTCATTTCTTGCATCTCCTTCATTGGCAGGGCACTTCCTTGGTGACTCAGACAGTAAAGAATCTGCCTGCAATGCAGGAGACCTGGGTTCGATTCCTGGATCAGGAATATTCCCTGGAGAAGGGAATGGCTACCCACTCCAGTGTTCTTGCCTAGAGAATTCCATGGACAGAGGAGACTGGCAGACTACAGTCCATGGGGTCAGAAAGAGTTGGACAAGACTGAGCAACTAATGCTTTTACTTTCTCTACCACTAATGTCACCTGGGAAGCCCGAATAAATTTTTACTCTTTACCAAAAAGTCGTGTTCCCCCCAAATCTTCTAGCCTCTTGCAGTTGGATAGGGCCATATGATTAATTCTGGCCAATGTGCTATGAGGAGAAGTGATGACTCTAGTTTAAAGCATGTAAGAGCCAGTGCACAACCTTCTAGTTTTTATTTTCCTTATTATTAGAAAATGATGGTCTCTTGTTGATGAAAAAACAACTTGGATCACTGGATGATAACATGGAAAATTTGATTTAAAAGAGTTTCTCACTTCTTTTTGAATGTTTAGCCCAATACAAAGTAAATTTTGATTCTGTTATATTAACACTGTTTTGTGTTTGGTGGTTACCATGGTGTAGTCTAACCTGACCTAATCTCTTTAAATTAAGAGTCTTTCATAAAGATTTTGGCTAATAAGTCACAATGACTATGCATACTATTTTAGCTTGAATAATGTGTTTATCTAGTGCAAATCAGGGTACCCTGGGCTATTTGGTATTCTGATGGGCCAGATATTGGATGTGTACCATTGTCTTGTAGAGGTGAAGTAATCATCTAATTAAGTCTAGAATGGTTCCTCCCAGGAGACAATAGTCTTGTTATTGGAAGGAAAATGCTCTTCTACTGATAATGAATAGGCAATAACAGCAAATAACAACTTTACATCCTCTAAATATTTACATCCTCTAAATATCCCCATTGTTTAGAGTTGAATTATGCCCGTCAAAATTTATACATTGTGGTTCTAACCCACAGCACCTCAGAAAGTGACTGTATTTGAGGATAGGGCCTTTATAGAGATGACTAAGTTGGAGTAAAGCCATGTTAGAATGAGCCTTAGTCCAAATTTATAGGTGTCCCTATAAGAAGAGAGAATTTGGACACACCAAGAGACTAGAATGTGCTCACAGAGAGAAAAGGTCATATAAGGGCACAGTGAGAAGACAGTTATTTGCAAGCCAAAGAGAGAGGTCTCAGGAGAACTGAAATCTGCAGATAACTTGGCCTGGGACCTCTAGCCTCCAGTACTATGAAAAATAAATTTTTGTTCTTCAGGTCACCCAATCAGTACCCAATTTTGCTATGGAAGCCTAAGCAGACTATTATACTCATAGTTAAAAATAGCAAAATTTCCCTAAATAATCTAAGGCTACTATCAAAATACAACCCGGAACACACTATACTGGCTCCAGGAATTGCTCACTCATAAAAACAGGGCTTGCCAGTCCTTCAGATGGGTTACAAATGGGTTCAAATATTGATTCCCTCAGCCTGCTATGCAGGTTGGTGAATAGCCTCATTGCTGTTAATCTTTATGTGGCATACAATCATTGGAATTTACTATATATGCCACAACATGAAAATTATGGCAAAAGAATACATAGAAATTCTCAGTAAATTCCAAATGAGTAATTGTTCAGGTTGCATTATCTAACTGGGGCATAATAAAAATTGAAATGGCCATATTTTCTCAATCCTTAAGTCTATAAATTTTCACATTTTAAATTTTCTGAAATTACAGTCAGTTTTAAGAAGTTGCAGCTGCTGGGCAGAAGAGTAAGTTATAATATAGTGATCAGTTCTTGTGTACCTATGAATTAGTCATAGTTTGGAAATAAATTTAACATGGTTGTCTTTTTCAATTTAGGTATCTGTAATAGTAATTTAATTGGATGTTAAAATATGACTTCATCTCAGTTTTACTTATGCCTCCAAGAAAGAATGTACCAACTTCTCTCAGAATTCCAAACTTAGGTACATGGTCAACAAATCAGGAATAATAATGAAGATTCTTAAAACCTAGTTTGGGAAGATTTAAGAAGTCACCATAAGTTACATAACTAACTTATGAAATAAATAGAGAAGGTAAGAGGGGACTTTTTAAAGGACTTCCAGGGTACAAAGAATGCCTACAGACTAAGATGGGAAATGCTTCTCTCTTACCACAAAACCTGAGAAAAGGTGTTCAAAGAGATCACTTTAAGACCAATGTTTATGTTGAAATACAGGGTAGAGTTTGAGCAAGCTCTGGGAGATGGTGAAGGACAAGGAAGCCTGGTGTGCTGCAATCCATGGGGCCACAAAGAGTCAAACATGACTGAGCAACTAAACAACAATAAAGAGTTATGAGGGTCTAAAAGAATTGACTTCTGATTTGAGTCTGAGAAATCTAGAGTGACTGCATCTGGTTAGCTTATAGCAAGGGGATACTTAAATCTATGTGCGGACTTAAGTCTATAATGGGGAATGCTTGACAGTCAAAAGTTCACTGGGGCAAAGGAGGCATGGGTATTTCCTATTGGCCAGATATAAGTCATGTAAGGAAGAGAATTATACTGAAAGTCTTATATATTGTCCAGTAGAATCCTTTAGAGGCATGAGACTGCCTCTGAAGCAAGACACTTGAGATGAACTGCCATTGTCTAAGGGCTGAAAAAATAGCTCAGACAATCAATTGGAGGAGATGATCACACTTCATGGTGAGTGAAAGATGAAGAGGGTGCTAAAGAATCCATCACCCAACTTTTAGATTATGTTGACTTTAAACTTCTGGTAAACTCAAAGAAGGTAATACTAGATGGCCTCAACATAAGTGGAAGAGTAAGACCCTTACCTACTCTTACCTCCTCTTCTTAGCACAAATTCAGTCTTTCAAGAGTGAGAGAGGAAAGGACATGAAATAAGTCTACTGTGCCCCTTTTCAGGAGGAAGTGACAGTCCATTTCCTTCAAGGCTATATGGTAGGACCCTTTTGCTTATCCATTCTGTATATGATAGTTTGCATAATCCCATTTACTAATTCTCTTGCCTGGAGAAGTCCATGGACAGAGGAGCCTGGTGGGCTGCAGTCTGTGGGGTCTCAAAGAGTCAGACACAACTGAGCGACTAAATGTCAACAATAACCATATTCACTTCAAACAGTCTGTTTTGGTTTTGTTTTTAGTATTCAAAACCATGTTTTGGATTTACATATTAGTAGGAATAATGGAAAAGGCAATGACACCCCACTCCAGTTCTCTTGCCTGGAAAATCCCATAGATGGAGGAGCCTGATAGGCTGCAGTCCGTAGGGTTGCAAATAATAGTACATGACTGAGCGACTTCACTTTCACTTTTTACTTTCATGCATTGGAGAAGGAAATGGCAACCCACTCCCTTGTTCTTGCCTAGAGAATCCCAGGGACAGCGGAGCCTGGTGAGCTGCCATCTATGGGGTCACAGAGAGTCAGACACAACTGATGCGACTTAGCAGCAGCAGCAGCAGTAGGAATAAGACAGGATGTAAAGACTGGTAGTCTTTTTTTTTTTTTTTAATGTCATGCTGCACAGCCAACAGGATCTTAGTTGCATGACCAGGAATTGGATCTGTGCCCCAGCACTGGACTGCCAATGAAGTGCCTCAGAGATTCTGTTTTAAGTATGCCTCAGGAGGGGGCAAAAAGATAGGACACTGAAAGATGAACTCCCAAGGTCAGTAGTTTCCCAATGCTACTGGAGAAAAGTGAAGAAATAGCTCAAGAAGGAATGAAGAGACAGAGCCAAAGCAAAAACAGTTGTGGATGTGACTGCTGATGGAAGTAAAGTTCGATGCTGTAAAGAGCAATATTGCATAGGTACTTGGAACGTTGGGTCCATGAATCAAGGCAAATTGGAAGTGAGCAAACAGGAGATGGCAAGAGTGAACATTGACATTTTAGGAATCAGCAAACTAAACTGGACTGGAATGGGTGAATTTAATTCAGATAGCCATTATACCTACGACTGTGGGCAAGAATCCCTTAGAAGAAATGGAGTAGCCATCATAGTCAGCAAGAGTCTGAATTGCAGTATTGCATACAATCTCAAAAATGACAGAATGATCTCTGTTCGTTTCCAAAGCAAACCATTTAGTATCACAGTAACCCAACTCCATACCCCAACCAGTAATGCTGATGAAGCCAAAATTGAATGGTTTTATGAAGACCTACAATACCTTCTAGAACTAACACTCAAAAAAGATGTCCTTTTCATGATAGGGGACTGGAATGCAAAAATAGGAAGTCAAGAGACACCTGGAGTAACAGGCAAATTTGGCCTTGGAGTACAGAATGAAGAAGGTCAAAGGCTAATAGAGTTTTGGCAAGAGAACGAACTGGTCATAGCAAACATCCTCTTCTAACCACACAAGAGAGTACTCTACACATGGACATCACCAAATGGTCAATATGAAAATCAGATTGATTATATTCTTTTACATGGTTAAATAATATTCCATTATATAAATGTGCCACATCTTTACCCATTCATCTCTTTATGAATATATAGGTTGCTTTCATGTCTTGGCTATTGTAAACAGTGCTGCAATGAACACTGAGGTGAATGTAACTTTTCAAATTATATTTTCCTATGTATACATATTCAGGAGTAGGATTGCAGGAGCATATGGAAGCTCTATTTTTAGTTTTTTAAGGAATCTCCATAATGTTCTCCATAGTGACTGCCCCAATTTACATTCCCTCCAACAGTGTAAGGAGGGTTCCCTTTTCTCCACACCTTTTCAGTATTTATTATTTGATGGCCATTCTGACCAGTTTTAGGTGATTTGTTGTTGTTTTTTGATAATCACTAAGTCGTGTCTGATTCTTTTGCGGCCCAATGGATTATAGCCCACCAGGCTCCTCTGTCCCTGGGATTTCCCAGGAAAGAATACAGAAGTGGTTGCCATCTTCCTCTCCAGGGGATCTTCACAATCCAGGGATTGAATTCATGTCTCTTGCATTGGCAAGTGGGTTCTTTATCACTGAGCCAGCAGGGAATCCCTGTTGAGCATCTTTTCATATGCCTGTTCACCATCTGTTTGTTTTCTTTGGAGAAAGGTCTATTTACTTCTTCTCCCCATTTTTGTTTTAATTGGGCTGTTTGTTTTATTTTATTGGTATCGAGCTGTTTGTATGAGCTGTTTGTATATTTTAAAAATTAGTACCTATTGGTCATATCATTTGCAACTATTTTCTCCCATTCTGTAGGTTATATTTTCATTTGTTTACAGTTTTCCTTTGTAAATTCAGTTAGGCTTAGCTTGATATAGTTCCATTTGTTTATTTTTCCTTTTTTCCCCATGGCCTAAGGAGACAGATCCAAAAAAATGTTGCTAGGACCAATGTCAAGGAGCATACATACTCCTTATGTTTTCCTATAGTAATTTTATGTTTTCAAGGCTTACATTTACATCTTTAAACCATTCTGAGTTTATTTTTGTCTATGGTATAAGAAAACGGCCTGGATTCATTCATTTTCATGTAGTTGTCCCAACACCATTCATTGACCAAACTTCCTCTTCTCTGTTGCTAATTCTTACCTCCTTTGTCATAAGCTTATTAACTATGTAATTGTGCATTTATTTATGGGCTCTCTATTATGGTCCATTGATCTATGTGTCTGTTTTTGTGCCAGTCCCATACTGTTTTGATTACTATTGCTTTGTAGTAAAGTTTGAAGTCAGAAAAGATGATATGTCCAGCTTTGTTCTTCTTTCTCAAGTTTCTTTGGCTATTTGGGGCCTTTGGAGTTGCATGCAAATTATAGAATTATTTTTCTATTTCTGTTAAAAATGGCATGTGTATTTTGATAGGGACTGCGTGAATCCATAGACTCTTGGGAAGTATGGTTATTTTAACAGCATTAATTCTTCCAATCCGTGAGTACAGTGTATCTCTCTGTTTGCATTATCTTCAGTTTCTTTCATCAGTGTGTTACAATTTTTCCAAGTGCAAGTCTGTTATCTTCTTTGTTAGATTGATTCCTAGGCATTTTATTTTTTGTCATGTGATTGTAAATTAAGCTGTTCTTTGATTGCTCTTTCTGGTAATACATGATAATATAGAAATGCAACATATTTTGAATATTGTTTTGATACTGTAATTTTACTGAACTTATTTATTAGTTCTAGTAGTTTTTTTTCTATATATAGAAAATCTTTAGGATTTTCTATATATCATGTCATCTTCAAATATTGATGGTCTGACTTCTTCCTTTTCAATATGGATGCCTTGTATTTCTTTTCTGATTACTATGGCTGTGACTTCTCATACTGTGTTCAATATAAGTGGCAAGAGCAGTCATCCTTGTTTTTTTCCTGATCTTAATGGAAACGTTTTCAGCTTTTCATCATTGAGTATGACATATATGGGATTTATGGTACTGCTTATTGCATTATCATTTATACTTCATTAAAACAGAAAAAAACAGTACTTTAAACTTTCCAAATAATTAATAATTTTATTTCTATGTAAAGTTTTTAAAGGATGGACAAATGGGCAATTCTACTAGTCATTTTTCAAATATACATAAATATAGAGATGCAAACAATCCAAAATACAATGCTAGCAATTAGTCTGTTATTTTTGAATATTAAATATATTTTCATTAAGTAGAACTGACCAGAAATACCAGAATGTTTCAGCAAGGCAGTACTTTAATATAGAAAAAAGTAAATAGGTATAATGATAGATGCTATGAAAATATTAGAAAACTTTAATTTCTCATGTATTCTTAGAATATTCTTAAGAAAAGCAAATTCCAATCTTAAACTAAAAGTCCAACAGTCGTTTAAAGCCAAAATATAAAGTCCAGATCAAGACAAAAATATTAGTTATTCGTTCACATGAATCGATAAAATGTACTGTAACATTTTAAACTTTTATTATTTCATTCTTGCTGTTGTTGTTTAGTCACTAAGTCTGACTCTTCATGACTCTATGGATTGCAGCACATTAGGCTTCCCTGTCCTTCACTATCTCCCAGAATTTGGTCACATTCATGTTCACTGAGTTGGTGATGCCATCGAACCATTTCATCCTCTGTCATCCCCTTTCTCTTCCTGCCCTCAATCTTTCCCAACCTCAGGGTCTTTTCATTCTTAAAGAAAAATATGTGTAATGTCATTTTTAGGATTACTTTGAATGATTACTTTAAAAGGCAAATGATTTCATTATTTACTTTAAGAGAAAAGTTAATTGAATTTTTACTATAGTTTTATACAAATTACATTTATAAAATTAATATCTGTGGTCTCTCATATCTATATGTGAATAACTTGTTCCAAACTAGGTTTGTTGCCATAAACAATGAGAATATGGGACTAAATACGTGAAACATTTGTTTTAAGACATTAGATTACAGGTAGGATTGTGATTCTGAGAAAGCAAATGAACAAAAAATAAACCTGTGATCTCTCAGACTTTGTACCTGGAGATAATTTCCAGATGCAGTGTAGTGAGGACAAATAGAATCACTAGAGAGACAGTGCAATTTGAGAAGAATTGCTAAAGATGCAGAGAGAGGAAATCTCTGGACAGGAGATTCAGAAATCTGTAAGTGATATATGCTGATAAATTCATCTGTCATTTATTTACAATGGATACATTAATTGAAGATAAATTATAATTCAAGAACATTTATTTTTAAAATGTAACTTTCCTATATATCAATCTTAATCTGTTAGATTCTCTAATAGAGAAATTATAATAACCAAAAACATCAAAATTCTAGGGATCAATTCTAGATGAGCAACATTGAATCCTTTTCAAAATATACCAAAGAGTTTTGTAGATTATAAAAGATGATCTGAATATATAAAAGATAATTTGAATAAATGAAAACATGTACCTTTTTTTCTGATCACAATATACATAACCTGCAGAACTTACATCAAAATACAATATTTATTCTAGTTTAAATAAGAACTGATTTCATATATGAAAGTATTTTTATTTCCAGGTTGGCTTGCAAATTTACAATAACCAATACCTGCTACAGACACATTATCCTTCTAAAATATATCTAAAAGGACTCTTTTTAGGGTTTGTATTTTGTAATAGGATTTATGTTATTAACTCTGTGCATGCTAAGTCGCTTCAGTTATAGCTGACTCTTTGTGACCCTATAGGCTGTAGCCTGCCAGGCTTCTCTGTCCATGGAGGATCTCCAGGCAAGAATAGTGGGGTGGGTTGTTGTGCCCCCCTGCAGGGGATCTTCCTGATCCAGGGATCAAACCTGTGGTTCTTAAGTCTCCTGTGTTGGCAGGTGGGTTCTTTACCGCTAGCCACCTGGGAAGCCCCATTAACTGAGCATGATAGTATAATTCAAAATGAAAATTGATAAGGCTTAAAAATTACAAAATTTTTTGGCTGTTCATGGAAATTGAGCATATAACTTCATATTTTAATCATTTTGTAGCTTATAAATTATACTATGCTGCTGCTGCTGCTAAGTCACTTCAGTTGTGTCCGACTCTGTGCGACCCCATAGACATCAGCCTACCAGGCTCCGCTGTCCCTGAGATTCTCCAGGCAAGAATACTGGAGTGGGTTGCCATTTCCTTCTCCAATGCATGAAAGTGAAAAGTGAAAGTGAAGTCGCTCAGTCGTGTCTGACTCTTTGCGACCCCATGGACTTCAGCCTACCAGACTCCTCAGTCCATGGGATTTTCTAGGCAACAGAACTGGAGTGGGTTGCCATTGCCTTCTCCCTTATATTATGCAGAAGCTTCATAATATAATTTTTGCCTGGAGACTCCCATGGACAGAGGAGCCTGGGAGGCTATAGTCCATAGTGACGCAAAGAATTGGACGTGACTGACACAGCTTAGCACACACAGAAGCTTAATAAAAAGGCTAAGAGACCAATGAAAGCTAAGAAACAAAATGATATACATTATGGAGAATTCTTTATAATCTATAAGTACTGTTACTTCTACCCCCTTTTCTTATTTGACATCAATCCCTTGCCTTTAAACTCAGTTTGGGTTTAATCTTTTCAGTGAGCTTTCACAAATACCCACATCTTGAATTTTATCAATCCAATAATAGCAGTAAGTCTTTTAAAACAGTTCTAGGATAATAATTCAAATGTCTTTTTAGTTTGAAATTTCAAGTATAGAACAGAGATAATTTGTTGATCTCTGGTCCCATGCAGGTGTTTCATAGCTAATATTAAGACATTAAAAGAAATACCTTTAATATTTCATTATTCAAGGTTAAGTGAAATGAAATATTAAATTTTTGGCAGATTATAGGTATTCTTCTTTATCACATATCAATGCTGTGTCCATATGATGTGTCAGCCCACAAGGAGACAGGTGAACTGCTTCCTAAGAGGAGTAATAGGGTGTTAAGATCTAGCAAACAAGGCAGAGATAAGGTCTGTGGTTAGATATTGGCAGACTTCAACTCCTCTGAAAGAGAAGTTAAAACATAGATAATTTTAAGATCAAAAGCTGGAGATAATCAAAATAGAACAAATAGCCTGGTTCTAAGTCAGTGTACCTAGTCCAGATGGAAATATTTCAAAGGACTTACTTTTGATAAGACTTTTAGAAGACCCATAGCTTCCTTCTTTGAACAATTCTGCCCTGCAGCAATAAGCCATCCTCTGAATACATTTCACAAGCAGATAACCTAGTTATATGCTTGTGATTCTATCCTATTGGAGTAAGTCTAAACATGAAATAGTAAAAAAGGAAAACAATGTGTAACTCAGAGATCAATCCCAATGTTTTGTCAGTGCTGGTTCCTTAAAGGGATGTTTGTCTTAAATAAAAGTCTGGAATGAGAAATCAGTAGTGTTCATAAGTTACAACAGAAAATACTATATTTAGTCACCAGAAATTAGGAAGCTTCCTTCATATGCATAGATTTTGTTTTATAGAAGGATTCAGGAGGTACTCTCAGTGGGAGAGATCATCTGGGGGAAATAAAAAAAGGCTGATACAGGAATTGATACGACATTTATTTGTGTATCTGCCATATGCACTGGGTTTGAGCCCTCTTTGTTGAGAGTCAGACATTATGAGAACTACTCCAAAGTTCTGCCTTTGCAATCAGAGGCACAAATATACCTTCCACATTTCTCAGGATTCAGCAAATGATCAAGTTGTTAAGTTAGGCACTTAACCCGTCTCTCCATGGAACCTACTTTGGGCACCAAGAGGAGGAAGGGAAGCTTTGAAAACATGGAGAACAAAAAACAAGAATTACTGATGATAAAGGAAGATGATGAGACTTCTCTAAATGGCCTTTTAGGTCTAAGATATAGAAGAGTAGGATCTAAAACAGGAGAGAAAAAAATGAGTTCTGTTCAGTAGCTTAGAGCATCAAGGAACTGAAAGAACCATTCTGGCTGGAGCAGAGTGAAGACATGAATTCCATGAGACATAAGAGGGGGACAGAAGTCAGATTCCGCAGGCCTTGTGGAAGCTGTTGAGGATGGGTGCAAGGGCCAATCGTGAAGAATTACTTGCAGAAGTTCGAGGCTTACAGATGTAAGCAGGGAAAAAAACTCAAAAAGCATTATTTTCCTTTGTATCTCCTGCATCATATACACATACAAAATAGAAATGCTTTTCCATCTTGACCAATTACATACTTTGCTCTTCTGAAAAGTATCAGAACTTGTTGAGAACTGCTTAATTAAATTCTATTATATTTACCTTAGATATTGCCTGATGTACTTATAGAGCATTTAGAATTATCAATGTAGGTATAATTTTACCACCCTTTGAATATCAAATATAAATATCATCTATCATTGTAACTTCTGTCAAATCTTACTACTCCTGATAATCATTCAAATTCTTATGGTGTTTTGTGATTTAATAAACCATACTAAAATGTATCCCAATTACACACTTCACCTAACTCATCAGTGCACAAAGTATAAGTGCTCATTCAATAGTTAGACAATTTACTACAGTCTCACATTTACAGCCAAATATATAGAATTTAAAGAAAGCAGTTCTTTGCAATGTGTAATGTTAACAATGCATGATAATGCTTACAGAGGGCTAAACTAATAAAATTTGTTTCATGTCAGGCCATTAAATGTGTTTCCTTGGTTGAACTGGCATACCAACCTCTAGAAGGGACCAAAACAGAATAAGGAAATAAGACATCTTGAAATAGTTGTTATTCTTTGAAAATAATCTTCTTGTGGGATTAACTTGTAGGCTCTACAATAAGATTTTCATTGACACATATTTTTCTCTAGTCTACCACTAGATAAAACATTTTTATTACAATTTTACAGTACCATTTCAAGTTTATAGAATACCTGTAGACTATGCACTTCATCAGTATTAACATATTTTTCTTAAACAGATAAATATATGTAAATATACATCCTACTAATTTCAAACACATACAAACCTAAATCTACAATTCAAAATTAATAATTATTTTGCTTAGTTATTCTAATACTTCTTAGGATGACAGGACTTTCATACTTAAAATAATTTAAGAAATTATCTAATCCAACACAAATTTTATCAATTGATAAACTGTAATCCATAGAAATTAAATAATTTATCTATCAATTTGCCTATCCTGTGTCAAAATGCTCATTTATTTTCTATTTTATGGTTTTTTGGATATACCTCATCCTTCCCCATCCACTTTTATTTGCTCTCTTCTCCTTACACAATGAAGTATATATAGAAAAAATAATTGTCATAAAAGGTAAATGTGATATAAATATTTCTTGCCACAGTAAAGATATTTAAGACCTTTGTTTTTAGAAAGGAATATTCAGGTAGTTCCGTGTCATCCAAATATATAAGTAGCTTGAAATTTCAAAAACTTACCAACAAACCATATTTTCATTTACCAAAAATTAAGGTATACTTACTGTGAGAGGCACTATATATTTTTCTTGGGATATAAAGGACACCAAGGTAGACATGTTCACTACAGAGTTTATATCAAGTGAAGGAGACAAAATAAATTAAAATATACTTACAATTTCTGCATTATAATTAATACTGATTGTTGGTAGGGGTAGTGGAATGGCTAGTGGATACTGACTTAGAAAATCAGTAACAACTGGCAAGGAAGGCCTCCTTCCTACAGGCTGCTCAGAGATGCTGTCTCCAAAAAAGCATTTTAATGTGAAGACAAATGAGTCATGTGAAATGGGGTCAAGAATGATTCAAGCAGAGGGAAGGGCTTGAGTTACAGACAGGGGGAAGCCCTGGGCATGTTTGATGGCCTGCTGATGTCCATTGTGTTTGAAACACAGGAAGCAGAAAAAAAGCATCAATGAGATAGGTACAGAGACCTCACATCAGTACCAGCGATTTCCTCAGAACACCCAACTTTCTTTCTTCAGGCTTACGTTAGTGTAACCTCCCTAATTCCTCTACTGTCCTCAGAGAGGAACAGAAATAGGAGCCACCACTGTCTGATTACTCTTAAAATGACTAAGTTGTTCAAATTTTATACAATTTCAAATTTAAATTGTGTTCATTTTAAAATATGTTGGAATATGTGCAATTTTATCTGATCCCCATATCAACTTTCTGAGATAGCCAGATCAGGACTTCAAAGTGGTATTTACCTAAGAGTTAGCTGTAGTTTGCTGCTAAGTCGCTTCAGTCGTGTCAGACTCTGTGTGACACCATAGACAGCAGCCCACCAGGCTCCCCCGTCACTGGGATTCTCCAGGCAGGAACACTGGAGTGGATTGCCATCTCCTTCTCCAATGCATGAAAGGGAAAAGTGAAAGCGAAGTCACTCAGTCGTGTCTGACTCAGCTGAAGTTTAGGGTGTAAATTTTATTATTATGTGTTTTTGTTGTCCATTCAAGAACACTGTTGTGGTCAGCCCCTTGTGTTTTTGTATTTTGTTAAATTTCAAATCCCTTTGAGTGAAGTAAACAGAGATTTCTACCTTGGGGAGAATCCCTGGTGTTATCAGATAGTCTTTGGTTGTAGGTTTCAATAGCCACATATGCTTATGTTGGCTGTGGAGACTTTAGGGGACTTTTCCTGACTCTCACATGAAAAGTCATTTTCATCTCTGCCAAACACATTAGATTCCATAAAGTTTCCCTGGTTTTACTATGGAAAGAAAGTTTGTGAAATTTTCAGTCATATTCTCAGCTATTTCAGGGTGTATGTCCAGAGGGACTCCCCTCAGCATAGAGGAAGTACTGATTTGGGACAACTGAAAGATGAAGCCCATGATTTTTAGCCTGGCATTATACAGGGAATTATGTGCTAACACCAGATTCTTTTTCATAATATCTCCTCCAAGAAGTTACAAGATAGCAAAGTCCAGGAATTACCCAAATATTTCATAAGTCTTTATAGTAATATGAAAAGTAAACAGATAATAGTAGAGTCACACAATTAAAAAAAAAATAAGAATAGATAAAGAACCTTTTGACTTTCCTCATGGTGCTATAATTTGCCTGGATTTGCTAAGCAGAAGAGGGTTATTTTCTTCTAGGTTTTTACTCCTATAATTCCAATATTTTCCATCAGATACAAGTGGAACCCTGGAATATATATATTTGCTTTCTAGATAAGGCCAGTTTTCACACATTTACTGATTAATTGAAACTGTTTTGTGCATTCTGTATTGTTAGTATTATTTTACTGGTGCTGAGATTACAAATAATTTATACAGAAGACAGATCAGAGAATTTCTGCCAAAGGAAAAGACAGATAATTAAAACCTGCAACTGATTATTAGGGGGCTTCCCTGATAGCTCAGTTGGTAAAGAATCTGTCTGCAATGCAGGAGACCCTGATTTGAATCCTGGGTCAGGAAGATCCGATGGGGAAGGGATAGGCTGCCCACTCCAGTATTCCTGGGCTTCCCTTGTGGCTCAGCTGGTAAAGAATCTGCCTGCAGTGAGGGAGACCTGGGTTTGATCCCTGGGTTGGGAAGATACCCTGGAGAAGGGAAAGGCTACCCACTCCAGTATTCTGGCCTGGAGAATTCCATGGACTGTATAGTCCATGGGGTCACAAAGAGTCTAGCAAGCTTCACTTTCACTTTCAGTGATACATAATAAATGCTGCAGTGGTGGTATGCACAGGGTAATTTTGAATCACAAAAGTGCCCTTGATCCAGGCCGGTCTGAGCTAAATCCTGACATATGAGTGCAATGGACTGACTTGGATATTTTTGTTCTCCCCAAATTCATATGTTAAGATCTTAATCCCCAGTGTTACAATATTTGAAAGTGGAGCCTTTCTGAGCTAACTAGGTGTGAGGGTGGAGCCCTCCTGAATGGGATTAGTGTCTTCATAAGAGGCTCCCCAGAGAGCTCTCTCACCCTCTTTCTGCCATGAGAGTATACAGTAAAACGTTAGTCCATAGTCCAGAAGAGGGATATTGCTGGAACCCAATCATGCTTTCACCCTGATGGTGGATTACCAGCCTCCAAAACTATGAGGAAGAAAATCTGTTGTTTACAAGTCACCTAGTCTATGGCACTTTGTTATTGAAGTTCAAACTGACTAAAACAAGTAATGGGTTAAAATTAACTCTCAGAAATTAAAGCACTAGATAGATTTTTATGTTAGGAAATCTTATTAATAAATCAGTGATGTTATATAAGGAGTAAAATTTCAGGAGTTAGATTATCCAAGGACAATTTAATAACATAACACTATTATCTCAGCATCAATTACTGTCAAAAATAATACTATATTGTGTCTTTGCCATATTACAGACTTTCAGTTAAAAAAGAATCCATCTACATTTGTATGCAAGCATCTCTGTCAAACTTTATAATAAAACAATTTTTGTTTATTTTATTCCATTAGAGGTACACAAAAGAGCTCCCTTTGTAGTCTAAAAATGTAATAAGTTAACCTAAACTTGCTGCTGTATTAATTTTCTAAATTTTACTTTGAAGGCAAAACCCAGAATGTGGCTTCTTGTCTCCAAAGTGCTCAAAGTCCAATTAACCTCTCTTTTCTCACCTCATAAACATACATCTCTCTGTGTTATTTTCAAAATAGCTCCAGAAATCACAGTATATATCATCAATCTATTATAAGCTACTACAGCACACAAAATATAAGAATATTGCAAGCCTACCTTCCATTCTATTATTGTCATATCTATTGTTACTCACTTAGCCGTGTCCAATTCTGTAATCCCATGGACTGTAGCCTGCCAGGTTCCTCTGTCCACGGGATTCTATTGAGAAGAACACTGGAGTGGGTTGCCATTCCCTTCTCCAGGGGATCTTCTCAACCCAGGATCAAACCCAGGCCTCCTGCATGGCAGGCAGAGTCTTAACCATCTGAGCCACCAGGGAAGTGTCATATCTATTACATGTACATAAATTATACACCACATAGGGTTGCATTAATATTTCCTTATACATTATATTTACCAAACTACTTACTTGTTCTCATAACTTCAATACTTTCCTGTAGATCAGGTGGTATTTCTCTTTATCTTGAAAGGAAATATTCCCATTTCTTCCTCTCTTCAGTGTCTCTGATGAGAAATTAGTGGTGAGCGGTAGCCCCGCAACGCAGGAGCAGCAAGCAGCAGAGAGGAGATACTCCACGTCCAAGGAACAGCTAGAAGCAGTTGGGCAGCGCAGGAGCAGCGAGTGGCAGGGAGGAGATATCCTACCTCCAAGGTCAGGAGCCTCAGCTGTGAGGACACACCCCACGTCCAAGGTAAGGAGCAGCAGCTTCACTTACCTGGAGCAGCTGTGAAGAGATACCCCATGTCCAAGATAAGAGAAACCCAACTAACATGGTAGGCGCTGAGAGAGGGCATCAGAGGGCAGACAAACTGCAAGCACAACACAGACACCAAGCCAATCCGATTACATGGACCACAGTCTTGTCTAACTCAATGAAACTAAGCCATGCTGTATGGGGCCACCCAAGACGGTAGGGTCATGCTGGAGAGGTCTGACAGAATGCAGTCCACTGGAGAAGGGAATGGCAAACCATTTCAGTATTCTTGCCTTGAGAATCCCATAAACAGTATGAAAAGGCAAAAAAAATAGGACACTGAAAAGATGAACTTCCAGGTCAGTAGGTGCCCAATGTGATACTGGAGATCAGTGAAAAAATAACTTAAGAAAGAATGAAGGGATGATACCAAAGCAAAAACAACACTCGGTTGAGGATTTGACTGGTGATAGAAGCAAGGTCTGATGCTCTAAAGAGCAGTATTGCATAGGAACCTGGAATGTTAGGTCCATGAATCAAGGCAAATTGGAAGTGAGCAAACAGGAGATGGCAAGAGTAAATGTCAACATTTTAGGAATCAGCAAATTAAAATGGACTGGAATGGGTGAATTTAACTCAGATGACCATTATATCTACTACTGTGGGCAGGAATCCCTTAGAAGAAATGGAGTAGTCATCATAGTCAACAAGAGAGTCGGAAATGCAGTACTTGGATGCAATCTCAAAAACGACAGATTGATCTTTGTTCGTTTCCAAGGCAAACCATTCAGTATCACGATAATTCAAGTCTATGCCCTGAACAGTAATGCTGAAGAAGCTGAAGTTGAATGGTTCTATGAAGACGTACAAGACCTTTTAGAACTAATACCCAAAAAAGATGTCCTTTGCATTATAGGGGACTGGAATGCAAAAGTAGGAAGTCAGGAACCACCTGGAGTAACAGGCAAATTTGGCCTTGGGAGTACAGAATGAAGCAGGGCAAAGGCTAATAGAGTTTTGCCAAGAAAACACACTGGTCATAGCAAACACCCTCTTCCAACAACATAAGAGAAGATTTTACACATGGACATCACCAGATGGCCAACACGGAAATCAGATTGATTATATTTTTGCAGCCAAAGATGGAGAAGCTATATACAGTCAGCAAAAACAAGACCAGGAGCTAGCTGACTATGGCTTAGATCATGAACTACTTAGTGCCAAATTCAGACTTGAATTGAGAAGTGGGAAAAACCACCAAACCATTCAGGTATGACCTAAATCAAATCCCTTACGATTATACAGTAGAAATGACAAATAGATTTAAGGGACTAGGTCTGATAGTCAGAGTGCCTGATGAACTATGGACACAGGTTCCTTACATTGTACAGGAGACAGGAATCAAGACCATCCCCAGGAAAAAGCAAAATGGCTGTCTGAGGAGGCCTTACAAATATCTATGAATAGAAGAGAAGCAAAAAACAAAGGAGAAAAGGAAAGATATACCCATTTGAATGCAGAGTTCCAAAGAATAACAAGGAAAGATAAGCCTTCCTTAGTGATAAATGCAAAGAAATAGGGAAAACAATAGAATGGGAAAGACTAGAGATCTCTTCAAGAAAACTAGAGATACCAAGGGAACATTTCATACAAAGATGGGCTCAATAAAGGACAGAAATGGTATGGACTTGACAGAAGCAGAAGATATTATAAAAAGGTGGCAAGAATACACAGAAGCACTGTACAAAAAAGATCTTCATTATCCAGTTAATCATGATGGTGTTGTCACTCACCTAGAGCCAGACGTCCTGGAATGTGAAGGCAAGTGGGCCTTAGGAAGCATCACAACAAACAAAGCTAGTGAAGGTGAAGAAATTCCAGCTGAGCTATTTCAAATCATGAAAGATGATACTGTGAAACTGCTGCACTCAGTAGGACAGCAAATTTGGAAAACTCAGCAGTGGCCACAGGACTGGAAAAGGTCAGTTTTCATTCCAGTCCCAAAGAGAGGCATGCCAAAGAATGCTCAAAGTACCGCACAAGTACCCTCATCTTACACGCTAGTAAAGTAATGCTCAAAATTCTCCAAGCCAGGCTTCAACAGTACATGAACTGTGAACTTCCAGATGTTCAAGCTGGATTTAGAAAAGGCAGAGGAACCAGAGATCAAATTGCCAACATCCACTGGATCATCAAAAAAGCAAGAGAGTTCCAGAAAAACATCTATTTCTGCTTTATTGACTACTCCAAAGCCTTTGACTGTGTGAATCACAATAAACTGAGGAAAATCTGAAGGAGATGGAGATAACAGACCACCTGACCTGTGTCTTGAAAAACTTGTATGCAGGTAAGGAAACAACTGTTAGAATTGGGCAAGGAACAAGAGACTGGTTTGAAATAGGAAAAGGAGTACGTCAAGGCTGTATATTGTCACCCTGCTTATTTAACTTAAATACAGAGTACATCATGAGAAATACTGGGCTGGAGGAAGCACAAGCTGGAATCAACACTGCCCAGAAAAATATCAATAACCTCAGATATGCAGATGACACCACCCTTATGGCAGAAAGGGAAGAGAAACCAAAGAGCCTTTTGATGAAAGTGCAAGAGGAGAGTGAAAAAGGTGGTTTAAAGTTCAACATTCAGAAAACTAATATCATGGCATCTAGTCCCATCACTTCAAGGCAAACTGATGGGAAAACAGTGGAAACAGCGAGAGATTTTATTTTTGGGGGGTTCCTAAATCACTGAAGATGGTGATTGCAGCCATGAAATTAAAAGACTCTTACTCCTTGGAAGGAATTTTGTGACCAACCTAGACAGCATATTAAAAAGCAGAGACATTTTTTGCCGACTTAGGTCCGTCTAGTCAAGGCTATGGATTTTCCAGTAGCCATGTATGGATGTGAGAGTTGGACTATAATGAAAGCTGAGTGATGAAGAATTGATGCTTTTGAACTGTGGTGTTGGAGACTACTCTTGAAAGTCCCTTGGACTGCAAAGAGAGCCAACCAATCCGTCTTAAAGGAGATTAGTCCTGAGTGTTCACTGGAAGGTCTCATGTTGAAGGTGAATCTCCAATACTTGGCCACCTGATGTGAAGACCTGACTCATTTGAAAAGACCCTGATTCTGGGAAAGATAGAGGGCAGGAGGAGAAGGGGAAGATAGAGGATGAGATGGTTGGATGGCATCACTGACTCAGTGGACATTGTGGATGGGCTCTGGGAGTTGGTGTTGAATAGGGTGGCCTGGCGTGTTGCAGCTCTTGCTGCAAAAAGAGTTGGACACGACTAAGTGACTGAACTGAACTGAACTTTGCTATGTCCTTGTATGTAATGTGTTGCTATTAAGTACTTCAGGCCAATTTTTTTATTTCAGTTATTAGAATTTAAGTACTAGAATTATGACTTTGTTTTTTAATTGTATTTTTCTTCTGAAAATTCTCTTTATATTTATGAAGTAGGCATACGATTTTAAATTCCTTGAATATATTTATAATAATGGCTACTTGTGTGATTTCTACTGACTTTTTTTTTCTAAAATATAAGTCACTTTTTATTTTTCCTTCCATGTATGAGAGATGAACACTAGTAGTGGTATCTGTAAGGAATCTGTATTCTGTTACTGTACCCCTGGAGAAGGGAATGGCTACCCACTCCAGTACTCTTGCCTAAAGAATTCCATGGACAGCAGAGCTACAGTCCATGGGGTCACAAAGAGCTGGACACAACTGAGTGACTAACACTCTCCCTTTCATGTTACTATACAGTGGATTTTTATTTTCTTAGGCAGTTAACTTGTCTGCATCCAAACTCCAATCTCTCCCTTTTTTTATTAGACTAAAATTTCTACACTTTTTATTCAGCTTCTAGTTGCTACATTTTGCTAATCCTTGAGGTTCCCTCAAGCATTTACAGGTTAGCAGGCAACCACATAGCTGTGTGAATTTTGAAAGCAGATTCGGAGGCTGGTCTCCTTGGTGACTTCCTCCCTGGTTTTCCCTCCTAGTTTTCTCCTTCTCTTTTGGTCCTTAACTCAGTCCTCTGTCCTCAAACCAGTAAGCCTGTGGTTTTCTGCCCTCAGCGCTACACTTGATTAGGGAGATTCTGTCAAAAAGTGATGAACAAGATATTTACCTGCAGCATTTCATCTGTAAATGGTAGATGCCCCTCCAGTTTCTGCCTGCATTCTGTTGTTTTCTAGTAATTTCAAATTTCAAATAGGTTTGCTTTTATAATTTTATTTCCTCATGCGGGAATGTTGATACTAACAAGCTACCCTGCCATTACTCCAGAGACTCTTTTTATAAATTGTATATTTTTCACATAATTAAATCTTGAATGATGTGAATTTATTAATGATGAGTCTCTTTTTGGTTTATATAATCAGTTAATATTTATCTATTCTTATGTTTTGTTGTTTGCCAATGCCTTTATGGGTTGTATTAACATCTTTTACTTAGTGTTTCAGATTAATAGCTATTTGATGTAATTACCGATATAGTTGTTTGGTCTGTTTACTGTGATTATGAGTGAAACTAAAATTATAAGTAATCTTAACAGTAAACTTTGTATGTGTACTTTTTGTGTACATGTGAATTTTTACCTAGGCCAAGATTTCTATGTTCATTTCTCTTCATAGATTAGTAAAGAAACACATAGTTACCCCACTTCCTCCCTAGAGCTGGCATCCATCATGTCAGAAATAAACTGCCCCCTACCCTGCTGACTTTCAGCTTGGATTAGCTATTTACATTTCCATCACATAAAAGATTTCCTCAGGTCAGTATAACAGTGAAACCTTACTACCAAACTCTGTTCAAAGAAAATACTGATCTCGTATCTGTTTCTATAGTGTTGAGTTTTCTAGGAACCGTATTTAAATAAAACCTTACAATATGTAATCTTGTGTCTAGATTCTTTCACTGACTTTTGACAGTCATTCATGCCATTTGATGGGTCAGTCCGTCAGTGCAGTCGCTCAGTCCAGTCTGAATCTGCGACCCCATGGACTGCAGCATGCTGGGTTCCCTGTCCATCACCAAATCCCAGACCTTACTCAGACTCATATCCATTGAGTCAGTGATGCCATCTAATCATGTCATCCTCTGTCGTGTCCTTCTCTGCCCACCTTCAGTCTTTCCCACCATCGGGGTCTTTTTCAATGAGTCAGTTCTTCACATCAGCTGTCAAAAGTACTGGAGTTTCAGCTTCAGCATCAGTCCTTCCAATGAATGTTCAGGACTGATTTCTGTTAGGATTGACTGGCTGGATCTCGTTGCAGTCCAAGGGACTCAAGAGTCTTCTCCTCAAAAGTATCAGTTCTTCGGTGCTCAGTTTTCTTCACAGTACAACTCTCCCATCCATACATGACTACCGGAAAAAACTATCGTTTAGACTAGACAGACTTTTGTTGGCAAAGTAATGTCGCTGCTTTTTAACATGCTGTCTGGATTGGTCATAGATTGCCTTCCAAGGAGCAAGCATCTTTTAATTTCATGGCTGCAGTCACCATCTGCAGTGATTTTGGAGCCCAAAATAATAAAGTCTGTACTGTTTCCATTGTTTCCCCATCTATTTATCATGAAGTGATGGGACCAGATGTCATGATCTTAGTTTTCAGAATTTGAGTTTTAAGCCAACTTTTTCACTCTCCTCTTTCACCTTCCTCAAAAAGCTCTTTAGTTCTTCTTCACTCTCTGCCATAAGGGTGGTGTTATCTGCATATCTGAAGTTATTGATATTTCTCCGAGCAATCTTGATTCCAGATTGTGCTTCATACAGTCCTGGATTTTGCATGATGTATTCTGTTTTCTTTCTTTCTTTTTTTTAATTGTAACAAATTCAAGACTTTTTTCTTTACATTATTGTATTGGTTTTGCCATACATTGACATGAAACCACCATGGGTATACATGTGTTCCCCTAACAGAACCCCTCTCCCACCTCCCTCCCAATTCCATCCTTCTGGGTCATCCCAGTGCACCAGCCCTGAGCACCCTGTATCATGCATCAAACCTGGATTGGCGATTCATTTAATATATGATAATTTACATGTCTCAATGCCATTCTCCCATACCATCCCACCCTTGCCCTCTCTCGTAGAGTCCAAAAGACTGTTCTATACATCTGCATCTCTTTTGCTGTCTCGCATACAGGGTTATCATTACCATCTTTCTAAATTCCATATATATGCATTAGGATACTGTATTGTTGTTTTTCCTCCTGGCTTCATTCCATATAATAGGCTCCAGTTTCGTCCGCCTCAGTAGAACTGATTCAAATGTATTCTTTTTAATGGCTGAGTAATATTCCATTGTGTATATATGCCACAGCTTCCTTATCCATTCGTCTGCTGATGGACATCTAGGTTGCTTCCATGACCTGGCTATTGTAAACAGTGCGGCAATGACTGCACTGTATACGTGTCTCTTTCAATTCTGGTTTCCTCGGTGTGTATGTCCAGCAATCGGATTGCTGGTCATATGGCAGTTCTACTTCCAGTTTTTTAAGGAATCTCCACACTGTTCTCCATAGTGGCTGTGCTAGTTTGCATTCCCACCAACAGTGTAATAGGGTGTCAGGGAATATTTGGCAGGAGGCTTCCTGTGTGCTGTTTTCTGATGTACCTTATTAATCACTGAATATTCAGAGATGAGTGGAGAGGCAAACTTCTGACCGCTAAGGAATGCATACACTATTAAAGTACAAGTAACTATTTATAGCCTTCTTCCCTTTCTGTTATGGAAAGTGAGTCTTACAACCCCCTCTCTTTGAGATGGATTCTAGCCTTATGTTTCCTGGATAAGTTGTAAGATTTTTGATGTTTATCTTTGCTGAAAAGGCTATCTTGTAAGACAGTATATATATATGCCCACATTATGCTGAATAAACACCTTTACTCCATCAGAATCTTGGTCCCCATGTCTCCATTCATTTCTCTCTTTCTCTCCTTTCTCTCTTCCTTTATTTTCTTATCCTCAACTCTGGACCCCCAAGCTCCAGCCCATTAAAGGGCCATAACAATAGAGTTCCCTTTACTCCACATCCTCTCCAGCATTTATTGCTTGTAGACTTTTGGATGGCAGCCATTCTGACTGGTGTGAAATGGTACCTCATTGTGGTTTTGATTTGCATTTCTCTGATAATGAGTGATGTTGAGTATCTTTTCATATCTTTGTTAGCCATTTGTATGTCTTCCTCAGAGAAATGTCTTTTAGATCTTTGGCCCACTTTTTGATTGGGTCATTTATTTTTCTGGAATTGGGCTGCAGGAGTTGCTTGTGTATTTTTGAGATTGTTTGTCCTTTGCTTCGTTTGCTATTACTTTCTCCCATTCTGAAGGCTGCCTTTTCACCTTGCTTTTAGTTTCCTGTGTTGTGCAGAAGCTTTTCATTTTAATTAGGTCCCATTTGTTTATTTTTGCTTTTATTTCTACTACCCAGAGCAATCTATAGATTCAATGCAATTCCTATCAAGCTACCAGCGGTCATTTTCAGAGAACTAGAACAAATAATTTCACAATTTGTATGGAAATACAAAAAAACCTCGAATAGCCAAAGCAATCTTGAGAAAGCAGAATGGAACTGGAGGAATCAACCTGCCCTGACTTTAGGCTGTACTACAAAGCCACAGTCATCAAGACAGTATGGTACTGGCACAAGGACAGAAATATAGATCAATTAAACAAAATAGAAAGCCGAGAGATAAATCCACATACCTATAGATACCTTATATTTGACAAAGGAGACAAGAATATACAATGGAGAAAAGACAATCACTTTAACAAGTGGTGCTGGGAAACCTGGTCAGCCACTTGTAAAAGAATGAAACTAGAACACTTTCTGACACTATACACAAAAATAAACTCAAAACGGATTAAAGATCTAAACTTAGACCAGAAACTATAAAACTCCTAGAGGAAAACATAGGCAAAACACTCTCCAACATAAATCAAAGCATGATGTACTCTGAATATAAATTAAATAAGCAGGGTGACCGTATACAAACTTGACACAATCCTTTCCTGATTTGGAACCAATCTGTTGTTCCATGCCCAGTTCTAACTGTTGGTTCTTGACCTGCATACAGATTTCTCAAGAGGCAGGTCAGGTAGTCTGGTGTTCCCATCTCTTTAAGAATTTTCCACAGTGTGTTGTGATCCACACAGTCAAAGGCTTTGGCATAGTCAATAAAACAGAAGTAGATGGTTTTCTGGAACTCTCTTGCTTTTTTGATGAACCAGTGGATTTTGGCAATTTGATCTCTGAGTCTTCTGCCTTTTCTAGATCCAGCTTGAACTCACGGAAGTTCATGGTTTAGGTTCTGTTGAAGCCTTTCTTGGAGAATTTTGAGCATTACCTTGCTAGCGTGTGAGACGAGTGTATTGTGCAGTTGTTTGAACATTCTTTGGCATTGCCTTTTTGGGGGGATTGGAGTGAATACTGACCTTTTCCAGCCCTGTGTCCACTATTTAGTTTTCCAAATTTGCTGACATATTGTGTGCAGCACTTTCACAGCATCATCTTTTCAGATTTGAAATAGCTCAACTGGAATTCTTTCACCTCTAGTATCTTTGTTCCTGCTTCCTAAGGCCCACTTGACTTCACATTCCAGGATGTCTAGCTCTAGGTGAGTGATCAAACAATCATTTCCATCTGGGTCATAAAGATCTTTTTTGTATAGTTCTTCTATATATTGTTGCCTTCTCTTCTTAATAACTTCTGCTTCTGTTAAGTCCATACCACTTCTGTCCTTTATTGAGCCTATCTTTGCATGAAATATTATCTCTAATTTCCTTGAAGAGTTCTCTAGAGTTTCCCATTCTACTGTTTTCCTCTATTTCTTTGCATGGATCATTGAGGAAGACTTTCTTACTCTCCTTGATATTCTTTGGAACTCTGCAGTCAAATGGGTATATTTTTCCTTTTCTCCCTTGCCTTTAGCTTCCCTTTTCATAGCTATTTTTAAGCCCTGCTCAGACATCCATTCTGACTTTTTGCATTTCTTTTTCTTGATCACTGCCTCCTATATAATTTCATGAACCTCTGTCCATAGTTCTTCAGGCACTCTGTCTATCAGATCTAATTCCTTGAATCTATTTGCCACTTCCACTGTATAATCCTAAGGGATTTGATTTAGGTCATACCTTAATGGTCTAGTGGTTTCCCTTACTTTCTTTAAGTCGGATTTTACAATAAAGAGTTCATGATCTGAGCCACAGTCAGCTCCTGGTCTGATTTTTGTTGACTGTATAGAGCTTCTCCATCTTTGGCTGCAAAGAATAAAATCAGTCTGATTTCAGTATTGACCATCTAGTGTTGGCCATGTGTAGAGTCTTCTCTTTGGTTGCTGGAAGAGGGTGTTTGCTATGACCAGTGCATCCTGTTGACAAAACTCTGTTAGCCTTTGACCTGCTTCATTTCCAAGGCCAAATTTGCCTGTTAATCCCGGTATTTCTTTACCTCTTATTTTTGCATTCCAGTCCCCTATAATGAAAAGGACATCAGTTTTGGGTGTTAAATCTAGGAGGTCTTGTAGGTCTTCATATAACCATTCAATTTCAGCTTCTCCAGCATTACTGGTTGGGGCATAGACCTGGATTACTGTGATACTGAATATTTTGCTTTGGAAATGAACAGAGATCATTCTGTAATTTTTGAGATTGCATCCAAGTACTGCATTTTGGACTCTTTTACTGACTATGATGGCTAATCCATTTCTTCTAAGAGATTCTTGCCCATAGTAGTAGATATAATAGTCATCTGAGTTAAATTCACCCATTCCAGTCCATTTTAGTTCACTGATTCCTAAAACGTTGATGTTCACTCTTGCCATCTCCTGTTTGACCACTTCTAATTTACCTTGATTCATGGACCTAATATTCCAGGTTCCTATGCAATACTGCTCTTTACAGCATCAGTCTTTGGGTCAGTAGTCTCATCCTTTTTTATTGCTTGGTAATATTCCATAATGTGGATAAATTACTTTCATGGTTGATGGCTATTTGGCTATTTCTGATTCTTTTGTTTTTTCAGTCTGTTTCTAGTATTGTTGTTTGTATAATCAGAGTGGTAAAAAGATGACAGGGCTATCTTTGATGTATGATACAATATCTCCTTTCCCTCCTCAAATTATAAGGATTTGTTTGTGAGTTTAATGTTTTTCTACTTAATCCCCAGTAATAATACTAACTCTTAAGAAATTGAATAGCATAATTATATTCAATTTCTGTAAGAAAACAATCATTTCCCCACCAAGAAAGAGGATTATAAATTTGCTTGTTTGTATATTTGTTTTAATATTTCAATATTTCAATCTTTTAAATTCTGTGACAAGAGGAAACTATTGTGCCACTGTTTCTGTCAAATCCTTAATTTAGGTTTCCTCTAAATTTGATTACAAAAACTCTTAGTTTTCTATAAAAGTATGTAGTTCATAGACTGTTCTAAGTTTTTTAAAATAATGCAAAGAATATAATATTCAAATAATTACTGTCATTAACAGATTATTTCTGAAAGGTTTAACTCACATCACTGACCATTAACTTGGTAGTACATACCTTCTTTCATCTTCAAACAATGATTTGCTGATAAAAAGTGCATCAAAGTGGGAGTTAGCAGCTCTAAGATACCTTCTTATCCAATTTCCTAGGTTTAGAGGAGCAACCCTGGATGCCACTTTTTATCTCATTTTCATATTTTATGGCTCAAAGAGCTAAAGATAATTAACATTTGAACAGCATTGCCCAGATGGAAGTCACTATAAAGAACACAAGCAGAATTGCTATTTTACATTGATTATCAAAATTTAAATCACATAATAATTAAATGACGTATGAATTGAAAGAAAATAAAGCCCTGATTTTTTTAATGAGAAATTCAAGACCCACTTATAATGATTTTGTGGGGTTTGTGTATGTTTTAATTTTGAAATAATCTCTGGAATCACCATAACTTTCAGTAACATATAAAACTTACAATTTGCGTACATCTTTTATCTATTAAAGTACTGTTTCTTGGAATAGCCAAAGCTCTAGTCAATTAAACTAATTCATTCCAAGACTCAAATCTCTATCAAAACAAAAACTACATAAAATATTTTACATCTATTATATAAATTATATAATTATAATATGTAGTACATATACATATATTGTACATATATAAGAGAGGGGACTGCAGGTGGGATTTTATAAATGAAACATACATCCTACTTTCAATATTATATAAAATTGACTCTAGAAGCAGGATGTCATTTGAGTGTAAAAAGTTAGTAAAGCCAAATAATTTATGTTTTCTTTCAACACACATGATCTGATTTGACGTAGAGACCTGACCATAATGTTTTTTTTTTCTTTTTATGGTTCTAAAAAGAGGTTGCCAGTATTTATGTTTAAAAATTACTGCAAGTAAAATGTCTTTGTAGTCGTTCAACAGGAAAACTAAAACACACATACAATAGCATGGTTTCTTTTTCTTGAAATCCTTCTCTGCAAAACTGTTCAGACTACATAAATTAACCTGAGTATCTTATTTGTCCCATTCTGCTTGGTTTTTGCGGTTATTCTGCTCTGGAAAATAATTTTTAATAATTTTCAATTTCCAGTGTTTATTTGACTCTTAAAGAAAATGTAAGTAAAGGTAAGATATCAGTTAGGTTTAGTGAGGATGATAAGGACTTTAAGTATAGTTTGCTCCTCTTTCTTACACTGAGAGATAACTGATTAGTTTGAGAAAGTTTAAGAGAAATACATTATTCTGGCAATAGGTATAATTAAAGGTGCTGAAATATTTTTATCCCTCACCCCACACCTTAGTCTAAGCTCTTGCAGCACCGCAGATCATTCTACCCCATATCACCCCCTTTGTTTCCTTCAGTAACTGGGAAAGAACAGGAGAAGTAACATTTTCCAGATATTAAGACCTATGCTGAATAAAGTGTCCAGGGTCAAAAATATGAAGGTTCTACGAAGATATTATAATAGTGATAAAAAATTAAGAAAACAGAAAGGGAGGGAGAATGTAAACTATTAGGTAGACTTATTTGAAAGGTCTAAATTTATACTAGCAAACTAGATTCCAAAGGACTTTAACATAATAATGAACAATGATCTAATACTGTCTAATCCAAGAATGCAAGTGTGTTTCAAAATTTAGGGAATCTCTAATATAATAACCACATAAGTAGGTCAAGAGAGACTATAAATCATATCAGCTCTTACCTCTCTCTGTCCTGTGAGGTTTACCAAACCTTTATCCCTTGGAATTCCCCCCACCCCAATTTTTGCCTAATAAGGCTGTTAGAACAATGAAATTCAACAACTTTTCACTAAGTTCTCCCCAGTCACAGTCTCTAGTGGGTAATTTATATCTCAGTGATCTTCAGGCTAATTGATTCTCAGTTTAATGGGCCCCAAGCTTTTCCATGCAGGATTAATTACCATAGGGTACTTCCACAGATAAAACAGTATGTATTTCTGGGTTGTTTCATTTAACATTTGCTCCTTCTTTATTCAGTATCAATAGTGGGTGAAAAAACTGGAAATAAATACATATTTTGAATACTAAAGGCATTATGCATATGCCTGTGGACATACAGCTAACTAAAGCTACTTTTTTTTCATTTATTCACTCACATTTACTTATTTACATGCTCAACAAGCATTTTCAATGTTCCTAATATGTTCCCAACACTGTGATAGGTTCTAGGAGTGAAATTTCTTTCTGGGAGTGAAGAATATCTTAAAATCTATACATTTGAACATAGGAAGATGGAATTAATTTTTAACAGCTCAATCTAGAAAAAAATCACAAGACATTTTTGATTCATTGATAGAGCAGTAGAATACAGGGTATGATATTTTAGCCAAGTCTTTGGCTGATAACCTTGTAAGAGGACCACATAAACACAATATGGATATATTGCACTACATACAGTAAAGCAACAGAGAACTTGCTTGATTAATCTTTGTATTGATCATGTTTCCATCAAAAAATAATTGACTCAAATTACATTAATGCATGGAGGGATTAATAAAGGTAATACTTTTAAAGATATAAGGGGGAAAACACAAGCTATCCTATAGCCCCTTCTCAGGCTAGGGATAGTATGGTTGTTACCAAGCCCTAGACCTAGGAGATAACAGAAAAGGGGATCTTAGAGTAGTCTTGGAGAAAGGACTACAGAGGGAGGCAGCCATCCTAAGACAACCTAACAAGGAAGAGCTCTGGAGAAAAAAAATGCCCATATTCATTTTTCCTGTTACTCCCCAACAACCTCCTGCTGGGTGCCTCACTAGCCAGTGGCTAAAGATTAGTTGTCCTAAAGCAGTAGAAGAGGGAGTGGTTAAGGAGGGAGGAAAAAGGAGGGGGAAGATTTCCACCAAGGTCTTCTACCACTTTACACCAGTCAGAATGGCTGCCATCCAAAAGTCTACAAGCAATAAATGCTGGAGAGGATGTGGAGAAAAGGGAACCCTCTTACACTGTTGGTGGGAATGCAAACTAGTACAGCCACTATGGAAAACAGTGTGGAGGTTCCTTAAAAAGCTGCAAATAGACCTGCCATATGACCCGGCAATCCCACTGCTGGGCATATACACCGAGGAAACCAGAATTGAAAGAGCCACGTGTACCCCAGTGTTCATCGCTGCATTGTTTACAATAGCTAAGACATGGAAACAACCTAGATGCCCATCAACTGATGAATGGATAAGAAAGCTGTGGTACATATACACAATGGAATATTACTCAGCATTAAAAAAAAATTCATTTGAAGCAATTCTACTCAGATGGACGAAACTGGAGCCCATTATCCAGAGTGAAGTAAGCCAGAAGCAAAAACAACAATACAGTATATTAACACATATATATGGAATTTAGAAAGACAGTAACGAGAACCCAACATGGGAGACAACAAAAGGAACGCAGATGTATAGAATAGACTCGTGGACTTTGTGGATGAGGGTAAGGGTGGGATGATATAGGAGAAGGGCATTGAAGCATGTTAATTGTCATGTGTCTAATCAATCGCCAGCCCAGGATTGATGCTCGGGACTGGTGCAGCGAGATTTCCCGGGGGGGAGGGAGGAGGGAGGGGGGATCCGGAGGGGAAGCATATGTAAACCCATGGTGATATCATGACAATGTATGGCAAAAACAATAATAAAAAAAAAATATGATATAAATTTGTAAAAATTAAATAATACTATGATTATATTAGCAGGGTCATGAGTTATATCATACAGTTGAAAACTCATAGGACTTTTATGTTATAATAAACTAATAACTCCTTAACCAGAACTTCTGTGGCATTCTACTATAATTGGAGTATTCTGTTCCCTCAAGTCTCTCCTCCCAGTCAATAGTGGGAGGTACCTCACTACAGAGTCCACATCTCTGTCAGCAAACAATTCGTTTGATAGCTATCAATTCTTTGATAGCTCTAACAATTCCACTGACTGAATACTTTCCCCGGACTTCTTTGCTTCTACCTTCTTTGAGATAGGAATACTTCCTACCTGTCACCAGAATCAGCAGTCATGCACATAAGCTCGAGATCTTATTTATGGAAACAACTGACTGACAGAATAGTTGCCCCAGAGAAGCAGCTCCCTCTCCGCTGCTAATGCTAGAGAAAGTAAACACCTAGGCTGTCTCTGCACCATGCCTGGGACTGAGAGACCTGCTCTATTTGTTTCCATTAGCATAACTGTAGATCCTGCCCAGGTTGGAATGATTCTTCAAAGTTCTGAGAAAATAATCATCCACAACTTGTGATCTCCAGCCAGGAAGCATTCCCCACAAAAATGGTTTAAGTTCATACCACAGCTCACCTTGGCTACAGTCCTACCCCAGTTTCACTGCCTTCTAGGTGGAGATCCACTAAAATGGATTTTCAAATTTATTAATGCTAAGCTCGTTAATTGATATTGTTGAATTCCTCTACCATTTTATAATTTGTTTTATGTTTCTTAGACTTCCTTTTTGAAAATAATAATATCTACTTTATTTGAACAGTTTAGAGACCTGCCAACTGTAACTTGAAGCAAAGAATCAAAGATCCTTTCATTTTCTCCTTATTCATGGATTTACTTACAAAAGAGTTAAGCGTTACATTTTTGCTTTATACCAAACAGTAAGATGGGTATCGAAGTGAGTAAAATATATCCCATCCCCTCAAGATCTTGCCTGGAAAATCCCATGGATGAAGGAGCCTGGTGGCTACAGTCCATGGGGTCTCTAAGAGTCATACATGACTGAGCGACTTCACTTTCACTTTTCACCCTCATGCATTGGAGGAGGAAATGGCAGCCCACTCCAGTGTTCTTGCCTGGAGAATCCCAGGGAGGCAGAGCCTGGTGGGCTGCCGTCTATGGGGTCGCACAGAGTCGGACACGACTGAAGCGACTTAGCAGCAGCAGCAGCAGCAGCAGCAGCAGCAGCAAGATCTTAGAATACTGAGAAAGGAAGACTAAGAGAGAAACAGAGAAAAGTCTCTAGTAGAGGTTTACCTCACCTATTGTTAACATGTTAGTGTTATTCCTGGCATGTGGTGGTAATACTGATCTGCCTGGTGAGAAGTGATAGAGAAGAAATTCTGCCAATGGAGTTTCCTTTGGAAACTTATGGATTATCCTGAAAGATAATATAAAAAGACCCCATGGATGGCAGCATGCCAGGCTTCCCTGTGCTATCCCATCTCCCAGAGCTTGCTCGATCTCATGTCCATTGAGTCAGTATGCTATCTAACCACCTTATCCTCTGCTGCCCCCTTCTCCTTTTGCCTTCAATCTTTCCCAGCATCAGGGTCTTTTCCAGTGAATCGGCTCTTCACATCAGGTGGCCAAAGTACTGGAGCTTCAGCTTCAGCATCAGTCCTTTCAATGAATATTAGGGTTGATTTCCTTTAGGATTGATTGGTTTGATCTCCTTGTAGTCCAAGGGACTCTCAAGAGTCTTCTCCAGCACCACAATTCACAAGCATTAATTTGGTATTCAGCCTTTTTTACGGTCTACTTCTCACAACATTTTTTTTTAACCAGTATACATCTTTAAAGTTATAGCCAAATAAAATCACATTTTATGATAGAAATAGCTTTCTTGCATCTTTACCAAATGGAACAACTGTGATAATTTCAATAAAATTATATTCAAAATTGAAAAATTCTAATATGTCTCTATAATTCAACTAACCTAATATTTAGCATTTAAATTAGTGTTTGTTATGGAGTACAATGTTGTAAATTTATTAATGAAAACAATGGTAACATTATAAAATATTGAAGATGGCAAGATATATTATCAAACCATTCCAGATGGGTAAAATAGTAATTTTATGTGCTGCAAATGGGAAAATGCTAATAAGAACAATTGAATTTCCTTGAACCAAATCATTAATAAAACTCTGCTAACAAGATTTCACTATTAAAAAATAATAATAATAAAATAAAAATGATTCCACTGTATTGTTTTAATGATGCTGATTATCTTTAGATTTATAGCTATTCCCTAATGATAATGCTATGTATGACATCTTTCAATAAGAATTATAAAAATACTACTAACTATTACTAACACATAATGAATGGCATGCCAGGCCCATGTTTGAGCTGGACCATAAAGAAGGCTGAGCACCAAAGAATTGATACTTTTGAACTGTGGTGCTAGAGAAGACTCTTGAGAGTCTCTTGGACAGTGAGAAGATCAAACCAGTCAATCCTAAAGGAAATCAACCCTGAATATTTATTGGAAAGACTGATGCTGAAGCTCCAATACATCGGCCATCTGATGTTAAGAGTAGACTCATTGTAAAAGACCCTGATGCTGGGAAAGATTGAGGGCAGGAGAAAAAGGGGGTGACAGAGGATGAAATGATTGGATGGCAATATCAATTCAATGGACCTGCGTTTTGAGCAAACTCTGGGAGATAGTATAGGACAGGGAGGCCTGGCACACTGCAGTCCATGGAGTTGCAAAGAGTCATATATGATTGAGCAATTGAACAACAATAATAAATGCCAGGCCCAGCACTAAATATTATACTTCATATTCATAATTTAACCTAATTCTCATAATAACTGTATAAGATAAACACTATTATTAACTGCATTTTAAAGGAAAAAATTCTGAGACTTATACTTTGGGCAGTTTACTTAGACTGCCTAATACTTTAGCTTTCACTTGTTAGAGCCCTGAATACAAAGCCATTTATTTCTGCTTTCTAAGGCCAAGATGAGGAAAAGTCTTGGGATAAGCTCACTCTTTCTTTAACTAAGATGAACTGTTTTGTGTTTGGTAAAATAGAGTAGGCTGCTAAATTAGAGAAAAAAATTAAAAGCTAATACTGAATTCTGTTAATGGGAAATAATTTCTTCTTCCCCCTTAATCAATTTTTACTCTGAAGCTTGAAAGTTAATCAGGTTTATCATGGTATGCCTAACTATTGGCTGTTATTAACAGTCATAAAATTATCAGGACACAGCCCTTGACTTGATAACCTGGCATGAACAAACTTCCAAAGGTTGATTTTTATGGTGCATATATTAGTATTCCCATCCATTTGTTCTTAGTTGGTTGACTGCTAATTCCAGCAAAGGAAAAAAAATCTTAAAGCTACTTTTCCTTTCTTAAAACCATATAGCCTTTGGTCATTTTACATTAGCATGATGGAAGTATTAATATCTATAGTAATTTATTTATATAAAGTTTACATTCCATAAATATTGTTTGGATTGAAAGCAATTTTTATCACCAATTGAAGATATTATTTAATGGGAAGAAGAATTGATTACATGTTTTGACTTACCTTTTTAGAATCAAAGTAAACCTTTCCTATCACTGGACATAGAAATGTTGCTTCCTTAACAGAGCTAACTATTTTAGAAAAACAAATTCAATATCTCTCACAAGCAAAAAGAAAGTTTCTTTTAAAACAAAACATACAGATAATCCTAAGAATATGAAAATGATATACCTGTGGGGTGGGGAAGAAAAACCCATAAATTTTACCTACTGATATTATGCTATTGAGATAGAATGTAGAGATATATTTTTCTTTCCATACAGACTAATGAAAGTATGTCCTATGAAGAAATCTTGTAGAAAGAATATTTCTCTGCCACAGCAGTTAGAACTTTTTAAAAGTGAATTTTTCTGCTATCAATAGCCTATTAAAAGGTCATTATAATTAGTGAGTGAACAACACATAATGCTCATATTTTGTTTATTGTATATAAATGCCCTAGATGTACAATATAACAACATGAATAAGGTGGTACTTTGGGCAAATTCTTTCAGTGCTCGCTATGTGGTTGGATGCCTTGATTGATTCAAATGGATATGAGTTTGAGCAAACTCCAGGAGATAGTGAACAACAGGGAAGCCTAGCATGCTGGAGTCCATGGAGTCTCCAAGAGTCAGACATGACTGAGCGACTGAACAACAACAATATGTGTAATGGGACATATAAACTTTACATGAGAACTATGGATAACAACAGATTTAAGAAAAATGATCAGAAGACAGAATCAGAAGAGTAAACATTAAGACTTGGAATAAAAGGTAAAGGCCAGCATGGAACCTGGTTTCCCCTTTTCATCCATCCCATATCTCACAGGATAGCACTCGACTGTAATCCTGTCAGTACCTTCAACTCTCTTGCTGCATACACTTTACAGGAAACCAATGAACACTCCAGCCACTGTCCTGCTTTATTTTACAATTCTTATCACTGCTGTAGATATTCACATAACTGCTTCAATAAGTACCTCTTAACATCCATGATATTTAACTTTACCTAAATCCCATAAGATGTTTTAAAAATTCTATTTTTGCTTGCTACTAATTTCCAACTGCCATTTTCCCTGAGTGATATCTTCAAATTTCCAATGCTTTCTTCAAATTACTTCTCTAATTCAGCAATCCCTACAGTCTAGCTTAACTAGCAATTGAGTGTATCCAATAAGGTGCCCTATTCTCTTGCCAACAAACCTACTTGTATAATTGTATCTTTATGTATGCCCCCTAATTTTATTACTTCTGCCAAGACTTGTGAATAACAATAGCTGCATCCCTTTCTGGGCTTGAATATTCATACCTACCATTTACTACTGCTAGGATGCTTGAGTGTCTTCTTACAGAAAGCAGCCCCATGAGAAGTAAGAAATGATCCACAGTTCTGCCCATCAACCACAGCAAAGCAAACAAGCGCAAACAGAGTATCAAGAATCCATACTACCTTTTTCCTACTTACAACTCCCTCCAGTAACAGAGATTTTAGTGTTCCTTGAAAATGCATATTACTTCTCCGTTTTTTTTCCAGGAACTAAAGTGAGGGAAGCAGTGACTCTCATATCACAAATGTCATGAGCCAAATAGGCTCAGATATATTTTGGTTTTTTGTTTTTTCCCCATCAACATTTAAATTGCATTTCAACCCATGGCCCTAAGGCAGGGACAAGTGAGTATGCCTGAAACTATGAATTTAGTAATGGATTCTGAACAACAGGAATGAATTCTGAACACCCTCCAGGGTGAATAGGGGTCTAATATGAGAGAAAGGAATGAGATTGGTCCATGGGCAATAAAGCATAGAGTCACTATCATCTAGTGGTAAAATCAGGATTAAAGAAAATGAATTGCTACTCAAGAATCTGAAAGTCCTGGGCAGTGAGGCAGAAATTAGAAATTAAGAAATAGGGAGGAGAAAAACCACATACATGAAGCAGGTGTTAAAAGGTGTTGAAATTAAGGTAACAGAAGAAGCCTAGGAAGATTTCTTGTGGCGCTGGTTCCGAAACACAGGCAATTTTTCAGGGGGCCAATTTCTTCATACTTGCAGCAAGAGAGATCAGCTGACCTATTTGAAAGTGACCAACTTAAATCTTGCCTTTCTTTTATATTTAGAATCCTTGAAAATGGCTTAAATGTGTCAGGCTTTTAATTATATTAATATCCTTTTGATATAAAGAAAAATTGAGAGATGGTCAATTTTAATCCATAATTAGCTTCTCACTGATACCACAGGACTCATCAGTAATCCAAAGGTATATTCCCTTCAGATCCATGCTGTTTATTAATTGCAGGTATTGGCTAACATTCTTGATGTATACTCTTGCATCCAACCTACTGGGTTGGACTTTATCTGAGTTATGGGATAGCTTTTTCTCTCTAAATCCAGTATTTATTATTCCAATAATTATTTACTATCTGTGATTTGCTAGGAATTTTCTATCCTCAGGGTTACAAATAAAAAGAAAATAGACATGAGTTCTGATTTCATTAAGCTCATACAGAAGTAGACAAAGTTACTTGTATAGCTACATTAACTAATCTATATGTAACAGTACGGTCGGAATGAAAATAAATTAATCCAAGTTGAGGAGCAACCTAGTGACAGCTTTTGGTGATGCCCTGAGATCTTAAGTGGGATTAGAAACATCCATATGGTCCTAATCACAATAACATGAAGTGGAGACTAGAGACCAGTAGGAGAAATGATCTCCATTTGTAGAAGTAAACTATATTGTCTCCAATGATAATCAGCACTAGTTCTTTTATGAAAGGCTTACTACACAGATTTAAACCATTTCTTGTATCTCTGAATGCCTTCCACACCTTTCCTCCTTGAGAGACTTCATCAGCTGTAACTTATGGACAGCTCTGTCCTTTTAGCTGACTATTGGATAATTTCAATTATTTTTCTTTCCTCCTTCTGGATTTTATGGCCCTAAATATATTATTAAAACTACAAAGATCTCAGCATTAAGGGTTGGCCACCTCCCAAGAGAGTGCAAAGGAATGCATAAACCCTCTGAAATAATGATCCAAATGAATTCACCTGGGGAAAAATTTACTTTAAAAAACAAACAAAAAAAGCCAACTAAAATGTGAGTGGTCTGGCCCCAAGATAAATGGAATTTCTAAATGAGTCAGTAGGCATTCCTCATGGATTCTGCAATGCTTCTGCACATTTTTTATTCTTTTGAAAGCAGTCGTTTCTCAATCCTGTCAATCTTTTGTGGTACGAGATGGCTTATTTCACAGATAAATTGTTATTATAACTCACAGTGGAATCCAAAATAATCCAAAGCACAGTAGTAGAACAATCCCCTGGAGAACATGAAGCCAGATAAATCACATTTTTGTAGCATTTCTCACCTCACCATGGAAACATTTCTATCCAGGTGAAATAAGGATAAATACCAAAGACATTCATAATTTATAAGAGTGCAATATGATAACTAAGAAACATATAGAAGGGGAAAAATGGATGCCTTAGGTTGACTATGGGGTGTCCTTAAGGAAATCAAATTATGAAAAATAGATTTTCTTCAATATAGTTATATTATAAACCTTGTTATAATGTATTACATCACATATATTCAAGATTATCTGTTTTAAAGAAACAGTCAAGGCACAAGCAGAGAAAAATGATACTGATGAAGTACATTCTCTCAGGTGGTGACAGAGAATACAAGACAGGGAATATATGACTCCTACAAGGTTTCAAAAAGGAAACATTTTCAAAGGGGTTAAAGGAGATAAAACCTGAAAAGTAACCACTGGCCTTGGCAATTCGATAAGGGGTTCTGAGAATTAAGGCAAATGTTTTTCTTTCCTATAATCCCCTTAAAGTATCTTAAATCCACTGGCTTTCAAGATCATATACCTGGATATTCCTTTCCCAGCTAATTGATTCAGCACATTTTGCTTTAAAAAAAAAAAAAAACTTCAGGCCTCAGACTCTTACTGTACCATGTGTAAACGAGGCAGGGAAAGGAAATGTTAATAAGCAAGCACATATACACACATAGGAGAGACACAGAGAAAGAGGGGGAGACACAAAGAGAGAATTTACCAAATTGATAGACTAGGATCCAGACTTTTTTTTTTTACAGTAGCCTTCAGTTCAGTTCAGTTGCTCAGTCGTGTCTGATTCTGAGACCCTATGGACTGCAGCACCCCAGGCTTCCTTGTCCATTACCAACTGCTGGAGCTTGCTCAAACTCATGTTCATTGAGTCAGTGATGCCATCCAACCAGCTCATCCTCTGTCAACCCTTCTCCTGCCTTCATTCTTTCCCAGCATCAGGGTCTTTTCCAATGAATCAATTATCTGCATCAGGTGGCCAAAGTATTGGAGCTTCAGCTTCAGCATCAGTCCTTCCAATGAATATTCAGGCCTGATTTCCTTTAGAATTGACTGGTTTGGTCTTCATGCAGTCCAACAGACTCTGAAGAGTCTTCCTAAACACCACAGCTCAAAAGCATCAATTCTTCAGCACTCAGCTTTCTTTATGGTTTTGCCCTAAGACCCAGTTTTCCCTACAGTCAGTCTCTCTCAACAGGAAGCTTCCATAAGCCTCTTATCCTTATCCATCAGAGGTCAAATAGACTGAAAACCACAATTAAAGAAAACTAACCAAATTGATCATATGGACCACAGCCTTGTCTAACTCAATGAAACTATACATCATGCTGTGTAGGGCCACCCAAGATGGGCGGGTCATGGTGGAGAGGTCTGACAAAAGGTGGTCCACTGGAGAAGGGAATGGCAAGCCACTTCAGTATTCCTGCCTTGAGAACCCCATGAGCAGTACAGTAGCCTTAAACTATATTTAATTTTAAAATCCTTTTTTGATATCCCTTTGAAATTGGAAGGATATAGAAAAGCATATAAGTAAATATAGGTAAGTATAAATATGGGAGTCAGGTCAGTTCACTCGCTCAGTCGTTTCTTACTCTTTGCCACTCCATGGACTGCAGCATGCCAGGCTTCCCTGTACATCACCAACTCGCAGAGTTTACCCAAACTCATGTCCATTGAGTCGGTGATGCCATCCAACCAGCTCATTCTCTGTCGTCCTCTTCTCTTCCTGCTTTCAATCTTTCCCAGCATCAGGGTCTTTTCCAATGAGTCAGTTCTTCACATCAGGAGGCCAAAGTATTAGACTTTCAGCTTCAGTATCACTCCTTCCAATGAATATTCAAGACTGATTTCCTTTAGGATGGACTGGTTGGATATCCTTGCTGTCAAAGGGACTCTCGAGTCTTTTCCAACACCATAGTTCAAAAGCATCAATTCTTCTGCACTCAGCTTTCTTAAGAGTCCAACTCTCATATCCATACATGACTACTGGAAAAACCACAGCCTTGACTAGATGGACGTTTGTTGGCAAAGTAATGTCTCTGCTTTTTAATATGCTGTCTAGGTTGGTCATAACTTTTCTTCCAGGAGCAAGTGTCTTTTGATTTTCATGGCTGAAGTCACCATCTGCAGTGATTTTGGAGCCCCCAAAAATAGTCTGTCATGGTTTCCATCTTCCCCCATCTATTTGCCATGAAGTGATGGGACCAGATGCCATGATCTTAGTTTTCAGAATGTTGACTTTCAAGCCAACTTTTTCAATCTCCTCTTTCACATCTATCAAGAGGCTTTTAGTTCTTCTTAGCTTTCTGCCATAAGGGTGGTATCATCTGTGCACCTGAGGTTATTTATATTTCTCCCAGCAATCTTGATTCCAGCTTGTGCTTCATCCAGCCCAGCATTTCTCATAATGTACTCTGCATATAAGTTAAATAAACTGATGACAATATACAACCTTGATGTACTCCTTTTCCTATTTGGAACCAGTCTGTTGTTCCATGGCCAGTTCTAACTTTGCTTCCTGATCTGCATACAGATTTCTTAGGAGGCAGGAGAGGTGGTCTGGTATTCACATCTCTTTAAGAATTTTCCATAGTTTGTTGTGATCGACACAGTGAAAGGCTTTTTCATAGTCAATAAAGCAGGAGTAGATGTTTTTCTGAAACTCTCTTGCTTTTTTGATGATCCAGTGGATGTTAGTAATTTGATCTCTGGTTCCTTTGCCTTTTCTAAATCCAGCTTGACTATCTGGAAGTTCACAGTTCACATACTGTTGAAGCCTGACTTGGAGTATTGTGAGAATTACCTTGCTAGCATGTGAGATGCTAGCTCAAACTGTGCGGTAGTTTGAGCATTCTTGGGCATTGCCTTTCTTTGGGATTGGAATGAAAGCTGACCTTTTCCAGTCTTTTGGCCACTTCTGAGTTTTCCAAATTTGCTGGCATATTGAGTGTAGCCACTGTTTCTACTGTTTCCCCATCTATTTGCCATAAAGTGATGGGACTGGATGCCATGATCTTAGTTTTCAGAATGTTGAGCTTTAAGCCAACTTTTTCACTCTCCTTTTTCACTTTCATTAAGAGGCTCTTTAGTTCTTCTTCATTTTCTGCCATAAGGGTGGTGTCATCTGCATATCTGAGGTTACTGATATTTCTCCTGGGAATCTTGATTCCAGCCTATGCTTCATCCAGCCCAGTGTTTCTCATGATGTACTTTGCATATAAGTTAAATAAGCAGGGTGACAATATACAGCCTCGACGTACTCTTTTTCCTATTTGGAAACAGTCTGTTGTTCCATGTTCAGTTCTAATGTTGCTTCCTGATCTGCATACAGGTTTCTCAAGAGGCAGGTCAGGTGGTCTGGTATTCCCATCTCTTAAAGAATTTTCCACAGTTTATTGTGATCCACACAGTCAAAAGCTTTGCCATAATCAATAAAGCAGAAATAAATGTTTTTCTGAAACCCTCTTGCTTTTTCAATGATCCAGCGGATGTTGGCAATTAGATTTCTGGTTCCTCTGCCTTTTGTAAAACCAGCTTTAACATCTGGAAGTTCACGGCTCATGTATTGCTTAAGCCTGGCTTGGAGAATTTTGAGCATTACTTTACTAAGAGCTTCTAGAATTAACACCCAAAAAAGATGTCCTTTTCATCATAGGGGACTGGAATGCAAAATAAGAAGTCAAGAAACACCTGGAGTAACAGGCAAATTTGGCCTTGGATACAGAATGAAGCAGGACAAAGGCTAACAGAGTTTTGCCAAGAGAATGCACTGTACATAACAAACACCCTCTTTCAACAACACAGGAGAAGATTCTACACATTGACATCATGAGATGATCAATACCTAAATCAGATGGATTATATTCTCTGCAGCAAAAGCTGGAGAAGCTCTATGCAGTCAGCAAAAACAAGACCAGGAGCTGACTGTGGCTTCGATTATGAACTCCTTATTGCCAAATTCAGACTTAAATGAAAAAAGTTGGGAAAACTACTAGACCATTCAGTTGACCTAAATCAAATCCCTTATGGATATACATTGGAAGTGAGAAATAGATTCAACGGATTAGATCTGACAGATATGGATGGAACTTTGTGACATTGTACAGGAAACAAAGTTCAAGACTGTCCCCATGAAAAAGAAATGCAAAGAAGCAAAATGGCTGTCTGAGGAGGAATTCCAAATAGCTGTGAAAAGAAGAGAAGCTAAAGGAAAAGTAGAAAATGAACGATATACCATTTGACTGAAGAGTTCCAAAGAATATCAAGGAGAGATAAGAAAGCCTTCCTCAGTAATCAATGGTAAGAAATAGATGAAAACAATAGAATGGGAAAGACTAGAGGTTTCTTCAAGAAAATTAGAGATACCAAGGGAAATTTTAATGCAGAGCTGGGCTCAATAAAGGACAGAAATGGTATAGACCTAACAGAAGCAGATTGGATTAGATCCCACCATAATGCCCTTATTTTAACTTAAATCTTTAAAGGCCTTATGTACAAATACAGTCATATTTTGAATTACTGGGAATTATGGGTCTCAACTTAAGGATTTAAGGAGTACACAGTTCAGCTTATAATAGCAGGGGGAGGGAAGGAGGATGGCAAAAAACACTTCATGAATGTACTCAGGGAAGGAAATGTCCACTTTGAACATCTAGACTAAAAAGTGTCAACACTAAAATCATTCTGACCTCTTGATGATCCAACTCCTAAAAGCATCAGTAAATATATGTTTTGTTCAATAATGTAGAAATACCAAGTGGGGAAAAGAAAGAAGTGGCTAATCTAGCCTCCACAGCAAACTTGGAGAGATATAGAGAAAGAAAAATGCAACTCTAAAAAGAGAATCAAATTTCAATTATTAAGTGAATCTGAGCAGTATATTAAATGAAATCAAGGTTATTTTGTGATTTAAAATGGCCACAGAAAAATTTGTTTCTGGAAATTATGGGCCCTTGCTGAGTTTTTCATCTAGGAATCAGGGACAAGCAAGATCCACAGAGCAGATTTTAAAATGGATTGGGACTGATAAACAAGGTACACACTGGAGAAGAATTTTGCAAAACATATCTGATAAAAGATTGATATTCAAAATACACAAGTAACTTTTACAACTCAATAACAGGGAAGGAAACTCAATTAAATTTTGGGGAAAAAGAAAATGATATGATCATCTATAGACAAAAATGAAAAGTATTCACAAACCAACTTTTGGAACTAGTGAACAGTTACAGCAAGACTTCAGGATACCCAGTTCATATACACAATTAATATAACTATTTCCTGAGTCTTGTCAAAGAAGAATGGAGCTGGAGGAATCACACTCCCTGACTTTATACTACAAAGCTACAGTAATTAAAACAGTATAGTACAGGCACAAAAGCAGACACATAGATCAATGGAACAGAATAGAAAGCTCAGAAATAAGCCAATGCACTTATGGTCAATTAAGTTTCAACAAAGGAGTAAAGAATATAAAAACATAAAAGAAAAGATAGTCTGTTCAAGTGGTTCCAGGAAAACCTGGACAACTACTTGTAAAAGAGTGAAATTAGAACAATATGAAACATCACATATGAAAATAAACTTCAAATGGGTTAAAGACCTAAATGTAAGATTAGATACTGTAAAACTCCTAGAGGAATAGAACATTTTTTCAAATAGTTTGGGATAGAACACTTTTTAAAATATCTCCCAGAGTAATGAAAATAAAAGCAAAAGTAAAGTGGGGCCTAATTAAACTTAAAAGCATTTGGACTGAAAAGGAAACCGTAAGCAAAAGGAAAAGACAGCTTGTGAAATGGGAGAAAATATTCACAATGTAAGTGATCGTCAAGACCTTTAATTCCAAAATACACAAACTGCTTAATATCAAATACAAACCAATCAGACAAAAACAATTAAAAAAAATTTAAAAAAAAAAAATTAAAAATAAATAAATAAATAAATAAAATAAATTAAAAAAAAAAAAAAAACAATCAGAAACTGGGCAGAAGACCTAAATAGACTGTTTGCCAAAGAAAACACAGATGACCAACAGGTACATGAAAAGATGCTCAACACCACAAATTATTGGAAAAAGGCAAATCAAAACTACAATGAGGTATCATCTCACACCAGTCAGAATGGCACTCAGCAAAAAAAAAAATCTATAAATAAAAAATACTTGAGAGGGTTTGGAGAAAATGAAACCTTCTTACCCTTTCAGTGGTAATGTAAATTAGTGCAACTAATATGGAGAACAGTATGGAGGTTTCTTAGAAACTTAAAATTACTAAGTTACAATATGACCCAGCAATCCAACTCCTAGGAATATCCTAAGAAAACTCTATAATTTGAAAAGATACATGAACCCCAAGGTTTATATCAGCATTATTTATAATAGCTAAGACATAGAAGCAACCTAAATGCACATCAACAGAGGAATAAAGAAAATACATGTAATGGAATATTACTTGGCCATAAAAAGAATGAAATAGTGCCATTTTAAGCAACATGGATGGACTAAGAAATTATCCAACAAAGCACTAAGTCAAAAAGATGAAGACAAATACCATATGATATAACTTATATATGTAATCTAAAAAATGACGTAAATGAACTTGTTTGCAAAACAAAAACAGACTCCCAGACACAGACAACAAACTTATGGTTACCAAAGGGGAAAAGGAGGGAGAGCTCAACTAGGAGTTTCAGATTAGCAGATAAACAACAAGGATATACTGTACAGCACAGGGAACTACACTCAATATCTTATACTATAAATGGAAAAGAAAATGTTTTTAAAAATTTGCAGTAGAAGAAAAAGTGGGTCAAAAACCTTAACAGATATCTCACCTAAGATGATACACAGATGGCAAACAAGTATATGAACACATGCCCCAACTCATATGTCATCAAGGAGATACAAATTAAAGCAACAGTATGATTCAACCGTATACCTATGAGAGTGGCCAAAATCGAGAATACTGAGGCATAAAATACTGGCAGTGTTGTAAAGCAACTTCATTGCTAGAGGTTATGGAAATGGACAACTACTTCTGAACAGAATTTCGTAGTTTCTTATACAACTAAATATACATTTATCATAAGATTCAGTAATCATACTTCTTGGTATTTATCCAAATTAGTTGAAACCCATGTCCATACAGGAGCCTGCACTTGAATGTTTATATCAACTTTATTCATAAATGTGAAACCTGAAAGCTACCAAGATGCCTTTCAACAGGTAAATGGATAAAAAAGTGTTGTACATCCACACAGTGGAATATTATTCAGCACTAAAAACAAATGAGCTATCAAATCATTGAAAAGACTTGGAGGAAAACATATATAGGCTGATAGGTAAAAGAAATCAATCCAAAAATGCCTCATATTGGATGATTCCAACTATATGATATTTAGAAAAGGCAAATGGAGACAGTAGAAAGATCAGTGGTGAGTTGCAAGGAGTTTGGGGGTAAGGAGAGCAGGAAGGATAAACCAGTGGACTGCAGGTGATTTTTAGGGCTATAAAGCTATTCTGAATAATACTACAATGGTGGATGCATGGTATCATTATACATGGATTCATTACATTTGCCCAAACTCAATCATACAGCACAAAGAGTGACTACTACCTTAAACTACAAACTTCCATTAATGATGATGTATCAGTGTCAGCTTCCAACAAATGTAACAAACTAAGTGCAAACTGTTAAGGACCAAGGAAACTTGGGAGAGGTGGGGACAGAGATATGGACATATTCTGTATGTTCCACTAAGTTTTTCACTAAACCTAAGACTAATCAAAAATTATATAAATAAAGTGCACTAACTTTTTGAAAGGGACAAGTAAAAGGGGGATGGAAGTAGGGGAGACAAAACTCTTTCATTATTTAAGATTTAATTTTGGTGTTTCTTGTAGGTGGGGTAGAGCTCAACCTGACTCTCCCAGGAAGCATAACAAAAAGGCAATGATCTTGGGGAATTATAAGATTTCTGATATTACTAAGAAGTGCAAAAATTTTCTCAAGACTGTAAAAATGTATAAAAAATGGGATATTTTGGAACAATTTAAAATGACGGAGGAGTGTTGACTGTGTGAAAAAAAGGGACAAGAGGAAGAACTGCAGAAAAATAATGGTAAAGACTTCCCTGGTAGTCAAGTGGCTAAGACCCCACACTCCCAATGCATGGGGCTCGGGTTCAGTCCCTGATCAGGGAACCTAGATCCCACATGCCACAGCTAAGAGTTCACATGCCTTAACCAAAGACCTTGCATGCCACAGTGAAGATCCCATGTGCTGCAACTAAGACCCAGAGCAGCCAGATAAATAATTTTGGAAAAAAATAAATGAATGGCAGCCATAACCAGAATCCTGCATTTTGGCTTTAGCTTTTCAACAATAGATGGCTATTTCATGCCCAGAAGGCCATGACCCTGGATAATATTAGAAATACGGATAGGAAACTACTGCCATTTCTGGTGCAAGTAGTACCATGGTCTAGACAGCAGTTTGGAACTCCTCTTAGGATACCAGCAGCAAAGGGAGTTATTGGGTCTTCTTGAAATGTCTGCTTTCCATTTGGCAAGGGATGTGGGAATAGAGTCAGATGTGGTGAGGACTGTTTAAGTGGGGGTGTCAGCGATCCACATGGGTTACTGAATGAGATTTAGGTACAGAGACATAAGCTATGAGTCACAGAGTTGTAGCCCAAGGGATTCCACTTGAAAAGATAATACCATACAAATATTTTCTGGTCTGAAGAGGCTGTAAACTCAGAGTTGGCGGAAAGGCAGTAACCTCAGGATTTTACACATCCTGAAGTTTGAAAGAATTTTTAATTTCTCTTTACAATTTCTTTTAACCGGTCATAAATTATTCAAGTTTGAAGGAAAGTTAAAGGTTATTTAATCCAAATCCTCCAATTTAAAGTGTGCAAATAAGCCAAGAGAAGTTAAATGAGTTACCCAAATTCATAAATCTATTTAATAGAGAATATGACTCTAGGATTCTAAAAGCTAATTAGATCTTCAGGTTCTTTCAAAATATGTGTCCCTTTAGTGGAATGAGTAAGATCTTTCTGTTACGAAATGTGACTTTAATTTATCAAATATTTTATTGTATAGCTGTCAAACATATATATTTATACAATATATAAATCAATCTATGAATCAATGTTATATATACAATATGCTTAATTAAAATAAAAGATGATAATAAAGTCAAGCATGACTTGAAAAGCTAAAGCCAAGCAGGACTTCTGCACTAAGGATACTTCTTTTATGTCAATCCCTTTTCTTCAATACGTATTTCCAGATTTCTTTCTCATTATTTTATAATTCTATTAAAAGAATAACCAACCTCCCCTTATCACTTTTAACATTTTCAGTTGAGAGTTGCCTAAGTGTTGTGGTTATAAACAGAGTCTTCAATGTTGCTGATACAAAAGAGCCTCTCACACTGTGTTATGTATGTGATGATTACTGTGTCAGCTTTGTCTCTGAGCTACATCTTTTGAAGGAGGTTTAAGAGGCTTGTTTGATAATTTAACTGTACTGGAATATGAATACAGGCAGTATAATGTCTGGGAACAGGGCAGACTGACAGAGTAATGAGTAAACCATTCACTTTCCAAAAATAAGCAGTGTAATTTTGGTAAATAATTATGCAGGCTGTGAGCCTTTGGAGTGCATAGCCCACATATATGAAAAAACAGTAGCTTTAAGGTGGATAAATTACAAAATAAGAAGAAATGGTATAAAAAACTCACTGACGTTTGCAAAAATGAGACCACATCTACTGTGATCACTGCTGTAAGGAAAGATTTAGAAACATTACCAAAATAGTTAAAAGAACTGGGGTCATTTCCTTCCTTCTAAAAGGACTATCTTAATGTAGAATTTAGTAGCTCTTTAAAATATTTGAAAGATCTTCAAATAAAGAAAACAGAAGACATATGTATCAGAGTACAAAATCTAGAAGTAGAACTAATGGGTTGAAGTCACAAGTTATAGTCAATACAACATTGTCTTACACACTGTAATTTAACAATGGGGATTTCTTATGAGGATATCAGCTTTAGGATTTTGTAGTGAATAGTTATATATGATCACCAGTATGTGCAGTTTTCTCATGTACAGAAGAGTATGCTTAGACTTACCTTTAGGTCCCTTTGCAATTCTTTAATAAAGAACTTGTTTCTTCAGCCATGTTGAATTTTCTGAGTATCGTGTTATTACAAATGGGGCACCTTTGTAGTGTCGTTACAAACGGAGCCACTTTCTTTCACTTTCAGAATATCCCAGTTTATGTAATAAATTATGCCATAATTCTAATAGCACTCCATATCGCTAGAATTGACCTCTTTCTACCTCAAAATCTGAAATAGTGCATAGCCGTGTATGTGGCCACATGTGTGCCTGTGTGTCTGTGAGTGTGTGGTTTGCTAAACTACAGAAAGGGATGAAAACTGACCAGAGGGTAGCAATTCTTTTATAGATTTCCTCATTTCAAGAAATCTAATAAACCTGAAATAGAAAGTAGATAATTATGTGCTGAATCTGGATTGCAAGTAGGATCAACTTGAGAAATTACAATAAAAGCCTATTAATCTTTCTATAAAATATGCCCTTAATGGGATTCATGAATACTTTTTCACAAAAAGTAGATTAAATTAATATTCATGTGTTGGTCAAGTATGTACAATACTCAGTATTATTAGGCCTACTAAATATATTGCCCAATCAAGAAGTAGTAATTTTTGTTCTCTAAATTTTGGTATTCAAGTGTTAGGTGATTTAAAATAAAATGTTTAACTGTTTTTTCCTTTAGATGTATAACTTTAATCAATAGAATGATAAATATACAAGTTGAAAATGACATAGTTTATTGAATAGACTCAACTTTATAAAATACACCAGACCAATAATCTAAGTATTTGTACATAAATGTTAATTTTAAAAATAAAACATGTATGTATGCTTAGCATATCTTCCATATATATAAAATATAATTTTATTAAAGTCTATTGCATACATACTTTACTATACACATATGTATTTCTCATCAGCATTTCACGTATTATTGCTATAACTTGTAACAATGGAGACTAACACCTACTGAGCATTTATTAAGTGCAGAGTACTCTTCTAAACCCATTTATCATCTAATCATAATAATGACCATATGATTGTGAGACACTGTTATATTTATGATCTCAGGATTAGGAAACTGAGTTATTCTTCAAAATTATACCACTGTGAAGTAGTAATGCCAGGAATCAAATCTAAGCAATTTGTTCACACTAACCTCCCTTCAAGAATCACACAGACAAAACTGAAGTTCATACACTTATCTTTTAGTTACAAAATACTCCTAATTCTAACTCCTACTTTTCCAATAATATCTGAAGAAGAATTATTTTCCCTGTCTTTCTCTCCACCATCCTCCTGATTCCATATCTTCTGATCAAACCTGTAACTAAAATTTCTCTCCAACTAATTGGAGAAAAGTTAGTTTGTTTGCTGTGTAATTTGCGGTTTACATAAAATTTCATCATCCACATTCATTTTCTCCGTGTAATATTTTATAGCCACTTGTCTTTCAAAATATTAGACTGTAGGCAGTCTGGGTCATTTTAATATGTCTGTTCTATAAATATTCTTTCTGAACCTATTTGTGAAAATATTTACCTCCTTGTAAGAAGAATATAGAGGCGACATCCTTTATGAAAATCCTTGCTAGGATGATCTCAAATTTGAGAAGTGTTATTAAAAATATCTTACACTATTTCCCATGACTTACTGCAACATGCTTTTCATGTTTCATGTGGTTACCATTAGCCTGGACATTAAAACTTAACACGGTTTTAGACATTGCATATATTTGTGTTTAGGCCTATGTGTATGTGAATTATGTAGAAATATTTATTATATCTATTTAATTATTTATAACAACAAGAATGCTTTTTTATATTAAATGCTTCTTGAAAGTCAAAGTGTGATACACTCAGTCATGTCCAACCCTTTTCGACTCCATGGACTAAAGCCCACCATTCTCCTCTGTCCATGGAATTCTCCAGGCAAGAATACTGGAATGGCTTGCCATTCTGTTCTCCAGGGGATCTTCCCAATCCAAGGATCAAACCCAGTTCTCCTGCATTGCAGGAATATTCTTTATCATCTGAGCCACCAGGAAAGCCCAAATGCTTCCTAGAATCATAATATTACTTAGGACTCAATATGTGAGATGAGAAGAAGCTGTAAATAAAGTTGAAATAAAAACTTGATGATTTTCTGACCAAGTAATTGAATTGACATCTTTTCTTGCCCAAGCATTTAAACATAGGCTTTTATTCTCTATTTAATAAAAATATTATTTATATTAACCTCTATTAACATTTTAAAATATCTGTGTAATTTCAAAGGTTATCTATCTGAATTTCATAAACAGTCAGGGATCCTAGATTTATCTTTTTTGATTCTTAACTATTTAGTAAGAATTCTATTGTCTCACTCCCCTGCAAACTTGCCATTTTTCCCAAATAGGCTTTCCATGGTTCATTAACTCTGAATATGGAATTGCATCAGAAGGACCTATAGGGGAATGAGGCATTTACCAGGGGACCTATGATGGAATGTTTAACAGCTAGAGATCCTCCTATTCATATATTTGAAGCCATCTCTTAATTTGATACTTACTTTAAAAACTAAATCAATGATATAAGAAAAAATAACATTAAAGTTTTGTTTTATGCCAACTTAGCACTAAATTAGAGAAAATTCATTTGAACTTCAGTACTTGATAACATTCCAGGATGTCTGGCTCCAGGTGAATGATCACACCATCATGATTACCTGGGTCATGAAGATTTTTTTTGTACAGTTTTTCTGTGTATTCTTGCCACTTATTCTTAGTATCTTCTGCTTCTGTTAGGTCCCTACCATTTCTGTCCTTTATTGAGCCTATCTTTGCATGAAATGTTCTCTTGATATCTCTAATTTTCTTGAAGGGATCTCTAGTCTTTCCCATTCTACTATTTTCCTCTATTTCTTTGCATTGATCGCTGAGGAAGGGTTTCTTATCTCTCCTTGCTATTCTTTGGAACTCTGCAGTCAAATGGGTTTATCTTTCCTTTTCTCCTTTGCTTTTGGCTTCTCTTCTTTTCTCAGCTATTTGTAAGGTCTCCTCAGACATTCATTTTTCTTTTTTGCACTTCTTTTTTTGGGTATGGTTTTGACCCCTGTCTCCTGTACAATATCATGAGCCTCTGTCCATAGTTCATCAGGCACTCTGTCTATCAGATCTGTTCCTTATATATGTAGTCAGTCAGTTCAGTCGCTCAGTCATGTCTGACTCTTTGTGACCCTATGAACCGCAGCATGCCAGGCCTCCCTGTTCATCACCAACTCCCATCATGGTCCACCCAAACCCATGGCTATCAAGTCAATGATGCCATCCAGCCATCTCATCCTCTATCATCCCCTTCTCCTGTCCTCACTCCTTCCCAGCATCAGGGTCTTTTCAAATGAGTCAGCTCTTCGCATTAGGTGGCCAAAATATTGGAGTTTCAGCTTCAACATCAGTCTTTTCAAAGAATACCCAGGACTGATCTCCTTTAGGATGGACTGGTTGGATCTCCTTTCAGTCCAAGGGACGCTCAAGAGTCTTCTCCAACACCACAGTTCAAAAGCATCAATTTTTCTTTATAGCTTTCTTTATAGTCCAACTCTCACATCCATACATGGCCACTGGAAAAACCATAGCCTTGACTAGATGGACCTTTGTTGGCAAAGTAATGTCTCTGCTTTTTAATATGCTGTCTAGGTTGGTCATAATTTTCCTTCCAAGGAGTAAGCATCTTTTAATTTCATGGCTGTAATCACCATCTGCAGGGATTTTGGAGCCCAGAAAAATAAAGTCAGCCACTGTTTCCACTGTTTCCCCATTTATCTGCCCTGAAGTGATGGGACTGGATGCCATGATCTTAGTTTTCTGAATGTTGAGCTTTAAGCCAACTTTTTCACTCTCCTCTTTCACTTTCAGCAAGAGGCTTTTTAGTTCCTCTTCACTTTATGCCATAAGGGTATTGTCATCTGCATATCTGAGGTTATTGATATTTCTCCAAGCATATATGTAGAATTTTAAAAAATAATGCAAATGAACTTATTTACAAAACAGTAACAGACTCACAGACTTAGGAAATAAATTTATGGTTACCAAAGCAGAGATATATTAGGAGTTTTAAATTAACATATACATACTAGTATATATAAAATAGATAATCAACTGAATAGCATCAGAGAACTTTACTTAATATTCTGTAATAACTAAATGGGAAGAGAATTTGAGAAAGAATAGACATATGTATAACAACCACCCTGCTGTACACCTGGAACTAAAACCACATTGTAAATCAGGTACACTGTAATACAAAATAAAAACTTAAAAACATTTCAAGCCTAAATAATAATAAATCTGAAGTATTGTTTCCATTAAAAGGGCATACCTCTCTTTGTTATTCCTTTGTTAACTTCTGTTTGACAGAATACCACTGTACAATTGTATATTTGCATAAGAAGCTTCTTTGAATAAGTGATTCTTTCTTAAATATTTGGAACTATTGAGGTCTTTGGAATAATATTTTTTATCATTATGCAAATGAATTAATTTCCATAAATAAAGAATCTGCTTAGAAATTTTAAAACCAAAAAGTATCAACACTAATATTATAGATTTTAGGGCTTCCAAAATATTCTAGAGTAACACAATTTTATAATTTTTTAGAAACCCTGTTATTTCAAATCAATTAGGTAATGTTTAATCTAGTAGAAAGAGAAAGTAGAGAAACAGTGTTATTCTATTCCCTTTCGTAATCTGAGACCTGGAATCTTCATAACTGCTGTTTCATTTTGGCAAATGATTTAACAATGCAGATATTCTTTCCTAAATATATCACAAGGAGTAGATAACAATCTTTTGTTAAACAGGTTATTAAAATGATACTTGCGTATGTACAAGCACAGGTCAACAAAAAACTCCATTGTTTAAAAAACTATAGAGTCACTACATGCTTCCAAGCCTGAGATGAGCAGTTGGTACCGAGAGCACTTCATCTAGAAAATGACACAGTTCGTCTGCTTTTCTATATTTTCCCAGCATCTGCATGTAAAAGATTCCTTTAGGGCAATCTGCTCAAACTCAGTATGGAGTTCCCCTACTGGACATAGTTGTACCTGAAGTCTCCTCAGAGATGTTTGGACTTTGTCTCATCAGATTTACCTCTATATGCAGTTACCTGTATAGATACAGTACTGGAGAGGACCCTTGAGAGTCCCTTAGACAGCAAGGAGATCAAACCAGTCAATCCTAAAGGACATAAACTCTGAATTCCCATTGAAAGGACTGATGCTGAAGCTGAAGCTCTAGTACTTTGGCCACCTGGTGTGAAGAGCTAACTCACTGATGCTGGGAAAGATTGAGGGCAGGAGCAGAAGTGGGTGACAGAGGATGAGATGGTTAAATAGCATCACTGACCTAATGTACATGAACTGAGCAAACTCTAGGAGGTAATGGAGGACAGAGCAGCCTGGCCTGTTGTAGTCCATGGGGTCACAAAAGAGTCAGACAAGATTTAGTGACTGGACAGCAACAGTTACCTTTGTCTCAAACACTGATCATTCATCTAATGATCTGAAGCTTGGAAACAAATTTGGCTTCTTTCCCACTCTCACTATGAGACACTGAATTTAACCAGAAAAGAATATGGAGTTGCCAGTACTTTCAGTTTCCAAAGTATTTGTATGGTAAGAAATGAAGTAATGACATATTGATATAATTTCACTTTGATGTGAAACAGATGCATGTATATTAATCTAAATATTATCCCATAATTAAATCCTTAATATTGCAGATAATAATTGTTGTATGTACAATATGTATGTATGTACAATATAAGGAACAAAATAATTTGTTTTAAAGAGGTTTAACCTTTTGTAATTCCATGATCATGAAAATAGCCTTTTTATGCAAACAGATTCTGAATGATGGCATGGCCTGTAATGGTATTTCACCTTTATTCAGCTCTTTAACCCTGTCACTGTTTCTGTAATTTCTAGATGAAGAAAATCATTGCATATTCCAAGCAGGTCTGCTCACCAACATGATATTAATGAATAGTGGCACTATATCAAGTTTGGAGGAGGACCAGCCACAAGGAAATTATTTATGTAACTTATTATTCCAGGCTGCAAACCAAGAAGCAATGGCTCTTAAACAGCCAAGAAGTAGTAGAGCAAGGAATGTCTTATTCCTGACAAATCAATATAGTGAGACTTTTCACTTCATTCCACTGGAGTAATTAAAACATTAGTATCCAAGGGGATCCACAGGACATGATGCATAACCAGTTTTAGCCACCACCCACAACCATCTCTAAACAGAACTACAGTGAAGCATTTCCAGAAATCACAGCCAAAAGGGACAAGTAAAACATAAAGCAGTGTTACTCATTAATTCATGCAGAGGAGCTCTATAGTCATGGCATATGTTTTGGTGGTATATTTTCTAATTGAAATAAAGTAGTACATAAAGTGTTCACAGGAGCAAGCAACCTATGGTTTTTAGCATATGCTTATGGAGAATTGTTGTAGGTATTACAACATTACAGCTTATGAGGCCCACAATTTGACTTAATGGGTTAAATAAGTCTCTGATGCTGTAATTACCATAAGCAATAATGCATGTAATTTAAAAAATAAAATAATAAAGACACTTTTTAAATGAAAAGATCTGCTCCATTCTAGTCAACATAAATCACTCTCCTTACGTGGAAAACACTAATTATTAGTGCATGTTTTCTGTTTTACACTATTTATTTTGATACATATTTGAATAAAATATGTATACAGCTCTTTACTGAGTTAGTGATTTTATAAAATTCTTATTGGTTTCCTACTGGGATAAATAAGAATTTAACTTAATTATATTCCCCTTCACTTTCTTGTTCTTCTTCTTTTTCATGTACTATCTATGCCCAGGTGTAATATTGTTCACTAACATCTTTCTTAAGAAATGAATCACCTGATAAGTATATATGAGTTCTAACATATCCCATCATAGGCCATTTTATTCACTACCTTTGTTTGAGTAAGATAAAATATAGAAAAATGCAAGAAGACTTCAGTTGTCTGGAATTCTTAAGGAAGCTTGGTGGCATAAGTTAAAAAAAAAGGCAAAGAAATATAAAAAACAATGAGCATTCTTATTGTATATGACATCACAATAAATGTTAAATGTCTTTATAAACATGTCTTTGGAATTTGTTTTTCAAAGTAATGGGAAAATGTTACATTTTGTTATAAAGAAAACCTTGCTTTAGAATTACAAAATCTAGAAGAGATCATATTTACATCAATGGTACTGAGAACGTGGACTAACTTTTCTGTTGACAAGATTACATATGAATTTAAAAGGTGCTATATTTTAAGTAGGGAAAACCACAAGACCATTCAGGTATGACCTAAATCAAATCCCTTAGAATTATACAGTGGAAGTGACATAGATTCAAGGGATTAGATCTGATAGACAGAGTGCCTGAAAAACTATGGATGGAGGTTCATGACATTGTACAGTAGGCAGGGATAAAGACCATCCCCAATAAACAGAAATGCAAAAAGTCAAAATGTTGGCCTGAGGAGGCCTTACAAATAACAGTGAAAAGAAGAGAAACTGAAAGCAAGGGAGAAAAAGAAAAATATACTCATTTGAATACAGAGTTCCAATGAATACCAAGGAGAGATAAGAAAGCTTTCCTCAGTGATTAATGCAAAAAAATAGAGTTACACAATAGAATGGGAAAGACTAGAGATCTCTTAAAGAAAATTAGAGATACCAAGGGAATTTCTCATGCAAAGATGGGCACAATAATGGACAGAAATAGTATGGACCTAACAGAAGCAGAACATATTAAGAAGAGGTGGCAAGAATACACAGAAGAACTATACAAAAAAGATCGTCACAACCCAGATAATCATGATGGTGTGATCACCCACCTAGAACCAGACATCCAGGAATGTGAAGTCAAGTGAGCCTTAGAAAGCATCACTATGAACAAAGCTAGTGGAGGTGATGGAATTCCAGCTGAGCTATTTCAAATCCTAAGAGATGATGCTGTGAAAGTGCTGCACTCAATATGTCAGCAAATTTGGAAAACTCAGAAGTGGCCACAGGACTGGAAAAGATCAGTTTTCATTCCAGTCCCAAAGAAAGGCAAGGCCAAAGAATGCTCAAACTACCACACAATTGCACTCATCTCACATACTAGTAAAGAAGTGCTCAAAATTCTCCAAGCTAGGCTTCAACAATACATGAACCGTGAACTTCCAGAAGTTCAAGCTGGTTTTAGAAAAGGCAGAGCAACCAGAGATCAAATTGCCGATATCCGCTGGATCACTGAAAATACAAGAGCATTCCAGAAAAACATCTTCTGTATTGACTATGCCAAAGCCTTTGACTGTGTGGATCACCACAAACTGTGGAAAATTCTTCAAGAGATGGGAATGCCAGACCACCTGACCTGTCTCCTGAGAAACCTGTACGCAGGTCAGGAAGCAACAGTTAGAACTGGACATGGAACAAAAGTCTGGTTCCAAATCGGGAAAGGAGTGCGTCAAGGCTATATATTGTCACCCTGCTTATTTAACTTATGTGACAAGTACATCATGAGAAATGCTCGGCTGGATGAAGCACAAATGGGAATTAAGATTGCCAGGAGAAATATCAATAACCTCAGATATGCAGATGACACCACCCTTATGGCAGAAAGTGAAGAAGAACTAAAGAGTCTCTTGATGAAAGTGAAAGAAGAGAGTGAAAAAGTTGGCTTAAAACTCAACATTCTGAAAACTAAGATCATGATCCCATCTGGTCCCATCACTTTATGGCAAATAGATGGGGAAACAATGGAAACAGTGCCAGACTTCATTTTGGGGAGCTCCAAAATCACAGCAGATGGTGAATACAGCCATGAAATTAAGACACTTACTCCTTGGAAGAAAGTTATGACCAACCTAGACAGCATTTTAAAAAGCAGAGACATTACTTTGCCAACAAAGGTCCATCTAGTCAAAGCTATGGTTTTTCCTGTAGTCATGTATGGATGTGAGAGTTAGGCTATAAAGAAAGTGGAGCACCAAAGAATTGATGTTTTTGAACTGTGGTGTTGGAGAAGACTCTTGAGAGTCCCTTGGACTGCAAGAAGATCCAACAAGTCTATCCTGAAGGAAATCAGTCCTGCATATTCATTGAAAGAACTGATGCTGAAGCTGAAACTCCAATACTTTGGCCACCTGATGCGAAGAGCTGACTCATTTGAAAAGACCCTGATGCTGGGAAAGATTGAAGGTGGGAGCAGAAGGGGACAACAGAGGATGAGCTGGTTGGATGGCATCACTTACTCAATGGACATGAGTCTGAGTAAACACCGGGATTTTTTTGATGTACAGGGAGGCCTGGCGTGCTGCGGTCCCTGTGGTCACAATGAGTCAGACACTACTGAGCAACTGACCTGAACTAAACATTTTAAGTAATTTAAGTGCAACTGAGGATGATAGGCTCTAAAAACCTGAACTACATTTTTGAAAAATGGTTCTAATGGTGACAAAGACAGTGGTGTAGACGGTGCAAGTAAAGAATCTGAGTAAAAATGTTCCATAAATTTGAGAGTGAAGATAAGGAAATCAGTTTTTTCACATTACTTACATAAATGCTTTTAAACTTGTAACTAAAAATTACTAAAATAAAACGTATTTACCTATAGTAAATTTGGCCAAAAACTTTGGAGTATTTCTCATTTTTAAAATGAGGGTTTTCCATGTGGGGTCTCTCTTTCTCCATGTATGCATCACAAATGCTACTCCCTCTATTGGTTACTTGTTTGATATATTTATTTATTTGCAGTATATATTTAAAGAATATGTTAACTAACCTATGTTATTATTCTCAAATTCTTGCTGCCTCTTCCTGAAGAAGGATCATACCTCCAGTCCTGTTACAATCATGTATGTATCACTTCTGGATATAAATTTAAGAGCTAGTTTGTAAGTCATGCTCTCTTTTTTTCCCTTCCCAGAACTACCAGCCTGATCTAGGCTAGGCTTCTTCATCAGACTGGGTGCCAAAGGGAGGGAAACCTTTGTTGCTGAAAATTGGTCAAGTTTTAATAATATAGAAAGTCTTCTTTTTCCCCACTGCTGTATAACCCAGTTCACCTGACACATATATATGCTAACCTTCCTGTCATGAGACGAAGATTGCAGACCATTTCTGAGTCCTTTCCACAAAGAAATAATAGCCTTTACTATATTCTCTACTATTCCCTACCTCTCCTCATTGTACCTCATCTTACACTTTAAGCTAGCAGTATTTTATTTTTCCATTGTTAAGGCTGGAAGCACTTTTATTCCTGGGTAACTGTTGTAGTAGGCTGACTAATGGCCCCTGTAGATATTAAGTCCTAATATATTGAACCTGTAAGTGTTACTTTATTGGAAGGAAAATCTTTGAAAATGTGATTAAGTTAAAGGCTTTATTTTGAGATAGGAACATTATCTCCAATTAACTGGTGGCTATAAACACACTCACAAATATCATTGTAAGAGTGAGTCAGAGGGAAATTAGACTGACATACAGAAGAAAGCAAAGAAATATTTAAAGATGCTGGCCTTGAGGCTGGACTATGTAGTTACAAACCAAGAAATGCTGGTGGCCTCCAAAAGCTGAAAAATAGGGAATAGCTTCTCTCCTAGAGTTTCCAGAATAGAGTGGCCTTGCTAAGACCTTGATTATAATCCAGTGAAACAATATTATCATTAAGAGTGGAGCTCTACACTAAAAGAATAGGTTTCATTTTGATTCCTGGCTCTATTAACTATGATATACCACAAATTACATAACATCTCTGACTTTCCTCATGTATGTAATGGAAATAATAATAGCATCTCCCTCATATGTCTATTGTGAGAATGAAGTGAGAGTCTCTATAAAACTTTGAGATATTTGGGTTGATTGCTAAGCCATTTATCAAAATGGATAATACTGGAAAGGTAAGTAGCATGGGACAGTGAGGGTAGTAGTTAGAGATCAAGTGTCCTGTTTTATAAAATGAATATGTAATATGTCTCTTGGGAGCCAACAGTATGAAAAAGTTCAAGGTACAAATCTACAGGTCAGAGAGCATTTAAACTGAATGATGAAAAAGAATTGGCATCATCAGCATGTAGATGATATTGTAAAGCATGAAACTGGGACTTCCCTGGTGGCCCAGTGGTTAAGACTCCACTCTGCCAATGCAGGTGGCATACGTTCAATCCCTAGTCAGGGAACTAAGATCCCATATACCATGCAGCACAGCCAAAAGGTTAAAAGAAAAGAAAACATTAAACTAAATGAGATTATCTGGGAAGAATGTTTAGTTAAAGAAGACTGCTGGTCTCAGGATAGATGGCTTGGTCCTTTAGTGTTAAGGTTGAACAGAGGAAACGTTGTCATCTGAGACAACTTTAAAGTGACAAGAGAAATGAGACAATGAAAGAATGTTGCAAAACCTGCTTCCATCAGAGTTCAGATGGGAATAACAGAAACCAGTCTTTCAGTTTTAAGCAGAATGGAATTAAACACAGGAAATTACATGCTTACAAATTAGATCGTTGGGCTGGTCTTACAAAAATTACTCCCAGAAGGAGTAACTAAGAGTTCCTATCAAGGAAAAAGTTTCATTTCATAAGCAGAAATCTGGTGAACCCATACGCATTGTCTCCACTTCTGACTCCAGGATTGTATTCCTTTAGCCACAATCTGGAGATTAAAAAAAAAAACAAAAAGCACCACCCAGATATAGTCATGTTGCACAGGCCAAAAAATGCTTCTTGCTCTTCTCTGCATCCTCCATCAGTTTCATATTCCAGATTAACTAGTGCATTCCATTAGCATTATAAAAAAATCCCTACATCTATGTATTATATATATGGAAGGTTGGGAAATACAATTTTTAGTTTTTAACAATTGTAATACAGGGAGGTAAAATAGAAGAATGTTGGCATAGATGTTAAATGAGTAAGAAAAAATGTAAGAAAAAATTTCATATGTAAGAAAAAATTTGAGCTATTTCAAGCAGAGATGAGTCGCCAGTTGTGCACAATGTTGCTGATAAGGCAGGTATGATGACCACAGAAATGATAAATGAATTTGGCATCGTGGGAGGTTCTTGGTAATCTCAACAACAGTGAGGAAGGTGAAAATTTTAGGGAGATGAAACAGGTTGAAGAGAGAATAAGAAGTGAGGAAATTGAGATAAGAATGTAAATAACTTGGTATCAGAGTATTTTGTGAAAAATAATAGAGAAATGGGACAGCAGTAGGAGGTGAATAGAAAGATCAATGAAAAAAAATGTTTGCTGGTTTTAAATAAAGTACGTTGTCAAACTGATGGAAATAATTCAGTAGAGTGGAGAAATAAGGGATAATTGGAAGGTAAAATCCTTAAGATGAGAACAACCAAATCAGGGCTTTTCCAAACAAGGAAAATGAAAGGAGACGGGAAAAACTGAGTCCAGAGTGCTTGCAAGGAACTGGTTATAATAAAGGATTGTGAGACAATTTTGGAAAAGAAAAATAAAGACAGAAAATGAAAGATGAATAGCAAAGGTTAAACAGAAAATCAATTTGAAGTGTAAATCAGGGCTAAACTTTTTGGAGTCGACCAAACTAGAGTCAAGGATAAAATGGAAGTGGTCAGAGTAGTATGGTTGTTGCTGTTGGTGATGAGCAGATAATAGAGTGTGATCATAGAAATGTGGGGTTGAACCGAGTTTAAGAAAAATTTTGTTGGAAATGAGGAGGTGGAGAATCAGAAGTGAAGATTCAGTCATCGTGGCTTGCTCACTGAAAATAAGAGTAGAACAAATGAGAAACAAAAGGCTATGCCAGGGTGAAAACACAAAAAAGTATCTAGTGTGAGCAAGGCAAAGTGGCCTAGTGGGCTCAATATACAGTGAGACTAGTCTAGTAAAGTAATATGGCACTAAGGAAGCTATGATTTTGGAAAAGGAAAGAGATAATACACAGAAGTTGTATTTGAATCTTTTGTGATGACTAATAACGCAAAGTTCCACTTGTGAACACACACACACATATACATAAAACATGGAAGAGTTGAGCCTGGTGGACTACAGACCATAGAGTCGCAAAGAATTGGGCACAGCTGAGCGACTAGACACATATGCATGCAGTGAATTGCTAAGTATGAAATCCCATTTCATGGCTTCAGAACAGGAAGATTTTAGAGCAAGCAAAACTTGAGTTATTATATTACTTTCTAATAATGCTTCTAATAAATTCTGGTGGCTCAGTCAGTAAAGAATCTGCCTGTAATGCAGGAGATCACCTGCAATGGGGGATATCCAGGTTCAGTCCCTGGGTTGGAAAGATCCCCTGGAGGAGGAACTGGCAACCCAGTCTAGTTTTCTTGTCTGGAAAATTCCATGGACAGAGGAGCCTAGTGGGCTACAGTTTATGGGGTCTCAAGAGTCGCACACGACTTAGCAACTAAACCACCACCAACCCTCCTAATAAATACAAAATAATCAAATAATTTTTTAATCCTGCATATTTGTTGACATACTGTCTCTCCTACAATGAATTCCATGGTGATACTGACTATTTCACTAATCTCTAAGTACCTAGCGACTGGCACAATGTCAGGCACACTGAACCAATATTTGTTGAATCAAAGGTCTAAAAACCTCAATTATGCAAAAATAATCATCTCAAATTAATAGCTGATGTATTGGAAATTTGAGAGTCTAAATTAGCCATTGCACAGCAAGTAGAAAATGTATTATGTTATGATGAATCACAAAAAAATCTGAATAGCATTTTCATTTATCAAGCATTGTACTCTTCATATTTCAATGTCTAGTATATTTCCAATTTGCTAAAATAAATGTCATTTGAAAATTGATATATTATTTTTGTGCATGTTATAGCAAATAATTATTATGCATATTTTCAAGAAAATTAAAAATAGGACCCCACCTAACCCTGGAAATTTGTTCAGATAATCTGTATTCATGGTTCATTAGTGACATGCTCTACCAAAATGGTGAATAAATAATCATTTTCATTCCCTTTCATTGCTTCTCCTTCTTATGGAGGCCATTAGCAGATAAGAATGACATTAATGCACATTTTGGATAATAAAGATTCCATGAAGCTAAGAATCTTATTTTCACTGTCAAGGGCCCATAACTACAGTAGGGAGATGATGAATAAGAGATAAAAAGCCAGAAACAGCAAAATGCAATACAAGTTTAAGTGTAACCAGAAATGTGATTGAAAAAATGCAATTATATGCTAGCAAAAGGAAACTGCTGATAATTAAATATAAATGTATAATATGCATATTATATATGTATAATGATATATATAATACCGATGAATTTGGGGGACCTATGTATATATAATTGTGCATGTATACCAATATATGTTATAAATTTTATTACATTTTATTTAAATCTAATTACATAAGGAACAAAATGATGACTTAGACCCTTACCTGACAGATTTATGGATCTCTTTTGCCTTTAGATAGAGCTATGGTCAATTGGCACAGAGAAATAAATGTAGAGCTGACCATTTTAAACTCTTGTGCAAATATGCACATACAATTTAATAACGGCACAGACAACACCATGCTGATGAAAGTTACTTCCCAGATTATACTCTTATGTCTCTATTTCTTTGTTATATCAGTAGAAATAATTTGTGAAGACACTGATTTCCAAGAAAATAGATTATCATCACAGTTGTTAGTGGCTTTTTAAAGCAAGTATAATTAGGAATATCTACTACTATTAAAAGAGTAAGAGAAATTGCAACTAAAATACACTGCTGAGGGGGGAATCTTATTGGCTTGATGAGTGATAATACATATAACATACAGGAAAAACATCCTAGAAAAATGTTTTATTTTGTGTAATATTCAGTCATATATGTGAATAATTTGGTAAAATGAATAAGAAAATAGACTGTGGCTTCCATATTCTTGTGACCACTACCACTAGTAAGTATGCTCAGAGGTTTTATTTAGGGAAAATGACTCAAAAAAATAATTTAATGTCATTAACAATTTAATGACATGTATTGACTCTTCACAAGGAACCATATTCCTAACACTGCAGTACCTTTAAAAGCTTTGAATAATTTTCAGCTCTAAACAATGAATCAAAACTAGACAAGTTTAATTAAGTATATAGGAGGGGACCCAGTTGTTCAATTTCATTTCAGGCTGGGGTAAAAAAATATTGTGATTCATATGTGTTGGATCTTGTTTTAATAAAGAGATTTTCAGGGAAAATGAAATGATACTTACCCTTCACAAAGGAAGTACAAACAGATGACTGACTTTTTAATCACTTGTGAAGATGCAAATGACAAGAAGGAACACTTGATTTTCACAGCGATTCTCTTTCTGCCAAGGGAAGTAAAAAACTAAATCAATATTAAATTACTCTACATGATACTGCCAAGTAAATTTTATAGAAAAGTAGTCAAAGGTGGCAAGAATACACAGAAGAACTATGCAAAAATGATCTTAATGACCTAGATACTCATGATGATGTGATCACTCACCTAGAGCCAGGCATCCTAGAATGCAAAGAAAAGGAGACCTTAGGAAGCGTCACTACATCACTACAAACAAAGCTAGTGGAGGTGATGGAATTCCAGCTGAGGTATTTCAAATCCTAAAAGATGATGCTGTGAAAGTGCTGTACTCAATCTGTTAGCAAATTTGGAAAACTCAGCAATTGCCACAGGACTGGAAAATGTGTTTTCATTCCAATCCCAAAGAAAGGCAATGCCAAAGAATGCTCAAACTACCGCACAACTGCACTCATCTCACATGCTAGCAAAGTAATGCTCAAAATTCTCCAAGCCAGGCTTTGACAGTATGTGAACCGAGAACTTCCAGATGTTCAAACTGGATTTAGAAGAGACAGAGGAAGCAGAGATCAAATTGCCAACATCTGTTTGATCATCAAAAAAAGCAAGTGAGTTCCAGAAAAACATCTTCTTTATTGACTATGCTAAAGCCTTTAACTGTGTGGATCACCACAAACTATGGAAAATTCTTCAAGAGATGGGAATACCAGACCACCTGACCTGTCTCCTGAGAAGTCTGTATGCATGTCAAGAAGCAACAGTTAGAACTGGAAATGGAACAACAGACTGGTTCCAAATTGGGAAAGGCATACGTCAAGGCTGCATATTGTCACCCTGCTTATTTAACTTATATGCAGAGTACATCATGCAAAATGCCAGGCTGGATGAAGCACAAGCTGGAATCAAGATCACTGGGAGAAATATCAAAACCACAGCTATCGAGATGACACTACCCTTATAGCAGAAAATGAAGAGGACCTAAGTATCTCCTGATAAAAGTGAAAAAGGAGATTGAAAAAGTTGGCTTAAAACTCAACATTCTGAAAACTAAGATCATGGTCCCATCTGGTCCAATCACTTCATGGCAAATAGATGGGGAAATTGTGGAAACAGTGACACATTTTATTTTCTTGGGCTCCAAAATCACTGCAGATGGTGACTACAGCCATGAAATTAAAAGATGCTTGCTCCTTGGAAGAAAGCTATGACCAATCTAGACAGCATTTAAAAAGCAGACATTACTCTGACAACAAAGGTCCATCTAGTCAAAGCTATGGTTTCTGCAGTAGTCATGTATGGATGTGAGGTTTGGACCATAAAGAAGACTGAGGTCCAAAGTATTGATGCTTCTGGACTGTGGTGTTAAATAGGACTCTTGAGAGTCCCTTGACCTGCATGGAGATCCAACTAGTCCATCCTTAAGGAAATCAGTCCTGAATATTCACTGAAAGGACTGATGCTGAAGCTGAAGCTCCAATCCTTTGGCCACCTGATGCGAAGAACTGACTCATTGGAAAAGACCCTAATGCTGGGAGAGACTGAGGGCAGGAAGAGAAGGGGACAACAGAGGACGAGATGGTTGGATGGCATCACCAACTCAATGGATATGAGTTGAATTTGTGCAAGCTCCAGGAGTTAGTGATGGACAGGGAAGCCTGGTGTGCTGAAGTTCATGGGGTCACAAATAGTCGGACATGACTTACTACCATACTAGCAAAAAAGGGTTAAATAGAAAGCTCACTTCAGACCTTTTATTTTGAAAGAGCACATTACACATATTGCCTGGCCTCATCACTCCATTATCTTTCTTGAATTTCCTCCCTCTCCTACTCTTCAGTTTATGAATATTCTTCTCATGCATATTTTATAATATTATCACCTATATATCTATTTAAGAAGATAAGATTGTACAGTTTGAAAATATACAGTTTAAATGTTATCATACTATAAGCATCCTTACACAACTTTCTTTCAATGGTTATGTCTCACATCCATATTAATCCCTCAGTTAGTGACATGTACATTATCCTGACTTTCACCATTTCAATACTGTATTGGAAATCCCTTAAATGCCTTTCTTACATGTAGAAGTAAGTTTTCTAACTTATAAGCAGTTAAATGAGCAGTCTCAACTCAGATGAATATAAACATGAAATAGTTTTCATTTTCTACAGTTACTTCTTTCACCCCTATTCCACTGAATCTATTTTTCCACTTTCTTAATTATATCTTTCATGAGTTTCACAAAATCTCATTCTAAATGATAAATTCTGCTTTAAAGTGTTAATCATACTCTCCATTTAAATCTTATCTCCTCTCTTCCTTCACCCCAGGTTAGAGCAGGGATACTGATGATGAAGCTCTGATACTTTGGCCACCTGAAGCAAAGAGCCAACTCTCTGGAAAGACCCTGATGCTGGAAATGATTGAAGGCAAAAGGAGAAGAGGGCAGCAGAGGATTAGATGGTTAGATAGCATCACAGATTCAATGGACATGAATTTGAGCAAACTTTGGGAGATAGTGAAGGACAGGGAAGCCTGGCAAGCTGCAGTACATGGGTTGGCAAAGAGTTGGACACAACTGGGCAACTGAGCAACAACAACTGGCTGGTAGAAATGGAGGATCTAGGTGGCACTGTCTGGCTATAAGACACTTAGCTCTCAATCCTACTTTTCTAGAGATTTGAAGTGAGGAAGAAGGAGAAGTAAAGTGAAAGGTGTTTTGTTTTTGTTTTCACTTACTAGCCCACATTGGTGGTGGTTGTTTCCTCTTTCTTTGTTGCTTGTTGCTGCTTCTCTGGATAACACTGAGTACCAGCAAATCCTCTGTGTGGCAACCTTACAGATACTGGATCTTTAATGAAGGGCTTGATGGATACGTGTCCTTCAGGTGAACACTGCAGTTTATTTGTGAAATCTAGATCAAAAGTCATATCTTCCACCCATTGAATCCTTAGCCAGAGCAAATAAACAATCCTATGGGAATCCTCTTACTCCTCAGGAAAGAAAACTTTTACATGGAATATTGATAATTTGTTATCAAAGTTATATTGGACTTCTACATATAAAATGTTGCCTATGAAACAATGCAGGTGATAATTTTTAATCACATTTTACTTGGGAGTTTGTATAATAAATAAATTATATTTTTATATATAAGTTATATAATATATAATAGTTTATATAATAAATATAATAATAGAAATAAAACATATGCAATTTACTGGATTGTAATAGACTTTTTAGGAGCTTCCTAGGTAGCTCAGTGGTAAATAATCTGTCTGTCAATGCAGGGGATGCAGTTTCAATCCCTTGGTCAAAAAGATCCCCAAAGGAGTAGTTGGCAACCCACTTCAGTATTCTTGCCTGGGAAATCCCATGGACAGAGGAGCTTGGCAGCTACAGTCCATAGAGTCACAAAAGAGTCAGAAACAACTTAGCAAATAAACAGCAATAATAACAAATAGACTTTTAAGGTTTCCACTTACTCTTGAATAAATTTGATAAAATTTACCATTTCATTTAAATTTTAAATTTTCACAAAGTTATTTAAAACATAACTTTATGGTTTCTTTTTATCTGTAAAGATTCCCTTCTCATTATTTATACTGTCTTTTTAAATTAAATTTTAGTTGGAGTATATAGTTGTTTTACAATGTTGTGCTGGTTTGTGCTGTACAGCAAAGTGAATCAGCTAAATGTTTACATATATCCTCTCTTTTCTGGTGTATTTTCTGTCTTTATCACAATGGCTTCCTGTTCAACATTTCCATAAATTTATTCTTAGTCTCTTTTATACTCCATATTATTTATTGTTTTCCATTTTAATATATTCTTCTATTTATTATTTCTATTTCCCTTGATTTAGGATTTCTCTATTTTCTTGAGTTGGATGCTTAGCTCATTTACTTTTAATCTGCTTGTTAATATACTCTTTTATGACTATTAACCTCCTTTCAGTCTCTACTTGATGCATATACCACAAATTTTTAGTATCATTGCTATTGCCTTTCAGTTCTAAATATTTTTATATCTATATTTTGTCCCACAAACATGTATCACTTAAAATATTAGTTTTAATCTTTTTGAAGTATCAGTAAAAGTGTGATTTGCCTTGCTGCAAACTAGCTTTATTTATGTCTTATTTTGTAAGAAAATATCAAAATAAAGACAGACCATTTTTTAATATGTGAAACAAAGAAAAGCTAAATTGATTGCCTGCTAAACAAGAAAAAGTAGTACTTGCAAAGCAAGTCTCGCCAAACAGTGCAAGTGTTGATTCTATATAGAGATGGAAATAACATGATCAGAGTTTCAGGTATATAAAGAAACAAAAATTGGGAATTCCTGGTGGTCCAGTGGTTAGAACACTGTGCTTTTACTGCCAAAGGTCTGAGTCTCTGGTCGGGGAACTAAGATCCCATAATCCATGCAGTACAGTCAAAAAAAATAAAGAAGCAATATTGTCCTTAAACTAGAGTGACTCTCAGCTGTGGAAACCTTGTTATTGGAGTAATTTTGATGCTGATTGGCTTCCAAAAGCATGGGACCTGGGTATGATTTGAGATGGGTTCAAAACTACAAGAAGTAGTTTTCAACTACATGGCCTTGGACTATATCAGCGCAATTTTTTTTTTTCCTGTTGGAGATATAACTTTTTATAGTGAGGAGTACTAGCTCTGGTCTCTCCATATTTAAGAATCTTGATAACAGTCATAAATCATGTTGACCTAGTTCAAGATTTACCTAAAATAATACTTGGAGGTGATCTGGACCCTGAGAATCTGTAGAGAGAAGTGGTTAGAAAAGACTCGCTGCTAGATGATCAGGATTAACCTAGATAGTCTGCTAAATGGGTAGGGTGTGGACACAGGCACAGCAACGGCGATGTATTTGTATATTGGCAGAATTGGAGATATAGTAATAGATAACTAATTAGCACATATAGATGTGTTTAATTAACTTGTGACTCTTTCTTTCTAAAAGATTACTAGAGACACTCTAAAACAGCTGTGGGGAATGAGCTTGTATTGACCTGGTCCTAGGAAGACTTTGTTTTCCCTCTTACTTTGCCAGTTAATGGTGTCTCTTTCCCAAGTCAGTTTCAATGAGATGACTTTCACATGTCAAGGATAATTTAGCAATTTGGCAGATTTTCAATTTCTCTGAAATTGCTCAATAGTTGGAATCTGAATACTATTTATGTTACTTTTGGTAATCACTGCCGCCTTTGTGCAGTGTACAAGCAATCAATACGCCCTAGTCCACTTACCTTCCCCCACCCCCCACACAATGCCCCCAGGCTCTGCCCAGCCTGTGGAGGGCAAGGGGACAGAATTTTTCAGAAAAAATGGAAGAACTGGGTGATCAATAACTCTTTTAATATTTCCTCCAACTAAATAACCTTGGAAAAGGAAAAAGACAAGTTAATTTCTATGGAAGAACATGATTCAGATTTATGAATCATTCCTTAAGGTGTCAGAATGATCAGCTTGATACTGGGAGCAGAATTTCTCTCAAGCAATTTAGGAATGATAAAATTAATTCACTGGTGACAGGTTACCTCACAAAAATCACTCTGCAAACTTTTAAATCACTTAATAGTTTATATGGATACCTATTTCATTGCACCTCTGCAAATACGGAAACTAGATTTATCTCTTTAATTTGTATACATATATGATATGCATATCTATTAATATGTATGCACATACTTATACTTGTGTATCTTGTTTCTTTGAATAATTCAATGACAATGAAATGAGCATGTAGTTGGAAAACTGAATAGAAAGCTAATGCCTATTCAAAAAGAATGGAGTTCTTAGGAGTGAGACACAGTGCCAATGAGTATCAAGGAACTCTACAGTGTGATACTCGGTACCATTGAATATCAAGAGGCTTGTGTGGAACATTAATAACCCTGGTTCCCATACTCATGAAGAGGATGTGACTGAAGCTGATAGAGAAGAAAAGTAATGCAACTTAAAGATTGTTCTTCAGAAAATCTGGCAAAATGGAAAAATGGGTAATACATTCTTCATATCAATTATAGAACTTACATAGTATGAGGAAATTTGTCAAAATTCTAAATATTTGAACATTTTATTTTACTTAGTGCTATCTTGTAATCCCTTCACTTATCCAACTTACAGGGAAATCTCTTGGGGAAAAAAGCAGTTAAGTAAACAAAACAAGTTCTACTTTGGATTCAGTTAGGAGCAAAAAATAATTTTACTAAAATGTAGGTAAACAAAGCCTTTGGAAAACATGAATACTTAATTTTGTACTTTCGGTTAAATAGGTATGAAAGGCTAAAGATAGTCATGTATATATCTGAGACTGAAAAAAAAAGATAAATATTCTAAGAAAGCAATGCTTGCATGAGGCTTTATAGATCTCACTGTTCCATTAGAAATTATTCTGAACTTTCAGAGTAATTACTAGCCATAATATATGAGACTTTTTAAAACAATGTTTTATGAACAAATTCTCTTTTGTTACCATTATTATTAATAATGATGAACATAGTAAAACATTTAGAAAGCACAAAATGAGCCACCTTTTCAGAAAAACAAACAAAAATATTTCTGTGCTTTTCTAGACCAAAAGACTCATCTCTGTGTAACCAATAAATAAGAGTTTCTTATGCTTTCTTATGGAAAATATACAAGGGTATCTATATATTTGTGTATCTACCCATATGTCTATATCTCTATATGTATTTTTTTACTTTAATTATGTCACAAGAGTAAAACCTCACTACATGCATTGTTCATGAGGTATTAGAAGTCAGTCAGTATGGCTGACTACATTGTTCTCTCATCATTAGTGAAAATTGCTCAGTCGTGTCCAACTCTTTGCAACCCCATCAACTATGCAGTCCATGGAATTCTCCAGGCCAGAATACTAGAGTAGGTAGCCAGTCCCTTCTCCAAGGACTTCTTCCCAACCCAGGGGTGGAACCCAGGTCTCCTACATTGCAGGCGGTTTCTTTACCAGCTGAGCAGCAAGGGAAACCCTGCTCATCATTATGTGCTTATAATTTATCCTATGCTTTACAACATTCACAGACATGACTTGAGTACAACATATCATATATCCATGTGTCATTTTTGCATTTAGATTAGCTCTATTTTTGTCATTAGAAATACTACATCTATGAATAAATTGTCACATAACACATTTTATATACTTAGAATTATTTCTGAGCCATGGCATGCTAGCTTCAAAGGTATCCATGTGCACCACTCCTCTCAGTGTTAAGGGTTGAAATGGAATGCTGACAAACTAATCTTGCATTTGAGATCAAAATATCTGGAGTCACAAATTCACTATTTTAATCAATGGAAATTGGACAATATTTACTCTCATATACTTGTTTTAATAACCAAATGAGGTAGTATTTGTGAAAGTACCTTGTAAAACATAAGTATCCATAACAGTCCTGATTATTATGTGCAGCAACAAAAGTGATAACGGTTAAATGACCAATGAAAGCTTAGAAAATTTTCACTTATTTGAAGACAGATTTTTGCTATGAAATATAGTTTTGTGTTTTGTGTGTGAAATTTAATGCTGCAAAATGTGTGAATTTGTTTTCCTTAAAAAGGGTGAATTTCATGCTTATATAAGATATTGATCCTCAGAGAGGTATGCATGAGTTTATTACCAGCTCTCTTTGCTTTCTGCTTGTCAAATAATTATAAAAACTCTAATTGGACAATATCAAGTTTACCATATAATTATAAAAGTAACCTAATTAAACTTTTGAAATTAAATGGGACTGTACAAGAGAGGAAATGCAAGAATAATTTTAAATAACAATTAGGAGATTCCTCAGGCTCTCTCAGATAAAGGCTTTCTTCAACAGGTAAACTTGAGCCCCATTCACTTCCTAATCTTCACGTATTCTGCTTTCCTCTTGCTCCTGCTTTATGACCAACCCATAGGTGTCATAGCACAAATGGTTGACTTTTACATTAGACTCATAAGAACAAGGGATCTTACCCAATACTAACATTTACAAATTATTTCAAATGCAATTATGAGATATAGGCAAAGCAGAGAGAGATGCAGAGTTGCCAGTGCTATAGTCCTGGTACTTTCTTGCCATGTTAGACTGCTTTGTGACCCAGATGTAACATACTAGTTTTCTAAGTGATGTATGCAGCCATATCACTTACACTTGTTTTCAGTCACTCAGTCATGTCTGACTCTTTGTGACCCTGTGGACCGCAGCACACCAGGCCTCCCTGTCCTCTACTTTCTCCTGGAGTTTGCTCAAATTCATGTCCATTGAGTCAGATATGCCACCCAAATATCTCATCCTCTGTTGCCCCCTTCTCCTCCTGCCCCCAATCTTTCACAGCATCAGGGTCTTTTCCAATGAGTTGGCTCTTTCCATCAGGTGGCCAAAGAACCAGCATCAATCCTTCCAATGAGTATTGAGGGTTAATTTCCTTTAGGATTGACTGGTTTGATGTCCTTGCTGTACATGGGCCTCTCTAGAATCTTCTTCAGCACCATAGTTCAAAAGTATCAATTCTTCAGCACTCAGCCTTCTTTATAATCCACCTCTCACATCTGTACATGTCTACTGGAAAAACCATAGCTTTGAGTATATGGACCTTTGTCATCAAAGTGATGTCTCTGCTTTTTAATCCACTGTCTAGGTTTGTCATAGCTTTTCTTGCAAGGAGCAAGCGTCTTTTAATTTCATGGCTGCAGTCACCATCCTCAGTGATTTTGGAACCCAAGAAAATAGTCTCTCACTGTTTCCATTGTTTCCCCATCTATTAGCCATGAAGTGATGGGACCAGATACCATGATGTTAGCTTTCTGAATATTGAGTTTTAAACATAGTTTTTTCACTCTCTTCTTTCACCTTCATCAAGAGATGAAAGGGAGCTATTTTGATCTTAAATATCTCTTTTTTTTTTTTGCAATAGTTATAGAACTGTATAACATACTCCAGGAAGCTATGTCTTATAAATCCAGAGATTCCAGGATTATAGCATAAGCAAACCTAGATAGACTAGTTCATCTTGCTAAAAGCATTTCACAAATGCCACTCTCCCACTAGCAAATGACATTAATGTGTCTGTCATTAGGCCTATCAATATTTTCAAGGTGATTTGGACACCCGTCTAGATTTTTTTTTTTTTTTTTTTTTGGTTTTTCTCATATACACTCTCCTAATGAGAAAGAATGGATTGTAATCCTGCTGTTAACTCTTTCCTGCCCACTAGGGCTCAATTTTGAATTAACAGTACGTTAACAGGTGGCGCTAGTGGTAAAGAACTTGCCTGCCAGTGCAAGAAACAAGAGATGCAAGAGATGCAAGCTCAGTCCCTGGGGTTGGGAAGATTCCCTGGAGGAGGAAAAGGCAATCCACTCCAGTATTCTTGCCTAGGAAATCCCATGGACAAAGGAGTCTGGCAGGCCACAGGCCACAGTCCACAATCCATGGGGCCTCATAGAGTCAAACACAACTAAGCAACTAACAACAACAACAACAAATCCAAATAAATATAGACTACCTACTCAACAATAGAAATTATATTAGAAGATTGTTATATAAGAATAAACAAGTTAGGAAGATCTTTCCTTATGAGGGGCTTATATTCTAAGGAGAGGAAACTGTAAATAAGGACATAAACTAGAGGAGAGCATCACAAATTATGGTAAATGCTACAAATAAAATGAAATAGCAATGCTATTAGAGAAATAGGGTGAGAGCAGGATAATTTTGACTGGGAAGTCAATAAAAGTCTCATTACGGAGTTATTTTTGTATTCGAAACTTTGGTTTCCCAATATCAAATCAAGTACCTCATATATAAATCAGTCCTGCCTTTGAAGTTACAGCCTTGGCGGGGGGGTTCCCCACAGAAAGGCTGGTTCAGTCTTCAATAACCCCTGCCACTAATTGTGATCCTATTTCCAACATTCTGATTACAAAGAATCATTATGCTGTTAGTCTAATTTGAAGCAAGAATTGCCTAATATTGGTAAAGCAATCAACAGTGAAAAGTTTGTGATTCAGCAGCCACAGAACTGACATTAGGATTTGGACTGCTTGTTCCCAGTGCTGTGTCCCCAGTACTTCAACTTTACCATATTACATTCCATTAAAAATATTTCTTATGTGTAATGATAATAATATGGCAAAAGTAATAAAAAATTCCCTCCAAGCAAAAAAAAATTTTTTTAAAGAATTGCCTAATATCTATACTTCTGCTGAATATCTAACAGACTGAAGCTCTTGAGATGACAATGGAGTTCCTAGTCATACACCCCTTTAGAGAAGTCACGCTTTGAACTTATGCTTACTCATTCTGCAGACAAAACACACAGCAGTTCCCAGTTTTCTCCCACACCTTTACTCAATTGCTGGAGGTTGTTAAAATCACAATGTGACTTCTCTCTGAACCCATAATAATAATCATTATTATTATTTATTTTTAAAGCTGTATTATCCTGAAATATAGCAAACAAGAGATATATATTAGACTTTGAAATAGAAACAGTAGACTGTTGAAATATCTCTTTTTTTTTTTTCTGCAATAGTAGGAGAACTGTATAACATACTCCAGGAACCTATGTCCTTTAAATCCAGAGATTCCAGTATTATATAGCATAAGCAAACCTAAAAAGACTAGTTCATCTTGCTAAAAGCATTCACAGATGCCACTCTCCCACTAGCAAATGGTGTGTAATACTTATTGTTAATGATCTGAGGGCTATCTATGAGTAATGCTAAGGAGAGCAGTAAAGCCAGTTTGTTTTTTAAAAGGTAACATCTCCTTTGAAATTGGACAATTTCAATTTGAGAGAAACATTTTAGTCTTTCATCTAATCTTACCTGTATATTTGTAGATTCTAATTATCAAACATTAGGCCTCGAGAAATACCACAGCCCCGGAGAAAATACTGCTGACAAGTAAATTCATTTTTAAGTACCAGAAATTGAGAGAAAAATTATACGTACAGTCATAACTGCTTTTTTTCAGTCACATTCCCTAGACTTCATTATCAAACACTGTTGGCTCTAAGTTCTAAATATCTTACACACATCTGTTAGTTTCTTACTGCTGCTGCTGCTGCTAAGTCACTTCAGTTGTGTCCAACTCTGTGCAACCCCATAGAAGACAGCCCACCAGGTTCTGTCGTCCCTGGAATTCCCCAGGCAAGAATATTGGATTGGGTTGCCATTTCCTTCTCCAATGAGTGAAAGTGAAGTCGCTCAGTCATGTCCGACTCTTCACAACCCCATGGACTGCAGCCTACCAGGCTTCTCCATCCATGGGATTTTCCAGGCAAGAGTACTGGAGTGGGGTGCCATTGCCTTCTCCGAGTTTCTTACTACCTCTACCACTACTCTTCTAAGTCAACTTACCATAATCTAGAATCTAACTTCTATCACCATTGGGCCCTCTGAAGCCATGCTTTGTTCCTAAGACTCCGATCGTCATACAAATAATGAGTCACTTTTATAAAATCTTTGGATTTTGAAAAATTGAATATGTAGAAAATGCACAAAAGAGCATAACAAACCCCAAATACTCATCACCCAGCTTTAACAATTATCAACATTCTGCATTATCTACCCAATTCTTATTCCTTACATGATAATTATAATAATAAAATAGTCATATTTATTATTGGTGCACTTTGCAATTCATTCCATGGAGTTAAAAGCTCAAGTGTCTTTGCTACACTAAAAGCTGGAATTTGAACCTATACTGTTCCATTTCTATTGCCTGTCATTGCAGGATAATTTAGCAAGGCTTATCTTTTCAAAATTATCCAAGTGGGAAGCAAATCCACATGGATGACAAATCCCAGGGAACATATCAAGTTGTTGTTTTTTCTGAGTAGTTTCCATACCACTGTACTGCCAATCCATACAGCACAGAGGCCGTCATTCTGAAGGTCAAGTGAGTTATCTGCCAGTTGCCATTTTTATCAGGGACAAGTTCAATGTCTATGAGTGTTTCTCTTAAAGACTCTATTAATTCTCTGGAGATGTGCCCTCCTCTTTTCCCACAAGGAAGATAATTTCATTGCCATTTACAATATCAATAGAAAACACAAAAAAGATCATCATTCTCAAGTATGCATTATTCCTTAAGAAAAGTTACCATAGCTTCATATAGTTTTGAAGTGCTGCCTTTGTAGTCCCCAAATTTAGGCTTTACAGGATGACAATTCCATAGCTATACAGAAAATTGAGTAATAAATCATGAATTCCTACTTTACATAACTCACAAATGTAATGTCTACAATACATAGTATTTACTTATAATGAGGACCAATCTGAGAGTACATTCTAGTTAAGCTTAAAAAGGAAGATATCTTTCTTTATCAATGTTCAAGGGGAAAGAAGCTTCAGGAGCTGAAATAACCAGTACTAATAGGATAAAATTAAAGGAAAATATAGTCTATTAAAGGAGAAATAATACCCTGACAGTGAAATCTATCATGTTGCTGAGTAAATGCCTGTGGACATAAGGGAAACAATATCTTCTAGATAATTAATGGTATTGTGACCTCCTTGATCGGGCATATAAATGGAAACTGTGGGGGAAAAGTTTTACTTTCAATTTTATGACCTCTTTAGGACAATCACAGAGGGGAAAAGGATTTAAAACATTCATCTGAGCAACACCCTGCCTGAGTATATTTATTTGTCCCTAGTCACCGTTTGCAAACATAAAGAAGTACTTGTACATCTTATTTTCTGAAACCCAGAACATGGTGAAACTATTCTTCTTCTTCACCATTTTTGAAAAGTTTTTGTTCTCTCTATGCTATAATTAGTTAAAGGAAAAAAGAAGAAACTTAGATGAATCAATATTTCAAGATACTGCAGTGTCTGTAATAGTTGCCTAACCCAGAAAATTAAATACTTCACTCATGATATTAATTAAAAACCCTTATCACCTGGACAACTGTTAGATGATCTTCTTCTCACATCCTTAAGAAATGATCATTTTTACTTGTGTTAGTCTACGTTAGGCCATTTTAATGAACAATCCCCAAATCTCAGTGACCTTAACACAAGGAAGGTCTCTTGCTTCCACAGGGCAATATGGTGTGTATGAGGCTCAGGTGGGTAAAAAGTGCTTTTACTCAATGCAGTTATTCAGAACCCACACTCCCCTAGTCGTTTGATGCCATGATCTATAGAAGAAAAATGAGTAGACTGAATATGTGGACGATTCTTTTTCCCCAAGGCCTGTAAGTGGCATATTTTGCTTCTGTCCACGTTGATTGACTTGAACTATCTGCATAGCCTCAACTAAATGTAACTGAACTGAGCTCTGTAGTACCAAAATTTGTACCCATAAAATCATGAACAGAAATCTCTAAGAAGAAATTTTCTGACTAGCAAGAAATTACACTCAGGGCAAAAAAATAAAAAAATAAAACGGTTTGTTTATTAAGCATAAACTTAATTTGCAAATCTGAAGCCCATTTCTCTAGTCGAGAGAATTTTAATTCAGTTTTAATTTTAATTCAATTCACACAATAGATAAGCACTTGCACTTCTAGCCATGCTTTTTTTCCCCCCTTAAAATCACAAAATATAGAGCTCTGCATTTATTAAAATATTCTGGTGTTTACTTAATGTATATGCATACTCCCTGCCTCCTGCCAGTCTACACGTGTGAATCCTCTCTCCTTGAGGGTAAACGTAACCTAAGACTTCCTTCTAGAAAACAGAAAATAGTGAAAATATGTATGTCACTGTGTATAAGTGAATATGTAATTATACTGCATTGAATTACAGTATCCAACTTTCTGGAGTCTCTTTCTCCTTTATTGTCTTAGAAGCAGCAACTGGCCCTGTTGGGAAACTCCACGTGTAAAGAAACCGTGGATGGTTTCTAAGAGCTGAAGGCAGTCCTCATCCAGCAGCCAGCAAGAAACTAAAACCCCGAGTCTTACAGCCGTAATGAACTGAGTTATGTAAACCTGAGCAAGCCAGCCAACCCTCAGATGAGACTGAAGCCTTAGCTGACATCTTGATTGCAGCCTTTCAGAGAACCCAGCTCATATCTGTCCTGAACTCCTGACCCACGGATACTGTGAGATAATAAATGTGTTGTGTCAAGCTGCTAGATTTGTAGCAATAGCATTATGTAGCAATAGATCACTAATACACATGTCAAGACCAAGACTCAAAATGTTACATAAGTGAGGATCAAATGTTTTGAGTAAGTGGTGGGGGGAGTTGACCCCCTTTTCACCCCCAGAGGATTGTGGGAAGTAAAACTACTCAGGGATAGGACAGTGAAATAATTATGCTTTGTGTCTGACTTTTCCCTTCACCAAAGATGAGAAAGTTTTAACCTTCTTTCCTGTTTAATGTCCTGTGGAGACATCACCTTCTAGCTGCCAGATCTGAGAACCAGACAGCCTGCCGTGGAATCTGCCAAGGCAGAAGCAAGTTTCCCTCACAGAAGAAGCTGGGCTGAACTGTGGGAACACAAAGATGTGGCAGAGATACCAAGGGCCACAACCAGTTAGAGCAGAGGTGAGGTTAGGATAACTGAGGGTAATCCCCAGACTCTGATCAAGAAAAGAGATCTGTGCTCTGAGTTTTGTTTTGTTTTTAACCAAAAACTTCAGAGGCAAATGCAGGTAAAACAAGCAGCAATCAAGCAAAAAATCGAACATTCCTCAGGAGACAACAGTACACAGGTCTCTAAGATACAGAGGCATTCCATTCTTGTCTATAGCCACACCATCCTGAATGGGCCTATATCCTCAGAGTTGTTCCATTCTTTAGATCACATAAGCCCCTCATGTTTCTCTCTACCTTCTTTTGATATTTTACAAAAAGAAGCAACCAAGAAAAGAAGACAAAGAGAATGATTTGCTGAGAGAGATTGAACAGCTCCTACACATAAGTCTGTTTAAATTATCAGCCAGAACTAAAATCATTAAAAACAAGTTTTTTTATGTCCCTGTTACATAGGTGTTTGTGTAAATCTAAAACCTGTTAAAACTCACAGACATGAACATGTTACTCTAAGTATGTTTTAAAATAATTTGTACAATTCAGTCTATCTGGATGAGTTTCTTGGAGTAACTTAACCAAGTAAAAGTTTCCCCTTTTTTAATAGTAGTAAAAAAGCAATAACAATACTTGTATCAGTTACTATATCCTAAAGCATTTTCTAAGCAAACATTCAACTCATGTAATCCTCACAGCACTTCTTTTAGATAGGTTCTATTACAATAGTCATTTTCTAGATAAAGCAGAAGTAAGAGAAGAGAAGAAATTGTTTCCCCAAGAACCATTCATTTTTCTCTTATAGTAAACATCTGGATTCCTTTGTTTTTTCTTTTTCATGTATTTCTTATACTGGTCATGTGTACTCCAAGATCCTAATCCTTAGTGCCTAGACCTCACAGACATCCAAATAGGTGTCACCATCTGAAGTCCAGTTATTTGAGAAGAGCTTTTGATTCATATTTATCTGTTATTATAGGCAACAGTACTATTGTGATCATCTTCAAACATAAATATGTAGCTGTATGAATATTATTCTGGGTAAATAAACTTTTAGAAATGAAACAAGGTGGCCAAACAACATGACTGTTTTAAACCTGGATTAAGACGGCCAGATTAGCATCTAGAAACCATTTTTACCAGTTTATAGTACCATCACGAGTACCAAAAATATGTACGTCAATTTTTAGTAATGAACACTAGGTGTGATCATGAAAATGCTTTTGCAATCTTATAAATATTTTCATGACATTGGAACTGTTAATTAACTCTGAAGCTGAGTATCTTGCATTATTATATGTGCATTTTTCATCTTTTGTTTCTTTATCATTGATTTAAAAGAGCTTTTTTGTATAGTATACATTAATTTCTTATCATATAAGCTGAGGATAGCTTTCCTAACTTGACATTTGCTTTTTAGTTTTTCTGTTAATAAATAGCATATTTTTGCTGCTTATGTTTAAAAATAACTAGAAACCAACTTTATTTATATTTTCTTATGTTAGTTCTTCATTTAAGTTTATGATTATAAAACTTATTTCACTGTTAGATCTATGTCCTTAGGTATTTTTTTATGAGTCAGCCCTGCCAGAGTGCATAAGCCAGTATTCTTAGCAATATGAAGGATAAGAAACACGTATATGGTAGGTGAGGGGTTCAGATTAACACCTTTGCACATACCCTGAGCTTTGTGGAGTTACCGGTTAAAAATTTACCCAAAATATGAACTGCATCCATCAAACAACTGTTTTACTTACCCTGTGATTATGCAAAGGAATGAAGCAATCCTTTCAAAAGGAAAGTAAAAGCTATGAAATAAATCACTTTGTATTAGAAAAATAGTACTATTGGTTATTACAGCAATAGCATAAACATCACAAGCTTCTTTAGGATAGGAACTATCTTCATTTCTTCCATCACTATTTCCTCAATATCTTACACGTGATAAGACAATAAGCAATAAAATATAGAGAGTTAATGAAGCACAGAAACATTTTTTTCAGCACCTGCTGATGCTTGGAATGGATATGCATAGAAATTATAACAGGCTTCCCTTATAATAAGTAAATATGAAGATAAATTTGGCTTATTTTGAAAATAAATAGGAAGAAAGAAAGATTTTTTAATTTCAAAGTAAAACTCCTCTGTGCTTAATATTCAAACTTCTATAGAAAGCTTTATAAATGTTTCTGGGTGTTAAGGAAAATATTCTCACCCCAAACAGAGGATTTGTGTTGGCCTATATACAGCAGTAGAAAATGAAAACTTCTTTTTAATGTGTAGCTAATAAATGAAGTGTGAAGCTTCTTCTTCAGATTAATGCAAAAACAGTTCCTAAGGCTTAATGCCAAAAGGAAAAAAAATAATTAAATGACTTACATAAAACTTTTCTGAAAATTAATGAAAGAATAGAGGTACAAACAGTGCTAGGAAAGTAAATAAAAGCATATATTTTATAAATTCAGCTGAAAAATGTGAAATACATACTGTGGAATGAAAGCAGCTTCTTAATCTAAGAATTTTCAAGCTTCAAAACCAAAAAGAAAAAGGTTTTCACTAAAGACCTTCAGGAAATAAAATTGATCCTGGAGAAATATATGTGACTTCCAAAAAACATTGGAAAAAAGAAAATGTGTTATAGAAGATGTGAGTAAAAGAAGGTGATTGTGCTGAATCTCTTCTCATTCTCCCCTTCCACCACTGCCTTAGACTTAGGCTCAGTCTCATTACCTTGCTTTCAGTAACTGCCACTAACCATTTGATCTTTTATCCTTCAGAAATCTCCAAATCAGTTTGTATAGTGAAATGCAGTCTTCCAACTATAACCCTTTTCCCTGCCCTCCAAAATAAATACTAAGCCTTTTTTTAATGTTTTCTTTCTTTATATAGAGTTTAAATCCCATTATTATGGAAAGACAGAGCTAACACAAACTACAAATTTGACTACATGGACATAGCACATAATTGCTTGCAGATTATAATTCAAGGGTATTGCTAAAGTGATACATAAAATTAGAGGTAAATTTATGACTTCTCAAACTTACTCCTATTCCTTGGGAACCTCACTTTAGCTAATTAATCCATGGATTAATCCAAATTAACTAAAGTGTGTTAGTGATTTTTCCATTCACATGCCCTATCTCTACCCTGAAGATTGAATCAAGGTTTGTTTGCTTCAGAGAATTCTTGACAATTCTTTGCCTTTCCTGAAAGTAGTTTTATTTGCCCTTTCTCTTTCTGTCTTTGTAATGCTGTGAGTAAAGGATGCAGGGTCTAGAGATGAACTGTGGCATGAAAGAATATTTTCCTATTTTTTTGAGGCACTTTTTTTTTTATTTATCCTTTCTCTACAAGAGGAAATCCCTGCTCAGTGCATCTGAACACAGTCTATCAGTCCACATTCTCTCTCTTCTTCTTTTTTTTTTTCTTGTTTGAGATACCTTCTCTAGAATTATTTGTCCTCCTATTCCAATATTACTGTTTGTTCCTGGTTCACTTATATATGTTAATTTTAATTACAAAATGCTATTTTGTTACCCATTTTTTAACTTACGAATATAAGATATATATATATATATACATATATCACATATATATATTTCCATTATCTAAGAATATTTCTTTGTCTGGCTTCTTTAAGTTTTGTGATGGATATTTTTCATTTGTCCCTTAAAGGATAATTTACTCATTCTCTATCCTTCTCTGTTCTCCAAAAATAATGAGCCATACGGATTACAGTAACTTTTGGCTCCTGCCAATATTGAAGTATTTAACTTATATGCAGAGTACATCATGAGAAACGCTGGGCTGGAAGAAGCACAAGCTGCAATCAAGATTGCCAGGAGAAATATCAATAACCTCAGATATGCAGATGACACCACTCTTATGGCAGAAAGTGAAGAATAACTAAAAAGCCTCTTGCTGAAAGTGAAAGAGGAGAATGAAAAAGTTGGCTTAAGGCTTAACATTAAGAAAACTAAGATCATGGCATCTGGTCCCATCACTTCATGGCAAATAGACGGGGAAACAGTGGAAAAAGTGTCAGACTTTATTTTGGGGAGCTCCAAAATCACTGCAGATGCTGCTTGCAGCCATGAAATCAAAAGATGCCTACTCCTTGGAAGGAAAGTTATGGCCAACCTGGATAGCATATTGAAAAGCAGAGACATTACTTTGCCAACAAAGGTTCGTCTAGTCAAGGTTTTTCCAGTAGTCATGTATGGATGTGAGAGCTGGACAGTGAAAAAGGCTGAGTGCTGAAGAATTGATGCTTTTGAACTGTGGTGTTGGAGAAGACTCTTGAGAGTCCCTTGGACTGCAAGGAGATCGAACCAGTCCATCCTAAAGGAGATCAGTCCTGGGTGTTCATTGGAAGGACTGATGTTGAAGCAGAAACTCCAATACTTTGGCCACCTCATGCAAAGAGTTGACTCATTGGAAAAGACCCTGATGCTGGAAAGATTGAGGGCAGGAGGAGAAGGGGACGACAGAGGATGAGATGGTTGGATGGCAGCACCGACTCAATGGACATGGGTTTGGGTGGACTCTGGGACAGGGAGGCCTGGTATGCTAGGGTTCATGGGGTCACAAAGAGTCAGACACGACTGAGCAACTGAACTGAACTCAATATTGAAATGAGACTATACTTGGTACCTTGGAAAGAGCAATATCTTTGGCCATCTAGCAACTTATTTCTTTCTATCCCATAATTAAATACTTCTCCCTGTTCATGCTCCACATAAGGAGGGATATACAGTAGAAAGAAGAAAGTTATGAGTTTATTTTAGCCCCAGTCTATCTCATATCCTATAATGATTGGTAGTATTAAGTTTGTTACTTCCAGGTGAACAATAACCCATTTGGATTTCCTAATGAGATCATGTTCTGGACTTACACATGCACATCAACATCCATGAGAACCAAAGGTTACCATGGTATAGCATAATACAGAATAACTTAGATTGAAGATATCTTAATTTTGGCCTAATTCTGATATAAATAAATTAATGTCAAGAAAGTTTCCTCATCACATTGACTTTAGTTTTCTCCTAGAGAAAATAAGAGAACTCTATTTCACAACTGATGAAGATGCTTCCATCTCTAAACTGCGGCCTGTAGTTTTTAACCCTTTTACCATAAATGCATTATTATGGGTTGAACGTGTCCCTTACAATTTGTATGGTGAAATCCTAAGTACCAGAATGGGACTTTATTTGGAAATAAGGTTGTTATCAATGTAATTAAAGTTAAGATGAGGTCATATTGGCATAGGGCAGTGCCTATACTAAGACGACTGGTGTCTTTATGAAAAACAAAAAAAACTCATGAAAAGAGGCAGACAAACAAAAAGAAGATTATACAGAGACACAGAAAGATGAAAGAAGGCAATCTACTTGCTAGGGGTGAGCCCTGAAACAGATTCTTCGCTAATGGCCTAGGTAGCATGGCCTTGCCAGCACCTCAGTTTTAGACTCCTGTTCTCCAGAACTGTGAGAAAATAAATGACTGGTTTTCTAAGCTACCCAATTTGTGATACTTTGTTATAACAGCACTCACCTCTGGGTTCCCTTTCCTGGCTTGCTTCCTAAATCTTGTGGTGAAAATCCCTCACTTCCCCAGAATTATTCTCTTCTCACACCCTCCCCAAGTCCCAAGGAGAGAGTGAACCAAAAACCTGGTCCTTCTGCAGTCACTTTCTGTGGGTATGAACTCGACTATGTCACATACTCTTTTTATGTCTAATCAAGTTATATATGTATATATATAGTTTTTATTAAGTGAAATACCATCAATTATCAAATTATAAAGCAAATCCTTAAGAAACAAATTCCTATTCCCCATCTACTGCGTGCCAGAGCTTGCCTATAGCAATCTGTTTCAAGAGCATTAATATACACATGCACACAATATGCATAAGTATATCTAGAAACTTCAACAAATAAGTCAAAATGCTATATTAGGAAGTTAATATTGTTTTAATAATACTGTATGACAAACATTGTGTGCTTACTGCACCTAGATACAGGGCAAAACTAGAAGACACTGGCTTTCATGCTACTTCCTCTAATTTCATACTTGTTTTATTTTGTTTTTCCTTTCTTTCTGGAAGAATGTAGGATTGTGCACTATTTTATGTCCTGTCTTCTTGAATTTTCCAATTTCACAGTGTTCTTTTAGTTTGAAGGAAGTCATAAATTACTTTTTGGTCCACCCAACTGAATTATCACTTTTCCCATGGGTCTGGAAAATCACTTTTTGTAAGTACTGTGTCTTACAGTAGCTGGATTTACAGATCTTTGAACTCTTAAATATTAGAGTTTATAAAGATTAACTGCAATTTTAATGTGTTCACCTAAAATCTTATAACTCACACTTGTCAGAATGGCTATTATCAAAGAGATAGGAAATAACATGTGTTGGCAAGAACATGTAGGAAAGGGAACTCTTGTGTACTATTGGTGAGAATGTAAATGGCTGCAGCCACAGTGGAAAACAGTATATAGTTTCCTCAAAAATTAAAAAATAGAACTATCATATAATCCAATAGTTTAATTCTGGAGAATTTATCTGAAGAAAATGAAAACATAAATAATAAAAGATACATATATATTTATACACACATATGTATGCCTGTGTACACATATATATGTGTGTATGTATAATTATATGCATATATATATGGACTTCCCCAGTGGCTCAGTTGGTAAAGAATCTGCCTGCAGTGCAGGAGACCCAGGTTCAATCCTTGAGTTGGGAAGATCCTCTGGAAAAGGAAATGGCTATCCACTACAGTATTCTTGCCTGGAGAATTCCGTGGACAGAGGAGACTGGTGGGCTACAGTCCATGGGGTCTCAAGAGTCACACATGACTTAATGACTTAACCACCACCACCACACACACACACACACACACACACACACACACACACACACACACAC